>JAGIQG010000023.1:47345617-47945617 GCA_024679065.1 Sphyrna mokarran | reverse complement strand
CTTTTATCAACATTTCCCAGATCAGAGTTTGAAAAGGGGAAGGAGAGGGAAGTTGGGAGCTGCACAGAGGTGAAGGGGTGATTGGGATGATTCTAAGGATTGGGGAGGTGGAATCAGAAGGATTGGTTCAGTGAGATTGATCACAGGGGGGGTGTTATGAGCTTGGGGATCTGTGATGGGTCAATGCAAAACCACAGGAATCGAAGGGAGGCCAGAATTGGGTGATTGGTGTGGTGAGGCTGGAGTAGGAGATTGGAGGCAGGCAAGATTAAATTTCAAAATGGTCGCAACAGCGACACCACATTAGAATATGTAGGTACACAAGTTGTCTTCTGGGTATGCGGTGATTGAGTACCACCCCTCAGCCAACCTGCACCTCCCCCTCTGGCCTCACCCTCTGCCCCCTCCCCCTCTGACCCCTCCCCCTCTGACCCCTCCCCTTCTGGCCCCTTCCCCTCTGCCCCTCCCCTATAGTCCCCTCCCTCTCGGCTCCCTTCCCCTCTGTTTTCTCCCCTTCAATCCCATCTCCTTCCACTCCCACTGTCCCTCTGTCCCCTCCTCCTCTTCCACCTGCTCACCTCTGCCCCTCTGCCCTGTCCCTCTTACACCCAGTCTTCCTCTGCTCCCTCTGACTCTCCTCCTCCACCCTCCCCCTCTGACTCCTTTCCCTCTGCCTCACTCCCTCTGCACCATCCCCCTCTGCACCCCCCCCCCCTCCCCACCCCAGTCCTACCTCTACCTACACAGGAAGTGGGCTGGTTGGAGGTTGATTGTGTTCCGGTTTAATCTGTTTTATATTTGTGGAGATTCCAATTCCAGTGTTTTGGTAAGCAGTCGATATACTTTCTTCCTGACTGCTGGAGGGATAACCTTCATTAATCCTTTCACTCCTGACCCTTACTGCAAATTCTGAATCAAAGCATGAGTTTTCTGTTGGTTTTTTGTCATTGCCACTATCTCCAATCAACTGTTATGACATTATGAGTTTTATTCTGAACAAGACCCTCAGGAAAAGGATAGATGGCTTCAAACTTCCAGATGACCAATCTGCTTAATGTTAAGCACACAAATAATCATCTCTGTCTCTCTTATATTCAACACAAAAAGCTGAAGGACTGGGAGGAGGAATTGGCTATTTGGCCCTTTGATACTGTTCCACTCTTCAATCTAATCATGAGGCAGAATTCTCCTGTTCTGGGACCATGTCCCATTTCAAGGTGAGGAAGTGGAACGTTTCCCACTGCAGAAGCCAGCATGAAAACACACCATATACTTCATTGCCAACCTTATTAATCATGCAGGACTTTTGTATTGTATTTCAATGTGGGGCAGGTCTGTTGGTACCACATTGAAAAGGCATCCAGTATCGCTGACTCACTATGGGAGAAAGATGATGGACTTCCTGAAGATGAAGGATTTCTAGGCGCACTAGAGACTGGAAGACAGAAAGCCCGAGAACAAAGATGGATCTACAGGAATATCATCACCGGAATTCTATCACTCTATCCACCACAGAATCGGAGTGGGTGAGAGGTGGACAAATATCTGTTTACCTCAGGTAGGATTTTCCAGTTGATGAAGGCTATAAAACCTACCCCTTGAATCTGGAAGATGGACACCCTCCAGGGGCAACTAATCTGGAAGGTCCACCTGGAGATGCTTCCCACCCACTGCTCTGATGGTCTTGGTTCTGAGGTCACTGGCAGCCTCCATCTTAAACTCTCAGAAGCAGCTCAAGCATTGTTCAGGTGAGTTCTGACATCTCCACGCCATATTGTTCAAACCAACATGTCTTCCCTGTTGGCATTGAGTAGAACCGGAAGATTCCAATCAGTCTTTATCTGCATCTCATTAGTGGGATGCAAACATGACGGCCTGCGATCAGTTTTCCGACCATCACAGTAACACCAGCGGAAGATCCGGTGGGAAATTCATTGCAGTGTTAATGTAACCCTGCTTGTGACTAATAAATAAACTTACTCGTGAAACTTTGGAACTAAAGTCCTCAACTGCTAGTTTATGGTGAATGGCTTTGCTCTACTTGTAAGATTGTTTTCCCCCTTGTTCTGGATTTCTGATCTCAGAAATTAACCTTCTCAGGCCTCTCTTCAATCATCGTGTTCAGATTATTCTTCAACCTTCTGAATTAAAGTAAAGACAACTCTAGCTCATGCAATAAAAGAAAAAAAACTGCTAGAAATATTCAGCAGGTCAGGCAGCAACTGTGGAGAGAAACAGCTAACAATACAGAATGAGTTCTGAAGAAAGATCATCCCAACTTGAAACATTGGCCGTGATTCTTTGGCTCTGCATTTTCATGCACAGAGTATATTGGGGCTGCCTAGAGTCAGACAATCATGGGGGAGTGCCCATTTTGTGCTTAATGTAAGGCCCTTGCTAAATTGCCCCTTAGTGTCAGGGGGAATAGCAGGGTAAATATGTGAGGTTAAGGCCTGAGTGGGATTGTTTTCAGTGCAGGCTCGATGAGCAAGACCACATTTTTCAGCTACCTGAGAAAAGGACCTTCATATCAAATAAAAGGAAAATGCAGAATTTTCACGTGTGATCAGCACAAGATCAAGGAGATTGGTCAAGACACCTCAGAGACTAAACCTGGTTCTCCAGCCACACCCACCGCAAAGATGGAAAATCCCATCCAAGGACAAAGGATCTTTACGTGGGCTGTATTCCAGACAACACTACAATTCCCATGGTGAGCAGGATGGGAAAATTCCCCCCTGACTCGTGGGGAGCTGGGAGTGGATGTACAGAACTCGGATACAAAACTGAAGGGGGTGATATCGCATTAAGAAGTACCTGATGCTGAGGTAACTGTGACATAATGTCACAATTCTAAAGGAAGAAGAAATCTCACCTTGTGTCAAGTCATTGAGATCTTCATGGAGCAGAAAGTAAATAATAATGATTATTATGAACTACAGGCTTAAGGAGCTTTCTTAACTAAATAGTCAAACACTAAGAAAATCCTTTTGACCCCCAAACACAAGACAAAACATCCTGCAAGGCCGATGTATACTCCCTGAGCTGTTTGTCTAACATCATGCTCAATAATCCAGATGTGTTTTGATCCAGTCTCTGGAGAACTCAAACAGAAGTTATTTCTCCCCTTTATATTCAAACTCCCTTGGGATAAAAATCAACATGAGGTTAGCCTTTAGATTTTCTCTTTTAGCTTTTAGTAATTGGTGGACTTGGATATTTAAATCTCTTTGCTCCTTTATCATTCAGTTCACCAGTGTTATAAACATATTCAAATTTATCTTCCTTGGAGATGAAATGGAGGCTCTCACATTTCCACACATTGATTTCCATCTGTCATAGTTTAGGCAACCCACTTAATCCCTCTGTGCCCTGCTTCTATCTACACAACTTTCTATACTGAGCTACTGATGGTCATTAGTACAATTTGATATTTCTTCAACTAAATCATTGAGATGTATGGTAAGAAACAGACACCAATACAGGTCTCTGGGGAATCTTAACACAAACCAGAGTACAATCTCTTCGCTATTCCCTATTTCCTTCCTCACAATTAATGAGAAAATTGTCTTGCAATATTCACTGAAATTTTAATTTTCTGCACAGGTGAAAAGGGAAGCTTCTATTTTGCACAGTTTCCTAGTTGTAATTTAGAAATATTCCTTTAAATTGAATCTGACGCGGTGAGCAAAAACATAACTCCATCTAGTTCATTCATATCAAACTTACTAAATTTGAAATTCATGTAACATTAAAATCCAGAAACTAGCTAATCATCTGCTTTCCTACAGCTGTTACTGGGACAATTAAAGGCACAATAAGTTGTCTCACAACATCAGGTTAAAGTCTAACAGGTTTATTTGGAATCACGAGCTTTCGGAGCATCGCTCCTTCATCACTCACCTGAAGAAGGAGCAACACTCTGAAAGCTTGTGCAACCACATAAACCTGTTGGACTTTAACCTGGTGTTGTGAGACTTCTTGCTGTGCTTACCCCAATCCAGAGATGGCAGGAGAAAGAGCAAATGCACTAGGGGTAATTTACCAAAATTCGCTGGACTTTGGGATGGTTCCTGCAGATTGGAAAACAGCAAATGTGACGCTGGAGGGGGTGCAGAGGGGATTCACTAGGTTGATACTGGAGTTGAAAGGGTTGGCTTACAAGAAGAGACTGAGTAGACTGGGGCTATACTCATTGGAATTCAGAAGAATGAGGCGAGATCTTATCGGAACATCTAAGATTATGAAGGGAATAGACAAGATAGAAGCAGGGAAATTGTTTCCACTGACAAGTGAAACTCGAACTAGGGGGCATTGCCTCAAAATAAGGAGGAGCAGATTTAGGACTGAGTTGAGGAGGAACCTCTTGTGAATCTGTGGAATTCTCTACCCAGTGAAGCAGTCGAGGCTACTTCATTGAATGTTTTTTAAGGCAAGGATAGATAAATTTTTGAATAGTAAAAGAACTAAGGGTTATGGTGAGTGGGCGGGTAAGTGGAGCTGAGTCCACAGAAAGTTCAGCCATGATCTTATTGATTGGGGGGACAGGCTCGAGGGGCCGAATGGCCGACTCCTACTCCTAGTTCTTATGTTCAAGGCTGGCATCTGTATCTCACAGTTAAAGATAGCCAGATGTATGGGTATGTGAAAGGAATAGCAGCAATTTTCTAAATTAAAGTATGTTCCAAATCTTCTGATGTTTAATTTACTCTTGATTTAGTTGTGGCATTACAGAGACTACAAAGTACACACAAACCTGAACAAACATAATTTGTTATCTACTATTACAAATTTTGCCATGTTTACTAGTCTAGTTATGACTAATAAGTGTGGTTTAATATCATTTAATTATTTCCTACTTTAAGTTGACTGTGTTATGTTCATAGGGTAAAACAAAGTGGGAAAAGACTCATATATAGCACATAGACTGTGTTGCACATATCTCATTCATGGTTTATGTTAATATCTTGGAATTATTTTTAGTTCTGGGAAGGCTAAAGTTGTAAAAGTGAGATATTTGAAGTTCTGGGTTTTATAAATTGCCAGAGTATGTCAGGCATTGAGACAGTCTCAGGCAATTCACAAGATGACCCATGTTTATGTGATAAAGTCAAATTAGAAGTCAGCCATAAAGCAGCATGTGAGCTTAATTAGCTAAAGGAGCTTGAGATGTGACTTCTGCAATCATTGCAGTAATGGCAATCCAGACAGATATTTTTATTTGGGGTGTTAGAGTCAAAATAAGTTGAAAACTACTCAGTGAAGCCTGTGATGTGGAGATGCAGGCGTTGGACTGGGGTGGGCACAGTAAGAAGTCTCACATCACCAGGTCATTTGGAATCATGAACTTTCAGAGCACTGCTTGTACACCAGGTGAGTGAGGAATTAAGTTTCACAAATATGGCACATATATAGACAAAAATACAAATGCAAGAAAACGGTTAGAACGTGAATCTTTTCAGGTAATCAAGTCTTTATAGGTATAGACAGTGCGAGTGGCGAGAGGGATAATTCCAGGTTATATAGGTCTGAGTTGATTACGGCCAGGACGGTTAGTGAGATTTTGCAAGCTCGGGTCAAATGGTGAGGGTTACAGATAGTGTGACATGAACCCAAGATCCCAGTTGAGAACGTCCTGATGTGTATGGAACTTGGCTATCCATTTCTGTTCAGTGATTCTGTATTGTCCTGTCTTAAAGTGAACTCTGGAAGATTCTAAAATTGATCAGACCAAAGAAAAAATTGTAACTGAGGGGTAATTAATCTAAAGCTTTTACCACCATAGAACCCTGTTGACTGCCTGATAGTACTAACAGAAACCTTGAGAAACATTATTTTTGCATTGAAGTGTTAGATTGCAAGAAATTGATTGGATTTGCGTTATAAGGTGGTTTGTATAAAAACCTAATTGGTGGAAGCTCTTTTTATTCCTTTTATGTGTACATTGATTGTAATTAAAAAGTTAACTTATTAAAAGTAATACTTAAAGTCTTACCTATTGGCTATTCTTAATGGAGGAGTAATTCTGCTCCTTGGTTGAGGTGTTAAGAGGACGAACTTTGTTAGAAAGCTAGATTCTAATATTGGACACATACACACACTCATGGATACAAACACTTATTCACAGATACATGCTCAGTCTCACCTCCTCACACACACACACACACACACACAGCCCTGTTTCCCTTTCTCTCTCTTACAAATTATCAGCTCTCTCTCACATGCAAACACTCACTCTCACTTCTCTCTCCCTCTCTCACAAGTTCATCTCTCCCTCCACCTCACACATATTCACCTGTTCCTCTCTCACACACACAAACTCCGACAGACTCACTTAAGAACAAAGAACAAAGGGCCTGTTTCCCGTGCTGTTTAGTTGAGGACAATAGGGCTAAAGAATGTGATATATCTATGTTTATTCTCTATAAAATAAATAAGTTTAAGACTGTAATGTATAAGAGAATTCTTGGGGAAAGTAAGAGATAAACCTGAGTGCCTATCATAGTTAGAAACCATAGTGTTAAGTTCATTTTGTTTTTATATGCAGCAAAGATGTGTTTTGTTTTTTACGAAAATTGAAGTTTTGAAATATAGTTCAGTTGGTTAAAACCCCAGGACGTGGATTTCTCTCTGAATGTCCCTGACTAGATTGCAACAATTAGCATAGAGCCATTGGGCAGAATGGCCTCTATCTGAGTTGCTTTCTACTGTAACTATTTGTGTAATATCCTGTAATTTGGGGCATATTACAAAGAGTCCAGTGACGCGCTGACTAATGATTGTAAATGATCCAGAAGGTAACTATCTCCACACTAATCAAAGCTGCTTTTGATGCTCTCGTTGCTTCGTCCCCCTTCATAAAACAAATATTTGAATTTGATGGACATGTGTAGCCATTTCCAAAAATGATTATCTAGCATATTACATTTTCAGAATCTATCTTATAAATGATTATTTAAGTGTAAATCTTCCATGTGTAAATGCATACATATCCAGCAAATTTAGTTTTGCAAGTTTATGAAATGCTTATCTTTATTTTGCGTGACAACATAAAGGGGAAGTTAAAGTTAACCAGGGAGCGGTGGGACATTTAATAGGGTACGTGGACCAGCTAGCCATTAGACATGAGACTCTGGGTCTGTACTCGTTGGATCTTATTGAAACTTACAGGATACTGCGAGGCCTGGATAGAGTGGACGTGGAGAGAGTGTTTCCACTAGTGGGAAAAACTAGAACCAGAGGCACAACCTCAGGCTAAAGGGACGATCCTTCGAAACGGAGATGAGGAGGAATTTCTTCAGCCAGAGAGTGGGGAATGTGTGGAACTCTTTGCCGCAGAAGACCATGGAGGCCGGGTCATTGAGGGGTTATGGGGAAAAGTCAGAAGAATGGGGATGAGAAAGATAGCAGCCATGATTGAATGGTGGAGCAGACTCGATGGACCGAGTGGCCTAATTCTGCTCCCAGGGTCTGACGGACTTGATAAGAAACCTGGGTGAGATTCTTCATATTGTCTGAAAAGGAATTATTCTCGTAAATGTGCATGTTTCTTTTGGCACTGATCCCTTCAGTCCCCAGTGATATATTTTTGCCAACAGCAATGTAGTTGAGTCTTAAATGCCCTCAGTAATGGGCAATCGATCCTTTATCAGCCAGCGATTCCCACATCCCAAGAATGAATAAAAATACTGTTTTACAGTGAGAAGTAAACTGATTTAATTTTAATAACATTACATTTAGAATGACACCAGGCTTGTTTATCTGTTTGATTCAAACTCTGGTCGGAATGCATGCTGCTTGTCCAAGTATTTGAATCATAAAAGCTATGTATATTCTCACAGAAGAATTACTTTCCAGAAAAACGATATGTTAAAATTGAAACCAAGTATAAACACATTAATCATCCACTTCTATCTGTGGCTAGTTTTCCTGGAAAGGCTATTGAAGTCATTCTTTTTGGTCCAAATAGATAGTTGATCAATGTATTTCTATTTCTCTTTGTGATGACAAGTCACTGTAATTGATGCTGTTTGGCCTTTCATGTTTTTTATAAAGTCTTAAGCAATGATAACATTGTGATTACAATTTCAAGTGTATGATTTCAAACATCATTTATGGCTCTGTCTGGGTAATGTTGGATTTGACTGCTGTAGAGGGATTGTCTCTTATTGCTTATCCATTATTTTCGTACAAAAGCTTGTTCAACTGCAATGATCTGCTAACAGCATCAATTTGCATTTATATAGTATTACATAAACATGCAGTAAGAAACACTACGCCAGAACTATGAATAAGTCTTTAAAGGTGGCAGGACGACTTGTTTAAAAAGTATACAGTACCCTCTGCTTTATAAATAGAGGAATGAGATGAATTTTCCTGTTCCGCCAGCCACAGAAATCAGAATGGGTCTGAGGGCCACATTGTGCAAAGATTCCGTTGATTTCAGATGCGATTTTCCAGTGACAGGGCAAGCAAGGCTAGAAAATCTCGCCTGTAGGGTACAAAAGCTCAGAAACTAGAATTAACAGTTGCTGCTGATCAGACCGTTTTTACCAAGGAGTCGGACGAAAGGATGAAAGTGGCAGCAGGATCACATTCCAAGGTCCACATTCTCAGATTCTCTGATTGTCGAAAGTGCCTTTTTAAGAGTGCGAGCTGGTTCAAGTCACAAGATGCACTTTGTTTTCCTGACTTGGCAGTCTCCATTGTGGGATAGTCATATCCCAGAACTTTACAATTTACATGGATTCGGGTTACATTTTCAAAGAGGCAGCATGGTGTCTCAGTGGTGAGCACTGCTGCCTCATAGTGCCAGGGACCCAGGTTCAATTCTGGCCTTGGGTCACTGTCTGTGTGGAATTCCCCCATATTTTCCCTGTGTCTGCGTGAGTTTCCTCCAGGTGCTCCTGTTTCCTCCCACTATGAAAAGATATATGAGTTAGGTGGATTGGCTATGCTAAATTGAACCCAGTGTCAGATGGATTAGCAAGATAAATGTGTGGGTTATGGAAATAGGGCCTGGGTGGGATTGTGATTGGTAGAGACTCAATGGGCCAAATGGCCTCCTGCACTGTAGGGATACTATGATTCTATGGGTAGTTCAAATAAATCGGTTGGATTAATAATTGGTGTTACTAAATTCTTACGTAGTTCACACATCCCAGAGATGTCGTGAATCATATTCTGAATGAGGAAATCTTCTGAATCTTCTAAAAGAAAAGTCCAAAGGCCTTCTTCATGCCTCCCATGCTATGGTATATTCCATTCATCTCTGATGGTTTCTCATGAGCTTCTTACCAAGATATGCCCCAGTGAGTTCTTCATGCCAAGGTAAATAAACCTTGTACAATTAAAGAGATCAGAAGACTACAATTGTTAATCGAGCGGAGGCTCAGATATTCAAGCACTCCAATAGATGTCTGGACTCTCATTCAAGAATGCATTATGAGGCTTGGCATGGGTGGGGGGAGCGGCATGAGGGGTAATAGAGTGGGGTGGGAGCCTGTGGTGGTCTGGACAGAACATAGGGGTTGTGTGTGGGTTGGGGGGGTTTGTTAAAAGTGAGGGTGAGAGTCCTTACATTTTTCATGGTATGGGGGAAAAACCCCAGTACATTGAGATGTTTTTTTTTAAATACCCTGTCTCCGCTCTGGAAAACCTGTGGCTTTCAATGAACTCCTTCCCTGATCAGGGAATGGCAGCCGCCACTCACCCCACCACCCCCATCCCAATGGAAATCCCATCTTTCCTGGCACTTCCCTTCAGACTGGCATATCAAGGTAAGAATTTTCCTGACACATACTACTCAGGTTGATAATCCAATGTTGAATTCCAGCACCATAAGGGCTATTCCAGAGAGAAATTATTGAATCCTTTCTTCTGTATGAAATTAGAACTTTTATGTTTTGAAACCTTGAAGAATTCCTGCTGCCTACCATGCTACCAAAACACTCTGAAGTCATCTAAGTGCCTCCAGGATGGCAGACGCCAGGATCAAAGGTGTTAGTGAGTACCTGCACAACATTCTGAACTGGAGGGTCAACAGTCAGAGGTCACTGAACATTTTGTTACCAAAAATATTAATAGAAAGAGTGATGAGGTCCTGCAGGCAGATTTCAGGAGTCAGACCTCAAAAGTATTAACCTGTGCACAAGTGCCTAGGGAAGTAGCAGAATGTATGGAACTGAATTCAGTGCTCGAGAGTTGGTGCAGAAGGAAGTGTTTTGGATTCCCGGGCTACTGGGACCGGTTTTGAAGGAGATGGGACCTATATAAACTGAACAGATTGCACATTAACAAGGCCAGAATTGATTCATTTTTGGGGAGGGTTGTTCATGCTATTAGGGAAGATTTAAACTAGCCCAGTAGGGGAACAGATATGCAGATTCAGAAGTAAGAGAAGTAAAATTGTAAAGTGGAAATAAAAAATTAGATGTTTGAAAGATGTTAATAACAAACAGATTGGATTCACTACTTTTAATAAACTTACTCCAATACATTTGTGGGCAAACATTAAAATTAACAATCTTTCAAAGACAAAAGACCCTTAGTTTCAATGTTTTAAAAAGCAATGTTGTCTTGTGTGAACAATACCGATGTGGGCTCAAATTGAATAAGAAAGCGGCAAAACTGCTAAAATTTTCACAATCTTCTTTTGAAACCAGAATTTTGATGTGATTGTGTGAATTGTCGTAACGGCCATCATTCAATGTAAGTCCAGTGAATATGAGATATGAGCTGAGGACCTAGAAAGACTCTTCCAAAAATATGATCCCTATTTCTAATGAAATGTGACTTAAAGAAGGACAGGAATAACAGCTCAATTTCCTAGGTTGCAGGTCTTTCAAACAGGATAGAAAGGGAGATAGAAAAGCATGAGAAGTCACAACGCTGGTTAAAAGAAGATTTACAGCTCAGGAAAAAGGTACATCAATAAAGGCTACCCGGGGAAATGAAGAAATCATTCTGCTGAGAATGTGCTATCGATGCTGTAACTGTCAAGAGAGAGATGGAAGAGCAGGTATGTGGTCAAAATGCTGAAAAATACAGAGATAAAAGTCAGCAGTGCTGTGAAATTGCAGTGATCCTAACGTTAACCGGGATAAATACAGTGTAAAAGGTACAGATGGTGTTAGAATTCTTGTAGTGTAGTCAGAAGAGCCTTTCTTGCCACTCTATAGCAAATCAATAAGATAAGGAGCAGCTCTGCATAGGGAATGAAACTTAGCAGATGGAAAAGTGAGAGAGCATTTTGGTAATTGAATCATAGAAATGCTACAGTGCAGAAGGAGGCCATTCAGCCCATCAAGCATACACCTACAACTATCTCACCCAGACTCTATCCGCATAACCCCCTGTATTTACCCTAGCTATTCCCCCTGTCACTAATGTACAATTTAGCATGGCCAATGCAACTAATCCACAATCTTTGGACTGTGAGAGGAAACTGGAGCACCCAGAGGAATCTCACGCAGAGATGGGGAGAACATGCAAACTCCACACAGGCAGTGACCTGAGGTCGGAATTGAAGCTGGTTCTCTGACACTGTGAGATGGCAGTGCTAATCACTGTGCCACTGTGTGCTATTCCAGTGATGATCAAAATTCAGTTAGATTTCAACTAGCTCTCGAAAGGAGTAAAATACACTGAAAAGAAAAGTTTGAAAAGGCCAGGTTTATTAAGCTGAGATGCAATTGGCAATATTGGACTGGAAACTGGGAGGATAAATCAATGGGAGGTAGAGCAATGGCAGTGAAGAAGAGGAAGACAAGCTTGTACATGGGATCCCATGAACATAAGGGACAGTCTGCCCCATCTGGCCAGAGATCTACAGATTAAAAGTAGGCCTGCTCGGTCACACAAATTCCAATGGCAGAAATGGTTCTATGGTTTCTGTTAGAGGCTGTCTTCAAACTGAGGGGCAGCCGATAGTGACAGGGGGGAGATGTTTGAGGAGGAGCTGAAGAGAGTTCAGTGAGTAACTCACAGAGCACTAAAGTGGGACTCAGAAATCTGGGAACTCAATTGTCAAAAAGCAGAACAGGATCAGGCAAAAACAAAGGGAAATTTCTTTCAGCTTCCAGAGATTCAATACAGCAAAAACCAGAGATAATATAATAGAAAAACTGAAAAAAATGAAATGAGAAAAGCAGAGAGAGAGTATATTGAAAAGTTAAATCAACAGAACACCATTATATCTGATAATTACATAAAGAGCAAGAGGATAAGAGGATCCCAGGTAACACAGTGACACAGTGATTCGCACTACAACTCCACAGCACCAGGGACCTGGGCTCAATTCTAGCTCGGGTCACTGTCTGTGTGAAGTTTGCATGTTCTCCCTGTGTTGCATGCGTTTCCTCCGTGTGTTCCGGTTTCCTCCCACACTCCAAAGATGTGCGGATTAAGTGGATTTGCCGTGATAAATTGCCCCTTAGTGTCAGAGGGAATAGGAGGATAAATGTATAGAGTTACAGGGATAGGGCCTGGGTGGAATTGTGGTGCAGGCTCAATAGATCAAATGGTCTCCTCCTACACTGTAGGGATTCTGTGATGCTATGATAATTAAGGAAGCAGCTTACGAAAATTAGAGATCAAAAAATAAATTGTTGTGAAGGTGCAAGACGTAGGCATGGATTTTAATGAATTCTTTGGCCAGGATCTCATCAAGATTAGAATTTCCCTTTCCCCTGACCCCCCAATCCACCCCCCGACTTCCCACCAGCACCACTATCACCAGCACCATCTGCCTCTTAATTAATTGGCAAACATAGAACCTCCTACAGGAGTTAGGATCCCAGGAGCTGTGGGACAATGTGAACAATTCTCTGCTGACTCCAGCAGGGCTTCACGCTGTTCCCTAGACACAGGGGTGTATGGGTGGGATGAAGATCATGGGTGGGAGTCAGAGGCAACAACAGCGAGTGGCTTTCAGAGAAACTGTCAATGAGTATAATGTCTTACACAACACATAATCCCCAAACTACTCACCTTAGTATATAGTGTGCAGATACCAGCATTGAACTACGCTGAACATAGTGAGAAGTCTAGAGGGCAACAACCACTTTGTTAACTCTTTTTTAAAAGTATTAGAAACTCTTTCTATCTGTCTTTTTATTTCTACTTAGTTTTCTCTCAGATTCTAATGCATCCCTTCTAATTGATCTTTTTCTCATTGTTCACTGTTCTTTATATTTTGTCCAAGCTTCTGACTTGCCACCTGTCTTTGCGCAAGTGTTTTAACATAGGACATAGAACATAGAACATAGAACACTACAGCACAAACAGGCACTTCGGCCCACAAGTTGTGCCGAACACATCAAAACCTACCCAGCCATAGACCTATCTATAACCCCCAATCCCATTGGATCCAATATACTCATCCAGAAGTCTTTTAAAAGACCCCAGCGAGTTCGCCTCGACCACCACCGACGGCAGCCGATTCCATTCAATCACCACCCTCTGAGTGAAAAACTTTCCCCTAGCATCCCCTCTGTACTTGCTTCCCTGCACCTTAAATCTGTGCCCTCTCGTCGCGACCATTTCAGCCCTGGGAAATAGTCTGTGAGAGTCCACCCTATCTATTCCTCTCAACATCTTGTAAACCTCTATCAGGTCGCCTCTCAACCTTCGTCTCTCCAGGGAGAACAGTCCCAGCTCCCTCAACTGTCTTCATAAGGCATGCCTCCCAATCCAGGCAACATCCTTGTAAATCTCCTCTGCACCCTTTCAATAGCTTCCACGTCCTTCCTATAGGGAGGCAACCAGAACTGCGCACAGTACTCCAAGTGTGGTCTGACAAGGGTCCTATAAAGCTGCAGCATTACTTCCTGACTCCTGAACTCAATCCCTCGATGAATGAAGGCCAGTACACGGTAAGCTTTCTTAACCACATCCTCCTCCTGGGAGACCGATTTGAGAGTCTTATGGACCCGGACCCCAAGATCCCTCTGCTCTTCCACACAGCTAAGACTCCTACCTTTGATAGTGTACTCATTAATCCCGTTGGATCTGCCAAAATGGACCACAACACATTTATCCACGTTGAAGTCCATCTGCCACTTCTCCGCCCAGTCTTGCATCCTGTCGATGTCATGCTGCAACTTCTGACATCCCTCCAGACCATCCGCAACACCACCGACCTTCGTGTCATCGGCGAACTTACTCACCCATCCCTCCACTTCCTCATCCAGGTCATTTATGAAAATGACAAACAGCAAGGGTCCTAGAACAGATCCCTGGGGCACTCCACTGGTGACCGACCTCCATGCAGAAAAAGAGACATCCACAACCACCCTCTGCCTTCTGCAGGCAAGCCAGTTCTGGATCCACAAGGCCAAAGCCCCTTGGATACCATGGCCTCTCACCTTCTCAAGAAGTCTTGCACGTGGGACCTTGTCAAATGCCTTGCTGAAGTCCATGTACACCACGTCCACTGCTCTTCCTTCATCAATGTGTTCAGTCACAGTTTCGAAGAACTCAATTAAGCTCGTAAGGCAACTTCGTTGCTCCCAGTCTCCACATCACTATTCCCTCCCCCTAACCTTTCTAGTTTAAAGTCCCCCCAGTAGCCCTAGCCAGTCTTCCCGCCAAGATATGAGTCCCCTGGGATTCAGGTGCCACCCGTCTTTGCTGTACAGGTCACACCTGCCCCTAAAGAGGTCCCAATGATCCAGGAACCGGAATCCCTGCCCTCTGCTCCAGTCCCTCAGCCACGTATTCAACCTCCCCCTCATACTATTCCTGCTCTCACTCTCCCAAGGCACAGGCAGCAATCCTGAGATTACTACCTTCGCTTTCCTCTTTCTCAGCTGCCTACCCAGTTCCCTATAATCCCTTTTCATGTCCACTTCCCTCTTCCTGCCTATGTCAGTAGTACCTATATGTACTACAACTTCCAGTTCCTCACCCTCCCATTTCAGGATGTCCGGGACGCATCCAGAGACATCCCGAATCCCAGCTCCAGGGAGACATACCACCATCCGCGACTCCCGTCTGCGTCCACAAAAACGCCTGTCCAGCCCCCTCACTAGGGAATCCCCTATAAGCACTGGCTTTTTGCTCTGTTTTTTAGGTTTTTGTTTAGCTCCAGGGAGCTGGCCACCGCTGCCTCCCTTGGATGAGCTGTCCCCCACAGTAGTACTCAGGCAAGAGTACTTATTTTGAAGGGGGACATCCACCGGTGTAATCTCCATCACCTGAGGTTTCCCCTTCCTAATAGTTACCCATGTGCCTTCTCCCCTTTGCCCTGGTGTGACTACTTGCCTGTAGCTCCTATCAATAATCTCCTCATTCTCCCTAATGAGTCGAAGGTCCTCAAGCTGCATTTTCAGTTCTTTTACCTGGTCCCGTAGGGATTGCAGCGCCACACAGCGATCACAGGTATGGACATCTGGGAGACCAGGAGCCTCCAAGACCTCCCACATGTTACACTGGCAACAACATGCTGGCCTCACACCCATGCTTGCCCCTTTTTAGTAACCCAGAGAAAAAAAAGTAAGAAAGATTAAAAAAAAACTTACCTTGCCTCCCCTTTTTGCTTAGGCTCTGAACCAAGGACCTTACAGCTCACACAAAAACAAACTTACCTGCTCCTTCTCAGAGCTCTCCTCTCTCTCTCTCTTTTTTAGGTTAGAGGAGGAGGGGGGTGTTGGGATACTCTACTTGTGTAGAGTATCGGGATTCCACACCACTCCAATTTATAGTGAGGTTGAAAAAAAAACTACACTACCCAAGGTGCTTTGCAACACCTTCCAGGTTTAAAAGTTTAAAAAGTTTAAAAAAACTAGTAAAATTTAGACTTAAAAAATCGCTCTACTCACTCACAAGCTCTCCACTTGCAAATCGCTGCCTCTCCACAGTGCTCCCAAGGAACAATTAAGGTAATTTTAAGGGATTTATATTTATATTGGCAAACATAGAGAAAAGGTATAGTTTTAAAGGGGTTCAATTCAGATTTATGTGTGTGGAAGGGCAAAACATATAGTTAGATTCACGCTGGACAAGAGTGTTGTAGGTGTTGGGATTGGTTAAGTTCCTGCTGTGTTTCTATTGTGCTTAGAGAGGGCTATGAGATGAAGAACAAATAGCTGTTGTTGTTTAGCAGGTCCTTGTTATGTTAAAAAAACATTTAAATTTTAGTTTCTAGCTTGATATCTTGTAGTTAGACACAGGACATACCAGGGGATGGCACGATGGCACAGTGGTTAGCACTGCTGCTTCACAGCGCCAAGGACCCGGGTTTGATTCCTGGCTTGGGTCAGTTTCTGTGCTGAGTTTGCACATTCTCCCTGTGTCTGAGTGGATTTCCATCTCAATGGGCTGAATGGCCTCTTTCTGTACTGTAGGGTTTCTATGATTCTATGACATCAGAAAGTGAACTTCTCTTGTCTCTGTCAGGAGAGGGTGGACAAGACAAGGGAATTGCAAAGATCCAAGTTTCCTACTGAGCAATTTACAGTCTAGATAACCAGGGAATTGGGACAGAAAAATGTCTAAGACAACTGGAGTTAGGAAAGCAGGGATCAAGATATTCAACAGAAGGATTCAAAAGTGAATCAACAAAGTGTTCTGAGTTGAAGTGACAATTGCAGTAACCAGAATCAAAAGTAGGTCAGCAAATTCAGAGATAAATGGAACATTTTACACCATTTCACTAGAGGTGGAAATTGAGAATTAAAGCAATTGTGAACAAATAATAAGCAGTTAAGACAAATTAATCCTAAGGACTGGTGTAAGTCCTGGACTGGACCCAAAGTTAAAAATGGAGCAGGATTTTTCTAAAGTGCCATTGGAAAACCAGATTGGATTTCAGATTGCAAATGGTTAACAGAAAGCATTGTTATGAACAAGGATTTGAAAGTGTGATTTTCTGGGGTAGAATTTGGAAACTCTCACATAACAGTCATGTAGAGGATTCTAAGGAGAAATCTATTGTCATTAATTTGGTTCACAGTGGAGTGTGAATATGACCATAGCCAATCTGTGTGCTTAAAGAGACTTTGTGTGAATGAGACCATAGTAATTTAAGATTTAATTTGTAATCCGTGTTAATCTTAAAATCTATGTATAATAGTTAAGCGAAGGGGGTGTGAAGTATTATAATCCATTTTTTAATGTTTAATAACTTTTTTCTTGTTGTTAGAACTAATCAGTGGTTTTTATGAATCTGTTCCTCCATGTTTTATATATGATCAAGTTTCTCCCAAAGATTTTATATATAAAACATATATAAAAACATAAATAAATTATATATAAACTAGTGGGCTAAGCTACCAAATACACCTGTTGGATTTTAACCTGTTGTTGTGAGACTTCTTACTATATATAAAAATCAGAGATTTCAAGGGAGGCCATCTTCTTGGCTTGTCAGATTGTGCAAGAAGTGACAAATCAGATTCGTGTCCAGTTTCTTGCTTCTTGCAATCTTATTAGCCCTGAATTTCTAGTGTGATCCACCTTGGGCCCAGGAAGGGTAAGAAGTTGATTATAACGTTTAAATCAATCTAAATACTGATTTAAGTAGTATTAGTGAGTCTGGGATGCAATTGTCCAGCTTCGCTTGTCTCAATAGCTGCACCAGTGAAGGTTCTCAGTGGGTCACAGTCATTTCCATTATCTGCCTCTCACCCACTCTGATTCCGTGACAGGCGGGTCAGTAGAATTCCGTTGTGTGTTTCTATGCAACAAGCCGGCCATGCAGAGGAGAAAACAGGCCGAGGACGCATTTGTTTGGTAGCTTTCCTTCTATCCAACATCATTTTTAGAAAATGGAAAATCAATACATTACTTACCAAAGGCCATTGCCATTGTGATGTTGTCCCATTACCTGCCAGCAAACAATTACTAAACAGGATAATTATCTGAACATTCAGCTATTAACCAGTGAATTTATGACTATTTCAATTTTATGTACCTCTTCTACCTTCATAAATCTCATTGTTAGAAGCTGGATAGGAGAAGATGGTTAGAATCTTGTTAAACCAAAGACTTTACAACAGCAGAGTCTTTTCTGCAGCATTAGAGTAATTACCAGCTTTCTGATTATTTCTGAATAAGATGAAGACTGGTATAAGACCTTGTTGAGCTCATTACAGCTGAGTAAATTACAAAATTGTGTTACTATTACAATAATCATCATCAGTTTCAGGACAGGTACGCAATTTCTACTCCTTCAATAGAACTGTGCTGTTTTGCTGAGAATCTTTAGAACATAGAACATAGAACAATACAGCACAAACAGGCCCTTCAGCCCACGAGTTGTGCTGATCACATCTACCAATCCACAGACCTATCTATAACCCCCCATCCTATTTTTTTCCATATACTCATCCAGAAGTCTCTTAAAAGACCCCAGTGAGTTTGCCTCAAACTCACTGTTAGGGAGAAACTGAATTATTTCCACTTCTTTCTCTGATTATTCTTGCCTCCTTTCCTGTTGAGAAAGGCAGCATGCAAACTTCCTGCTGCCTCCTTATTTCAATACTTCCTGTGTGCAGCACTATGCTGAACATGATACTGACTGACTTGCCTCAATAATGCTTTGTGACAAGATTTTCAACTTGCCTGTGCCTCCTGAAGACAGTTTTCACAAAAGGGAGCTCTAGTTATTGCACAGATGTCATTGCTGGCACGTCAATAAAGGCTTTGGCTACAAGGAGAGGCACAAGAAGTTAGACTACCCAGAATGGAAGAAGAGTGTTAATCGCTCACTGTGGGTCATGTCGGGCAGAGGGAAAGGCAGTAAGGGGCTGGGCGAAGGTGGAGCCAAACCAGCACCGCAAATTGCTCTCCGGAAACATCCAGGACATCAGCAAGCTGGCCAATCAGCACCTGGCTCACTGCAGCAGCGAAAGCGGCCTGATTTATAGGGAGATCCGCAAGGTCCTGAAGTTGTTCATGATAAACATTATCAGAGACTAACTGACCTACACCAAACATGCCAAGCACAGAATGGTGACGGCCATGAACGTGGTACATATCTGAAGCACCAGCAGTAAACCTCATCTTCATTCGGTGGTTGAGAACAGCTTTAAGAAAAATTGCAGGAAAGTAGGTTTCTGGGTTTTCCAATGTGATGCCAGAGGAATTAGCGCAGAAGCAATTGTTTTACCGGGGTCCACGAACCCCTCCAGGCACACTGTCAGAAGGAAATGGTAACGAGGGAGGGTCAATTCCCAGAGGACGAGAGCAGCGGACGGTATCAATGCTGCCAGATGTTCGAGGGCCTGACACAGTGGTCGAGCTCAGTCAGCATATCTTCAGTTGATGTCTCCTACTCACTGCACCAGCTCCATAGGACTCTTAAATCGGCCTCGCAGGTGGAGGAAGTGGTCAAGAAGGCATACGGTGTACTGGCCTTCATTAATCGAGAAATAGAGTTTAGGAGTCAGGAGGTAATGATGCAGCTCTATAAGACTCTTGTCAGACCCCAGTTGGAGTATTGTGCGCAGTTCTGGTCGCCTCATTATAGGAAGGATGTAGAGGCTATTGAGATGGTTCAGAGGAGATTTACAAGGATGCTGCCTGGATTGGGAGGCAGGCCTTATGAAGATAGGTTGAGGGAGCTGGGACTCTTCTCACTGGAGAGACGTAGGTTGAGAGGCGACCTGATAGAGGTTTATAAAATGTTGAGAGGAATAGATAGGGTGGACTCTCAGAGACTATTTCCCCGAGCGGAAATGGTCACTACGAGAGGACACAGATTTAAGGTGCAGGGAAGCAAATACAAAGGAGATGTCAGGGGTAGGTTTTTCACTCAGAGGGTGGTGAGTGAATGGAACCGACTGCCGTCGGAGGTTGTTGAGGCAAACTCACTGGGGTCTTTAAAGAGACTTCTGGATGAGTATATGGAAAAGAATAGGATAGGGGGTTATAGATAGGTCTGTGGATTGGTAGATGTGATCGGCACAACTCGTGGGCCGAAGGGCCTGTTTGTGCTGTATTGTTCTATTGTTCTATGTTCTATGTACTTGTCACGCTGCGCTGTGTACTGCATCCCAACTGCTATCCCCCAGCAGCCAACATTTCAGACTATCAGTCACCAGCTCCTGCTAACCCTCACACCTTCCAATGCTGCCAGCCTCACCCCCAGGTCTCCCTGCTCTCACACACCCCCTGCTATTCAGCCAGGCCAGACACATTGCCTAAGCACACTGGAACATGTTCAGTGATATTGCTTTCTCTTTCTTCCAGGATGAAGTGCAGCCAGAACCAGCGGGGGAAAGGTATGCGGCAGAATGAAGCTTTCTGGTGACTATGGTACTTTGCATCTTGGAATGACAGTGACAGACTTGTTGCAACTGACATCACTTGTGATAGCATGCTAATTCCCTTCTCAAAGCCTATTTTACCACCATCCAGTCATCTGGCAGGAAATGCAAACTTCAGAGAGTGTGTCAGTGAAGTTCTTACTTTTCAACTTCATCCCAGCCTTCTCCTTCTGTATTTCTGCTTTCAAACACTCAAGACCACTGAGTAATCATTTGCTGCAGCCTCATGAGGAAGGAGGGCAGGTGTTATAGACCATTGAAAAAGAAATATTAATTAATTAGATATTTCCAGCTACCACTGAAGATGCCCCACACCTTTCCTATTTTGGAGAATAATCTGTATCAGGATATGGTGAGTCAATGTGCATGAAACCAGGTGAGCTGAGAGCATAGTTAATGTGTCAGCTCTCCTGCAGGTGAGCTGTAGATGTTACCTGTGGCAGGGATTCAGATCAGGGGCATACAAGGGGTTGCTGTAAAGGAGGCACATTGAAATACTTGATCCTAAGCAAACTGTTACTATCATAGGTCATGGTCCTGATTTGGCATGGAGTTTCACACAGCCCTCAAACAATCTGTCCCAGTGCGGAGGGTATTATGGCCAACTCTAAAGTTTAAAGTTTATTTATTAGTGCCACAAGTAAGGCTTACATTAACACTGCAATGAAGTTACTGTGAAAATCCCGCAGTCTCCAATTCCACAGCCTGTTCAAGTACATTGAGGGTGAATTTAGCATGGTCAATCCACTTAACCAGCATGTCTTTCCAATTGTGGGAGGAAACTGAAGCACCCGGAGGAAACCCATGCAGACACGGGGAGAATGTGTAAACTACACACAGATAGTGGCCTGAGGCCAGAATTGAACCTGGGTCCGTGGCGCTGTGAAGCAGCAGTGCTAACCAATGTGCCACCGAGCTGCATGTCTGGTTCTACCTGTGATGAATTGTCCAGTAGTTACTGGCTCAGCATTTATTGCCACACAGGTAGATGCCACACAAACAGCTGGATATTCACTAAAACAGCTGAGCTTTGGACAGGTGGGAGTTGAGGTCTCAGGAGTCTGTTGTAGAACTCAAACCCACTTCCAACCAGCCTTGTTCCAATTTTAACCGAAACCTAAAGTGGGCACATGATACCTGGCCAATCCAAGGTGATGAGTTACAACTTTAAATACGATAATGAGGCTGGAAGCCAGACCTTCCAGCAGCTTTGGATGTAGCTTTAACTTCTGCAGCAGGGACTCTGGCAGCTTTCCCAAGGCCAGGGATCTGTATTTAGGGGGCAGGTGTCTCTTGGATCCAAGTCCACTCGCTGAGGGGTTTGAAAAATGAGGGGCTACCTCTTCCACAGCCATCCCCCACTACCCCTCAACCCCCAACATTTGAAGATCTCTAACTTGCCTTGCTGACCACAGCCCATTGCCCTCTGCCCCAGTGACGTCTCTGGCTATCTGTCATCTTCCTCTAGTTGCTCACTCTCCTTTTGCAGCCCATCCCTGTACACTAAAGGGTTAACATCAGGAGTATCTCATACTGACGTAACTTCTGATACAACCATGATGCAATGTCCACATGTCTAAGAGATGGTGATTTGGAGGGAAGTAAAGGCGCAGCCTTGTGCAGAGTTACCGAGACGGACAGGGAACTGTAAATAGACAAAAATATTTTTTAACTGATAAGTTTATTGTAGCATTTTCAGGGTGATAGACAAACCCTAAAGATACTCTTTCTAGACCCTGAACTCAAGACATCTTCCTCCAATCACATCCCATCTAATTCACTCCTCATCAACCTCCCAAGCTGACCACATCCCCTCTGACCCTCCACAATCTCCGATTGACCCTGGCTTTCTCTTTACAGACATGCCTGCTGCTGTGACCATCCGTGACTGGCACCTTGCCTGATTGGAGCTGATGTTGCAGACTTAGTTAAAAACTCCACAGCACGTGGTGAGCAGAATCCCAAATAGTGGGTTCCTGTCAACATTCTCACCACCTCACATCCTGTAATCAGCTCACTAAACAAAATCTCTGAGCTGCAGGAGAAACTCAAACTCAGGCCATGAGGAGCTGGGCCGAAGGGCCTGTTTCCATGCTGTGTATCTGGATGACTCTATGAGATCCATGATCACTGCCATCAAGTCTGCAGACCTCAGAAGGAATGAAACTTTCTCATCCGTCCAGCAATTTGTTCTCCAACAGATTGCTCGGATCACTGAGTTGCAGTCCCAGGGGAATGGCAGCAACACCAAGGAGCTTGCTTTTATCCCACAGGATTTAACTCCTTTTACTGCCACTTCTGCTAATACCCTTTACTGTTGCCTCTCTGCCAATGAGCCCACTCTGCTCCCACTTATGCTGAAGTGATACAGACTGAAACCAGGTCCTCAGGAGCCTGTGGTGATCTTGGGAGTCCGTCTGTAGTCTTCCCACAGTGAAAATCAGCAGCTTCTACCTGTCAATCTGCAATGACCGTGGAATACAATGCTTACGTATCATTTACAACAGCGTAATTAATTCAGAAACACCACCTCGTAAATTGAGATCCTTTTAAAAAAAACACAGGTAGAAGTTCCTCCTGCAGAGGTAAGTGTGGGGATAACAAATTATCCAAATGAGCAGAATGTAAGTCAGATCAGCCTTATAAGTTGTGTGATGTCATGTCCTAGTCACACACATATCATACCTACATCAGTACCCTTACAAACATGAGGCATCACACAGATCTTGCCTTATTTGTGTCCCACAGAATCCCAACAGTGCAGAAGGAAGCCATTCAGCCCATCTAGCTTGCACCAACAACAATTCCAACTATCCCTGTAATTCCACATATTTACCCTGCTAATCTCCCTGGCACTCCGGGCAATTTTACACAGCCAATCAACCTAATCTACACATCTTTGGAATGTGGGAAGAAGCTGGAGCACCCAGAGAAAACCCAAGCAGACACGGAGAGAACATGTAAGCTCCACACTGTCATTCAAGATTGGAATTGAACCCGGATCCCTGGCACTGGCAGGCAGCAGTGCTAACCACTGTGCCACCATTCCGCCCGTTAGTGGTGAGTACACCATTATCAGCTATTCCAGCTTTCATAGCATGGATTCCAGTCAAACATATCCCCCAGCGGCAGAGGACATGACTCCTGAGATGTTCATGGGACCAGAAGATCTCATTGCTGGCCATTGGCACGTCAACAGTACATATCATGGGAGGGAGCGGTTCTGAAAATCCCACCCAGGGTGTTAAACTTTGCAGCCTCCGTGTTTGTGCTGTGTCAAACCCTTTGGAAAATCCTGCAAGCTGTTATTATTTAGTTACTTTGTCTCTTTACAATTATAATTGATTAGCCGACATCAACAACGTATTACATTATTGTTCAAAGATGTAGATGGTTAAATTATTAATCTGGAACAATCTCATCGATGGCTGTGTGAAGACAGTTTGTTTTAACTGCACAATTGTTTTTTATACACTAGATAATGGGGAGTGACAAGGTGAAGAATTATAACAGAAACATCTTCATCTTCACTTTAATTAATATATAAACCCATATTTTGCAATTTAATGTTTGGGCTGTGAAGATTTTGTAAGTACAGGCCAAGCAATTGAATCTACAGTCTGGCTTTATACCATAAATTGTAATTTGCGGCATTGTAAACTGGTGACATTTTAGACAAGTTTTATTAAGGCTCTGAGTCTGTATCTAAATCAGACCCCCTCTGAATTTTGTAGCTTTATCTTCTCACCACCTGCTCACTCTGCAGTTATCATTTTCTTTTGATGCCAAATTAGTTTTTTTTAAGCTTTCTATATTGCTGAAGCTACAGTTTTGAAATCATGGCCATAATTTTTATTGCTGTTTGGGACAGGTTTCTTTTTAACATTCCAAGAATTTTATTTCTAATTTACTTTTTTTACAACAGTCTGGGACGCAGCTCCAATCAACAATGGGCTGGGAAAGAATTGCCTGACAATTCCAATCATGTTCTAGATCTGGAGAAGTAAGAGATTTTTGAGAACTAAATGTGTGAGACTCTATCTCATATCTTTGCCGAGACAATTGTCTTTTACAGAAATATTTATCCTGTTACGGATTGCAGGCAATGCTGGCTGGCCAGCACTTGTTGTCCATCCCCAACTGCCCTCAAACTAAATGACTTGATCAGCCATTTCAGAGGCCAGTGAAGAGCTGAGAATTCTGATTAATTCTAAACAGTCAACATGAGGATAATTAGCAGCTATTGTTCTAACGCGTGGTTTGAGAATAATACAAAATATGTAAGTTGCATCTTAATAATGCCTCTAAGAGATGTTTTTAACATGCCATTTAAATTAAAGATGTATTCATGAAAGATATTAGGACAAGTCAGGTACAAATAATGTAACAAAGTAAATGACCAATGATATCTAAGCCAGGGAAATAAGTCCAATCGGTGAAAGTGCCTTCAATAGAACTGGTTTAAACTGGTTAGAGAAAATGCTGAATTATAAGAAGCCATTTTTGGGTGAGATCTTCCATAAAACAGATAGGTGATGATAGATCAATATTTGAAGGTGTCAAAATATGATTGATGATAGGACATGCCATTGTTAGATTGACAGATCAGTCAATAAATTAGATTGTTTTCAATGAAAGGCTAGGCTGATTAATCTGATAACAAAAACTAAAACCTATATTAGCTGTGTAGTGGAAACATTGAACTCCAATTTTGGCCAAAATGGGATCTGTCTTGTCCTAACTGTATGTTTGTCTGAATATTGTTCATTTGTAATGTTTTTGATTCAAACATTTCAATGTTTTAATGAAGTTATAGTTTATTTATTAGTCACAAGTAAGGCTTACATTAACACTGCAACAAAGTTACTGTGAAATACCCCTAGTTGCCACACTCTGGTGCCTGTTTGGGTCAATGCACCTAAACAGCACTTCTTTCAGACGAAACCCACGCAGATACAGGGAGAATGTGTAAATCCCACACAGACAGTGACTCAAGCCGGGAATTGAACCAGGTCCCTGGTGCTGTGAAGCAGTAGTAAGGAGCCTCACAACACAGGTTAAAGTCCAACATGTTTATTTGGTAGCAAATGCCACAAGCTTTCGGAGCTCTGCTCCTTCGTCAGGATAAAGATATACAATTCAAGATGGTGCAGGAATGTGGAGACATTTTACAAGCTGTATCTAGCATACCTCTTTAAAACTTTACTCTAACTTTTGTAAACTCTCTAACAATTCTCTAATTCAATCTTTTACAGGTTTGGTGATGACTGTAACACTAGAACATAGAACATAGAACATAGAACATTACAGCACAGTACAGGCCCTTCGGCCCTCGATGTTGCGCCAGCCAGTGGACCCTCTAACCTAAACTACTCCAATATCATCCATATGCCTATCCACCAAACATTTGAATGCCCCCAAAGTAGGCGAGTCCACAACTGCTGCAGGCAGGGCATTCCACGCTCTCACCACCCTCTGTGTGAAGAACCTGCCTCTGACATCCGTCCTATAACTACCACCTCTTAATTTAAAGTTATGTCCCCTCGTGTTGGTCATCACCATCCGAGGAAAAAGGCTCTCACTATCCACCCTATCCAGTCCTTTGATCATCTTAAACGCCTCAATTAGGTCACCGCGTAACCTTCTTCTCTCTAATGAAAATAACCTCAGGTCCCTCAGCCTTTCCTCATAAGGCCTTCCCACCATACCAGGCAACATCCTGGTAAACCTCCTCTGCACCCTTTCCAATGCTTCCACATCTTTCTTATAATGCGGCGACCAGAACTGTACACAATACTTCAAGTGCGGCCGCACCAGAGTTTTGTACAGTTGTAACATAACCTCACGGCTCCTAAATTCAATCCCTCTACCAATAAAAGCTAACACACCGTACGCCTTCTTAACAACTTTATCAACCTGGGTGCCAACTTTCAAAGAGCTATGTACTTGTACCCCAAGATCCCTCTGCTCGACAACACTATTAAGGGTCCTTCCATTAGCCCTATATTTCATATGCCTGTTATTCCTACCAAAGTGAATCACCTCACACTTATCCGTATTGAATTCTATTTGCCACCTCACTGCCCATCTATGTCCCTCTGCAAACTGTAACATCCATCCTCGCTGTCTACAACTCCCCCCACTTTGGTATCGTCAGCAAATTTACTAATCCAACCCTCTACACCCTCATCTAGGTCATTTATAAAAATGACAAACAGCAGTGGCCCTAAAACAGATCCTTGAGGTACACCACTTGTAACTGCACTCCAGGTTGAATATTTCCCATCAACCACCACCCTCTGTCTTCTATCAGCTAGCCAATTCCTAATCCAAACTGCTAAATCACCTTCAATCCCATGCATCTGCACTTTCTGCAGTAGCCTACCATGGGGAACCTTATCAAACGCTTTGCTAAAATCCATATACACTACATCAACTGCCTTACCCTTATCTACCTCTTTGGTCACCTCCTCAAAAAGCTCAATAAGGTTTGTGAGGCACGACCTACCCTTCACAAAACCGTGCTGACTATCCCTAATCAATTTATTTCTCTCTAGATGCTTATAAATCCTATCCCTTATAATTCTTTCCAAGACTGCCCACAACAGAAGTCATGCTCACCGGTCTATAATTTCCAGGATGGTCCCTACTCCCCTTTTTGAACAAAGGGACAACATTTGCCATCCTCCAGTCTTCTGGCACTATACCTGTAGCTAACGACAACATGAAGATCAAAGCCAAAGGCTCTGCAATCTCCTCTCTAGCCTCCCAGAGAATCCTGGGGTAAATCCCATCTGGCCCAGGGGACTTATCAATTTTCATACCCTCAAGATTCGCTAACACCTCCTCCTATGAACCTCATCCTGCCCAGTCTACAACCTAGTATCGCAGTATTCTCCCCGACAACATTGTCTTTCTCCTGCTGAATACTGACGAAAAATACTCATTCAGTGTCTCTCCTATCTCCTCAGGCTCCACGCACAACTTCCCACTGCTATCTCTGACTGGCCCTAATCTTGCCCTAACCAATCTTTTATTATTTATATACCTGTAAAAAGCTTTAGGATTCTCCTTAATCCTATCCGCCAAAGTCTTCTCGTGTCCTCTTCTAGCTCTTCTCAACTCCCTCTTTAGCTCCTTCCTGGCTGATTTATAGCTCTCCATTGCCCTAACTGAGCCTTCACGTCTCATCATTATATAAGCCTCCTTCTTCCTCTTCACCAGAGATTCAACTTCCCTAGTACACCATGGTTCCCTCACTCGACCACTTCCTCCCTGCCTGGCAGGTACATATTCATTAAGGACATGCAGAAGCTGTTCCTTAAATATGCTCCACATTTCAGATGTCCCCAGCCCCTGCAATTTCCTGCTCCACCCTATGCATCCTAAATCTCTCCTAATAGCCTCATAATTACCTTTCCCCCAGCTATAACTACTGTTATTCGGTACGTGCCCATCCCTTTCCATCACTAAGGTAAACGTAACCGAATTGTGGTCACTATCACCAAAGTGCTCACCCACCTCCAAGTCTAACACCTGGTCTGGTTCATTACCCAATACCAAATCCAATATAGCCTCACCTCTTGTTGGCCTATCTACATACTGAGTCATGAAACCTTCCTGCACACATTGAACAAAAACTGACCCCTCTAACGTACTTGAACAATAGCTTTTCCAATCGATATTAGAAAAGTTAAAGTCCCCCATTACAACTACCCTGTTACTTTCACACCTATCCAGGATCAACTTTGCAATCCCTTCCTCTACTTCTCTGGAACTTTTTGGAGGCCTATAAAAAACTCCCAACAGTGTGACCTCTCCTTTCTTGTTTCTAATCTCAGCCCACACTACCTCAGCAGACAAGTCCACATCAAACGTCTTTTCTGCCACCGTAATGCTGTCCTTAACTAACAATGCCACTCCTCCCCCTCTTCTACCACCACCTCTGCTCTGACTGAAACATCTGAACCCCGGAACCTGCAACAACCATTCCTGCCCCTGCTCTATCCACGTCTCTGAAATGGCCACAACATCGAAGTCCCAAGCACCAATCCAGGCTGCAAGTTCATCCACCTTATTGCGTATGCTCCTCGCATTAAAGTATACACACTTCAAACCACCCTCCCGTTTGCCACTATACTGCTGTGACCTAGAAACCTTATCCGTGACCTCCCTATTCACATCCTCCTGTATACTGGCACAACAATTCAGGTTCCTATCCCCCTCTTGAATCAGTTTAAACCCCCCCGAATAGCACTGATAAATTTACCCCCCAAGATATTTGTACCTCTCTGGTTCAGGTGCAGACCATCCCTCTTGTCGAGGTCCCACCTTCCCCAGAATGAAACCCAATTGTCCAAATACATGAACCCTTCCTTCCTGCACCATCCCTTTAGCCACGAGTTCAAATGTTCTCTCTCCCTATTCTTTTCTATGCCATCCCGCGGCATAGGTAACAAACCAGAGATAACCAGTCTGTTAGTTTTAGCCCTAAGTTTCCACCCTAACTCTCTGAATTTCTGCTTTATATCCCCATCCCTTTTCCTACCTACGTCATGGGTACCTACATGCACCACAACTTGGGGCTGGTTCCCCTCCCCCTTAAGGATTCCGAACACTCGGTCAGAGATATCACTGATCCCAGCGCCCGGGAGGTAACATACCAACCGCGAGTCCCGCTCCTTCCCACAGACCCTCCTATCTATCCCCTTAACTAGGGAGTCCCCAATCACTAATCCAGATCTTTTCTTCCCTCTTCCCACCTGAGCATCAAGGGCAGGCTCAACTCCCGAGACCTGTACTCCATGGCTTACCCCGGTTGTGTCTACATCCCCAACAGCATCCAAAGCAGAGTACTTATTGCGTAGAGGAACAGCCTCAGGGGAACTCTGCACTGACTGCTTCTTACCCCTTCTAACAGTCACCCATGTATCACATTTAGGAGTAACTATCTCCCTGTAGCTTTTATCAACAGCCATCTCTGCTTTCCTAATAATTCTTAGTTCCTCCAGTTCCAGCTCCAGGTCCCTAACACGGTCCTCAAGGAGGTGGAACTGGATGCACCTCTGGCAGGTGTAATCAGCTGGGACACTACCAGTGTCCCTCACCTCAAACATCCCACAGGAGGTACATCGCACTGCCTGCACTGCCATCCCTATTACTTCCTTTACCCAGAAACAAATATAAACTTAAACTTACCGGCTCACACTCCTAGTCTCCTTTTTTTATTAGGTTAGAGGAGGGGGGAGGGTTGGGATACTCTACACGTGTAGAGTATCAGGATTCTTCACCTTCCCAATTTATGGAGGTCCAGGTGAAAAAAAAAACTCCTGCACAGGCCTCCCTGTGACTACTTCCTGATTCCGGTTTTAAGAGTTAAAAAAAACCAGACACGATTTTGGAAAAAAAAGACACAGAAATTTACTCACAGCTCTCCTCACACCAGCCGCTCCCAAGGAACAATATTTGCATTTTCCTTCTCTATGAGTGGTATGCTTTGTCTGTATAGTGTGCAAGAAACAATATTTTCACTGTATGTTAATACATGTGACAATAATAAATCAAATCAAATCAATTGCAGAATTTATAGCATTTGTCACTAACTTCTCCATTCCCTTGAATTCAGGACAATTGTGTTTACAAAGAGGCAAAGCCTTTTTTCCATGATGATGATGATGACTCTGTAAATTCTAGGTTGTCCAAAACTCTGTGTCTGCATCGCAACTCATTGTTGTTCTTGATGGTGGGAGGCATTCTCTGAACATTCCCACCGCCGCAATCTTCCAGTCCCGTTGAAAGCGACCTCCCCCCGTGCCCCAGTGTGGCAGGTTCCCCAGCAGCAGAATGGGCCAGCCATGCAAAATACCATGTCAGCAAGACTGGAAAATCAGTGGCTAAAGACAGGCTGCCTCTGAGGTTGGTTAACATGCCGGGTGACTTTTATAACCAAACTAGAATTAACATTTTATTAAGTACAAAATCAAAATGGAGTTGTGTTTGTGCAGAGCAACGAGTGCATATTTACTTTCTTACACGACTGAATTAAAAAAAACTCCATGAACTCAAAATGATCCAAAATAAATATAATTTATGATATTAGAACTTGTTCAATTCAGTCGTTCAAATTCTGCTGTAGACATGGAAGTGCAAACAGATTAGCCAAGTGTTGATCATACCCTTATTCTGTTCTTGGAGAAAGTCTCCTCTTTGTTCGTTCAGTGTTGCTGCTGGGCCAGCGTTTATCACCCGTCCCTCCTGAACTGAGTGATTTGATAGGCCATTTCAGAGGGCTTTTGCAGTGGGTCTGTAGTTACATGTAACCCAGAGTAGGTGAGGAAGACAGATTTCCTTCCCCAAAGGGCATTAGGGAACCAAATAGGCTTTAAAGACAATCGACAATGATTTTGTGATCATCATTAGGCTTTTTGGATTCCAGATTTTTATGGAATTAAAATCTCACCATCTGCCATGGCAGGATTTGAACCCATCGTGACCCCAGATTTCTAGACTACAAGTCAAGTGACGATACCATTCCGTCACCACCTTCCCTATTTAATTTGCTGCGGGTGTAAACTCATTCACTTTTTATGAGTTCCTGTGTAAACATTACACCCACACATAAATATTGTACAAGATAACATTGATAGTGATGTAAAATTCTCCAGTAGGCTGGATTTTTGGTGATAAATCTGACATGATCTACAAGTAGTGCATAAAAAGACAAGCCGCAATTATTAAAATAGGAGAGACGTTTTCAGCACAATGCTTGTATTTAGTTTTTTTTAAATTTCAGTTTTCAACTTACTGAAAGTTTATTTATTAGTCTTACAAGTTAGGCTTACATTATCACTGCAATGAAATTCCCCTAGTTGCCATATTCTTGCGCCTGCTTAGGTTAATGCACCTAACCAGAACATCTTTTACATTGTGGGAGGAAAGCTCATTTATCCTGCACTGATTCTCCAACAGAGCATCTTACCCAGACTCACCACCTCTCCTATCCCCACAACCCCATGCAACAACTCCTGCTAATTCCTTAACCTGCATCTGGTGTGACAATTCAGTATGGTCAATCGATGCAACTCACACATCTTTCAGACTATGGGAGGAAACTGGAGTACACAGACATGGAGAGAACATGGAAACTCCACACAGACAATGAAGCCAAGCTGGGAATCGAACTCACATCTCTGACAATGTGAAGCAGCAGTGTTAACCCATGTGCCAACAGACCGCCCAAATTTTTAAAATATCTTTAAAAGATATATCAGGTCAGATGGATTTGAGGATCGAGTGTAAGAGTTAATGTAATCTGGAAAATGTTATCAGACAGTAATGTGAAGAATTGAGGTGACAAAAATACTTTGAAGTGAGTTACACACTCGGAGAGAGAGGAAAGCATAGCAGAGTTATATAGCTGTGCTTTTAATCTCAGCATGGGGGATGGAGGGAGTGAGGAATAAAGAAGGAAGAGAAAATAATTGGAGAAGGTAAAGTGAACAGATCAATATTTCATTATATAAGACATCATTGGGGTATAGAATACAAGAGTAGGAGTCTGATGTTGCAGGTGTATAGAACGTTGGTTAGGCCTCATCTGGAGTACTGCGTCCAGTTCTGGTCGCCGTACTACAGGAAGGATGTGGAGGCCCTGGAGAGAGTGCAGAGGAGATTTACCAGGATGCTGCCTGGTATGGAAGGGCTGTCTTACGAGGAAAAATTGAAAACACTGGGGTTGTTTTCCCTTGAAAGACGTCGGCTGAGAGGGGATCTATTAGAGGTATATAAGATTATGAGGGGTATAGATAGAGTAAATGGTGGTAAGCTTTTTCCACCATTAGAATCGGATAGAACGAGGGGTCACGGCCTTAGGGTGAGGGGGGCTATGTATAAGACGAATATTAGAGGGCATTTTTTCACACAAAGGGTAGTGGGGGTGTGGAATGCACTACCGAGTAAGGTGGTGGGAGCAGGCACGCTAGGGTTGTTTAAGGGTCTCTTGGACAGCCACATGAGCAGTCTGCAGATAGAGGGATATAGCAGGACTGTTTGAATATCGGGAGGACCAAATAGTAGTAGACTATCTTTTAGTTTCGTCTCAGGAATGTCTTAGTTTTTTTAGCATGTTTAATTAAGTCTTATTTGTTTCCGCAGGCAATTCGGTCCACCTTGTTGACCAACAAGGGGCATGCATGCGGCATGTCGTGCGAGAGCTGCTCTTGGAGGTTGCTTCAGGAGTTGCCTAGTGCTTCACGTGTGTCTGCGGGAGTTTGCGCGTTCTCCCCGTGGTTGTGTGGGTTTTCTCCGGGTGCTCCGGTTTCCTCCCACATCCCAAAAATGTGCTGTTAGACTGATTGGGTAACAAATTGTCCCTATATTAGTCCCTATATGGGAATCTTCAACAATAAGCATAGCCTAAAGTCAAGGATATGTCATTAAGACATTAGGACGGCGGCGTGGGCTCGTTGGGCCGAAGGGCCTGTTTCCCGTGCTGTGCTGCTCTTTGTTCTTTGTTCTTTGTATCATTGACAGTCTACAGAAACATTTTCTCACACCTGTGTAATGGACTACCATAGGCAAAGCCTCATGTCGAGCACAGTGTTGGAAGGTCATGCGTCTGATTCCTACAACATCAGCCATTTCCTCCTCATCTCCCTCTCCCCCTTTCCAACAATGAGTTCTCAATTTACACTTAAAATTGAAAATAAGGCTGCCTCTGGGTTGGCACTGGGTCAGAACTAGCCCAGCACTGCCACTAGAACAAGTTCTCTAAAACTAGGGGGCCATAAGTTTAAGGTGACTGGAACAAGCTGCCAGAGGCTGTACAATTTTGTCTTTTAAAAAACGTTTAGACAGTTACATGGATAATATAGAACATAGAACTTTACAGCACAATACAGGCCCTTCGACTCTCAATGTTGTGCCGAGCTATATCTAAACAAAACTGTGTAAAAACCCACTGGGTATGACTATCCACTCTATCCAAGCCTGTCATAATCTTGTAAACCTCTATCAAGTCCCCCCTCATCCTCCGATGCTCCAATGAAGACAATCCAAGTTTGCTCAACCTTCCTTCATAGTCCATATCCTCCAAACCAGGCAATATCCTGGTAAATCTCTCCTACAGTCTTTCCAATGCATCAACATCCTACTGACACTATGCATTATCTGGAGATCATCATACAAAGAACAAAGAACAAAGAACAACACAGCACGGGAAACAGGCCCTTCGGCCCAACGAGCCCGCGCCGCCGTCCTAACGTCTTAATGACATATAGAGACCAATATAGGGACAATTTGTTACCCAATCAGCCTAAGAGCACATTTTTGGGATGTGGGAGGAAACCGGAGCACCCGGAGAAAACCCACGCAACCACGGGGAGAACGCGCAAACTCCCGCAGACACAGGCCCAAATCCATGTGTCTGCACAGCAACAGCGATAGTCTCTGAGCTGTCATGTTGCCCATCTGATGGTCCAGTTTAAGCATACACTAACGACATGAAGCACTAGGCCACTCCTGAAGTAACATCCAGGAGCAGCCCTCGCACGACCTGCCGAATGCATGCACCTTGTTGGTCAACAAGGTGGACCGAACAGCCTGTGGAAACAATTAAAGTATTTAAACAGTCCTCCTATATCCCTCTATCTGCAGACCGCTCATGTGGCTGTCCAAGAGACCCTTAAACAACCCTAGCGTGCCTGCTCCCACCACCTTACTCGGTAGTGCATTCCACACCCCCACTACCCTTTGTGTGAAAAAATGCCCTCTAATATTAGTCTTATACATAGCCCCCCTCACCCTAAGGCCGTGACCCCTCGTTCTATCCAAATCTAATGGTGGAAAAAGCTTACCACCATTTACTCTATCTATACCCCTCATAATCTTATATACCTCTAATAGATCCACCGTAAAGGTGGAATTTGCATGGGATGCAACACCCGGCATGGGGTTCCCCTGCAGGCACACCAGTGGGCAAGTTCTACCAGTTCACTAAAGTCCTTTCGGGAAGGAAATCTGTCATCCTTACCTGGTCTGGATTACATGTGACTCCAGACCCACAGCAGTGTGGCTGACTTTTAAATGCCTTCTGCTCAGGTAAAGGCACGCACATCTCAAGAACGATTTTTTTTTAGAAAAGGAATTTGCTCCCAATGCCTTTTGAGCATGTTTCTGGAGAACTTCTTGCCCCCTGGTGAATGTAGAATAGGACATTTCTCCATCTGTTCCACAAATGAATCTGAGAATCTTGTCACCTATTCTCTCGTCTGTTTATCTCAAGTCAGGGTGATTTTTATCTGACAGTTTCCAGCATTTGTTCCAGTCTCACCAATGCAACTACCCTTTAAATAGCTTCAACTGGTGTGAGCAATTCACCCCATTACTGTTCCTGAAATATCTAATCTGTGTAATGTCCAGTCAGCACTAGTCAATGGTGAGAATCAGAAGGCAGCACAAAGTTGGTGTGCTGCTGGGATTAAGCAGAACATGCTGGTTAATGCCTGTTTTGGGTCCAATGGAAATTAACCCTGGCAATCATGTGATTGTAATTATGAAAATATATTAGCTAATCTACAATAACTGGGAAGATGTTCCAAGAGGAATTAACAAAGATAACAAACCAGATTTTGCTGGCATGAAAAGCATTTGATTGACACAGAGCTTGGATTCCCGGCTTGGGTCACTGTCTGTGTGCAGTTTGCACATTCTCCCCGTGTCTGCGTGGGTTTCCTCCAGATGTTCTAGTTTCCTCCCACAATCGGAAAGACGTGCTGGTTAAGTGCAATGGGCAATGCTAAATTCTCCCTCAGTGCACCCGAACAGGCACCAGAATGTGGTGACGAGAGGATTTTCACAGTAACTTCATTGCAGTGTTAATTAAGCCTACTTGTGACCAATAAATAACATAAACATAAAATAAATAATAAATAATGCAGCTAAGCAACTAGCACTTGTGCTGAGAAAGAAATACCCTGTGGATTGTCACAATGTGAATTGTAAAACACCCCTAATTGCTGAATGATTTGGGTCACTCAGCTTTTAGCTACACAAAAACTTCATTTGACAATGACTTCAATGAAGTTGCTGCACTTACAGGTCAATCTCCCATTAAACCTGCCCCAGACAGTTAAATCTGATAATTCATTGCTCAAGAGCCCATTTACAAATTAACAACTGTTATTAACTGCCAATCAATCTCTCATATCCAGAAAGTGAATTATAAAACTTCAGTTTGCGGATTATTGGACTTTCTAAAAACTGTCAGTTTAAATTTCAACCTTCTTTTCCCCTTTGTCTCTTTTATCTTTCTTATTCCAATCTTTCTTTCACTCTCCACATTTCTCCTCCTGTACCTGACTGACATTGAATTCACCCATTTCAATTCACCCTCCTTCTTTGATCTTCCTCTGTTTATTTCTGAATCCTATAGTACAGGAACCTGAGAAATAGGAGCAGAGTTGGGCCAATCTGCCCCTTTGCCTGCTCTACCATTCAGTGAGGTCATGGCAGCCTTAACCTCACTTTTCTGCCTGTCCCCCATAACCCTTGACTCTGTGGTCAACTAAAATCCATCTAATTCAGCCTCAAACATGGCCAATGACCCAGTTTCTTCTGCTTGGTGTGAAAGAGAATTCCAAATTATAAAAGCCCTCTCTCTGAAAAAAGAAATTTCTCCTCATCTCCATCTTAAACTGCATATTTTTTTAAAGGAGATATGTATTGACCTTATCATTTACCAAGAACCCAGTTTCTCTGTATCCTTCATCTTGCATCAAGTCACACTTCCAGCAGTTTCATGGGGAAACTTGGTAAATTCCAGATATGTATGAATAAGTTTGATTGGGTACACCGTGAGATTACAGACTCCAACAGGGCCTGAGTAATGATAATGGATAATGATAATGAAAATTAACTTTTGCTACTTCTATTAATTTTAAGAACATGCTATATTCTATTAATCTTCCTAAACATCATGATTTCTTCCAATGCATCCTGCCATGACACCAGAAAGAGATTTCACTCATTCTTGGTGTCCTGAAAACCACAATGAAAGAAAACCTTTGTGAACCAATCTGTGACAGAATTAAAGAGTGTTAATTCCATTTGAAAAAATTTAGTGTTATGCAAAAATATAAAGTCTAATTATTATAGCGTTAATGTTAGCCTATTTGTATTATTATACAAGTAGGCTTACATTAACACCGCAAAGAAGTTACAGTGAAAATCCCCTAGTCAGCACACCCCGACACCTGTTCAGGGGCACTGAAGGAGAATTTAGCATGACCGATACAATTAACCAATACATCTTTCAGAATGTGGGAGGAAACCAGAGCACCAGAGGAAATCCATGCAAACATGGGGAGAATGTGCAGACTCTGTACAAACAGTTATCTAAGCCAGCAATCAAATCCAGGTCCCAGCTGTACGGCAACAATGCTAACCATTGTGGCACCATGCCATTTTTAGATCACCATAATTAGCTCATTGAGGAAGTCTAAACGAAAAAGTGTGTGAGTCATGAAACAAAGAACAAAGAACAACACAGCACAGGAAACAGGCCCTTCGGCCCAACAAGCCCACACCACCATTTTAACATTGTGAGTGCCCTATTCTACCTATGACCTTTGTCTACACCTATTGGACTTCACAATAAAGGAACCATAACCTGATTGAAGGACAACTAATTTAGGGACAAAAGTATCTCCTTTAAAAAAATACACAATTTAAGGTGGAGGTGAGAAGGAATTTCTTCTTTCAGAGACAGGGCTGTTAGTATTTGATATTCTCTTTCACAACAAGCAGAAGTGTAAGAAGATTAAAGATGCTATTTTGGATCTAAATTGTGCTGACACTGCACATATTGGTTGATTAAGCAGATTGTGGCACCAGTCCATATGTAATGCTGATTGTCCTGCTGTCAGTACTGCACTTTTTTAACCCAAATTCTCCAACTAACACCTTCTCTTAACTTTGTACAGCAGAACATTTGTTAATCCCATGTCCCCCACAGCCATTCTATTGATAGGAATCAATCCCCTCTAGTCCAGAAGCCTGTATCTCAGTGTTCTCTTTGACTAAATTGACTTTTCCCTGTGTGAATACTGACTAAAAATATTCATTTAGTGCCTCTCCTATCTCTTCAGAGTCCACATACAACTTCCCACTACTGTCCTTGACTGGCCCTAATCTTGTCCTAATCATTCTTTTATTCCTGACATACCTATCAAAAGATTTAGGGTTCTCCTTGATCCTACCTGCCAAAGACTTCTCATATCCTTTTCTAGCTTTTTTTAACTCTCTCTTTAATTCCTTCCTGGTTAACTTGTAACTCTCCAGTGCCCTAATGGAATCTTCATGTCTCTCTTTACATAAGTCTCCTTCTTTCTCTTCACAAGAGAAAGTTTGGTTAGTTACTGGGCTGTGTTTAGTTTCCCTCAGCTCTGGCTGAGTTTGTATTATCCCTTGGTGGGTTGTTTGCAGTTTGAAATTGACAGGAAGTGGTGTGGCACTTCCTGAACACAGTTTCTGCGCAAGAGTGCTGCCAATCCTTCTGGACTTGCCGAGAGTTCCTAGAACTGGTATCAATAACCTGATGGCTAAAGAAAGCCTCTGAGGAGATTTTAAAACAGTATTTCATTCAAACCATTGAGTGAATTGGGCCAGTTTCATCGACAAACATCATTACCTCCCAAAGGAGGAGGGTCCTGTGACATTGGCTGGGAAACAAGGTCTCTCTCTCTCTCTCTCTGTCTTTCTCCCTGCATGACAGACAGCAGGGAACAGGGTGGAAAAAAGGCTACAATTCTGAGGACACTGTGGCCAGAGAGAGTAGAGGGTGTGTGGATCAGCGACATCTCTTTTTGAGTGAAATTGAGTTAAAGGGTAAGAGTAGTGGCCCCTTAGACTTGGAGGTAGGCGAGCACTTTCGTAATAGTGACCACAGTTCGGTTACGTTTACCTTAGTGATGGAAAGGGATAGGTATACACTGCAGGGCAGAAGTTATAGCTGGGGGAAAGGAAATTATGAGGCGATTAGTGAGATTTAGGATACATAAGTTGGAGAAGCAAACTGCAGGGGAGGGCACAATTGAAATATGAAGTTTGTTCAAGGAGCAGCTACCGCGAGTCCTTGATAAATATGTACCTGTCAGGCAGGGAGGAAGTGGTCGAGCGAGGGAACCGTGGTTTATTAAGGAAGTTGAATCTCTTGTGAAGAGAAAGAAGGAGACTTATGTAAAGAGAGACATGAAGACTCCATTAGGGCACTGGAGAGTTACAAGTTAACCAGGAAGGAATTAAAGAGAGAGTTAAAAAAAGCTAGAAAAGGATATGAGAAGTCTTTGGCAGGTAGGATCAAGGAGAACCCTAAATCTTTTGATAGGTATGTCAGGAATAAAAGAATGATTAGGACAAGATTAGGGCCAGTCAAGGACAGTAGTGGGAAGTTGTATGTGGACTCTGAAGAGATAGGAGAGGCACTAAATGAATATTTTTAGTCAGTATTCACACAGGGAAAAGTCAATTTAGTCGAGGAGAATACTGAGATACAGGCTTCTGGACTAGAGGGGATTGATGTTCATAAAGAAGAGGTGTTAGCAATTCTAGAAAGCTTGAAAATAGATAATTCCCCTGGGCTGGATGGGACTTACCCTAGGATTCTCTGGAAGGCTAGGGAGGAGCCTTTGGCTTTGATCTTTATGTCATCATTGTCTACAGGTATAGTAACAGGAGACTGGAGGATAGCAAATGTTGTCCCCTTATTCAAGACGGGGAGTAATGACAACCCTGGTAATTATAACCAGTGAGCCTTACTTCTGTGGTGGACAAAGTTTTGCAAAGAATTATAAGAGATAGAGAAATAATTTGATTAGGGATAGTCAACACGATTTTGTGAAGGGTAGGTCATGCCTCACAAAACTTATTGAGTTCTTTGAGAATATGACCAAAGAGGTGGATGAGGGTAAAGTAGTTGATGTGGTGTATATGGACTTCAGTAAAGTGTTTGATAAGGTTCCCCATGGTAAGCTAGTGCAGAAAATACAGATGCATGGGATTGAGGGTGATTTAGCAATTTGGATCAGGAATTGGCTAGCTGATAGAAGACAGAGGGTGGTGGTTGATGGGAAATGTTCAACCTGCAATTCAGTTACAAGTGGTGTACCTCAGGGAACTGTTTTGGAGCCACTGTTGTTTGTCATTTTTATAAATGACCTAGATGAGGAGTAGAAAGATGGGTTAGTAAATTTGTGGATGACACTAAAGTTGGAGGAGTTGTGGACAGTGCACATGGATATTGCAGTTTGCAGAGGGACATAGATAAGTTGCAGAGCTGGGCTGAGAGATGGCAAATGGAGTTTAACGTGGAAAAGTGTGAGGTGATTCACTTTGGAAGGAGTAACAGGACTGCAGAGTATTGGGCTAATGGAAAGTCTCTTGTAGTGTGGATGAGCAGAGAGATCCCGGTGTCCATGTGCATAGATCCCTGAAAATTGGCACTCAGGTTGACAGGGTTGTTAAGAAGGCATACAGTGTGTTAGCTTTTATTGATAGAGGGATTGAGTTTCAGAGCTGTGAGTTCATGTTGCAGCTGTAGAAAACTCTGGTGCGGCTGCATTTGGAGTATTGCGTGCAGTTCTGGTCACCGCTTTATAGGAAAGATGTAGAGGCATTGGAAAGGGTGCAGAAGAGGTTTACCAGGATGTTGCCTGGTATGGTGGGTAGGTCTTATGAGAAAAGGCTGAGGGACTGAGGTTATTTTCGTTAGAGAGAAGAAGGTTAAGAGGTGACCTAATTGAGGCATATAAGATGATCAGAGGATTAGGTAGGGTAGACACTGAGAGCCTTTTTCCTCGGACAGTGATGGCTAACACAAGGGGACATAGCTTTAAATTGAGGGGTGATAAATATAGGACAGATCTCAGAGGTAGGTTCTTTACTCAGAGGGTAGTAAGGGCATGGAATGCCCTACCTGCAACAAGAGTGGATTCACCAACTTTAAGGGCATTCAAATGGTCAGTGGATAGACATTTGGATAACATTGGAATAGTTTAGGATAGAGTGTCATTAGATTGGTTCCATTGGTCGGCGCAACATCGAGGGCCAAAGGGCTTATACTGCACTGTAATGTTCTATATTCTATGTTGTAACTGTGACAGAGGGGAAGCAGCAGCTCTGTTGAGGTACTGATGTTTCCAGGGCGGCTCTGTGGCACAGTGGTTAGCACTGTTGCCTCCTAGCTCCAGAGACAAGGGTTCAATTCCAGCTTTGGGTCACTATCTGTGTGGAGTATTCACGTTCTACCTGTGTCTGGGTTTCCTCCCACACTCCAAAGATGTGCAGGTTTGATTGATGGTCCGGGCTAAATAGCCCCTCAGTATTCCAAGATGCATAGGTTAGACGGATGAGCCATGGGAAATGTATGAGGTTATGGAGATAGGAGCTGGGTAAAATACTCTTCACTCCTTAAACAAGGCTAAAACATTTTGAAATGAACACTTACCTGCTGGCTCCCCCTTGGATGTCTCGCTGCCAGGTCCCCATTTTTCAACAGTAACACCAAATTATGCCCGTGTGACTTCTGCTAGAAAGAATGGGTGAATATGACTTGCCCATTACTTCTGGGCTCAGTCCCGTTAATAACGTTCAAATGAAAGCATTCACATGATTAACAGGTTGTCCCTTCATAGAACATAGAACATAGAACATTACAGCGCAGAACAGGTCCTTCGGCCTTCGATGTTGCGCCGACCGTTTAGGAACAAGCAGTGACCCTCTAACCTAAACCATTCCCTTTTTATCCATAAACTTATCCACTAACCTCTTAAACGCCACCAAACTTGGCGCATCTACAACTGCAGCAGGCAGGGCATTCCATACCCTTACCACCCTCTGGGTAAAGAACCTACCTCTGACACCTGTCCTATAACCACCACCCCTTAATTTAAAGCTATGTCCCCTCGTGCTAGCTTTCTCCATTCTAGGAAAAAGGCTATCACTGTCCACCCTATCTAAACCTCTAATCATCTTATATGTTTCAATAAGGTCTCCTCTTAGCGCCTTCTTTCTAACGAAAACAACCTCAAATCCCTCAGCCTCTCTTCATAAGACCTGCCCTCCATACCAGGCAACATCCTGGTAAACCTCCTCTGTACCCTCTCCAATGCCTCCACATCTTTCTTATAATGTGGGGACCAGAACTGCACACAATACTCCAAGTGCGGCCGCACTAGAGTTTTGTACAGTTGCAACATGATGCTGCGGCTCCTAAATTCAATCCCCCTACCAATAAAAGCTAAGACTCCATATGCCTTCTTAACAACCTTATCGACTTGACTGCCTACTTTCAGGGATCTATGCACACATACACCAAGATCCCTCTGTTCATCAACACTATTAAGAGTCCTACCATTAGCCCTATACTCTACACATTTATTATTCCTGCCAAAGTGCATTACCTCACACTTTTCCACATTAAACTCCATTTGCCACCTCTCGGCCCAGCTCTGCAACTTGTCCAAGTCTCTCTGCAAACTATAACACCCCTCTTCACTATCTACCACTCCACCGACTTTAGTGTCATCTGCAAATTTACTAATCCATCCTTCAATACCCTCATCCAGATCATTTATAAAAATTACAAACAGCAGGGGCCCCAAAACAGACCCCTGAGGTACACCACTTGTCACCGAACTCCACGATGAATATCTCCCATCAACCACCACCCTCTGTCTTCTATCTGCTAGCCAATTCCTAATCCAATTAGCTAAATCACCCTCTATCCCATACATCTGCATTTTCTGCAGAAGACTTCCATGGGCCACCTTATCAAACGCCTTACTAAAGTCCATATATACCACATCAACTGCCTTACCCCCATCCACCTCTTTGGTCACTTTTTCAAAAAACTCAATAAGGTTAGTAAGGCATGACCTACCCTTCACAAAACCATGCTGACTATCCCCAATCAATTCATTTCTCTCTAAATAACTATAAATCCTATCCCTAATAATTCTCTCCAATACTTTGCCCACAACAGAAGTAAGACTCACTGGCCTATAATTCCCTGGAAGGTCTCTCTTCCCCTTCTTGAACAATGGGACCACATTCGCTATCCTCCAGTCCTCCGGAACCACACCCGTAACCAACGACGACCTGAAGATCAGAGCCAGAGGCTCTGCAATCGCCTCTCTTGCCTCCCAGAGAATCCTAGGGTAAATCCCGTCCGGCCCAGGGGACTTATCTAACTTCAAACCCTCAAGAATATCTAGCACATCCTCCCTATCTACTTCAATACTTTCCAGTTTGCAACCCTGTACCTCAGTGTTCTCCACAACTATATTTACATCTCCCTGCGTGAATACCGAAGAGAAATATTTGTTCAGTGCCTCTCCAATCTCTTCAGGCTCCACGCACAACTTCCCACTGCTGTCCATAACTGGCCCTAACCTTGCCCTAACCAATCTTCTATTCTTAACATATCTAAAGAAAGCTTTAGGATTCTCCTTGATCCTATCAGCCAAAGTCTTCTCGTGTCCCCTTTTAGCTCTCCTCAACTCACTCTTTAGCTCCCTCCTGGCTAATCTATAGCTATCCATTGCACTAACTGAGCCTTCAAGCCTCATCCTGACATAAGCCTCCTTTTTCCTTTTAACCAGCGAATTAACTTTTTTAGTACACCATGGTTCCCTTACTCGACCATTTCCTCCTTGCCTGACAGGGACATACTTATCAAGGACTCGCAGTAGCTGCTCCTTGAATAAGCTCCACATTCCAGATGTTCCCAGTCCCTGTAGATTTCCTCTGGACAAGAATCCGATGGGGATCAATGGGTCAGGGTGAATCCCGGCAGCCTTCACGCCCTTTAGGGATCCTGATTTCTGGCTGGTGCTACAGTCAGGATGAGGATGTTGATGAACACCCTCCCCTCCCCCCATTATCTCTGAATTGAATCTACTTGCCTTAGTTATCTTTATCAGGTGTATCGGACATGCATTTTCAGCTATCTGTGAAGTTTCTTCTCAAACACACTAACATAAAATCAATGATGTCTCAGTTCCAGCCATTTAAATTCTCCAGCTCTGGGAGAGTAGTTGTGCTCACCTTCAGATTGTCAACATTAAGATCCAAAGAATAGCTTTTGTGAGCTTCTCAGCTCTCCTTGCTACCCCAGAGGTTTGTGTTGTTCTGAGACTGCATCTTCCCAGCTTGAACCTTTGAGGGAAGGGGAGAGATAGGCAGGGAAAGCTGAGAAGGTATGAATGTTCTTGGTGGAGGTTTGGAGATTTATTGGCATGCTGTTTTCTCACTTGGATTTCTATATTTGTGTGTAAATTATTTGTCTTGGAATCTGTGGCTTCAGAAACAGCCTTCAAATGGAAGTGAGAGAATTAAGGCTGACCCATCTCATAGCTCCAGAGACAAGGGTTCAATTCCAGCTTTGGGTCATTATCTGCACATTCTCCCTGTGTCAGCATGGGTTTCCTCCCACATTCCAAAGATGTGCAGACTTAGGAGCATAGCAGGAGTTAAGATATAGAACAACCGTATCCAATTAAATGGCTAACAGGTGCTTAATGACCTATTCCTGCTCCTACATTGCTACTGGTAGAAGTTTCTTTACTTTCTTATGTTGGGAGTCATCTTGCAGTGTGTTTGAGTGGTCCTGCTTTTTTTGTAAAGAGGTTGGTGGGCATGGCAGGGTGGGGGGCAGGGTGAAACCAGGCTGGGGGCGGTTGGGGAGGATTGGGAGGGTGGGGAGATGGGAAGTGAAAGTTGTTTTTCCATTATTACCCATGGCGTTTTGCAAACCCTTTAAATAGATGATTGGCTTGTTAGTTATTGGTGACCATATTTCTTGATTAAATATGGCTATCGATTGGTCTAGTCTATCTGAAATGGAGTCTGCACTTAGCAAACTGCAAATATCACTCTTAATTTAACTGACTAAAGAATTACAGCAATAAATTGTATTTTTCAATATAAATATATTATAAAGCCTATTGTGATACCTTCTTGTTTCAACTGCCTTCAGCATGGTATAATGCAACGAGGCAAATTATTAATGCTGATTTATTTTTGATGACAGCAGTAGTAATTATCCCAGAAATACAATGTCATAATCCTAATGAGGCTTAAATCAGAATTTATATGAGTATTGATTTGGTTTGTCACTATTATAGTTTCATTAGTAACGTAGATATTGGTGTATGGTATATGGGTTCCATTAACCACTGTATAGATGGTCTTGAAGTTACAATTACAGAGAAAAATAACAACACTGGCACAAGACAGGAGAAGGATTCTGAAGGTTGTAAAGATGTCTTGTGATAGATGCACTGAACAAAATTCATTTGAAAATTAAACAGAAATAAAGTGAAATATTTTCCCTGTAAGACAGGGAGGTAAAGTATTACATCCTAGTCAACCTGAAGGAGGAGAAAAAGATGAATAACGTGTAAACAAGATTTTTTCATTATTCCAATGGACTTTTTAGTGGTATTGTTTGGAGAAAGTGTGGGATCACAAGGGAACATAAGGATTGTCACATGATTTAGTTCTGCATTGGGGAATCTCAGTATAGGGAGACAATGAGTAGCAGGAGTGGGGACATCGGGAACAGTATAGAGTGGAGAGGATGGTCCACAGCACATATCAACAGAAAGATCATGGCAAAAGGTGGCACAGTGGTTAGCAGTGATGCCTCACAGTTCCAGGAACCCTGGTTCGATTCCAGCCTTCGGTGACTGTATGTGCAGAGTTTGCACATTCTCCCTGTGACTGTGTGGGCTTCCTCTGTGTGCTCCGGTTTCTCCTTACTTAGATTAGGTGGATTAGCCACGCTAAACTGCTCCTTAGTGTCCAAAGACGTGTAAGTTATGTGGATTAGCTGTACTAAACTGCTCCTTAGTGTCCAAAGATACGTCGGTTAGATGGATTCCCATGGGAAATGTGTGGGGTTACAATGATAGGGTAGGGGAGAAGGGATCTGGTAAGATACGCAGTCAGAGACATGGTGCAAACTCAATGGACTGAATGGCTTCTTCTGTACTGTCAGGATTCTATGATACAATAATTCTATAAAGCAGAAAGTACATCTTGTTGGAAACAGGAAATATTAAGAAGACAGACATGGAACAGTAATAACTTCCCCAGTATTAGGGAGAATCAGGCAGAATGTACAATACAGCAGAGGGAGGGCAGGGAGTATATACAGTGAGAGGAGAGATTGAACACAAACACTGGAGGGCATTGATAACCAGTGAACAACTCAAGATGGCTGTGGAGTACAGAGCAATAGACAACGAAGACACACGGAAGAGGGCTGAGAAGCAGAACTCAGATGAGGAAATGGAAGCATAGAATAGAATCTATTGATTGAGGCAGTGACAGCAGCACAGAAACCAGATTATAAAGAAAGGATGCCCCACAGAATTACTGAAATTTGCAGCATGGCTCAGAAATCAATTCTGGAGCCAAACAAGATTCAGCCGATTTTGTGAGTAAGCAAATGTGTTTCATTTTTGCAAGTTATTGGCATTTTCTATGTTCTGATGATAGAATTGTATTTGCTGCACAAAACAATAGGTTGCCTGAAAATGAAACATTTTATAATTAATTATACAATACTGTAACCTCTCCAGTCTGGAAACCTATTGGTCAGAAACACCAGTTGTCTGGAAATATTTTGAACACTCAGTGCCCATTGGGACCATTTTAATACAATATTCTGGGAGCTGTGATGTGAATGAAATCGTATTTGGATAAATGAATGATGTTTTTAGTGCTTTATTATCATTGTTTTATGTTTCAGGTAAATATTTATATCATAATATCAAGATGTGTTCCAACAGATATCGGGGTTGTGGCTGTAGACTTAATATGTGGAAGTTAAAAAGTTCAGATTAACGTATCATAGTTTGGAAGTTAAATTGTGTGGAAGTTAAAGTGTTCAAATTAAAAATGCATCCTCTCTCTGTACAGTAGTGGAAAATGTTTATCAGCTTACTGACCTTCAAAAGGAGTCAGTCTCTGCTATTCCTTCACAGACTCCATAACGTTTCCCTTTTTCAGCCTTCACCAGGGGGTGAACAAGATCAAATTGTTTTCCATAACAAATACCCAAAGGATAACCCAAGGGCTGCTATTGGATTTTTTTGAGAGTATCCTAGTGCTTCACGTCGTTAGTGTACACTTGATCTGGACCATTTGATGGGCAACACGACAGCTCAGTGACCATCGCTGTGCTGTGCAGATACATGGATTTGGGTCTGTGTCTGTGGGAGTTTGCACATTCTCCCCGTGTTTGCGTGGGTTTTCTCCGGGTGCTCCAGTTTCCTCCCACATCCCAAAGATGTGCTCTTAGGCTAATTGGCAAAATAAATTCTCCCTAAATTGTCTCAAATTTGGTTTTCAATCCATAGATCTATAAACGTGGACAGGGATCGCGGGTAGAGGTGAGAACATCGGGCTGGCGGCGTGGGCTCATTGGGCCAAAGGGCCTGTTTCCCGTGCTGCTTTGTTCTTTGTTTTTTGTTCTTTGATATGCTATGCAAATGACGGATTAGCAGAAGTCAGTTTTTTAACCGAATGAGAAAGGGTGAAAGGCCAGGATTTAATTGGCAAATATGCACGTCAATGAAAGATGTGAAAATTCTCTTGTTCCTGATTTGCTGTAATTGACTCTAACTGCTGAACTGTTTCTCTGTAACCTCAGACCCACCCTGGCGATCACGTGTTGGCCATTTGGGAGTTCTCCTTCTGCACAGGTAATTAACAGCATTGGATGCATGATGTCCAGTGCTGTTTGTATACGGAGTTGACTCAGTGTCTTTACATTGCTGTTACCCAAGAGAACATTAACAAATGCATAATGACATTTCAATACTTTAAAAGAGTGAGTAAAGATTCAGGACCAGTGCCTGTTTAAGATTAAGGATGCTACAAGATGTCCGCAGTCTTTTACATACATTGGGTCAGGCATTACTATTCCAGATATATTTTGAAGAGACAATTAAATTAGTCGATGTCAGGTATCTAATGAACGTGAGCTCCTTAGGGAAAACTGCACTTGAGGGGAACATAGATTGAACAATTGGAGTGTTATGGTTCTATATCCAATCTTCACAGCTGGTTTCTATTCAGGCTGTGGACTTGGTGAATTTATCCCATATGGATTGTCAGAAGACCCTACAGGTGTTCCAGGTAGTGGAATTACAAGACTGAACTAAGCCGAGCAAAAGTGTCAAATATCCCATTTAACTGGACATCATGATACATTCAAGGATGTTATGTATGCAGGGTCAGGTGACCCAGGGCATGTTAAGAGGAGGGTCAGGTGACCCAGGGCATGGAGTGACCTGCTTGGGAAATCACCTCCAGCTACTCGAGGGCTGGAGCGCGAGGCGTAAGTTCGTCAGTAAACCTTATAGTTCCTGTGGCTCACCTCTCCATATCACTGCTTTGGAGCTGCCTCCCTGATAGTCTCGGACTTAAAGGATGGATAGACCTATTTATTCTGATAATTTTAAAAAAAGAACATAGTAAAGATTAAATAAATGTTGAGAAAATCAAAATAAAGCTTCCATTAGATGGAAGGCATGTTGTGACTGTTGTAATATGTCTTTAAAGGATAGTAGCATGTCATTGCTCTAAGGAATATGATCCAGTCTCAGTTTCACGTTTTGCTTTGCTGCTGATGTCTTCAGTCCTCTGTGTATTTCTGCTTTCATGTACTTACTCTTAATAACTGAACCCACTACATGTCTATCCAATCCCTTACGAGTGATTGCTGGATTTATATCACCATAATAACACAACATTGATAATTACATGTCCCCAGATTGATAGGTATCTATGACAAAGATGGAAACACAAAACTATGTTGTTGTTATTGTCAATCATTCATGAAAAGTATCCAGTGAATGTAGGATTGTTATCATTGATTGAATCCCTCAATATGTGACACGAACATTTGAAATGGAAAAGGCAGTTTGAATCTTTTATAGCTCACGATAGGATCATGGTTGGAATATTATATGACACTCAGTCATACATCTTCAAAAGGATATCAATGTGCTGGATATATTTCTGCTCTGAGGAATGTTCTGATAGAGAACACATTCATCTCTTTCTCTTGCAGGTTCGGACTATCTGGGGACGGAATTTTCCCACCCCATCTGTCACGGGAATTATAATGGGTGAGAGAGAACCATGCAGGTCCATTGATCTCAGGTGGGATTTTTCAGTCTTGGGGAAAGCAGGGCTGGAAAACCCCATCCTGAGTGGCCATAATCTTCCATCCTCATTCGTGGTTGGGATTTTCCATCGCCACTAACAATGAGTGGGATTTTGGCTGGAATTTTCCATCTGCGCCGACAAGGGAGGCTATCAATGCAGGGCCACTGTGCATGAACTGATCTCGGCACTGACAGATCAGCACGTGCACAATGGCCCACTCAGCATGCTGGTTTCAGCTTCTCCAGTGGGAATAGGTCCCGCTCCTCCAGTTTTTAATGATAGTCACTCTGGTGGCCTCTGCAGTGCACAGCATGTAGAAGATTCTTCTCTGAATTCCCAACAGGAATTAATCCAGTTTTCACACAAATTCAACAGTCTGAATTATTTTGGAAGAATTCTGGCCATGAGCTGTACAAACCAACATTTATTTAGAAATAGCCTTTGGATTCACAGTAATAATATTAATTCATTGTTTGAATTTGCCCATTGAATACATTTTAAAAAAGGGTTGAAACATTCTGAGAAATAATTTTCATTCAGGGAAACAGACCATGTTGAAAGCCTGAATTCCCAGGTAGGACCCATTTCCATTGGTCACCTCCTGTTGTGTTGGCTGGGGGTGAGGGTTGAAGATGAAGAAAGTCCCAAACTGAAGCTGGTGAATGAATTCTTCTCTGTCACCTTTGGTTTTCAGTCTCAGTTCTCAGCCAGAGTCCAAGGAACAGTGGCCAAAAAGACAAGTCACAAACTATATATTTCTCACAAAACAGAAGGGAAAAAATTGTTCTGACAAGTCCTCTCAATTCCTCGCCATGACTTCAACAGAGGATTTGGAGAAATACTGGAGAAAGCACAGAAAAACTCAGTATGATTTTCCCCAAAAAATCAAAGTACGCAATGGACAGGAAGATGGGAGTTTTTTGGGTGCGTTTAGTTAAATGAATTTATAGCATCACAGAGGCCATCAGGCAATTCACTACAGTAAGGAGGGAGCAGTGTCCAATCCTGTTTGAATCTGCTTAGGGTGCCATTAAACACGTGCTGATCTCGTAGTATACACATCCTCCCTCCCCACCCCTCCTGGACATCACCTGCATCCCTATGGCTGAACCCTGTGGCCAGCCCAGATCCCTCCCAATTCCTGTGCTTGGTCTCCCACTGACATCTCTCACTCCGCTACGCTACTCACCCAGCATAGTGAGACGGGAAAATCATGCCTTTTTCTACGTTGGCGATGCTAAGTTCTCCCTGTGTAACTCAAACAGGTGCCAGAATGTGGTCACTAGGTAACTTTCACAGTAACTTCATTGCAGTGTTAATCTAGGTCTATTTGTGACACTAATAAATATTAAACTTGATCTCTCAGCTTTTGATCAGTTTTCTGCCAAAGTCACTGTTGGAGAACAGACAGACCTCCCTGGAATTCTTTATTTCAACTCTTGAATATCCCATCAACAGACAGCTGGGAATGTATTCAGAACTGACTTCCTTAGTTCCAGAAATGTTCTTTCTAGTTGCTGTGGTATGACTCAGAAATGGAACCTGGTTTCCCTTCTCAAACCCAGTGCAAGGACAAAATACACATGGAATCAGACAGCACAGAATGTGATCATTTGAATCTGCTCAGACAAAAATCCATCCAATAGATCCATCATTCTGTTCTTTCTACTTAGCCCTGTACATTTCTCCTTTTCAAATTCATATCCAGTTCCCTTTTGAAAATTACTATTGATTCTGCTTCCACCACACTTTCAGGTTATGCATTTAGACTGATTTGATTTGATGTGATTTATTATTGTCACATGTATTAACATACAGTGAAAAATATTGTTTCTTGCAAACTATATGAGCAAAGTATACTGTTCATAGAGAAGGAAAGGAGAGAGTGCAGAATGTAGTGTTACAGTCATAGCTAATGTATAGAGAAAGATCAACTTAATGCAAGGTAAGTCAACTTAACAGTCTGACAGCAACAGAGAAGAAACAGTTCTTGAGTCGGTTAGTCCATGATCATGGACTTTTGTATCATTTCCCCGATGGAAGAAGGTGGAAGAGAGAATTCTGGGGTGGTGGAGTTTTTAATTATACTGGCTGCTTTGCCAAGGCAGCGGGAAGTGTAGACAGGGTCAATGGATGGGAGGCTGGTTTGCGAGATGGATTGAGTTACATTCACAACTATCGACCAAAAGTATCTCTTCATTTCAACCCCCCACTGCCCCACTCACACTTCTCATTGACAAATTCTATTGGCAATGATCTTATACCTATGTGCCTCAGTCTCAATCAGTGGATACAGTTTGCCCCTAACTATTTCATCAAACATTATTTTTAATGTTTTAAAAATTCTGTGGTAGAGCTACGAAAGATAAGGAAATCTCCTTTCTTTTGTTGCTGTATTTTTTCAAGCCAATCTCAGATGTACATCCCCATTATCCTCTGTGACATCTTCAACATCTCAAATCACTCAAGTACATTGAAGCAAAATTGCTAATTTATGTCAAATGAGTCTCAAACTGTGGATAGCTTTCTGGACAGTCCAAAACAGAAATCAGGGCAGGCGACACCAGATGTGGTGAGTGGACAGAGGCAGGTCTGATGCAGGTCAGGTGACAAAGAGTGCAGATAAACAGCGGATAGTCTGAAGGTCCATTAGGTCTCAGTGATGAAGTCATTGAGGAGACATCACTGCCTTGTTAGATGGGTATCAAACCTATAAACCATTGTCCAGCAGGTAGATGACCCTGAAAGGGTGACCCATCTTGGACTCCCCTTGTAGGAGAATTGTCATTGCTGCCTAATCAACATGAAATTTACAGAACCCTAAAAGCATGGGGTGTGTTCTCAAAACACAGCTACAGAGTTGGCATTATATTGCATCATTCCTGGCATAGATAATACACAGTCCTGTAATTTGTTGCCAAGACACATAGGGTGGGTAAATATTGTGAAATATTATTAAACTAGAAAGAGAGCAGAAAAGATTTACTAGGATGCTACTGAGACTTGATGGTTTGAGTTATAAGAAGAGACTGGATAGACTGAGACTTTTTTCCCTGGAGCGTAGGAGGCTGAGGGTTGACCTTTTAGAGATCTATAAAATAATGAGAGGCACAGGTAAGATAGTCAACATCTTTTCCCATAGTCTAAAACAAGAGGGCACAGGTTTAAAGTGAGAGAGGAGAGATAGAAAAGGGTCCAGAGGGGAAATTTTTCATTCAGAAGCTGGTGAGTGTCTTGAATAAGCTGCCGGAGGTAGTAGTAAAGGGGGGTACAATTTTATCTTTTAAAAAGCATTTAGATAGTTGCATGGGTACGAAGGGTATAGAGTGATATGGGCCAAATGTGCGCAATTGGAACTAGCTTAGTGACAAAAACTGGGCAGCATGGATCCAGCTGGGCTGAAGGGCCTGTTCCCATGCTGTAAACCTCTATGACTCTAAATGATGAACAATGCCATGTTCACGATCCCATTCACCTCTTATCACCGATGTATCAGGATTCACTCACAATGCTGTTCTTGGCCAGGTTCCTTCCATCTGAACACTATCAGGGCAAAACAGTGTGACTCAGAGGGGAAATGGCCGCAGAGCACAGCATGCTGCCTTGGAGTCACAGCTACAAAATACACAGCACCAAGCATCTAGGCAGATCCAGTGTCTTCACCAACTTTTTCCAGTAATCAGTGATAATATTGTAATCTGAATAGTTCACAACCCTTTTTCACCTTAGATTTTTTTTGCTGGATTCCCACACAGAGGGGATGTGGGAAGGGATGGGTCCAGCTGCCCCAACACGACCGGAACCTTCACAATTTGACACAAGGAGTCCAGATAAGGAGTTCTCTACCCTTCTGGCTCACATAATGTTCCTGCAGCAAACAAGGCCTGGATTTGAATAGCAGTTATGGTGAATCCTGTAAGAGATCAATGTTCATGGGATTCAGTACAGGAAAAGGTTTAACGACCTGCTGCATTCTAACAAAGTGAGTAGCTTGTCTCATCCACCCAGAGGTCCGAGGGAAAGGTTCTGTCTGCATGCTGTATCAAAGGTGAGAGACAAGGCCCATACATCTACCTCCATAATCTAATGTGCAATGTGCAACCTATCGTTTAATTTATTACTGAAATCTGTGGGTTATCTGAACTCTGTACGTTGAACAATAGAAATAGCCTGATACATTTCATGGTCTTTGGAACGAATATTATAAAAATACCAAATCTTCGGGATGTTCCATTAAAGAGGGGTCATGTACATTGATCAAGGCGTTTGAATATTGCCTGTTTATAGGTCACTGCTTATTAACACTGTAGTTTGAACAAACAGTTAGGCTGCTGTGTGGGCTTGGGATAAACACCCAAAGGTTGATTTCTGAGGCAGAGCGATCCATTTTTATGTTAGGTTTCCTGCTCATTATTACTAAAGTCGTGGCCTCGATCCTGATATAGAAATCAGGAAGTAGAGTGCGGCATCACTAAAAAACCAGCTGCATTGATACATGCTCATAAGTTAGCCTGTACTGATTTTTTTTACAGTAAGAAGTCTCACAACGCCAGGTTAAAGTCCAACAGGTTTATTTGATAGTAAACGCCACAAGCTTTCGGAACACTGTTCCTTCATCAGATGAGTCAGATTCACGTAACGAAGGAACAGCGTTCCAAAAGCTTGTGGTGTTTACTATCAAATGAACCTGTTGGACTTTAACCTAGTGTTGTGAGACTTCTTACTGTGTTTACCCCAGTTCTATGCCAGCAACTCCATCTCATGATTATTTATTACAGTGTTTTAACTAGAAATGTGTCCAAGCTCAACAGGCACCGACATCCAGCAGTCCTTCAACATTCAAATTAAGATAAGGGTGCTGGTGTGGGACTGATGATTTTTCAGTCAATGTCGGGTTGATGGGGGTGGATTTCTGCTTTGGTTGTGATTTTCTGCATTTTTCCTCCTGCCTAGACCCTATGTTTCATTTGATTTATTATTGTCCCATGCATTGGTACACAGTAAAAAGTATTATTTCTTGCACACCATTGATAGCGCACGCAGGAGGGAAGGAAAGGAGTGGTGCAGAGAAGAGTAAAAGATAGAATTAAAGGTTATGCCGGGGGACAGCTTGTGAAAAGCTGAATGTGTGCTCATATCCTAAGAAGCTGCGAGTTGAATAGGGACATGATTTTCCCAACTCTTTTGACATCAAATGCCAGGGGTACCAGATCATTATGAAGGTGCTCAAAGATGGGTCTGTTAATGGTTCCTAATGTAAACTTGCCAATTCCTTCAGCAGTTCCTAAGCTGCCAATATCTCTTCCATAATGGTGGCCCTCTGAAATGTAGGAAGGAAACCCATTTAATCTGGCAGGATTTTCCAGCAGAGCTTGGCCAGTTTACTTGTAGAGTGGGAATGCTGGAAGTTTGTTGGAAGTGCTACCCAATAGAAATACGTTCCAAGCCATTGACTACACTGGTCCACTCAAAAGCAAGAGGGAAGCAAACTGAGTGAAAGTTCTAATAAACTCAATCCTTTCAAGCTCTTCTTTCACAAAAGACAACAGCAGAAGCATATTTACTCTCATTATGAAAGTCCATATCATTGTTGGCATTTTGCGCATTCAACTTTCTAAGCACAATGCAATCATAAAATAAATAACACAGAGAATCTACCTTCATTACACATTCTGATTAAACAGGTAATTTTAGTCTCTGAGTGCCATTCCCTCAAAATAAATATTTTACCCAGTCTCAGAAATCAGTAATGAACTTGTTGATCCAAGATCTTGATTTTGGAGCTGAAGTTCAATTTGAAACAAATTAGTGGTGGAAATTGTTCCTTTGTGAAATACCAAATTGGTTAGATACATGAGCAAGTTAATCTCTTTGGATGATAGAATAAAGAACAATACAGCACAGGAACAGATACTTCAGCCCACTAAGCTTCTGCCAATTCCTAATCATAATTTAGACCCACTATTTATTGCCCATAAACAGTTACTATCCCTCTGTTCACCCCCTGTTCATGTGCCTATTAAGATGTGCCTTGAATGTTGCCCACATGCCTGCTTCCACCATCCCCACTGGAAATTATCCCTCTGTGTGAAAAACTTGCCCTGCATGTCACCCCCAAACTTTCCTCCTCATCACCTCTGTGCTCACAGGTGACCTTTCCACCCTGGGAAAAAGCCTCTGGCTATCTACCTATCCATTCCTCTCATAATTTTGTAAATCTCTATCAGTCACCTTTCAGTCTCCACCTTCCCAGTGAAAACATTCGGAGTTTCTCCAACCACTCCTCATACCTGAAACCTCTAGACTAGGCATTATCTTGGTAAATCTTCTTTGTGCCCTCTCTAAAGCATCCATGTCTTACAATGTTTCATATGTGGCCTAACCAAAATGTTATACAGCTGTAACAAAACTTGTCAGCTTTTATACTCAGTGGCCCGGTTGATGAAGGCAAACATGCTATATGCCATCTTGACCACCTTATCCACTTGTGCTGCCACTTTCAGGGGTCCCTGGACCTGTACACCCAGATTCCTCTGTACGTCAGTGTTCCTAAGGGAATATTACTGTATAATTCACACTTGTTTTTCATCTTCTAAAATGCATTATCTCATTTTTGTCAGAATTAACCTCCATCTGCCATTTCTCTGCCCAACCGATCTATATCCTGCTGGATCCTTAGACAATCCTCATAACCATTACAACTCTTGTCAATTTTTGTCATCAGTGAATTAACTCATAAACTATCTACATTTTCTTCCACATCAGTATATAACAAAGATCCCAACATTGATCCCTGGGGAACACCATAGTTACTGATCTCCATTCTGAAAAGTACAACTCCATTGTTACTCTGTCTTCTATAACCAAACCAGTTCTGTATCCATCAAGCCAGCATACTCCAGATCTCATTAAACTTTACCTTTTGTACCTTGTCAAATGCCTTATTGAAGTCCAGTAAAGTTTTACAACACCAATTTTAAATCCAACCAATTTATTTGATAGTAAATCCGCGAGCTTTCGACACTATGCGCCTTCGTCAGGCAAATGCAGTATTGAAGTCCATGCAGACAATATCCGCTGCCTTTCACTCAGTCATTCTTGTCACTTCCTCAAAAAAACTCAATCAAATGGATGAGATATGATGTTCCCCCCACAAAACCATGCTGCCTTTCACTAACAAGGTCCATTTACTTCTAAATTTGAATAGAACCCTGCCCCTCAATATCTTTCCAAAAACTTCCCCACAGCTGGTGTCAGACTCATTGGCTTGTAATTACCTGGATTATCAGTTTCCCGGTTAAACAAAGAAACAACATTGTCCGGTCTTCTGGAACCTTGCCTGTGGCCAAAGAGAATGCAAAGATATCTGTTAAGATCCCAGCTATTTCCTCTATTGCCTCCCACAGAATCCTGGGATAGACCCCATCCAGCTCTGGAAACTTGTCTATCTTAATACATTTCAAGGCCCAAAACTTCTTCCATCAATGTGTTGATTTGCTAGAGATATTCACGCACTCTTCCTTAATCTCAACATCCCCTATTTTTGCAAATAGAACAATTGCTTTATTTCCATATTTTTCACACTGAGATTTTCAATCTGAGATTGGACAGAATCCCATAAAATAGAAAAAAATTCTGCCACTCCCAGATTATCCATGAGAATCTCATATCCAAAATCTGCAAATGTTTAAAATTCCTGTCTTCTGTTGAGGTGTTAGTCCATTAGTATTCCTGGTACACTTCAAACTGAAGTGTACCAAGTGTACTGAAGTTTTCCAGAACACTGCATTTGCCTGACGAAGGCTATAAAGTCGAAAGCTCGCGAATTTACTATCAAATAAATTGGTTGGATTTAAAATTGGTGTCGTAAAACTTTACTGAGTTCACACTTCAAACTTGACAAGGGAATTTTCCCTACCCATTCATATTATAATGATGGGAATTATAATGATTGTGTGGGGTGAGGGAGAAGATGGGGGAGTAGGGTGGGGGGCAGGGGGGGCGGGAATCACCATGCAAAGGTCCATTGACCTTGGGCAGGATTTTGGGACAAGTGTGGCTGGAAAATTCTCGACTCAACAACAGCTTCTTCCCTGCTGCCGTCAGACTTCTGAATGGACCTACCCTACACTAAGTTGATTTTTTCTGCACCCTAGCTATGACTGTAACACAACATTCTGCACCGTCTCGTTTACTTCTCTTTGAATGGTATGCTTTCCCTGTATAGCACGCAGGAAACAATAGTTTCCATTTTATACTCGTACAGATGACAATTGTTACTTGTTTTTTAATTTAAACACTTTCTGAGCATTTCAATTTAATGAGACAAACAAAGACAATAATGCAACCATTCTACCAGCATCAACTCAAACATGAACTGAACTTTAACTGATCAACTTTCAACTGAACTTTAACTCTTAGCTGCATATTAATTTTAACTGAACATCAGCATTAACCGTTCAATTGAAAATAGATACTACCAAGTTTATGAAAAGTTTGACCAAGAAATATCCTCGATGTAGAATCTATCTTCTTCTCTGAAGCATCCTTTAGGGTACAGATCTTCTTGCAATGGTTGGTTTGTTCGAGTTATGGCCAGCAAACAAAGGCTGCACATGTTTCTTTTTAGCCACAATCCTCCACTTGCTTCTGGAAGATTCTGTCATCCAGCCAATTGTGTAACCAGAAACTGATCAGATGGCTCAAACATCCAATGAAATTACTTTTGAACAATGCCATTATGCTTAGTTCATTAGAAATGTACCATATATAACATCCACATAAATCAAAGACACACTGTCTGGGTTAATGTAAACAAATTCACTTATCTGACCAATCAGATTCAACTGCAAATCCTTACATAGGCTATACAAGTAGATCGCTGAGCAATAATAAAGGAAAGAAAACTTTAGGGTGAAAGCAGAGAGGGTGTTGGATTCCTGTGTGGGTTAGAACTGCGTGCAAAGCAAAAAAGGCTGTTGTATTCCTATCCGGATTACTTGCTGTGTGGAACTTGTTGTGATCTTTATGGATTACAATCAGGACTTGACAACAAAGCTGCTCTGGAACCTGGCTTTAAGAACTAAGAATATAAGAACTAGGAGCAGGAGTCAGCCCTCTGGCCCCTCGAGCCTGCTCCGCCATTCTTCTCTTGGACTCAGCCTCATTTATCCACCCGCTCACCATAACCGTTAATTCCTTTACTGTTCAAAAATCTATCTAACCTTGCCTTAAAAATATTCAGTGAGGGAGCCTCAACTGCTTCACTGAGCAGGGAATTCCACAGATTCACAACCCTTTGTGTGAAGAAGTTCCTCCTCAACTCAGTCCTAAATCTGCTCCTCCTAATTTTGAGGCTATGCCTCCCAGTACTAGTTTCACCCACCAGTGGAAGCAATTTCCCTGCTTCTATCTTATCTATTCCCTTCATAATCTTACACGTTTCTATCAAATTTTCCTTCATTCTTCTGAATTCCAATGAGTATAGCCCCAGTCTACTCAATCTCTCTTCATAAGCCAATCCTCTCAACTCCAGAATCAACCTAGTGACTCTCCTCTGCACCTCCTCCAATGCCAGTATATCCTTTCTCATGTAAAGAAATCAAAACTGTACACAGTATTCTTGGTGTGGCCTCACCAGCAATCTCTATTGCTGCAACTTAACCTTGCTGTTTTTAAACTCCATACCTTTAGCAATATAGGACAAAATTCCATTTGCCTTCTTAATTACCTGCTGTACCTGCAAACCAACTTTGTGATTCCTGCACAAGGACACCCAGGTCCCCCTGCACAGCAGCATCCTGTAATTTTTTACCATTTAAATAATAATTCATTTTGCTGTTATTGCTGCCAAAATGGATGACCTCACATTTATCAACATTGCACTCCATCTGCCAGACCCTCACCCACTCTTTTAGACTACCTATATCCCGAGGCAGACTTTCAGCGTCCTCTGCACACTTTGCTCTGTCACTCATCTTAATGTCTTTTTTAATTTTTACACACTACACTTGGTCCCCAACTAAGAACTTAAGAACATAAGAAATAGGAGCAGGAATCGGCCATCGAGCCCCTCGAGCCTGTCCCGCCATTCAATAAGATCATGGCTGATCTGATAGTGGTTCAGTTCCACTTATCCGCCTGCTCCCCATAACGCTTAGTTCCCTTATTGATCAGAAATCTATCTACATGTGACTTAAACACATTTAACGGAGTAGTCTCCACAGCTTCAATGGGTAAAGAAATCCAAAAATTCACTACTCTCTGAGAGAAAAAGTTCTTCCTCAACTCTGTTCAAAATTGACTCCCTCTTATTTTGAGGCTCTACCCTCTAGTTCTTTTTTCCTTTCTAAGTGGAAATAATCTGTCTGCTTCTACCCTGCCGAGACCCTTTATTATCTTATATAAGATCTCCCCTTAGCCTTTGAAACTCCAATGAGCACAGGCCCAATCTACTCAATCTCTCCTCATAAGCTAATGCCCTCATCTCCAGAACCAACCTAGTGAATGCAAATGATCTATGTAAATCATAAACAATTGTGGTCCTGACACTAAACCTTCAGCACACCACTAGCTACTGATCGCCAACAAGAAAAACACCCATTTACCCCTACTCTTTGTTTTCTGTTAGTTAACCAATCCTCTATCAACCATATCACTGTACCTTTATATCTCATACAACAGCCTTTTGTGCAGCACTGTGTCGAATGCCTTCGGGAAATCCACTGGCTCCTGTTGATCGTTCAAAATTTCCTAAACCAGTGACAATATTAAAATCACAGAAACAAAGAAAGCTCAGTGGCCACCCCATCAATCCCTGCAGCCTTCCTAGAATCATTATTAATAATGAGATCCCACGAGACTCAATTAGAAGAGTTTTGTTAAGTGTTCTTGTCCATCTCATTATCCGAAAGTTCACATGAAATGTTTATGACCATGGCATGTAAATTATAATTGCAGAAACACAGAACATTTGTAATAAATGCGTTTGCCCAGCAGCTTAACATAAATGTTAAATGGGAGATGCACATTGTGAATTTTTGAATTATTGTCAGCTTGTCGTATCACTGCACATTAACACTTACATCATCTGTAACATATTCCAATAAGCAGGCACTTTGTTATATTGTCCTTTATGTTGTGAGTGTATTATGTTAATTCAGCCATACCTTCCTGAATGTGTTAGTCTCACTCAGTGCAACACACAACAGAAAGATAAGCAATAAGAATAGGATTTTTTTTGCATTTGAGAAATAAAGGACTGAAAATTGTGGTACCACATCTTTTCTTTTGGAAATTCTGAAGTTGATTTTGAGGATTCTGTTGTAGATGCGCCAAGTTTGGTGGCGTTTAAGAGGTTAATTGATAAGTATATGGAAGAGAAGGGAATCGTTTAGTTTGGAGGGGCATTGCTTTTTATTTTGGTCGGCACAACATCGAAGGCCGAAGGGCCTGTTCTGTGCTGTAATGTTCTATGTTCTATGTTCTATGAAGTTTGAGCAATTTTAAAGATTCTTCCATCATCTTCAGGCACTCAATAAATCAGCCTGGCACATCATCATCAAATGCCAACCAAGGCAAGTCTGGGGACAATGGGGGGATTCAACCCTGACAAAGAAGACCAGTGTTTTTTAATTCATCCGTGAGACATGGACATCGCTGACTGGCCAGCATTTATTACCATCTCTAGTTGTCCCTGAGAAGATAGTGGTGAGCTGCCTTCTTGAAATGCTGCTATCCTCATGCTGTGGGTTAACCCATTGGAAATTCCAGGATTTTGACCCAGCCACTGCGAAGGAACAGTGATAGATTTCCAAGTCAGAATGGTAAGTGGCTTGGGGAGAAACTTGCAGGTAGTGGTCTTCCCATTTATCTGCTGCCCTTGTCCTTTCCACATGAAAGTGTTTGTGGGTTTGGAAGGTGCTGCCGAAGGACCTTTGGTGAATTGCTGCAATGCATCTTGTAAACAGTACACACTGCTGCTACTGAGTGTCAATGGTGGATGGAGCCAATCAAGAGGGCTGTTTTGTCCTGGATGGTGTCAAGCTTCTTGAGTGTTGTTGGAGGTGCATCCATTCAGGTAAGTGGTGGATATTCCATCAAATTGATTCATGCCTTGTGGATGGTGGGCAGGCTTTGGGGAGGCAGTATTCCCAGTCTCTGTCCTGCTCTTGTAAATACTGCGTTTATGTAACGAGACCAGTTAAGTATCTGACCGATAGTAATCCCAAGGTTGTTGACAGTAGGAGATTCAGTGATGGGAAGATCAGTGTAATTAGGAACAAAGGCTACATCCTTAGCTGTGAGCGCATAGCATACGAGATTAGAATAAAATCAATGTCTTCTTCATGATGGGACCAGGTGATCGTTTCATGTTATTTTAATGATACACATTATTGGACTTATTTACTGTATAAAACACAAGACACCAGTCACACATTGGTAAACATTTTGATTTCATTTATTGTCACATACATTAATATAAAGTGAAAAGTATTTTTTCTTGCATGCTATACAGACAAAGCATACATTCACAGAGAAGGAAAGGAGAGATGCAGAATGTAGTGTTACAGACATAGCTAGGATGTAGAGAAAGATCAACTTAATGTGAGGTAGGTCCATTCAAAAATCTGATGGCAGCAGGGAAGAAGCTGTTCTTGAGTTGGTTGGTACATGACCTCAGACTTTTGTCTCCTTTTCCCTATGGAAGAAGGTGGAAGTGAAAATGTGCAGGGTTGTGGGACCCTTAATTATACTGGCTGCTTTTCCAAGGCAGTGGGAAATGTAGACAGAGTCAATGGATGGGAGGCTGGTTTGTGTGATGGATTGGGCTACATTCATGATCTTTTATAAGATCTATTTATGAAAGTAGGCTCATGAAAACAGTTATTCATAGATACAAAGCTTGAAGATATCAAAGCTTTGTGTGCTCTGGTTAGAACAAAAGTGAAATGAAGACTGGATTTCATGACATTCTTTTCAAATGATGTCATGCTGCAATTGTTTAAAAGTATATTACAACATTGCTCGAGGTAATGTCTAACCAATATAGTCTGCGTGACCTCAGTATAATGGACTATTCTGAAATTAATCAAATTCTGCACTCATTCTGGCACAACTGGGACTGAGATTGTCTTGAGAGTCACATTCTATGGTAAAGTGAGATAGTCCTCGAGCACATTCTCAAATTTGAACTCTCTCATCACTGTGGGTATGGCACAAACTTAGAGATTTGCTTTTGAAGAACCCTATAGTCTGCAATAGGTTACATATCTTATGTACAAGTGTTTAAACACACTGGGCAGAAATTTACCATCCTGTCCACCACAGAAAGCAAAGTGGGTAAGGGGCAGTCTGTTGACTGTGAGCAGGATTTTCTAGTTTTGGGAAAAAGGCTAGAAAATCCCATCCATCAATAGTAAAACTAGAGTGAGGCAAGGCAGAGTGAAGGAGAATCGCGACATACAAAGTACCAAACTAAGAGAGTTAAATGCTTGTCTGAAGCATGATGAAGAATCACTGCAGTGATAATGAAGTTGTTGTAAAGAATCAGGTGCTTTCCCATATCTCAGGAAGTCTGGAGGGAGTCTCCATCAGTATCATGTAGATTGTTTATTTGATGGAGCAAATGTGACAAAGGGAGAGGATGATAAATTTCCTCTTGTCAAGATTATGCCTGCAGCCCAATGTGAAAGAAACTTATGGTTTGCCGGTATTGCAAAATCCACTAATTCGTTTGTGGGACATGGGTGTCACTGGCTGGCCAGCATTTATTGCCCATCCCTGGTTGCTCTTGGAGGGTAGTTGAGATTCAACCGCATTATTGTGGTCTGGAATCACATATAGACCAGACCTTGTAAGGACTGCAGATTTCCTTCCCTAACAGACATTAATGAACTGAATGGTCTTTCCTAACAATTGGCAATGGTTTCTTAATTCCAGATTTTCTTTTATTGAATTCAAATTCCACATCTGCTATGGTAGGATTTGAACCTGGGTCCCCAGAACATTAGCTGAGTTTCTGGGTTAATGATCTAGCGAAAATACCACTAGGCCATCAGTTCCCCGACTAATCAAACGAAGGGAGTCACTCTCTTTGATTCAATGTGAATAGAAACAAACATTAAATGGAGTTGGTACCAAAGTTCAGATTTGACACATTGGGAGACATTGAGGAAACAGAATCAATCTAATGGAATTGGACGTTCCCAAAGAGAAAGAAACAGAATCCAGATAGGTTAATTGGAAGCATGTGGAGAAGAAGTTAAAATAAAATCCTTTCAGTACTTCTCATGAGATGATATTGTTGTTAAATATGTATTCTTGTTAAACATACATTTTTTATTCGTAAATTACTCTGATAGTTTTAGAACATAGAACATTACAGCGCAGTACAGGCCCTTCGGCCCTCGATGTTGCGCCGGCCAGTGGACTCTCTAACCTAAACTATTCCAATATCATCCATATGCCTATCCACCGAACATTTGAATGCCCCCAAAGTAGGCGAGTCCACAACTGCTGCAGGCAGGGCATTCCACGCCATCACCACCCTCTGTGTAAAGAACCTGCCTCTGACATCCGTCCTATAACTACCACCTCTTAATTTAAAGTTATGTCCCCTCGTGTTGGTCATCACCATCTGAGGAAAAAGGCTCTCACTATCCACCCTATCCAATCCCTTGATCATCTTATACGCCTCAATTAGGTCACCGCATAACCTTCTTCTCTCTAATGAAAATAACCTCAGGTCCCTCAGCCTTTCCTCATAAGGCCTTCCCACCATACAGGCAACATCCTGGTAAACCTCCTCTGCACCCTTTCCAATGCTTCCACATCTTTCTTACAATGCGGCGACCAGAACTGTACGCAATACTCCAAGTGCGGCCGCACCAGAGTTTTGTACAGTTGTAACATAACCTCACGGCTCCTAAATGCAATCCCTCTACCAATAAAAGCTAACACACCGTACGCCTTCTTAACAACTTTATCAACCTGGGTGCCAACTTTCAAAGAGCTATGTACTTGTACCCCAAGATCCCTCTGCTCGACAACACTATTAAGGGTCTTCCATTAGCCCTATATTTCATATGCCTGTTATTCCTACCAAAGTGAATCACCTCACACTTATCCGTATTGAATTCCATTTGCCACCTCACAGCCCAGCTCTGCAACCTATCTATGTCCCTTTGCAAACTGTAACAATTTGATCATGTATACGTGATTACAGTAACAATAAATGAGCAAACAATGTGTTAAATTTCAGGCATTCCTGATGTTAGTGTAGTTTTATTGTATTCTGGGAAATCATGTACCATTTTACATCAGGGAGAGTGTAATATATTGTAATAGTGAGATATTTATTGTACTGCCCCCTCGTTTGGGAGGTATAACTAAAGTTAGTTCAATAATAGCCCCCCTGGAGTTGAGCCTTTGTTAGTTAAACACAGTGAACTGCATGAAGTCATTCTCAATCATCACTTCATTTCAGTGGATCTGTCAGGCATGAACAGTTGAGTTTTCATGGATCAATGTCAGTTTTGACATAAATTCTCTCAAATATTCTTGAACTGTTCTGTGTATGATTGATTGCAACAATTTTCTCATTGTCCATCAGTTCCTGCTTCATTGGAACCAGTGAAGGAATCGGGTGAGACAGCTTGGATGGAGCTACATTCAGAAGCAGCATAGGATTGAAACTGCAATGTTACACTCCCCACTCTCCATCTACCCACACCCATCTCAAGTTTGTTTTCCTACTGAGATGAATGTTCTCTTCAATTTTTCTTTGTGGTGGACAGGCTACCAATCCTCTGAGCACTATCATCTACTATATGATTAGAGGGAGACCCAAATTCCAATAGTCCAGTACTCCACCTGAAGGATGTGTGAGAGGCAAGGGAAGATGGGAACATAAAGAGAAGAGAGAGAATATATGTGTGAGACACGTGATGACAGGGACAATGAGGAAGAGAACTGGATTGGTTAATATAACCAGTTAGTGGAGAGGTGAACTGAGGCCAGCGAGAGGTGGAACAGAAAGAGAGCAATGTTTTCTCTTAAAGTACATGCATCACAGCTATGCAGCATTCCAGAACGTTCTGTGCATTGAAATAAACAGGCCTCTCGCAGTGACCTAAAATGTTGTGCATTTGTTTTGTGAGCATTTGAGATGCTAGCCTCAGTGCTCCTCCCCACTAACTGGTTATATAAACCTCCTATTCACACATATCCCGATCCAGTTCTCTTCCTTCATTGTCCCTCTCATCACATGTCCCATTCTGTCCCTCACACAGGTATTCTTCCTCTTCTCTTCATGTTCCCATCCTCCCCTGCCTCTCACACATCCTTTAGGTGGAGTACTGGGCTATTGGAATTTGAGTCTCCCTTTAATCATGGTTTGACTGCCTTGGGGCTGTATCAGTTTCATCCATTCAATCCCTTCCCGATCCAGCTGACTGACTTGTGGAATCTGCCCGAGTCTCCACCACCCCCACCATGTTTAACCTTCAGAATCTCAGTATGTCACTGGGTCCTACCTGGTTCTACACTTCCCACTGTTCTTATCACACGCTGCTGCCTTCTGAACACCAGCCCTCCCTCCAAATCAAGCTGATTGTTCCATTAATCACACTTCCCTCTCTCCTGTGTACATGTTTTATTTTGCTCTTTCTCCAGTCCCTTGTCTCATTGCAATAGGGGATTGGTGTTCAGTCTCGCCCTCTACTCGAATGGCTTGTTACTAACTCTGCACTAAACAGTCCAGATAGCTGCTTTCCAGCCAAAGTACTTTGGAGTTGAGGCCGTTATTGTAATATCAGAAACTGACAGCCAATTTATGCATAGCAAACTCTCACAGCAACAATAAGGTGAAGACCAGGCAATCTGTTTTAGTGGCTGAGGAGTTCATGTGACAAAGTTACAAGAGGGAACTCTCCTGTTCTACTTCAAAATAGCACTTTTATTATATCTGCCTGAGAGGGAAAATAGGACCTTGATTATACATCTCATCCAAAAGATGAGGGCATGAAGTCAGAGACCATGGAAGTTAAGACTAGAGGTATACCATCAGCTCAATATCAGTGTGAAGTGGTTTCTGACATGTTTCAGTAAGTAAAGTGGATCTGATGTCAGATGCTGGTCTGATGCCTTAAAGTTTATTTATCATTTTCACAAGTAGGCTTATAAACCTGCAATGAAGTTACTGTGAAAATCCCCTACTCACCACATTTTGGTACCTGTTTGGGTACACTGAGGGAGAATTTAACATGGCCAATGCACCGGTCCATCTTGTTAACCAACAAGGGGCATGCATGCAGCATGTCGTGCGAGAGCTGCTCTTGGAGGTTGCTTCAGGAGTTGCCTAGTGCTTCACGTCGTCAGTGTATGCTTAAACTGGACCATCTGATGGGCAACATGACAGCTCAGAGACTATCGCTGTTGCTGTGCAGACACATGGATTTGGGCCTGTGTCTGCGGGAGTTTGCGCGTTCTCCCCGTGGTTGCGTGGGGTTTCTCCGGGTGCTCCGGTTTCCTCCCACATCCCAAAAATGTGCTCTTAGGCTGATTGGGTAACAAATTGTCCCTATATTGGTCCCAATATGGGAATCTTCAACAATAGGCATAGCCTAAAGTCAAGGATATGTCATTAAGACGTTAGGACGGCGGCGTGGGCTCGTTGGGCCGAAGGGCCTGTTTCCCGTGCTGTGTTGCTCTTTGTTCTTTGTTCTTTGTTCTAACCGGCATGTCTTTCAGACTGTTTCAGGAAACCGGAGCATCCAGAGGAAACCCACACAGACATGGGGAGAACATTCAAACTCTACACAGACAGTGACCCAAGCCAGGGTCCCTGTGCTACCGTCATCTGAATGAATGACAGCAAGACTTGTGGACAAAGTCTTGGAAAGAATTATAAGGGATAGGATTTATAAGCATCTAGAGAGAAATAAATTGATTAGGGATAGTCAGCACGGTTTTGTGAAGGGTAGGTCGTGCCTCACAAACCTTAGTGAGTTTTTTGAGGAGGTGACCAAAGAGGTAGATAAGGGTAAGGCAGTTGATGTAGTGTATATGGATTTTAGCAAAGCATTTGATAAGGTTCCCCATGGTAGGCTACTGCAGAAAGTGCAGATGCATGGGATTGAAGGTGGTTTAGCAGTTTGGATTAGGAATTGGCTAGCTGATAGAAGACAGAGGGTGGTGGTTGATGGGAAATATTCAACCTGGAGTGCAGTTACAAGTGGTGTACCTCAAGGATCTGTTTTTGGGCCACTGCTGTTTGTCATTTTTATAAATGACCTAGATGAGGGTGTAGAGGGTTGGATTAGTAAATTTGCCGACGATACCAAAGTGGGGGAGTTGTAGATAGCGAGGATGGATGTTACAGTTTGCAGAGGGACATAGATAGGTTGCAGAGCTGGGCCGTGAGGTGGCAAATGGAATTCAATACAGATAAGTGTGAGGTGATTCACTTTGGTAGGAATAACAGGCATATGAAATATAGGGCTAATGGAAGGACCTTAATAGTGTTGTCAAGCAGAGGGATCTTGGGGTACAAGTACATAGCTCTTTGAAAGTTGGCACCCAGGTTGATAAAGTTGTTAAGAAGGTGTACGGTGTGTTAGCTTTTATTGGTAGAGGGATTGAATTTAGGAGCCGTGAGGTTATGTTACAACTGTACAAAATTCTGGTGCGGCCGCACTTGGAGTACTGCGTACAGTTCTAGTCGCCGCATTATAAGAAAGATGTGGAAGCATTGGAAAGGGTGCAGAGGAGGTTTACCAGGATGTTGCCTGGTATGGTGGGAAGGCCTTATGAGGAAAGGCTGAGGACCTGAGGTTATTTTCATTAGAAGAAGAAGGTTACGCGGTGACCTAATTGAGGCGTATAAGATAATCAAGGGATTGGATAGGGTGGATAGTGAGAGCCTTTTTCCTCGGATGGTGATGACCAACACGAGGGGACGTAACTTTAAATTAAGAGGTGGTAGTTATAGGACGGATGTCAGAGGCAGGTTCTTGACACAGAGGGTGGTGAGGGCGTGGAATGCCCTGCCTGCAGCAGTTGTGGACTCGCCTACTTTGGGGGCATTCAAATGTTCGGTGGATAGGCATATGGATGATACTGGAATAGTTTAGGTTAGAGGGTCCACTGGCCGGCGCAACATCGAGGGCCGAAGGGCCTGTACTGTGCTGTAATGTTCTATGTTCTAAGACCTCTTCCTCTTTCTACTGCCAGGAAACTTTGAGGGCAATTAGGCTTTGGAGCAATTGCTGTTTAGCTCACATCTGTTGCAAAGTTGCCATTTTGTATGTTAGTGCTTGAGCAGTGTTCTGTAAGACAGTTGAGGACATCATTCTTGCCATGGCTAACATTGAGAAATCAATAGTCCAGGGAATGGTGCTGTCTACACATGTCTGAGAGTAGGAAAACACGAGAACCTTCTCCACATTGAACAGAGCCATGGTTAATTTGATTTTGGCATTAACTTTGCTTTCCTGCTCGATGCACATAAAGCTTAATTTTCCCGTTAGAATTTAAATGCTTTTGGTTCACTGAAAAAGCCAGATAGATCTTATCCAAAACATCCAACAAGAACAGTGCCTCCACTGTACTGCACTGTCTATCGACCTTGATATTTTACTAAGTCCCTGGAGTGGGATTTAAACTCAAGTCCTTGAATCAAGAGGGCAGTCAGATCTGCTTAATTTGAAAAAGAATTTCAAACTCAAAAGAAGCCTAGTTGTGCATGCGGCTAGAATTTGTGAATACCCAAATCCTACGCCTTTCAGGTCATTCTGGTGGTATACACCCAAAGAGACCTTCCACATAGCACCATCTTCCTCACTCTAATGTAATTATCCCATCTGCCTTGACCAGTAATGAAGGAGAAATTCAATTTTTGTAACTACAGATTTCACACTGCAGTCTTCTTTCTTTCATATTTTCTCCTTCAATGTTATCTTACCTGTTCTCTTAAACTTATATTTACTATGGCTCTACATGCACATATAGGAGACAATTTTAACTGAACTGACTGGGCTGGATTTACTGATGAGAGTTGTGGGTCTGTCCATTAGCCAGAGCCAGTGGTTATCCCACCACAGTCTTTTCTAAGATTCCCAATGTGATCAAAAGTAAATAGGCAGCTGCCTGGTCAGCTTTGGGGTCCTCAGGTCCTGTAGGGTGTCCTTCCTCCAATCAGAGTTCTTGAAAACCTGTAACTGAGAATTCTGATTAATTCTAAATAGCCAATGAGGATATTTAACAGCTTAAGTTTTAAGATGTGGTTTGAGAATTATACAATATATCTAACTAACATATTAATGTTAGAAAGAAATGAAGAAATGAATTTATAACATGCCAGTAAAATGAAAGATGTTTTATTTGTTTAATCATCCCATTGCAAATAGCATCAGTTAAACTAATGCAGATAGAAAAGTTATTGTCATGTCGAAAAATATCCCTATTGAACAGAAAACTGGGAGAAGGAGAGAGAAAAGAAAAGATTTACAGTTTAGTAGAATATTAAGTAATAAGGGTCAAATATTTTACAGATCGTCCTGATAGATTGAACATTAGAACCTGAATATAAATATGATTCACGAACTGAGTGTAATTTGAGATCAATTACATCCTGGATTAAATATCTGTAAGTTACCTTTAATAAAATTACCCACCTCTGGTGTATCTGTGTTATGGAAACCCACAGTTTAGATTTGAGGCCTAGCTTGAGAAAAAAGTGTGTGTGAAATGCTTTGTGCAGGTCAGCTATTTCCCAATAAAGAGTCATTAACCATTTTATCTACTCTTCACCTTTGTATAATCTAATCAATTACTTTACCATTCTGGACAGGTTTACTCCTCAAATTTTGGGTAAGAGTCCCTGATGTGTCAGGGGCAGGCAAATTGGAATTACAGTCAAGAACATGCAATAGGCTGTCATCTGGATTGACAGGTTTGGCTCCTTCTGGGGGCGGCACAGGGTATAGCGTTAATGTATCAGGAGGGACACTTCATCTTAAGCAACAAAATAAAATAAGACTTACTCCATCTTATAAATCAACGTAAAAGGTTTAATAAAGAAACTTCAATACTTGAGGTTTGACCTAGGACATTCCAAACGCCCACAAACCTTAGCAGCTTTGTATTTATATTGAGTCAGCTGACCACCACATCATTTTGTCATTGGTTACATTTTTACCATGTCACCGTGACATCACTCTACAGCAGATCCAATCTTATCATTGGTTGCATTCTAACAGTTAACATTGCTGCCTCACAGTGCCAGGGGCCCAGGTTCGATTCCAGCCTCAAATCTTTGTCCTTGTGGAGTTTGCACATTCTCCCCTTATCTGCATGGATTTCTTCCAGTTGCTCCAGTTTCTTCCACACTCCAAAGATCATAGATGCAATCATAGAATTCTCCAAGACAGAAGGAGGCCATTCAGCCCATCGAGTCTATACCAACCACATCCCATTCAGGTCCTATTCTTTTAACCCCACCTTTTAAAATGCCTGGTAAGGACTTTTGTTGGCACAGACTCAAAGAACAAAGAAAAAAAAACAAAAAAATTATAGCACAGGAACAGGCCCTTCGGCCCTCCAAGCCTGCACACACCATGCTGCCCAACTGAACTAAACCCCCCTCCCCTTCCAGGGACCATATCCCCCTAATCCCATCCTATTCATGTATTTGTCAAGATGTCCCTTAAAAGTCACTACCATATCCACATCCACTACCTCCTGTGGCAACGAGTTCCAGGCACTCACCACTCCCTGTGTAAAAAATCTGCCTTGTTCATCTCCTTTAAACTTTGCCCCTTGTACTTTAAACCTACGTTCCCTAGTAATTGACTCTTTCACTATCACTCTGTCCATACCCCTCATAATCTTGTAAACTTCTATCAGGTCATCCCTTAACCTCCATCCTTCCAGTGAGAACAAACCAAGTTTTTCCAACCTCTCCTCATAGCTAATGCCTTCCATACCAGGCAACATCCTGGTAAATCTTTTTTGTACCCTCTCCAAAGCCTCCACATCCTTCTGGTAGTGCGGCAACCAGAATTGAACACTATATTCCAAATGTAGCCCAACTAAGTTTCTATAAAGCTGCAACATGATTTGCCCATTTTTAAACTCAATACCCCGGCCAATGAAGGCAAGCATGCCATATGCCTTCTTTATTACCTTCTCCACCTGCATTGCTACTTTCAGTGACCTGTGTACCTGTACACCCAGATCCCTCTGCCTATCAATACTCTCAAAGGTTCTGCCATTTACTGTATATTTCCTATCTGTATTAGACCTTCCAAGATGCATTATTTCACATTTGTCTGGATTAAACTCCATCTGCCATCTCTTCACTCAAGTCTCCGATTGACCTGTATCCTCTGATGGTCCTCATCAAATCTACAAATCCACCAACCTTTGTGTTGTCCGCAAACATACTAATCAATCCAGTTATATTATCTTCCAAATCATTTATATATATTACAGACAGCAAAAGCCCCAACATTGATGCCTGAGGAACACCACTTGTTACAGCCCTCCATTCAGGAATGCATCCTTCCACTGTAACTCTCTGTTTTCTTTGACCGAGCCAGTTCTGTATCCACCTTGCCAGCTCACCTCTGATCCCAAACGACTTCACCTTCTGCACCAGCCCGCCATGGGCCAAATGGCCTCCTTCTGCACTGTAGAGATTCTAGTGCTTGGGAATACTTCCAGAACAGACCACAGTCCAGGAGCAGATGGACATTTAATATATTTTACACACAGAGAAAATAATTGGGTAGAGTGGACACAGTGTGCTCTGGGAGTGTGGGGAGGGGGTTGGCATCTTGGGTAGAAATGAAAGTCAGAAATGAAAGTGAGAAGGACAGCTGTGGTGAGTGATGGTTCAGAGACAGAGATAAGGGATGAAATGGAAGTTAGGCATATAACTGCAGCTATAATTATGACATGCCTCCACCTCACTGCAAATTCAGCGTAACCAGCACTGATAGCTCAGAGCCCTATTTTTGAGTCATCAGCATTTCTGGAGGTGTTGAACAGGTTTTGCTAGTTCTCCACATTGAAAAGTCTCTAATGACCTGAGAGCAGTGGGTGTAAACAATACATGCAGTAGCTAAAAGTGCTCCCTCAGCAAGTAATCCCCCTGCTTTGGGACATCTCTGAAAATGCTTCTGCATCATTAATAATGACCATTTTGAAATATCTGCATCATTTCTAGCAGCTCAGAGGGCAACATGATGTCTATAAGTACCTGAATATTAATATTCAATAGGCTGGGAGAATCCAGCCATAAACTTCCCTTTACAAATCTGGATTGGCTCTCCGTGATCAATTCAATTTTCTATAAGTGCTCAATCACTCAATTTTTTTAAATTATAAAAAGTAGTAGAGTCAAATAGTCCTCCCACAACAACTAATTACCTAGTTACTCTGTAATTTCCTGAACTCTCTTTCTCTCACTTTTTAAAATAATGGGACGGTAATTCCAATCTTCCAGTCTAAATTGACTAAATTGACAATGCTTTCAGAGGCTCTGGTTAAAGCATCTGTAATTCCCTCACCGAAACACTTTAAAACTCCAGGATGGAAATCATTAGGCCCTGGTAATTTGTCAGTCTTTACTGTCATTTATCTACTCTAATTCTATTTTCTTTTTTATGCAAACTTAGTGCAGACTTTGGTTCAGTATCAGTTTCCTTGGGATTGATAAGAAAGGAATTTTTTTCAGCAAGTCTGTCATTCTTTAATTTCATTTGTAATATTATTCCTATCTGTTTTTAAAAGACCCGCATTACCCATCTCCTCCTATTCCAATTGTAAAGTCTTTATGAGTTAACCTTTATAATACTCTCTTTTAAGATTGTTTTCTTCACACAAATATGTTGCTGCCAATTTTAGAGTTATTAAAGAGCATCTGAGGTTGGTTATTATTTGCTTCACATCAAACTTAATGGCTAATATCTATCAAGAGAACATGAAAATTTGCATTTTGGAAAGGCAGCCTTCATCAAATCTGAAGATCAATCTTACACCCGTATCATTAGCCTGCCACCTTAATCTTTTTTACTGATCTTGGCTGACCTACTGTCTAACTTCATCTTTTTTTCTTTCCTTTGCAGACTTCTGGCACATATAATTCTTTTCAGTCATATATCATTGGCACCTGATTTGAGTTAAATGCATTGAATTGTCAAGGAAATCATGAAGGGAATCCAAGATCTATAAACTAGGTTTTGGGCTTCACACTGCCTGTTGCTGCCCTCACCTACCCTGGTCCAATTTCTTTCTACTTAAATCCATCGCTTTTCTAATTCCTTCTATCATTTTAAACATCTCCTCTTTGCCATGGATGTTTAATCACTCAAAACTTCCACCTGCTCACAAGACAATCTGAGGCTTTTCTATTTCTTTCCTGAACAAAAGCCCAACTAGTCTGGGTCATGGTCCATTTTTACCCTTTTCTGCTGACTGAATTTATTCCCACGTTGAACAACTTTTCCAACACTACACTCATGCTCTCCACTAAAAGGGTAACGCTAGAGGTACTCACAAGGCACTTTTCCATGCTGTTCTTTAAATGCAATAAGGAGAGACAATAGCCTAGTGGTGTTATCAATAGACTATTAATCCAGAAACTCAGCTAATGTTTCAGGGATCTGTGTTTGAATCCCACCATGGCAGATGGTGGAATTTGAATTCAATAAAATACATCTGGAATTAAGAATCTACTGATGACCATGAAGCCATTGCTGATTGTCGAAAAAACCCACCTGGTTCACTAATGTCCTTTAGGGAAGGAAATCTGCCATCCTTACCTGGTCTGGTCTACATGTGACTCCAGAGCCACAGCAATGTGGTTGACTCTCAACTGTCCTCGGGCAATTAGGGACAGGCAATAAATACTGACCAGATAGTGATTCCCGCATTCCATGAATGAATAAAAGAAATTGCCTCTCTATCTCCTTCCTCCTGACCACTCCAGCCCCCAAAAACTGCTTCAAGTGAAACAGTACTTCTTTCAATTCAGTATGTTGAATTCACTGCCCACTATGTATTGTGGAAACAAATGTAGATTGGGCAACCACTTTGGGAAACACTTCCAATTAATCCACATGTGTGATTTTGAGTTCCTATTACCTAGCATTAATACTGAGTGTTGGTCTCAGATCTCAATCTTCTGCAGTGTTCCAATGAAGTTGACCACAAGTTCAAGGAATTGCATATCACCTTTTAAATAGATACTTTATAGCCTTCAAACTCAACATTGAGTTTAACTGGGCTCAAATCCCACCATAGTAGCTATTCTTATCTGGTCTGGTTTACATGTAACACTAAATCCACAGCAATGTGGTTGACTCTTAACTGCCCTCTGAAATGGTGTGACAAGCCACTCAGTTCAAGGGCAATTAAATTGGGTAACAAATGTTGGCCTTTCCAGTGATGACCACATCCCCTGATTTTCTTTTTTTAAATTAAGGTTTTAGCAGCTTATGAGCTGGACCAGTGATGTGATGGAGTTGGAAATGAATGATGATATCTTGGTGCTGCACAAAGATAAGAAGTTCATCTCAGAATCAAAGATTTCGCCAAGCATAAAGATGTTTTCATTGTCATTTATATTTTTAATTTAACTCTATAATCTGGCATGAGCAATGTTATAAGCCTCTTTCACTAATAGGTGCACTCAAAAAGATTCAGCTAAACCATAAGACATAGGAGCAGAATTAGGCCATTCAGCCCATCAAGTCTTCTCCACCATTCAATCATGGCTGATAAGTTTCTCAAACCCATTCTCTTGTCTTTTCCCCAAAACCTTTTATCTCCTTACCAATCAAGAACTTAGCTTTCCCTGTCTTAAATGCACTCAATGACCTGGACTCCACAGCCTTCTGCGGCAATGAATTCCACAGATTCACCACCTCCTGGCTAAAGAAATTCCTCCTCATCTTCGTTCTATAGGGTTGTCCCTTTACTCTGAGGCTGTACCCTCGGATCCTAGTCTCTTCTACTAATGGAGCCACCTTCTCTACACCCAGTCTATCCAGGCCTTTCAATATTCTGCAAGTTTCAATGAGCTTGCCCCTCATGCTTCCAACCTCCATTGAGTACAGAACCAGAGATCTCAAATGTTCCTCGTACATCAAGCTTTTGTTGACAGATATTTAATTCCTGGAACTAAAACATCTTGTTTGACCATTATATTCACATTGCTGGGTAATGATTTTGGCTGTACTTTTAGGTGAAAGTGGAAGAATAAGTTCAGTTAGCAATCCCCCAGGCCCTGTGTTGTCAGCATAACAAATAGTTAATAAACAGGTGTTTCTCAATATTAGCTTCCTAAAGGCAGTTCAAAAGGCCATGATACCACAGTAAACCAGGTAACAAGACAGGGACACCATTTGATTGCAATATGACCTAAACTTCAATCTTTAAAAGATCTCTGCACTATTAACAATTCTGATGAGAATTTATCAGGTTAAAGCTAGGGCCAAACACATGTCCTAACTATCGATTAGCCTCTTTTGTCTAGGTCCCTGTCTCCTCTGTATGAAACATTTGTAGGAATACAGAATTCCAAGGATTGCAAAACACAAAACCTCTGAACGGAGCTCAATATCAAAATGCAGATTTTACTAAAATTCCTCAATTTATATTCAGACTAAATACCACTCCAACTGTCCCTTTCAATTACTGATGTTGGTAGCCTCAATTACCTCTTTCAATATTCAGCACCATCTGTGTGGAAAATAATCTTATCAGAGGAGTATAATTACCTTTCTCTGCCAGTGATAATGGAACAGTCTACAGAATATGAGGATACAAGCAATAGTAAAATTTCCTTTGACCCAAAACCTTTAATCAGGGTTGGATAACTTGTGTCCAGTTCTGATCAAGTGGAAGGTTACCCACTTACTGACATATGTTGAAAAGGCCCCAATCCCCAGTGGAGAATTCTGAAGAATTCCCTCTGTGCAGAAATTCACCCAGACAACAGTGAAGAAATTCTGTGACACACCCACCCAGCAGCCTACCCCCCCCCCCCCCCCCCCCCCCCCCCACACACACACACAACCACTTTTTTTACACTGTCAACTGCTGTAATTTGTTGAGTTCTTTTAAAGTCACCTAGCTTTGCAGTGTGTTTGTGACTGTGTGGATGGATGGGTGAATGAATGGGTGAATGTCTAGGTATGTAAATGGTAAGGGTGGATGACTTAAGTTGGTTTGGTGACAACTGGTCAAGGTGGTGGTAACAGAGCAGGATGGCAGCTTGGCAGGGTGCAATTGAGTAGGGCAGTGAGTGAGTTAGGTTATAGGTGGCGGGGATAGGTTGTGCGGACAGGGTGGGTGAGTGCATAGCTGGATCAACATGGAGTAAGTTAGGGTCAGGAGTTAATTAGTGGAGTGTAATATGTCAGAGGAGATCCAGGGGCAGTTTGGTGGTGGAGGCAAGTCAAGTTAGATTGGGAGGGTAGTTGGGATGTTGGAGGTCGGGTCAGGGGTTTCAGGAAGTTGGGCAGTTGGATGGTTGGGGAGGAGATAGTTGTATAGATAATGCAGGAATTAGATTGGGATTCTTCTGTTACATAAAATATAATTTCTATATTCCTGCAAACACTCCAAACAATCAAAATTGTCTCAAGTCTCTGAGTCTGACTCAAAATTGGAGACATTTTTGGACTGACCCAGGGAGCAAGATTTAACAAACTTCCCAGGAAATTCCCACAAAGTCATTGGATCAGTACTTCCGCAGGGTCCCAAACCACATCTTGGGGTAATCTGGTTTTCCAATGATCTGAACATCTGAACCACTGTGATTGCCTCACATGAAGAATCATAAAACTTCCAAACAAGTGATAAGTTTGGAGGGTAGGAATGGTAGATATTGTAGATAATATATTATTTTCCTTATTTGCAGCAATTTCAGATTAATCCATCATTGATGTAAGAATCCCAATAAACCTATACATTTCAGAGCCACTCCTGATGATTAGTTATACTGAATATTGTCAACGTATTCCTGATGGTATGAGGACAGATCAATGCTGATAGAAATATTTTTCTATAAATCCAATTGTCCGTTATACATGCCATTTTAACTTCTTATATATGTCCATTATATTGAGTCTGAGAGGAATTTTTCTCAATCCATCCTATCAATGGCTGTCTTGATTTGCGCCATGGATCTGGGTTCAATTCCCAGCTTGGGTTACTGTCTGTGCAGAGTCTGCATGTTCTCCCCGTGTTTGCATGGGTTTCCTCTGGGTGCTCCAGTTTCCTCCCAGAGTCTGAAAGACATACTGGTTAGGTGAATTGGCCATGCTAAATTCTCCCTCATGTATCTGAGCAGGCTCTGGAATGTGGTGACTAGGGGAATCTTCACAGTAACTTCATTGCAGTGTTAATGTAAATCTAATCTAAGTGACTAATAAATAAACTTAAAACAAATGCCTTTGTCATTGCCTAACTACGAGAGTTTTCCCTACTTGCTGGATTAGTGTAAGTTTTATGGACAGGTGTAGAAACTTGGATGTCAATATTTGAGCCATTTTGAGTTGACACTAAAGCAATTGGTGCAAGTTTGGACGGCCGAAGGACCTGTTTCTGTGCTGTTCTTTGTTGTTTGGATCCTAGGCAGCAGTGAATGAAAACTGAAAATAGATTTAGCACTATTACTTTGTTGCTGAATACGTTTGTGGATGTTGAGTCCTAAACATTCTTAGTTATAACTTTCTGGCTGCTCTAGGCATTTCAAATTGCCTGCTGCTAATACTTCCCTTCATTTCCAATCTTCTGTTGTAGATCATTATAACATTGCTCTCGGCTTCATAAAATCAGCTGCCCTGCTACTCTATCAATGAGGTGCCTCTAAGAATCATTCTTGCAGATTGTGAAGCCCAACCACGCAATGATTCCAGTCCGAGGCTAACCCCTTCATACAGGCTTCAGTCTAATAATCAAGATTTGAAATCACTATTGTTATATTAAGTTCAGTTTAGAATTAACAATTAGCTACAGGAAGAAAGGAGTCACCTTTTAAAAATCTTAATCTTTATGTCTCCCTGCTGTGGTTTTGGGACAGAATAACTTTTTTACCAACAGAACATCAGTTTATAACAGGGATCCCAAGCTTTTTAACAAATGAACATAACTGAGTTGGTTTTACTATATTTATGGAGCTGAAGCAACTAGAAGGAAAATGTCACTGCAAATTATTGGCAATATGCAAATTAAAATTAGACATATAAAAAAATCATCTATTCATCCAGTAGTTATTTGCTGAATGATAAATTATCAGTCACAGTAAAACTTCAGCATTTGTTAGTTGTGAAATATCTGGAGGTTTTTCTCCAATTCTCTTAATGTTCTGTAAGGAGGAAGGGAAGAAGCTGATGAGAGAGAATAATGGCAGGCATGAAATGGTGAATGGAGGGCATTTGGTGGGAGTAAGGCAAAACATGAAAAGGATGAAAGGTGAGTGTCAGTGATGGATGGACAGATGGGGATTTGAGGAGAGCATAAACATAGAGGGATAGGTCTACATAGGTAAGTTGGTGTGAATTTCCTCACCTCTCCTACCTTGCTCAGGTCATTGAATACTTCCTACATTGCATCCAAGAACTTGGAACCACTAATTTGCTGCCAATCTCCTCATTAACTCCATCGATGCTTTCTCGATATCTCCAGCTGATTTCATCCTTCTGTGCCTGTTCGACAAGGACTGGGGTGCAGTATTCACTCCTTTAATCACATTTTGATTTAATGTTTTAAGTTTCCTTTCTGATTTGGTTTTGTTGTTTTGGGTGGTTCCTGTCTCTTTGGGACTGCCCATCTTGCTTCATCCCTGAGTTTGTTTGACTTAATTAATTTGATTTGGCCAAAAAAAGAGGTCCTCCTGTTGGGTGGCAATAGCACATTACATCCCTCCCAGCCTCTTAACAGCACATCTAAGTAGCTGCAACTGAACAGAGGGGAAGCCTTTGAACTTTTAGACTCCATTCTACTACGTACTTTTCTTCAATCTGACTCCGCGCGCTTAAATTGCATCTTAAATTGCTGCGGATGGGGTTACAGCCACGACAATTAAATTCAGTCCACTCACCAGAGGATCTGCAATTCTTTTTTCAAATCTAACTTGATTTACTGTGTTTTCAATGGAGTAAAATTTTACTTCTTAAGAACATAAGAACTAGGAACAGGAGCAGGCTGTCTGGCCCCTCGAGCCTGCTCCACTATTCAAGAAGATCATGGCTGATCTTTTTGTGGACTCAGCTCCACTTATCTGCTCATTCACCATAAAACTAGGAGTAAGGAATAATTTGGATGCTAGAGGGAGTTTCTTCACACAGAGGGTGGTGGGGTATGGAATGCGCTGCCAAGTAAAGTGGTGGAGGCAGGTACTCTGGAGTTATTTAAGAAATACTTAGATGGGCACATGAACAGAATGGGAATGGAGGGGTATAGAAAACTGATTTAAAATAGGGATCATGAGCCTTGGGAGTTCCTGGGAAGTGTGTAAATAGATGATGATATTGATGTACTTGTTTTTATCCTACAGGTGCTTTGGTCCACCTTGTTGTCTAACAAGGGGCATACACGCGATGGGTCGTGAGAGGGCTGCTCTTGGATCTTTTTCGAAAGTATCCTAGTGCTTCAGGTCGTTGGTGTACACTTGACCTGGACCATCTGATGGGCAACACGACAGCTCAGTGACTATCGCTGTGCTGTGCAGATACATGGATTTGGGCCTGTGTCTGTGGGAGTTTGCACATTCTCCCCGTGCTTGTGTGGGTTTTCTCCAGGAGCTCTGGTTTCCTCCCACATCCCAAAGATGTGCTCTTAGGCTAATTGGCAAAACAAATTCTCCCTAAATTGTCTCAAATTTGTTTTTTAATCCATAGATCTATAAACATGGACAGGGATCGCGGGTAGAGGTGGGAACATCGGGGTGGCGGCGCGGGCTCGTTGGGCTGAAGGACCTGTTTCTCATGCTGTTTTGTTCTTTGTTCTTTGTAACCCTTAATTCTTTTACTGTTCAAAAATGTATCTATCCTTGCCTTAAAAACACTCAATGAGGGAGCCTCAACTGCTTCACTGGGCAGGAATTCCACAGATTCACAACCCTTTGTGTGAAGAAGTTCCTTCTCAACTCGGTCCTAAATCTACTTTTTTTGAGGTGATACCTCCTGTTCTCATTTCACCCGCCAGTGGAAACAACTTCTCTGCTTCTATTTTATCTACTCTCTTCATAATCTTATATATTTCTATAAGATCTCCCCTCATTCTTCTGAATTCCAATGAATATAGCCCCAGTCTACTCAGTCTCTTCTCATAAGCCAACCATCTCAACTCCAGAATCAACCTAATGAATCTCTTCTGCACCCCCTCCAGTGGCAGTATATTCTTTCTCAAGATAGACATCATGAAAACTGTTTGAATTGTCACTCAGAACAAGCTCTCATTTGACAGTGGTCTCAAATGGAACTTTGCTATATTTTTACTATTACTGGGTGAAACCTTTTCTAAGATGTACAGACTGTACTATCTTACAAACCAATACTTTCTCATAACCATTAATTATAAAGTCCTCATTGGCAATGTGGACTCAGTTATGCAGTTTAACAAAGCACAATTGCTTGCACAGCTGAATTGATTTAAGGAGTATTATTCACTCTAATGAGACACTATTTATTAAATCCCAATTACTTGTCAGTGTCCAACCAAACTAACATAATAGTTTTGCGATAGCAATAGTTTGCAAATGATGTGATAATAGATGCAATTTTATTTGTAATTAAAACTTACAGGGACAGGGAATGATCTGACAAGTTTTTACATAATAAAAAGAAGCATATCTCTCGCCTTTGTAAGCAGTGTGTCACTGTTAGTCTTTCTTGAGAAATATTAGCACAATATTGCCTAGAATTAAAGGTTATTAGCAAAACAGTCAATGTTACATCTTGAACCAGATATCCGCCTCCATTGCTAAAAAAGTGAAGGTAATTTAACTTCAATGTAATGTTAAATCAGACTGAGGACTGGAGAAGAGTGGGCAGAGAGGGATCGATGGAAGTAAACAAATAGTTAACCCAATTCTATCAGTTTTGTACGAGGAAGTCTTGGCTAAAGTAAAACCTTTTATTTTTCTAGTGTCCTTTGGGACAGTTTTTTTTGAGGGTCATAAGTCCTGAAAAGCCAGTGGAAGGACATCCTTTGAATAATTTTATGATGGAAGTGGAGAGATCCTTGGTAAGTGAGGGAGTGATGGCGTATTGGGGAAAGGCAGAATGCAGATTTCAGGTTAGTATCTGATCAGCCATGATTGTATTACATGACAGAACTGGCTCGAGGGGCCGAGTGGCCTATTCCTGCTCCTTGTTCATATGTAAAAAGGGACTGTTTCATCCTTCAAGCCTGTTCTGTCATTCAGTATATTAATGCTGATCTGCTATTTAACACCACGTGCCCTCTTTTAACCTAGAACACTCAACTAATGGTTAGCAGCCTCTGCTTAATATTATTAATTGATCTGGCATCATTTACCATTAGCAGTAGGGAGTGAAGAACAAAGAACAAAACAGCATGGGAAACAGGCCCTTCGGCCCAACGAGCCCATGCTGCCACCCCGATGTTCCCACCTCTACCTGTGATCCCTGTCTATGTTTATAGATCTATGGATTAAAAACCAAATTTGAGACAATTTAGGGAGAAATTGTTTTGCCAATTAGCCTAAGAGCACATCTTTGGGATGTGGGAGGAAACCGGAGCCCCGGAGAAAACCCACACAAGCACGGGGAGAATGCGCAAACTCCCACAGACACAGGCCCAAATCCATGTATCTGCACAGCACAGCGATAGTCACTGAGCTGTCGTGTTGCCCATCAAATGGTCCAGGTCAAGCGTACACTAAAGACGTGAAGCAGTAGCATACTCTTGAAAAAAATCCAAGAGCAGCCCTCTCACGACCCATCGCGTGTATGCCCCTCGTTAGACAACAAGGTGGACCAAAGCACCTGTAGGATAAAAACAAGTACATCAATATCATCATCTATTTACACACTTCCCAGGGACTCCCAAGGCTCATGATCCCTATTTTAAATCAGTTTTCTATACCCCTCCATTCCCATTCTGTTCATGTGCCCATCTAAGTATTTAGAACATAGAACATAGAACACTACAGCACAAACAGGCCCTTCGGCCCACAAGTTGTGCCGAACACATCAAAACCTACCCAGCCATAGACCTATCTATAACCCCCAATCCCATTGGATCCCATATACTCATCCAGAAGTCTTTTAAAAGACCCCAGCGAGTTCGCCTCGACCACCACCGACGGCAGCCGATTCCATTCACTCACCACCCTCTGAGTGAAAAACTTTCCCCTAGCATCCCCTCTGTACTTGCTTCCCTGCACCTTAAATCTGTGCCCTCTCATCGCGACCATTTCAGCCCTGGGAAATAGTCTCTGAGAGTCCACCCTATCTATTCCTCTCAACATCTTGTAAACCTCTATCAGGTCGCCTCTCAACCTTCGTCTCTCCAGGGAGAACAGTCCCAGCTCCCTCAACCTGTCTTCATAAGGCATGCCTCCCAATCCAGGCAACATCCTTGTAAATCTCCTCTGCACCCTTTCAATAGCTTCCACGTCCTTCCTATAGTGAGGCGACCAGAACTGCGCACAGTACTCCAAGTGTGGTCTGACAAGGGTCCTATAAAGCTGCAGCATTACCTCCTGACTCCTGAACTCAATCCCTCGATGAATGAAGGCCAGTACACCGTAAGCTTTCTTAACCACATCCTCCACCTGGGAGGCCGATTTGAGAGTCTTATGGACCCGGACCCCAAGATCCCTCTGCTCTTCCACACAGCTAAGACTCCTACCTTTGATAGTGTACTCATTCATCCCGTTGGATCTGCCAAAATGGACCACAACACATTTATCCGCGTTGAAGTCCATCTGCCACTTCTCCGCCCAGTCTTGCATCCTGTCGATGTCATGCTGCAACTTCTGACATCCCTCCAGACCATCCACAACACCACCGACCTTCGTGTCATCGGCAAACTTACTCACCCATCCCTCCACTTCCTCATCCAGGTCATTTATGAAAATGACAAACAGTTATTTCTTAAAAACTTCAGAGTACCTGCCTCCACCACTTTACTTGGCAGTGCATTCCATACCCCCACCACCCTCTGTGTGAAAAAACTCCCTCTAGCATCCAAATTATACCTTACCCCACTCACCCTAAGCCCGTGACCCCTCGTGCTATTTGAGTCCATCCTAGGAAAAAGCTTAACCCTGTTTACTCTATCTATACCCCTCATAATCTTGTACACCTCTATTAGATCTCCTCTAAGTCTACGTATTTCTAAGGAAAACAGTCCCAATTTGTCTAATCTCTCCTCGTAACTCAGACCTTCCATACCAGGCAGCATCCTGGTAAACCTCCTCTGCACTCTCTCCAGAGTCTCCACGTCCTTCCGGTAGTAAGGCGACCAGAACTGGACGCAGTATTCCAAATGAGGTCTAACCAACGTTTTATACAACTGCAACATTAAAGGCCAGCTCTTGTACTCTATACCCCTTCCTATAAAGGCTAGCATACTATATGCTTTCTTCACAACCTTCTCCACTTGCTCTGCCACCTTCAGAGACTTGTTCACCTGCACCCCCAGGTCCTTCTGCGTTTCTATACTCTTAATAGGTCTACCCTTTATCATATACCTCCCCACTACATTCTTTCTCCCGAAATGCATCACGTCACATTTATCAGAATTGAATTCCATCTGCCATCTATCTGCCCAAGCTACCAGCCTATCTATGTCCTGCTGCATCGCCTGACAATGCTCTTCACTATCCGCAAGTCCAGCCATCTTCGTATCACGTGCAAACTTTTCAAACTTTTGCCACCTTTAATCTCACATTGTTTCCTAATTTCAATCCTAAAAGGTTTGACTCTAATCTTTGGATTTATACTCCCCATCCACCAAAGTAATTTGTCTCTTGTTAAGACCCTGACCAGGTGTTTTGTGAAATTAGCCTGGACCTTAAGTTTTCATATTTGATGTTGACATTTGGGTACACATAAATGTTCCTCTGCAGGTATAATTCAAGGGATCCACCCGGAAGCTTTTATCATACAAAGTTTATTTGAGAACATAGTAACATATAATAAAAAGAATTAGCATGACTTTTACCACTTACAAAAATTAAAAATGACAAAGAATAAACCTTAACAGCTAGCTATCTATGTTGTTCCAAGTCAAACATCATCCCACAGATACACACCCCTCTTCAGACTTGGCACAGGAAGCAGTAGGCTCACGTGATGCTGGCTTTTCAGCTTTATAACACATGCTATGAATTGTTTTTTTAGTATTGGATCAACTCTCTGAAGCTTCCAGAACCTGGGCTTCTTAGCAAGACAGAGAGAGAGACTGCCTTCTTCTTCTTTGGTTTTGTGAAGGGTAGGTCGTGCCTTACTAACCTCATTGAGTTTTTTGAAAAAGTGACTAAGGAGGTGGATGGGGGTAAGGCGGTTGATGTGGTATATATGGACTTTAGTAAGGCGTTTGATAAGGTGGCCCATGGAAGACTTCTGCAGAAAATGCAGATGTATGGGATAGAGGGTGATTTAGCTAATTGGATTAGGAATTGGCTAGCAGATAGAAGACAGAGGGTGGTGGTTGATGGGAGATATTCATCGTGGAGTTCGGTGACAAGTGGTGTACCTCAGGGGTCTGTTTTTGGGCCCCTGCTGTTTGTAATTTTTATAAATGATCTGGATGAGGGTATTGAAGGATGGATTAGTAAATTTGCAGATGACACTAAAGTCGGTGGAGTGGTAGATAGTGAAGAGGGGTGTTATAGTTTGCAGAGGGACTTAGACAAGTTGCAGAGCTGGGCCGAGAGGTGGCAAATGGAGTTTAATGTGGAAAAGTGTGAGGTAATGCACTATGGCAGAAATAATAAATGTGTAGAGTATAGGGCAAATGGTGGGATTCTTAGTAGTCTAGATGAACAGAGGGATCTTGGTGTGTATGTGCATAGATCCCTGAAAGTAGGCAGTCAGGTCGAGAAGGTTGTTAGGAAGGCATATGGAGTCTTGGCTTTTATTGGTAGAGGGATTGAATTTCGGAGCCGCAACGTCATGTTGCAACTGTACAAAACTCTAGTGCGGCCGCACTTGGAGTATTGTGTGCAGTTCTGGTCCCCACATTATAAGAAAGATGTGGAGGCATTGGAGAGGGTACAGAGGAGGATTACCAGGATGTTGCCTGGTATGGAGGGCAGGTCTTATGAAGAGAGGCTGAGGGATTTGAGGTTGTTTTCGTTAGAAAGAGGGCGGCTAAGAGGGGACCTTATTGAAACATATAAGATGATTAGAGGTTTAGATAGGGTGGACAGTGATAGCCTTTTTCCTAGGATGGAAAAAGCTAGCACGAGGGGACACAGCTTTAAATTAAGGGGTGATAGTTATAGGACGGATATCAGAGGCAGGTTCTTTACCCAAGGGGTGGTTCGGGAGTGGAATGCCCTGCCTGCAGCAGTTGTAGATGCGCCAAGTTTGGTGGCGTTTAAGAGGTTAGTTGATAAGTATATGGAAGAGAAGGGAATGGTTAGTTTGGAGGGGCATTGCTTTTTATATTGGTCGGCGCAACATCGAAGGCCGAAGGGCCTGTTCTGTGCTGTAATGTTCTATGTTCTATGTTCTATGTTCTTCTACCAACTTCTAACAGCAGCTGAGAAAGTGAAATGAAAAATTAGACATTTTTTACGAAAAGAAAACTGTCCCAGGCATATCATCCAACCTGTCAATCATTCTCAAATCAAGCTCCACCTTGCAATCCCCAAAGGACTAGAACACTGCATTGGGCAGATTAAAATCAATATGATGTCCATTACATTGCTTTAGTAACAATTAGAGGATACCAGTTAAAGACACCAATAAAATCTTGCAAAGGAACATGATAAAAATATATTTCTTAAAGGCACATCACACTCTCTGTGCTCTATCTGCACTCCTAGTTTGAAAATCACCCCCTAATCTGCCAATTCCAGAGTTTGTGTAATTCTTTTTGTAATCTAAACTTCAGAACCTAAGCAGCATTCTCTTGAATCTAGACTACACTCCATTAAGACTTGTTGATTTGATTTGATTTATTATTGTCACATGTATTAACATCGAGTAAAAGGTATTGTTTTTTGCAGGCTTTATAGACAAAACATATTGTTCATAGAGAAGGAAAGGAGAGGGTGCAGAACGTAGTGTTACAGTCACAGCGAGGGTGTAGAGAAATATAAACTTAATGCAAGTTAAGTCCATTCAAAAATCTGACAGCAACAGGAAAGAAGCTGTTCTTGAGCAGGTTGATACATGACCTCAGACTTTGGTACCTTTTACCCAAAGGAAGAAGATGGAAAAAAGAATGTCCGGGGTGTGTGAGGTCCTTAATTATACTGGCTGCTTTGCCGAGACAGCGGGAAGTGTAGACAGAGTTAATGGATGGAAGGTTGGTTTGCGAGATGGCTATATTCACGACCTTTTGTAGTAACTTGCAGTCTTGGGAAGAGCAGAAGCCATCCTAAGGTATGATACAATCAGAAGGAATGCTTTCTATGGTGCATCTGTAAAAATTGTTGAGAATCGTAGCTGACATGTCAAATTTCCTCAGTCTTCATAGGAAGTAGAAGTGTTGGTGGGTTTTTTTAACTATAGTGTTGGCATGGGAACAGGTAGTTGGTGATCTGGACACCTAAAAACTTGAAGTTCTCAACCCTTTCTACTTCATCCCCATTGATGTAGGCAGGGGCATGTTCTCCTTTACGCTTCCTGAAGTCAGGGAGTGAGAAAAGCAGGAAAGTGGAACTGATCCACTTCAGATCAGCCATGATCTTATTGAAGGGCGGGGCAGGCTCAAAGCGGCTGGATGGCCGATTCCTGCTCTTATTTCTTATGTTCTTAAGTCAATGACAATCTCCTCTATTTTATTGATGTTGAAGGAGAGATTATTGTTACCGTACTAGTTATAATACTAAAATACTAAATATACTAAAATATAACTTCCTGAGATGTGGTGCCCAGGACTGCTCACCAATACTGAGGTATGATCTAATCAAGCCTTTGTATAGCTCAAGTATGGCTTCTACCACTTGAAGGGCAATTTGAAATAGAGATTAAATGCCAGCTTCATCAGTGATGCCCATGTCCGGTGGAACACTTTTAAAAATCTCTCAATACAAATGTTGGTATTCAATTAGTTTCTTTCAGATTATTTTCTGTAGCTGTTCATTTAAATGGTCTGGATCTGGATTCAATGTCTATTTGCGTAACTTTTTAACCACTTTGAAAGTTTATTCTTTTTAATTCCAAAGTGAGTGGCTTCACATTTGTCTACACCGAATTCCATTTGCCACTATTCTGTCATTCATTAAATCTATTGGTCCCTCTAATTTTCTGCCTTCACCCACACTGCTTACTATGGTATCTATCTTTATGCCATCAACAAATTTGAATGTATGGTTTTCTATCATGCAGTTTAAGCTGTTGATAAATTTGGTGGGAAGTTGAGGCCCCAAATCAGATCCTTGTGGAAAATGACCAGTTGTATCCTGCCAATTAGAGTAACCACCTATTGCCGCCACTCTCTATCCGCTGCATTTCTTAACCAGTGTTTGTCCATTCGTATGCTCTCTCTCAGTATGGATATGATCTAAAGGCAGCTTTTCTCAGGGACAGAAAGAGAAAATGCTGGAAAATCTCAGCAGCTCTGGTGGCATCTGTAAGGAGAGAAAAGAGCTGATGTTTCAAAGAGTCATTTGGACTCAAAATGTCAGCCCTTTTCTCCTTCAAGACGCTGCCAGAGCTGCTGAGATTTTCCAGCATTTTCTCTTTTGGTTTCAGATTCCAGCATCTGCAGTAATTTGCTTTTATCCAGCTTTTTTCAAAGGTTGGCGTCAGATGCAGACATACTTACCTACATCAGAGAGCATCTTTGGCTTTTGCTGAACACGCTGTGTATTTTAGTCACTCCCTCTCTTAAAATGAATATGAATAATCTATGGTATTTTTACAGGATAGACTTGCAGGCACAAGGTACAAACGAGCAAGAGCATTTATTGGAAAGGCGTTTACACTACGGGCTGTTATTATAGACTACTTATTTTCCCACTCAAATTGCTGATGACATCATCAGAACATCATGTGATTGGTCCTTTAAAGTGCCCTTATTCCAGTTAGGAACAAGGTGAATAAACAATATAACACAGAGGGTCCTTGGGAGATTTGGTTTATCTCAGGGAACATAAAGTTCAGACAGGGTTTGTCTAAGTTCCAATCTAGTTTGGTAAATATGTAAGTTTTCATTGTTAATCTGTCCGTCTATACATGACTGTAGTCCTTCTTAAAGTGTGCTCCATTTAATGTGGATTCTTTTATCTTGTCAGAACAGCAGAGAACATTACAGACACTCAGCATCTGTCTAAAAGTGAACTAAAAGCATCAACTGAACTATAACATACTGCCTGACCTGGACTAGTATTCCAGTGGTGTCTGTTTTTGATGTAGATTTCCAGCATATGCAATATTCTTTTATGATTTACTTCTTTTTCCTGTTTTGCTAGAATATGGTTATACATGGACATTTTAACTACCCTCAGAGGTAGAATAGAAAAGGGTGTACATGTAGGTCCCACACCTGTAGTTCGAGAAAGCCCAAGAGAGATGTTTGTCCTGGAGGTTGCACCTTGCCTATAACTGTGTTAATGATCCTGTGAACAGTATGTTCCCTCAGTGACAGCATTTGAAAAGGAGCTGATGTGTATATTTTGTACCATTTAGGCATTATTTATAATTGAACTAATCTTTTCTGTACAGCTGAGTTTACCTCTTTATAAATCATGGACAGAAGGTACATTTTGGTTTGCCTGTTGATTTTAGAACTGTATGCTGGATTCGCTCAGATCTATCCAGAAGTACGCACATAAATTACATTGTCCACACTGGGTTTGATTGGCATTTTGCTGGACCTGGCATTAAATGATCTGAGCATTTATCCCTTTAATTGATTAACAAAGTCCTCTGTGAGCATCTGGAGCTGCTTGTTTTATTATCCATTATCTGGACAAGTTCTAGATGGGATTTAAATAAAGTGGAGGTGCAATAAATAAAAACTAATTGTTTCTAATGGCAGATGGGCCGATAACCAAATTCATGGTGATTGGCAAAGGAATTAGAGACAAGATGAAGAGAAGCTGTTCTGTGAAGTGAACATTTAGGATGTTGGAATGCGCTGACTGATATGCTGAACACCAATTCCATAATGTCCTTCACCAGAACATTGAATTGAGACTTGAAGAAGAAACAAATCTATAGAGATATGGGAAACAACTCCAGGAGGGAGGCTAACTGCGTTGCAAACCTGATGGGCCAAATGACTTCTTTCAATAGTGTATTTTTCTATTTTTCTAAATATGCAATAAGCCTCTCAGCATCTTAAAAGAGGAAGCCACGTTTAGCTTTCAGGTATTCATCCTTGAATGGACTTGGGACGGGAGGAAGCACAAGGTTAAAAACGTGAGTTTTAATGCAGACTTCAAGAGAATGCAAAGTCCTCAGTCTGAGCAGATTACAAGTGGTAGTGGAAGAAGTGAGAGTGCTGACCAAATGTATAATTAAAAGATAGCTTTGATATTATGTTGGAGCTAAAACCTCACACTATACTTTTATGAAATATATATATACGTATCTACAATCCTAAAATTCTGAAAGCTCAGCAAGGACTTTAGGAAAGGTAAAGTTATGTCTGCCTATAACCTTGAACTAAAGGAACCTTTTGGCTGAATCACAGGAGCAGACGCTTATTTGATTTGATTTGATTTATTATTGTCACATGTTTTAGTGTACAGTGAAAAGTATTGTTTCTTGTGCTATACAAAGCATTCCATTCATGAAGAAGGAGAGAGAGCAGAGTGTAGTGTTACAGTCATAGCTATGGTTAGAGAAAGATCAACTTAATAACTTTGTTATTCCTTATTTGATTTATTTGATAGCAAAAGCCACATTTTCAGAGCGTTGCCAAGACCATCCCTATACCCTCATTTTTTGCCTTTAAACAACTGCGCAACCTCAAACAGATCATTGTCCACAGCAAACTACCCAACCTTCAGGAGAACAGTGACCACAACACCACATAATCCTACCACAGCAACCTCTGCAAGACATGCCGATCATCAACACGGATGCCATCATCTCACGTGAGAACACCATCCACCAGGTACACGGTACATAGTCTTGCAACTCAGCCAACGTTGTCTACTTGATACGCTGCAGGAAAGGATGCCCCAAGGCATGTAGATGAATGAACAATGCCAATCACCAGGCAAGACAGTTCTCTTCCTGTTGGGGAACACTTCAGCGGTCACATTTGGCCTCTGATCTTCTGGTAAGTGTTCTCCAAGGCGGCCTTCATGATGCATGACAATGCAGAATTGTTGAGCAGAGACTGTTAACCAAGTTCTGCACACATGAGGACGGCATCAACCAGGATCTTGGATTTATGTCACACTATCTTAACTCCCATGACTTATCTAGGCTTGCAAAATCTCAGCTGGAGACAATACACATCTCTGTAACCTGTGCTTAACCCTCTCTCCACTCACTTTGTTTGTATCTTTAAGACTTGATTACCGGTAAAAGTTCGCATTGTCTGTACCTTTAGGACATCATTATCTGTAAAGGCTCATTTCCAACCATTATTTTGTAAATTGAGTTTGTGTCTTTATACATCCTGTTTGTGAACTGAAATCCCACTCAACTGATGAAGGAGCAGCACTCTGAAAGCTAGTGGCTTTTGCTATCAAATAAACCCATTGGACTTTAACCTGGTGTTTTGAGACTTCTTACTGAGTTTCCAATCTAGCCAGTTACAGCTCAGACCAAGGGTTCAGTCCAGGTTTGATTGTCTTGTCCCCATCTACACGGTTTCTACTGGGACTTCTGAACATCTCTACCATCATCTGCAAGACTGATTCATTACTGTATACCAAAAGTGAATTATCCAACATCAGCTTGCAAACTTTGACACTGATTCTGGACTTGAGTGAAACAATAATTCTTTATTCTGTGGTCTATGCCCTAGAAATCATTCTGTCTCAATCTTCCTCTTTTTATTGTATGAGTGAAAAGCGGCTAGAATTTAACCTTCCTCTGATGTTTGAGTGTACGTGAATAAATTAACCCTCTGAGGTCACCTGATCTCAGATTTGCTGTGGGATATTAATAGAAAATGAATCACAGCAAAATTGAATAGTTAGGAAATATGCCACCATTTATAAAGGGGGAAGGTAAGCAAAAGTACTTTTCTCTTCATGAATGGGTGGTAAGAGGAGAAATCAGGACTCGCAACGTGGAAAATGCAAAATTCACCCTCAAGTTTCAATGCAAATACACATTATCCTTCACATCACAGGTTAATAAAACCTTAGCAAAGTAATGATGCAGAGGAGGGAACATTGGAATTGCTGAATGTGAAATAGAATAAGATGAATTTGTCTTCCATTTCCAGCATTTTATGCCTCTACTAGGCCTACTAGCCACACAATATGGGATATCAATTATTCCACAGCACACTCAGACAGGGATACAAAGTGGAATGAGATTTGAGAATTAAAGTCAATAATGCAGAATTTTTAAAGGAACTATTTAGCAGACTGTTCAAAAAGGCACTGGAAATGTTCAGCAAGATATAATGCAGTTTACCTGGCAATCAGAGATGAGGCTGTGAAGAATCATCATAAACACTCAATGCTGTTTGGTAGATTAGTCGATTAACTAACCAGAAGGCAGAGAATATATCAGCACAAACACTATAAGAATGCTTACATAATACATTTAATCCTTCCAGGGCAATCGGTGGCTATTTGTCCCATCGCATTTGCACTGACTTTCTGAAATAGCATTTTACCCACACTCACACTCCCACCCATACCCCCTACACCCACACATTTACCAAGCTAATCCACCTAACATACACATCTTTGGAAGGATTGTGGGTAGAAATTGGAGCATCCCGAGGAAATCCACACAGACACAGAATTCCAAATGTATTCAGACTCCTGATGAATGCTAGGAGAGGTTTGAAATAAAAATCAGCTATTTAAATGAGTTTCTGGGTGACCAATCCAACTACATACTTCAACTCCTTCGACAAGATGGTTTACTGTGCTCAAACTGGACTAAACAATTTCAGCTCCAGACACCACCTTGGCCACCTCTGAACTTGCTGTTTAAAATTGCCACCCTCACAAGCTGCTTAGACACTTCACCCAAATGATATTTTTTGAAAGAAATTAGAGCAACAATGCTAGTTGACATTTGATCTTGCTGAGAGCTATGGTATGTGATTTGTCGGGTCTTTCTCATTTTATACGTTACCCATGGCACGGGAAATATAATAAATAACAACATAAATAGCTTATGTCACTCATTGTCCTTCAAATAAACAATTCAACCAATCCATATTCTGACCCTGCAGTGAACCCCAACTTTTTCAGGTAATTGTTGTAACTTGCATCTTTAACTTTTCTTTGGTGAATATTAAAGGGATCTTTGGCTTAGTTATAAAATATTTAATTTTGGTAAAGTAATTTCCTCTTTTTCAGGAAAATGATTTTAACTTTTTGTCTCCCAATTAAATTCCCATTTTTCAGTCATTGTGTAACTTCTATGCAATAAACTCACAATGTGCAGGAAAGGGAGGATCACTCGGTTTTTTTGGAAGTTTGTGCAAGTTAGGGTCAAAATTGGGCTCTGTAGTGTTTATTTTTCCACAAGACCAGGTTAAAGTCCAACAAGTTTATTTGGTAGTAGACGCCACTAGCTTTCAGGGCACTGCTCCTTCGTCAGGTGAGTGGGGAGTTCTGATCACAAACAGGGCATGTAAAGGCACACACAGTTTACAGAATACCTATTAGAATGTGAGTCTTTATAGCTAATCAAGTCTAAAGGTACAGACAATGTGAGTGGAGAGAGCATTAAGCACAGGTTAAAGAGATGTGTATTGTCTCCAGACAAGACAGTAAGTGAGACATTGCAAACTCAGGCAAGTCATGGGGGTTACAGATAATGTGACATGAAGCCAAGATCCCTGTTGAGACCGTCCTCATGTTTACGGAACTTGGCTATCAGTCTCTGCTCAGCGACTCTGCGCTGTCGTATGTCGTGAAGGCTGCCTCCAAGTGTATTTATCCGAAGCTCAGAGGCCGAATGCCTGTGGCTGCTGAAGTGTTCACCAACAGGAAGGCAACAATCTTGCCTGGTCTTTACAAATAAAATGATAGACTGGGTTTCTGGTTCATTTCTTTTTACTATTTGCTCCAAATCTGCTCATTTTGCCACTTTCCATATGTCAAAATTTAAAGCCTACAGCAAGTGCTATGGCAGGTGCTGGAATACATTTTGCTGATCTCAATACGTTGGTACAGGCCAGTTGTTCCCAATTATGTGTGCACCAATTAGCCTTGATTTTGGAATCGAACATTTGAAGAAACATTCATTGATGTTGGAAACTCTAGCACATCCTTAAACATTTTGCAACATTGCATCCAAACCTTGGCACTAATTTTCCGATATTATCCACAACTTCCAGCCATATAACTGGGAGACCTTCTCTGCCCTTATGCTCCCACCCCCACTCCTCACGGATACAAAATATCTCTCTTACTTTCCATGCCCCAGTGCAGTGTCTGAAAACTTGAGTGCGTGTTCTCTCTCATGGCCAGCCACTGTCAATTATCCAACAAAACTATTCCCAATGATTTCAGCATCTCCAGCGTGTAAAATCATCGACTCCAACACATCCTTCTCTGATAAGTTCAATGCATTTTACACCCGTTTTGAGCAAGAGGTCAGTGAGAGGATGCCCTCCACCCTAGTGACTCTGTCAACATTTCCTGCTGCCTTGGCAAAGCAGCCGATATAAATAAGGACCCCGGACATTCTCTCTTCCACCTTCTTCCATCAAGAAAAAGAGATAAAACTCTGAAGAACGTACCAACCCCTCAAGAACAGTTTCTTCCTGCTGTTGTCAGACTTTTGAATGGATTTACCTTGCACTAAGTTGATCTTTCTCTACATCCTAGCTATAACTGTAACACTGTATTCTGCACCCTCTCCTTTCCTTCTCTATGAACAGTATGTTTTATCTATATAGCACACAAGAAACAATACTTTTCACTGTATATTAATACAGGTGACAATAATAAATCAAATCAAAGGTACAGTTACATTTTCCTTTTGAAGAGTTGCAGGTTAGAGGTGCCACACAGTTATTATATATGGGTCTTTAGTGATGACTCTTTATGCTGACTAGATGTGAAAATAATTAAATCGAACGGGCAGCCTGAAATTGCATCCACTGAAAGTGGCAGGATAATTGTGCAGACTGATACACAGCCATTATCAGGGAATATTCCATTTGTAATTGCTGGTTATTAGAGGCAATATTTGGCAATTTATACAGGCTGGGCTTTATTTAGAGCAAGAGTGAAAACAAGTGCTGAATGTGTACTCTGCTAATTTCACACCTGTTTGAACATCTGGATTTAGAATGTAATTTTAGTCCTAATTGCTGATTGTCATCACTTGGATTTAGTTAGAGACGATAAAACAGAAATCAGCAGGTTCAATGCTCAAGTACTAATTAGACTCATTTTATTTCCTGGAGCAGTGTATACACGGCCTTTACTCAATCATTTCCACTGGGATGTGGAATGGATTCGAGTCTCTTTCATATTGACAGGTTTCACGTCCTGTTCAAACCTCCAGTACTTTTCAAACTGTCGAAAATGATGTATCTTTATATCACACTGATAACCCTGATCAACAACCAGTTTCCTCTCAATATTCTGGTTGTTTTTCAGAGAATTTGTGAAATAAAATGCTATCCACCAAATGCCATACAGCTTCCTTATATTGGACATTAACATGTAATTTATCTGACAATCATCTCCTTTCTGACCCTCCAGACAACCATCCTTCGCACTTCCTTTACTTGAGCAGCTTCAGCTGGATTTTAGCTTTAGGCCGATCTGAGGAGAATCGCCTCCTTGTGTGTGGAGCTTTGATAAAGCATCCTATTCCTTACCTCCAACTTCCTTTCCAAAACACAACAAGAACCATCTTCAGCATCTTACGCAGAGAGCACAGTGACACAGTGGTTAGCACTGCTGTCTCACAGCACCAGGAACCCGGGTTCAATTCTGGCCTTGGGTCACTGTCTGTGCAGAGTTTGTACATTCTCCCCTGTCTGCATGGCTTTCCTCTCGATGCTCCCACAGCCCAAAGATGTACGGGTTAGGTTGATTGGCCATACGAAATTGACCCTAGCGTCAAGGGGATTAGCAGGGTAAATATGTGGGATTACAGGAATAGGGTGGGATTGTGATCAGTACAGACTTGATGGGCCAAATGGCCTTCTTCTGCACTGTGGGGATTCGATGAGGTAAGGCTGGAAGGGTTAGGCTTATATCCCCTAGACTTGTTGAAACCTTTCAGATCCTGAGGGATATGGACAGGGTGGATGTGAAAAACATGTTTCCTCTTGTTGCAGAATCTAGAACTCAGGGGTCACTGGATAAAAATAAAGGATGGCACATTTAAGACAGGGATGAGGAATCATTTTTTTTCTCTTTCAGAGGGCCGGGAGTTTCTGGAACTCTCTCCCTGGAAAGGAAATGGAAGCATAGGCTTTAAATATTTTTAAGGCAAATTCTTGATTAACAAGGGGTGAAAGGTTATTGGGGGGTCAGCAGGAATGTGGGGTTGAAATTACAATCAGATGAACAATGATCTTACTAATGATGGAACAGGCTCGAGGGGCTGACTGGCCTATTCCTACTCCTAATTCATACTCCCAACTCTCCCAACTTGGTCCTCTTACCTTTCACCTGTTTTTTCTCTGCACCACAATCTGTAGGAATAAGGGTCAGGTCCCATTTACACTGATGACTACTTCCTCCTTTCCACCATATCTCTTGATCCCACCTCGATGTAATCTGTCCATAACCCATCATTGGGGTCACCGAGAGGCAGCATCAAGTAACTCAGCATAAGTTGAGATCTGCATGAGAAGAGACTATTACACAACAATGAGACTATTGTAATCCTGTATTGTGTCCAGGTCAAGTTAACTCCTCGAACATGCTGAATCACTGAATATGATTCAAACCCTCTTCCCAGCTAGTTGATGCACAACTTCAAAGGCACCTGACAGCCATTTGGGAGCTGCTGGTTCTGGATATCCAATCTAAACTCATTATGGTGCACTAACCTTCTAGAGAATCTTTAAATAAATCAACTGACTTTGCAAGTAAGGTTAGCCTCTTGTCCCCAATGCACATACAATAAGAACCATTCAATTGTCCTATTGTCAATGGGATGGGCCAAGAAACTCTATAGGAAGTTAGAAAACATCATACCAGTAATGTGATTGCACTAGCGAGGGTGCAGAGAGAATTCCCTAGGAGTGTTTCAGCTATGAAGACAGTCTGGTTAGACTGGGATTGCCAAGAAGGCTGAAGGATATACAGGGGACTTAATGGGATTGAGGGTTATAGATAAACCTAGTAGATAGTGATATGATCAGCGCAACTTGTACGCCGAAGGGCTTGTTTGTGCTGTAGTTTTTCTATGTTCTGTACAGACAGGATAAATAGGAAGGAACTTTTCCCTTAAGGAGAGGGGTCAACAATCACAGGGCAGAGATTTATGGGGTGGAGTCAGAGGGGATTTGAATAAAAGCATTTTTACCCAGAGGATGATGGAAATTGTGGAACTCGCTGCCTGAAAGGATGGTGGAGGTGGGAACATTTAAGAAGCATTTCGATCAGCACGTAAAGCACCATAGCGTATAAGACTAAAGACCAAAGTGCTGGAAAATGGGATTAGAAGAGACAAGTGCCTGATGGCTGCCGTAGGTGAGATGAGCCAAAGGGCCTCTTTCTATGCTGTAAAAGCCTCTGGATGGAATTTTGCTGCGAATCACAGCGGGCTGAGGCTTGGCCATACAAGGGTCTGTTAACGTCAGGTGGATTTTCTGGTCTTGGGATGAGTGTGGCTGGGAAATCCCACTCTCTGTGTCACTGGACTGAATCATTCCACTTTGACCTTCTACATGTTCAGAAATTAAACTTTGGCTTGAAATACAAGAACAGATTTGATATAGAATTGAATTATAATATCAAGTGAAAGAACTGACAGCTTGAATTCTGAATGAATTAGCCTCAGATGGCTGTCAATATTGGCAGTGTTAGCACAAAATCTGCATTATGCAGGAATAAAACATATTATCATGTCTTACCCACCAGTTTTCTGATGCCAAACCTGGAGCAGAGATGTTATTACTGCTTAACAAACTTAGAAGTTATTAAATCTGATTTAGTAAAATATTGGTGCACCATCTGCAACATGTTCATTTATTAATTGCATTAAAATTAACCACAATGAAATCAGTGACAGTTAAATTAATCAGCTCTTTTCTTACTGCTCCCCATGGAGTTTACAATAATGAGGGTGTTTTGATTAAACCCAAATGCTGTAGGATATTTTTGATGTGGAGATGTTGTTGTTGGACTGGGGTGGGCACAGTAAAAAGTCTCACAACACCAGCTGGGTCAACGAAGGAGCAGTATTCTGAAAGCTCATCGTGCCAAATAAACCTGTTGGACTTTAACCTGGAGTTGTGAAACTTCTTACATGGATATGAATTCTCTGCACATATAATTCTACAAAGGTATAGTCTTTAACATTTTATGGACATTTTTTTTCACAAGGCAGATAGGTTCCTTTCCCCTATTCACACCCAACAAAATTCATAGAACCTTACAGTGCAGAAAGAGGCCCTTCGGCCCATCGAGTCTGCACTGAACACAGTCCCATCCAGGCCCTACCCTCATATATTATACTCACTAATCCCTCTAACCTACACATCCCCAGACACTAAGGGGCAATTACTTTGCATGGCCAATCAACCTAACCTACACATCTTTGGACTGTGGGAGGAAACTGAAGCCCCCAGAGGAAACCCACACAGACACGAGGAGAATGTGCAAACTCCACACAGACAGTGACCTGAGCCAGGAATTGAACCCAGGACTCTGGAGTTGTGAAGCAGCATTACTAACCATTGTGCTACTGTGCCACTCTTAATAGGATTGAGAGTTATAGATAAGCCTAATAGGTAGCGATATGATTGACTCAACTTGTAGGCTGAAGGGCCTATTTATGCTGTAGTTTTTCTACGTTCTATACTGACAGGATAGATAGGAAGGAATCTTTCCCTTAAGGAGAGGGGTCAATAATCACGGGGCAGAGATTTATAACAAGGTAACAAGTTAGGATAATGGTTTCAGATTTTGTCACGTAGAAACGGCCATGATATGAAGATGGTGGACTTTTCCTTCGCTTCGATGAATGTATATTCAGCCAAACAGAGACCAGTTTACACTCCAGGTTGATGTTATCTCATGTGTGATGTTAGAACAAAGGCTCAGTTCCAACTGATATTAATGACATGATTAGCATGTCGTTAACAAGCCCAGGCACAATAGCCCAGGCTCACTTATCTTCATTCCCTCACCGGTTTGGGTCCTCACTGGCAAGAATCAGAACTGGGCCCAACCAATGGGGACCATATCTGATTCCCCTTGCCGGTGGGACCAGACACCATTGAAGCTCCCCAGGTGGTTGGGGCAGGGTTGGACATTGCTCATGGGACAGGGCTACCATGGCACTGCCCACTAAGCACCCTGGTAGTGCCCACCAGGCACCATGGCACTGCTCACCAGCCACTGGGCAATGCCAAGGGGGAGCTGAGGAGGCAGGGGTTAGTGGGGTGAAGCCTATGGACAAGTCCTAATGAGGGTCAAGGGCTGAGTGGAATGGGGCCACGATGGAAAGGAGGCGGTTGGGCAGCAATCGGTGTGTGGAGCAGGGGCGTGAAATCAGTTAGGGCTATGGTCGGGGAGGAAATTGGCTGAGTTGGTGATTGGGAAGGGCGGTGCTTATGGGGCAAATCTCTCAGTACACTATTTACACAGTATAGTGGACAATTTGGGTGCATGCCCATTACTGCCTCTGTATTGCACAGGGTGCGGTAAATTACCATGACTTACCTCGCTTAAAATATGAGCGAGAAAAACCTCCTGTTTTCTCACCCATTTTACACTTGGAATTTTTTTGAGAAATTTCCATGCACCAGATATTAGCTGTGAAACAGGACAAGAAAGATGGGAATGAAAGTTGTTCTCTTTATACTAATATAAAAACAAGGAGAGTGAGTGACTATTGAATAAATTGACAGTTGATCCTCGACTTCCATTCTATTTTCCACTCTGGTCCCCCACTTAATGGGAACCTTGAACATACTCAATACATGAGAGCATGCAGAAACTCCTAGTATTGGGAATTTCAAAGATTCACGGCCCTCCGAGAGGAAAGACTTCTCTTCGAGCCAGTCTGCGATGGACATCCTCTTATCCTGAGACAGCAACTCCTGGTTTTAGACAGGAGAAACATCCTCCCAGAATCCACCCCATCAATCCCTCTCAGAATCTTATGTCCTGAAAAAAATCACCTCCCGTTTTTCTAAACTCTAAAGTGTAGCACAGTGATTAGCACAGCTGCCTCACATCGCCAAGGACCCAAGTTCAATTCCAGCCTCAGAACATAAAATAAAAGAATCCCTACACTGAAGAAGGAGGCCTTTCGGCCCATCAAGTCTGCATGGAACACAATGCTACCAAGGCCCTATCCCCATATATTTACCCTATTTAGTTCCCCTGACTCTAAGACACAATTTAACATGGCCAATCCACCTAACCCGCACACTTCTGGCCTGTCTGTGTGGAGTTTGCACACATTCTCCCCATGTCTGCATGGGTTTCCTCCAGGTGGTCTGGTTTCCTCCCACAATTGAAAGCTGTGTAGATTACGTTGATTGGCCATGCTAAATTACAGGATTAGGAAGGTAAATATGTGAGGTTACAGGGTAGGATTGTTATCGGTACAGGCTCAATGGGCCAAATGGCCTCCTTCTGCACTGTAGATTCTATGATTCCACAGTGTATAATAGGCCCATGTTACACAGACTCTCTCTCTCTCTCTCTCTATAACAGTACAGACAGAACGGCCCCGAGTGTAAAGTGTTTATTGTAAGTGTTCCAGTTCCAGAATAGGATTGGACTGGGTGGAATCTGGGTCTTTGAAATAAACTGACAATCTGGATTTCTCAAACAAAACAACTGAAAGCCTGACATCAGTAAACATAGTACGTGGCAACTGGTGTGTTCAGAACACTTCATTGTGTCTCAGAGTCATAGACTGTTATCAATGTTTCATTAAACACTTTACTATCCAAATTTTCCTCCCTCTGCCTGCCGACCTCCTTCCCCCCCCATGGTGAAACCTTTCTGCTCCTTGTTGGTTCCATGTTGGCAGAACTCTAGCATTTGAAACAAGTGTCTGCTTTTCAACTACGAGCCTGCACAGTGAGTATAAACAAACTATTCGACTGTGAGAGCCTCATCTGCAATCCTGACCTGTCCTTAACCAACTCCACCTCACAATTTCTAACCAGGGTCACTGGGCCATTCATCAGGAGCTAGTGCCCTGGTTAATGGGTTTTCCTTATCCTATTCCAGGGGGATGGAGCTGTTTTTTTTTTCCCCAACTCCTTCTCCAGTTGAGATCAGTTAATCTGGGTTAGATGTGAGACTTCCAGTCTTTGGACCTCATTCACAGACTGAAAAAGACAAATATTTGCCTTTATGAAGTGCCTTTTATAACCATGGCATTGTCCCAAGCTCTTTACAGCCAATAGACAGTTTCTAATCAGTAATCTGTAAACTGTCTGAGCCGTTATATGCTCTGTTAGATGTTATATGATAAGTCCCCTGGGCCGGACGGGATTTACCCTAGGCTTCTCTGGGAGGTGAGAGAGGCGATTGCAGAGCCTCTGGCACTGATCTTCAGGTCGTCGTTGGTTACGGGTATACTGCCGGAAGACTGGAGGATAGCGAATGTGATCCCATTGTTCAAGAAGGGGAATAGAGATTTTCCGGGGAATTATAGGCCGGTGAGTCTTACTTCTGTTGTGGGCAAAGTATTGGAGAGAATTATTAGGGATAGGATTTATAGTTATTTAGAGAGAAATGAATTGATTGGGGATAGTCAGCATGGTTTTGTGAAGGTAGGTCGTGCCTTACTAACCTTATTGAGTTTTTTGAAAAAGTGACCAAAGAGGTGGATGGGGGTAAGGCAGTTGATGTGGTATATATGGACTTTAGTAAGGCGTTCGATAAGGTGCCCCATGGAAGGCTTCTGCAGAAAATGCAGATGTATGGGATTGAGGGTGATTTAGCTAATTGGATTAGGAATTGGCTAGCAGATAGAAGACAGAGGGTGGTGGTTGATGGGAGATATTCATCGTGGAGTTCGGTTACAAGTGGTGTACCTCAGGGGTCTGTTTTGGGGCCCCTGCTGTTTGTAATTTTTATAAATGATCTGGATGAGGGTATTGAAGGATGGATTAGTAAATTTGCGGATGACACCAAAGTCGGAGGAGTAGTAGATAGTGAAGAGGGGTGTTATAGTTTGCAGAGAGACTTGGACAAGTTGCAGAGCTGGGCCGAGAGGTGGCAAATGGAGTTTAATGCGGAAAAGTGTGAGGTAATTCACTTTGGCAGGAATAACAAATGTGTAGAATATAGGGCTAATGGTAGGATTCTTAATAGTGTTGATGAACAGAGGGATCTTGGTGTATATGTGCATAGATCCCTGAAAGTAGGCAGTCAAGTCGATAAGGTTGTTAAGAAGGCATACGGAGTCTTAGCTTTTATTGGTAGGGGGATTGAATTTCGGAGCCGCAACGTCATGTTGCAACTGTACAAAACTCTAGTGCGGCCGCACTTGGAGTATTGTGTGCAGTTCTGGTCCCCACATTATAAGAAAGATGTGGAGGCATTGGAGAGGGTACAGAGGAGGTTTACCAGGATGTTGCCTGGTATGGAGGGCAGGTCTTATGAAGAGAGGCTGAGGATTTGAGGTTGTTTTCGTTAGAAAGGAGGCGGCTAAGAGGGGACCTAATCGAAACATATAAGATGATTAGAGGTTTAGATAGGGTGGACAGTGATAGCCTTTTTCCTAGGATGGAGAAAGCTAGCACGAGGGGACATAGCTTTAAATTAAGGGGTGGTAGTTATAGGACGGATGTCAGAGGTAGGTTCTTTACCCAGAGGGTGGTAAGGGTATGGAATGCCCTGCCTGCGTCAGTTGTAGATGCGCCAAGTTTGGTGGCATTTAAGAGGTTAGTAGATAAGTTTATGGACGAAAAGGGAATGGTTTAGGTTGGAGGGTCATTGCTTTTTCCTAATTGGTCGGCGCAACATTGAAGGCCGAAAGGCCTGTTCTGCGCTGTAACGTTCTATGTTCTATGTTCTATGTTCTGTCTGAGACCAGAAATCTCCATTCATCTGACAAATTGAGAAACCCCAAAAGCTTGTGAGTTTACTATCAAATAAATCGGTTGGACTTTAACCTGGTATTCTTAGACTTCTCACTCTGTTCACCCCAGTACAATACAGCCCCCCAGGCATGCACATCCTTGCTCCATATTGGGAGAGGTTCATGCACTCACATTCCATTGGTTCAAGCCTGGTCATGTGATTCACAAAGGATGACCTCTTAAAGGGGCGACACTACTTCACTCCTTCCCTCCACAGCCCCACCCCCTTACACAGCTGTTTGAGCTGTGCCTTTACAAAATTAAAGAAAAGAACAGTTATACACTTAAGTACACAAGCAACAAGGTTACAATGGGGACACTGGGAGTTTGGGGCAGAGATGGTGGGGGTGGTGTCGTTATTTGATAAAGTTAGTCTGTCTGGAGAATTCCTGAGCTTTGTGGAATGCAGCGAATCTGCCAGGGGGCCCTCAGCATTTGAGGATCCACAGAAGGAGCAGACGGATGGATTAACCACCTCTAATACTGGACTATAGCTGGTCCTTCTTCTGCCTCGGTGATGATGTGGAGATGTCGGCGTTGGTCTGGGGTAAACACAGTAAGAAGTCTGATAATACCAGGTTTAAATCCAACTGATTTATTTGATAGTAAACTCACTGACCTTCTCAGAAGACAAACACAGGATACGGTTGACAGAATATGGATTGTAAACACATGCCTTGGTTTATCGATAGTAAATGTACAGATGGTTGATTGCATAAACAACATGTCCAGACACTTGAAATAGCCATTTACTAGGGTCATGTACCCAATAAAAGGCCTGTATGTGAGGCCGGGACCATGGTCAGACTGGGTGAAGGTTTGCTATTGGCAGTAAAGTTTGTTGGGTCTGACAATCTTCACACTGCCCAACCATTGGCTCATTTCTGTGTCAATGCCAGGCCGCCAGATGTAGCTTCTGGCCAACCTTTTCATTTCAGTCTGGGCATGAAAAGCGTCATGTAATTCTTGCAGAAGGGACCATTGCCCTGGGGGAGGTACGATGATATGGTGCCCCACACAATAACACTCCATCTTTGCAGCTTATCTCATCCCTGCATTGTAAATATAGCTTCATTCGCTCTGCCTTGTTGAAGTGCCAAAGTGTCAGCACTATTTCCTTGACCTTTGATAACAATGGGTCTCTATCTGTCTGCAATTTATTGTTGACGGCTGGGACAGGCAGAGTTATGCAGGAAATGTACAGTTAATACAATCTGCTGTGAAGCAGGCAGTGACAGTGTGGTCTGTGTAGTGGGAGGGGGCTGAACACATCTGCATTTGAGATTTGTGTTCCTAGTCTATGTTGGAAAGTATAACTGTACGCTGCCAGCTTATGGTTCACCATGATGGTGAAGTGGCTTCCATTCCTGTGCTGGTAAAATGTCTGCACCGTGTGAATGATTGTTCAGTTTTCTTTGTCAATCTGTGAGCATCTTTTCTCAGATTCTGACAAAGTCCTCAAAGCAAACACAACTGGCCTCTGATTTAATTGATTTGATTTGATTTATTATTGTCACATGTATTAACATATAGTGAAAAATATTGTTTCTTGCGTGCTTTACGGACAAAATATACCGTTCATAGAGAAGGAAATGAGAGTGCAAAATGTAGTGTTACAACCATAGTTAGGGTGTAAAGAAAGATCAATTTAATGCAAGATAAGTCCATTCAGAAGTCTGATAGCAGCAGGTAAGAAGCTGTTCTTGAGTCAGTTTGTATGGGACCTCAGAATTTTACATCTTTTTCCCGAAGGAAGAAGTGGAAGAGAGAACGTCTGGGGTATGTGGGGTCCTTAATTATGCTGGCTGCTTTGCTGAGGGAAGTGAAGACAGAGTTACTGGATAGGAGGCTGGTTTGCATGATGGATTGTGCTACATTCACAACCTTTTATAGCTTGTTGCCGCAGAGCAGGAACCAGACCAAGCTGTGATACAACTAGAAAGAATGATTTCTATGGAGTATCTGTAAAAGCTGGTGAGAGTCGTAGCTGACATGCCAAAGTTCCTTAGTATTCTGAGAAAGGCATTGGTGACCTTTCTTAACCATGGGGTTGGCATGGGGAGACCAGGACAGTTTGTTAATCATCTGGATGTGTAAAAACTTAAAGCTCTCAACCCTTTCTACTTCATCCTCATTGATGTAGGTAGGGTTCTTCTTTACCCTTCCTGAAGTTGATGACAATCTCTTTCGTTTTATTGATTTTGAGGGAGAGATTATTGTTGCCGCACCAAAGAACAAAAAATAAATAATAAAGAAAATTGCAGCATAGGAACAGGTCCTTCAGCCCTCCAAGCCTGCACCAACCGTGCTGCCCGATTTATCTGAAATCCTTTACCTTTCTGGGGACCATATCCTCCTATTCCAATCTCATTTGTGAATTTGTCAAGACACCCCTTAAAAATCACTACTGAATCAGCTTCCACTACCTCCCCCAACAACAAGTTCCAGGTATCCACCACTCCCCAATCTGCCTCGTACATCTCCTTTAAAATTAACCCCTTTGCAGCTTTAACCTGAGCGCCCTGGTAATTGACTCTTCCACCCTGGGAAAAAGCTTCTGACTATCCACTCTGTCGTGCCTGTCATAATCTTGTAGACTTCTATTAGGTCTCCCCTCAACCTCCGTCGCTCCAGAGAGAACAAACCAAGTTTCTCCAACCTCTTCTCATAGCTAATGTCTCTATACCAGGCAACATCCTGGTAAATCTTTTCTGTATCCTCTCCAAAGCCTCCACATCCTTCTGGTAGTGTGGAGTGACCTGAATTAAACATTATTTTTCAAGTGCGGCCTCACTAAGACTCAGCAGATTCTCTATCTCATTCCTATACTCTGTCTTATCATTGTTTGAGATCCAACCCAATATGATGGTTCATCAGCAAACTTGAAGATCGATTTAGAGGAGAATCCACCCTATCTACTATTCTATGTAACAGAACTGCCCATCTCTGCACAGCAGGATGTCACAAGTAACTGCTATTGGCTTGCTCAGGTTGAAGTGAGTGAGTAAGGTCAAAGATTGTAAAGATTGTTTTATTTGGGCAAAGCGTCTCTGTGTGTGCCTCACCATTTCCAGCACTGATGTTTCTTTAAAAGCTGGTGAAGGGGGCCAGAACTATTGATACATTGGGCAAGAATCTTCTATCATAATTGATCAGTCCTAGGAAGAGTTTCATTTCTGTCACATTCTGAGGGATGAACATTCTCTTAATAACATTCACCTTGTCTTCGAGGGAATGTAAACTGTTAGGATCCTGAATCTGGAGCTCGTAATCTCATTAGCTTGAGCGGTACATTTCATACACTTTAAATATCTGCCAGCTTCTTTAAAGCTCTTAAGGATCTCCTCCAGGTTTGCAGCAGGTTATTTGGGAAATCTACCTGTATCTGAGACATTGTCCATGTACACTGCCACATTGGGGATTCCTATGTTGTAGCCTTTCCATAGTGTGTTGGAAAATGGGACAGGCTGGCAAAACACCAAATACCAATTGGGTATACTGATACAACTCCATCATTGTATTTATGGTAACTGGCTTCCTGAATTCTTCTTCCATGTCCAGCTGAAGATAAGTACAAGTTAGGTCTAACTTGGTATATGTGAGGTCGGTGCTAACTTAGCATAGAGGTCCTGTATCCTTGGAATGTTGTGATGGTCCAGTTCAGCTCCCCTGTTTACTGCTAGTTTGTAGTCCCCACAATTCCTCACGACATGATCTGGTTTCAGCACAGGAACGATGGGTGTGACCCATTCAGAAAACTGTTCAGACTTAATGATGCCCAGCTCTTCCAAACTCTTTAGTTAAAAGTCCACTTTCTGGTATAACACAGAGGGCACTGGGTGGGTTCAAAAAGAAAGTTGGTGTAGCCTCAAGGTTTAGGTAAATTTTAGCTTTAACCCCTTTTATCCATAGAACATAGAACATAGAACATTACAGCGCAGAACAGGCCCTTCGGCCCTCGATGTTGCGTCGACCAATTAAGAGAAAGCAATGACCCTCTAACCTAAATTCCCTTTTCATCCATAAACCTATCCATTGACCACTTAAACACCCCCAAACTTGGTGCATCTACAACTGCTGCAGGCAGAGCATTCCATATCCTTACCACCCTCTGGGTAAAGAACCTACCTCTGACATCCATCCTATAACTACCACCCCTTAATCCAATCCAGTTCTCTCTGGAATATCTCCTAATATTTATATAAAAGCCCTTGGAATCCCTCGTTGTGAATATTAAGTATCTCCAGCTAGCTCAGCTTTATTTGCTTCAACCACTCCTGTTCCATGAGACTGGTTCTCTGTCCTTCAATTACCATGACGGATACCTGAGCTGACAGGTTCCAATGGGATACAGGCACAGACATTGTCCTCATTATTTTTAGTGTCCTTCCAATGAACGCTATCCAAAGTAGCCTCAGGATGGCCAGACTTTAGGGTTGCAGCCCCTTCTGGAGATATCTCCTTTGTCGGTAGCCGCAGTGTCAGTGTCAATCTCCATTTCCGGGGGAAGGCCATTGACCATTAAAACAATCTCAAATGGAGATGTCTAAGCTGAACCTTGTTGTGTGTATAAGCCTCTGATCCCTCCGATCTTTCCTCCAGCAGCTTATTTACAGGGACTCTTCCCAGCAATTTTTTTCTGGAATGTTCTGTGCAGAGTGTTTTGTTCTACACCTAGTTTGCAGGTGACCCTTCTCCCTACTCCTGAAACAGATAAAATCCTCCACCAGCATGTCTCTTGGGAATAGTCTCCCCCACACCAAAAATATGCCTCAGATTCTGGTGCTGAATGATTCTTCTCCACCCCAGCTACGTCATCACACAGGCTGTTTGTAACTGATTTACCTTACTTTCTCTTTTCAGTAACGGGACATGGGTGTCACTGACTGGGTCAGTATTTATTGCCCATCCCTAGTTACCCCAGGAGGGCAGTCGAGAGTCACCCACATTGCTGTGGCTGTGGAGTCACATGTAGGACAGACCAGGTAAGGATATTAGTGAACCAGATGGTTTTTCCCACAATCGACAATGGTTTCATGGTCATCAGTAAATTCTTAATTTCAGATTTTTTTATTAAATTCACATTCCACCATCTGCCATGTTCCCAGAACATTAACTGAGTTTCTGGATTAATAATTCAGTGATAATACTACTAAGCATTGCCTTCCACAGTGAAGCTTGCCTTGCTCAGGGCACTCAGTCACTTGGGTCACCCCTATTGCTTTTTCCAGTGAAATATTGGTTTCAGTGAACAGTTTCTTTTGAGGTTATCGATCCCACTGTTGTACAGCTTTAATTTAAAAACTTTCTAAGCATTCCAGTTTAATGAGACAAACAAGGACAGTAATGAATTTTTTTTTATTTAACACTTCCACTGCCAATTCAAACATCAACAGTTGATGCTGAATATCAACTTTGACTATTTAATTGAAAATAGACATCACCAAGTTACGAAAACATTGTCCGAGAGCTATCCCTGCTGTGGAATCAATCTTCTCTCTCAAACATTCTTCAGGGTACAAGCTTTGTTGCGATGGTTGGTCTTTTCTGAGTTATTGCTGCCAAACAAAGTTCTAAACAGTATATCCCTTTCTCAGCGCTGTGTTCAATTGCGTGATATCTGATTGTGTGTGTCTGCTGACAGCTCACTTCTGTGTCCTATCAGTTAACTCTCAGCTTCTGACGAGAGAGAAACTGCCATGAAGCAACAAGCATGAGGTGCTTTGAAAGTATTTGAATGAGTTCCTGTTCACTTGGTGACTTGGGGATTTTCATAGTAACTTCATTGCAGTGTTAGTGTAAGCTTACTTCTGACACTAATAAATAAATAAATAAATACTAAACATTGAACCAAGTCAATTTCACTTCTGAGGCACCAAACACAACACTCATGTCCCTATAACAGAGTGGCAGCTTAAGTTTTTGAAGATTTCAGGTCTTTGAAGTAATATTTAGATCTCAATCTTTCTGATTAAGAGGTGTTACCAATTGAACTACAGTGTTAAATTTGGGAGAGCACCGACTCACTAGGGGAGCATATAGAATCATAGAAGCACACTGCAGAAAGAGACCATTCAGCCCATCAATCCTACACTGACAACAATCCCCACTCAGGCCCTATCCCCGTGTATTAACCCTGTTAATTCCCTGACTCTAAACTGGAATTTTAAAGGAACACTGCCCCAGTTCTGGTGTGGCTCGGAGAACAGCATTCTCCATTGGCCTAGGGCGGGATGATATGAACCTCGGGCATTCGTGCTGCTAAAATTCCGCCCTAAAGAGCAATATAGCATAGCCAATGAACCTAACCCATACATCTTTTGAATTTGGGAGGAAACAGGAGCACTCAGGGGAAACCCAAGCAGACACAGGCAGAATGTGCAAATTCTACATGGACAGTGACCCAAAACCAGAATTAAATTCAGGTCCGTGGCGCTGTGAGGCAGCAGTGGTAACCAAGTAAGACACAATGCGAGCTATATATTGCTGCAACTGTTACACCACAAATCAGCAGAACAGTCACAACAATATGCAATAAGCTGCATTTTGAGGTCTATATGTCTTATCCTGGCTGTTTGAAGAACTGGATTTGTGGTGAACTGTCTCCATATGACAAATCCCTTTAGAAATGAACTTTATTCACATTGCTGAGATCTGAAGCACGATTTCAAATTCAGCAGCAAGCATCAGGATTAGCAGCTAGCTCTCTCTGTATACGGTTTGTCTGGAAATTTTTATTTAGGAAGAAAATGTCTCACAATGTTATTTCTTTAACGTGCTTGAGAATGTTGGTTTGTTGAACAGGCATTGCTGGATTCATGCACTAAAGGAATTTGGATTCAGAACAAGAATCTGGAGTTAAATAAGCTGCAAATGAAAATAAATGTGATGTAAAAATAGGGATATTATTTGTATCTGCACGGCTGGATGCGGAAGTATAATGACCCTGATGGTCTTTTCTCCCTTTGTTGTACATTAATATGAAGGAATTACATAGATACCAGAACAGAAACTAGATGCATTTATGTAACATTTTTCAAGAATTTTAAATAAAGAGCACATTTACTAATTTCTGACAGATGTGTTACATCAAATTTTTCCACAATAAGGATAGAGAACAAATTTGTTTGATTTATGGGATGTAGTCATCACTGGCTGAGCCAACATTTGTTGTTCATTTAAAGTTGCCCTTGAGAAGGCAGTGGTGAACTGCTTCCTAGAACCACTGAAGTCCCTGAGGTATAGGTACATTCACGGTGCTGTTAGGAAGAGAATGTTTAGTACAGTGCGCTATAGATGCAGTCTGTATATTCCCCATGCCTGGTGTTAATTCTTCATTGACCAGCAGCAAATAGCGAGTACATTTATAGCAACAAGACATTTGTCTGCATGTACATTAAGTGTTGCTATGTAAAGAGTAAATATTATTCCATGTACATAAATAGTTAGTGACAGTTTGTACAAGGCAATATATGTTCGGTTGTTGAAGATTTCTAATTTCACATTTCCATTGTTATAAGGTTTCCCTATTTTTTTTTTAACCTATTTCCATGTTCCCTCTTTCAGGCAGAAAGTGTGGCATACCGATATCAGTATAGCCATAGTCAATGTCAACCTCTTATTAACTGATAGAAGAATTGATTTGATTTTGATTTGATTTGATTTATTATTGTCACATGTATTAGTCGTACAGTGAAAAGTATTATTTCTTGTGTGCATACCATTCATAGAGAAGGAAACAAGAGAATGCAGAATGCAGGGTTACAGCCATAGCTAAGGCGTAAAGAAAGATCAACTTAACTCAAGATGAGTCCATTCAAAAGTCTGACAATGGCAGGGAACAAGCTGTTTTTGAGATGGTTGGTACATGACCTCAGACTTTTGTATCTTTTTCCCGAAGGAAGAAAGTAGAAAAGTGAATGTCTAGGGTATGGGGGTTTTAATTATTCTGGCAGCTTTTCCGAGTCAGCAGGAAGTGTAAACTGGTTTGTGTGATGGATTGGGCTACATTCATGACCTTTTGTAGTTCTTTGCAGTCTTGGGCAGGGCAGGAGCCATACCAAGCTGTATACAACCAGAAAGAATGCTTTCTATAATGCATCTGCAAAAGTTAGTGAGAGTAGTATCTGACATGCCAAATTTCCTTAGTCTTCTGAAAAATTAGAGGCATTGGTGCGCTTTCTTAACTATAGTGTTGGAATGGGGGGACTAGTACAGGACCAGTGATCTGAACACCTACAAACCTGAAGTTTTCAACCATTTCTACTTTGTCCCATTGATGTAAACAGGGGAACGTTCTCCTTTATGCTTCCTAAGTCAATGACAATCTCTTACATTTCATTGACATTGAGGGAAGATTACAGTTGCTGCACTAATTCACCAGATTCTCGATCTCATTCCTGTACTCTGTCTCGTCATTGCTTGAAATCCGACCAACTATGGTGGTGGGGTTGTCAGCAAACTTGAAAATTGAATTGGAGGAGAATTGGAGTCACATGTGTATAAGGAGTATATTAGAGGACTGAGAACAGTAAGAGTTTATAGGCTTGTTTCTTCTCACTGAATTACAGCTGCTGCAATCTGCTGTACTAAAGTGACTACTGAAAATTATCAATGGAAGTTCATTGGTATTTAACAGTTTGTGGAGATATTATGATGCTGAAGGCCATTTCTTACTCTTCTTTTTTTTGTAGAAATAATGGTTTGGTAGCATAGCAATATTGCTGGAAAAGGATTATTTTTGTCTTTGTCATGCATTCATTATTTTGCAAGAATCAAATAGAATCCCTGTAGTGCAGGAGGATGTCAATCGGTCCATTCACTCAGCACTGATTCTCCAAACATATATCTCACCCAGGCCCACCCCCATCCTATCCCTGTAACCCTGCACATTCACCATGGCTAATCCCAACCCCCATCCCAATCTACATCTTTGGATATTAAAGGGCAATCGCCTAACCTGTGTAAAGAGCAAATATTATTCTGTGTATATAAATAGTTAGCGATTATTAGGGAGTATTCTCAGTGAGCTAAGAATTATGCTGGCGGATGATTTAAGATTCTCAGTAAGGTTCGGAATGTGGTTCATTTACGTGCACTCGAAGCTACATATATTAACACAAAAGGCCCTTTTACAGACTAAAATAACACGTAGACACGATGTGCCTGTTTCAGCTAAACAAAATAAGTGACAACCATTTGCTGGTTCATTCCTCAAGGCAATTTCTTGAGCAATCAGAGTCAAGCTACCAAGTTTAAATTTCAAACAATACTTGGCAGTTAACTGTCAGTCACCATCAGTTGGTGAATTCTCCATGGCAATGCCTCTACCAATCAGAATCTACTTGCTAACAATTCACCACTCATACAGTATAAATATGTTGTCTGTCTTGGGTTTGTTTTCTCATAAAGCGTCCTGATGTGTGCAAAAAAAACGCTTTGACGAAAGACCCTCTCTTTTCAGTAACATTCTTTTTGTATGTTAATATGAAAGAACTACAAAGATACCAGGACAGAATGAGAAATGAAATTACACACGTTTATGTCAAAACAGAAGATGCCGGAAATACCCAGGAACTCTGGCAGCACCTGCAGAGAGTGAATCAGTTCTTCAACTCAATGGCCTTTCATCAGGATCTAGTTTCCACTTTTTGTTTGAGTTTTCTAACACGTGCAGTGTTTTGTGTTTGTGATGTGATTAAAATATCTTTACTGATCTCAATGCTTCATCTTTCAGTATCAGTCGTGGTTAAATGTACAGCGACCTGGCTTCTGTGTCCAAAGCTTGAGTGTTCAAATCCTATTCAAACACTATAGTTAAGAAAGTCCACCAATGCCTCTACTTTCTCAGAAGATTACAGAAATTTGGTATGTCAGCTACAAGTCTCACCAATTTTTACAGGTGCACCATAGAAAGCATTTCTTCTGGATGTATCACAGCTTGGTGTGGCTCCTGCTCTGCCCAAGACCACAAGGAACTATAAAACTTCATGAATATAGCCCAATCCACCACATTACCCAGCCTCCAATCCATTGACTCTATCTACACTACCTGCTGCCTTGGGAAAAGCAATCAGTATAATTAACGACCCACACATCCCAGACATTCTCTCTTCTACCTTCTTCCTTAAGGAAAAAGATACAAAAGTCCGAGGTCAAGAACAGCTTCTTCCCTGCTGCTGTCAGAATTTTGAATAGAACATAGAACATAGAACATTACAGCGCAGTACAGGCCCTTCGGTCCTCGATGTTGCGCCGGCCAGTGGACCCTCTAACCTAAACTATTCCAATATCATCCATATGCCTATCCACCGAACATTTGAATGCCCCCAAAGTAGGCGAGTCCACAACTGCTGCAGGCAGGGCATTCCACGCCCTCACCACCCTCTGTGTAAAGAACTTGCCTCTGACATCCGTCCTATAACTACCACCTCTTAATTTAAAGTTATGCCCCCTCGTATTGGTCATCACCATCCGAGGTAAAAGGCTCTCACTATCCACCCTATCCAGTCCTTTCATCATCTTATACGCCTCAATTAGGTCACCACGTAACCTTCTTCTCTCTAATGAAAATAACCTCAGGTCCCTCAGCCTTTCCTCATAAGGCCTTCCCACCATAGAACATAGAACACTACAGCACAAACAGGCCCTTCGGCCCACAAGTTGTGCCGAACACATCAAAAACCTACCCAGCCATAGACCTATCTATAACCCCCAATCCCATTGAATCCCATATACTCATCCAGAAGTCTTTTAAAAGACCCCAGCGAGTTCGCCTTGACCACCACCGATGGCAGCCGATTCCATTCACTCACCACCCTCTGAGTGAAAAACTTTCCCTAGCATCCCCTCTGTACTTGCTTCCCTGCACCTTAAATCTGTGCCCTCTCGTCGCGACCATTTCAGCCCTGGGAAATAGTCTCTGAGAGTCCACCCTATCTATTCCTCTCAACATCTTGTAAACCTCTATCAGGTCACCTCTCAACCTTCGTCTCTCCAGGGAAAACAGTCCCAGCTCCCTCAACCTGTCTTCATAAGGCATGCCTCCCAATCCAGGCAACATCCTTGTAAATCTCCTCTGCACCCTTTCAATAGCTTCCACGTCCTTCCTATAGTGAGGCGACCAGAACTGCGCACAGTACTCCAAGTGTGGTCTGACAAGGTCCTATAAAGCTGCAGCATTACCTCCTGACTCCTGAACTCAATCCCTCGATGAATGAAGGCCAGTACACCGTAAGCTTTCTTAACCACATCCTCCACCTGGGAGGCCGATTTGAGAGTCTTATGGATCCGGACCCCAAGATCCCTCTGCTCTTCCACACAGCTAAGACCTTTGATAGGGTACTCATTCATCCCATTGGATCTGCCAAAATGGACCACAACACATTTATCCGCGTTGAAGTCCATCTGCCACTTCTCCGCCCAGTCTTGCATCCTGTCGATGTCTGCTGCAACTTTTGACATCCCTCCAGACCATCCACAACACCACCGACCTTCGTGTCATCGGCGAACTTACTCACCCATCCCTCCACTTCCTCATCCAGGTCATTTATGAACATGACAAACAGCAAGGGTCCTAGAACAGATCCCTGGGGCACTCCACTGGTGACCGACCTCCATGCAGAAAAAGAGCCATCCACAACTACCCTCTGCCTTCTGCAGGCAAGCCAGTTCTGGATCCACAAGGCCAAAGCCCCTTGGATCCCATGGCCTCTCACCTTCTCAAGACGTCTTGCATGTGGGACCTTGTCAAATGCCTTGCTGAAGTCCATGTACACCACGTCCACTGCTCTTCCTTCGTCAATGTGTTCAGTCACATTTTCGAAGACCTCAATTAAGCTTGTAAGGCATGACCTGCCTTTTACAAAACCATGCTGACTATTTCTAATCAACCTAAACTTCTCCAAATGCTCGTAAATCTTGTCCCTCAGAAGCCTCTCCATCAGCTTACCACCACTGAGGTCAGACTCACCGGTCGGTAATTTCCAGGCTATCCCTTTTCCCTTTCTTGAAAATAGGGACCACATCTGCAATCCTCCAATCCTCCGGAACCTCTCCCGTCTCCATCGACGACGCAAAGATCATCGCCAGGGGCTCTGCAATGACATCCCTCACCTCCCACAATAACCTGGGGTACATCCCATCTGGTCCCGGAGACTTGTCTACCTTGATAGCATTTAAAAGTTCTAACACATCCGATTCCTTAATATCTACATACTCAATCTTTTCAGTCGGCCCCAAACTTGTAGTGCATCCTCCCAGATCAATTTCCACCGTGAATACTGAGGCAAAGTACTCATTAAGCACCTCTGCCATTTCTTCCGGTTCCATACAGACTTTTCCCCCTTCAACTTTTATAGGTCCTATCCCTTCTCTTCTCATCCTTTTACTTTTCACATATTTGTAGAAGGCCTTGGGATTCTCCTTAATCCTACCAGCCAAGGCCTTCTCATGACCCCTTCTGGCTCTCCTAATTTCCTTTTTAAGCTCTCTTCTATAAGCCTTATACTTCTCTAGATCCCCAACATTTCCTAGCTCTTTGAACCTTTTATACACCTTTCTTTTCTTCCTGACTATGTTCACCACAGCCTTCGTGCACCACGGTTCCCACATCCTACCAAAACCTCCTTGTCTCACCAGAACGTTGCCATACCAGGCAACATCCTGGTAAACCTCCTCTGCACCCTTTCCAATGCTTCCACATCTTTCTTATAATGCGGCGACCAGAACTGTACGCAATACTCCAAGTTCGGCCGCACCAGAGTTTTGTACAGTTGTAACATAACCTCACGGCTCCTAAATTCAATCCCTCTACCAATAAAAGCTAACACTCCGTACGCCTTCTTAACAACTTTATCAACCTGGGTGCCAACTTTCAAAGAGCTATGTACTTGTACCCCAAGATCCCTCTGCTCGACAACACTATTAAGGTTCCTTCCATTAGCCCTATATTTCATATGCCTGTTATTCCTACCAAAGTGAATCACCTCACACTTATCCATATTGAATTCCATTTGCCACCTCACGGCCCAGCTCTGCAACCTATGTCCCTCTGCAAACTGTAACATCCACCCTCGCTGTCTACAACTCCCCCCACTTTGGTATCGTCAGCAAATTTACTAATCCAACCCTCTACACCTCATCTAGGTCATTTATAAAAATGACAAACAGCAGTGGCCCTAAAACAGATCCTTGAGGTACACCACTTGTAACTGCAGTCCAGGTTGAATATTTCCCATCAACCACCACCCTCTGAGTTCTATCAGCTAGCCAATTCCTAATCCAAACTGCTAAATCACCTTCAATCCCATGCGTTAAGAATGGACCTACCTCACATTAAGTTGATCTTTCTCTACACCCTAGCTATGACTGTAACTCTGCATTGTGCACTTTCTCCTTTCCTTCTCCATGAACAGTATGCTTTGTCTGTATAGTGCGCAAAAAATAATACTTCTGTTAATTTTGTTACAGTATGTTAATACATGTGACAATAATAAATCAAACCAAATCAGAATTCAAAGAGTTGAGGATCAAATCGGGATTAACACAATAATGCAGTACTGAGGGAATGCTGCATTCTGAAAACTCGAGTGAGATTCATTGGCCACCCCAGCATGCCCTTCACTAGTGACAGGGTCCTCTGCTGCTGAAACCACACCACGCCCTCGGGAAACCCACAGTGGGAGGTGCACCTCTGCAGGACTAAAATATCCCATTGGCATGGAAAATTCCGGCATTCATCTATTGGCTGTGACATTAAACCAGTGCTTTGTCTGTCCCTTCAGGTGATCAAGATCACTCTTCTGAAGACCAGGGCAGTTCACCCGGGTGACCTAGTCAATATTAATCTCTCAATCCACGGATGATCCGGTCATTATCACTAGGAGTTTGATGTGTATAAATTGGCTCTTACATTATAACCATGATGGAACTGCAGAAGTATTTCATTGTTTTTGGATTGTTCTGAGATCATAAAAAGCACCATATAAATGAAAGTTTTTTTTAAAAAGCTGTTTGATTCTTTTAAAATTGAGCTGAAATGATTTGGGGAGGTTGAGTGAGTTGGGTCCACATTTCTGTGACTCAGGCTTGACATTTATTTTGCAGATTATATATTATGTTGAGCCACATGCATGCATTGCTCCTGTAGAGCAAAATGACTGGGCTGGCCGTAGAGACAATCACTACCACACAGTTTGAAATCTGGATGATACAATGTCTAACAATCACCAAAAACTGATAATATTCTTCCTTAAAATAATGGCAAACAGATCAGAGATGGTTGGTCTGCAGTGACTGAGTTCAGTGTTCACAATAATGTAAGAGATCAGGTCATGGATGAAAAATGTTGACTTGAGAATTTCTCCTGCCTGTACAGGAGCCACAACAAATAATCACCCCCTGAGCAAACATGCTACTAAATGTGATTCTAACCAACAACCTGAGCAGATTCTGTAAACATGTATCATCTAAGTGCAAAGCCAAGATGGACCTGAGTTGGTTTTTGTAATTAGATGCAATGTTTGACTTTAATGTGACAGCTAGTAAAGTTAGATGCATAATATGCTTTGTGCTTGCAACCTTAGCCATTTCTCTGGCCATGAGGGAAAACATTAAGTCAAAGAGTATATGTTGCACTTAATGGTAAAAGCATTCAGAGTTCTTGTTTGCCTCACTAAGTAGTTATAAATGAAGTATTCCTGGTATTTCACACATCCCAAACTGCTTATTTATCATTAACATTCCTGAATCTCATGCATTTTCACTTCAGACAATGCTACTATTATCACAGTTAAATGGTCTTCATTTATGGCATATATTGGTAAGCAGAATCATTTTAGTGAATAAGCAATGACACTCTAAGACCTTTACACATTTTCCTGCCTCTATTTCCCAATTCAATCTTCTCCTCTAGTGCCCAAGCTCTGATGGTCGTAATTGATAACTGAGTCTGGAGAATGAGCACCAATAAGAATTGTTGATCAGACAGAAGTTCAAGATATGTCAAGTCCATCCGTGCCAATAATATCTCCAGCATTCTGCAACCTGGAGCAGATTCTTAATAAGGATGTTGCAAAGTCGATGCTGTATAGCAGCACACAGTGCCCCATGTTGCTCCCCTTTTAAAACCATATCCAGTGTATTCCACCTCCATAATACCAGTGTCAAAAAAAGAGTTGTGTATGAATGGCCAGAAACTAAAGCATGATTCTCAACCTCACATATTTGGGCATGACTCTTAGTAGAGTTTTGTCCTTCCTGGAATACCTGAAGGAAATGTGACATCAGTGTGCGTTTATGAGTTTTTTTTTAAATCATGTTCTCTGCAACTGCAAGCAGACCTTTTCAGTTTTCTTTCATTACTGCCAGAAGTCCTTTAATTGCTATATCAATGCCTTAAATATGGTTTTGTTTATTTTTTGTTCAGGATCTTTAATAACCTTGTATTATGAGGGGGAAGATTGATTAACAAGTCAAAGCCAGGTGGTTTCTCCCCAGGGAAAAATCTAAGGATTGGTTTTCAGTTTTAGTTTAGCAAAAGGTGGATGTCTGATTGAAAGCAGTGTTTCTCTTTCTCTCTCTGGTATTATTGAGTCACCTAGCTAGCTGGAAGCAGGTCTCCTGATCTCCTTAGCTTTGGAAATTCTACTATTAGCAAGGTTCCTGGCCATTCTGGAGTTGAAAATCTGCTGTTAGTGTTTAGCTAGACTAGTGTCTCTCGCTGGAGTTTTGGGAAGCTATCCAAGACTTCCAACTGTTCTGTGTTTATATTCAGAGGACTGCCAGAAGTTACAAGGCTAAGAAGTCAGGATTCCATTCTCTAATCAAAGGTCTAATTTCCAACATCATGTGAGCATTCATATTTTATGTATTAAACCTGTGACAAAGGTTTTGTTGATGGGATGTTTTTCACTGGAATGGTGTTTAGCTGTTAAGGTTTATACAATATCATGGCTGGGTTTTATTGTCTATAATTGGTAAGGGTTATTGCTAATTTTCTTTTTAGGCATATTAACTATATTCTTCAATAAACTTGATTTGATAAAAGCTCCCCAGAGGGTCATTTAAATCCTATCTGAATAGAAACATCTCATGCTTACCTAAGCCAAATTCAGGACGCAAAATTTAGGATCTGGATGGATTTCATTAAACACTTTGCAGTTCCTGAGCTGAAATAAAACAGAAACAGCATCAAAGGTCAAAACCAGAAACCAACTAATTAAACCTGCTAGATCTAAGTGGAGTGCTACTGCCAAGACACTGTCAATGTCGGAACTTAGACCATAGACATTGAAGCAGAAGTAGGCCACTCAGCCCATCAAATCTGCTCTGCCAATGAGATTATGACTGACCTGATGTGATAATCCTCAACTCCACTTTCCCGCCTTATCCTCATAATCATTGATTCCCTCACTGAATTAAAATCTGTCTATCTCACTCTTGAACATATTTAATGACCCAGCCTCTACAGCCCCCTGTGGTAAAGAATTTCACAGATTCACTGCCCATTGAGAAGAGAAGTTCCTCCACATCCACATCTGAGATTAAGAGGTTCTGGTCTCACACTCTCTGATCCTGGACTCTCCCATCAGGAAAAACAACATCTCAGCGTCTACCTTGTCAAGTCCCACCAAAATCTTATAGAGGTCGCCACTCATTCTTTTAAACTGCAATGAGGACAGATTCAACCTATTCAACCACCCCTCATGAGAAAATCTCTCCATACCCCAGAATCAACCTAGTGAACCTTCTCTCAACTGCCTCCAAGGCCAGATGACATGTTCAATTCTCGCCGCTGTCTATCGTCTCTCTCAGCATTCCACAAGGAACAACCTTCAACAGCAAGATGGATCTCCCAAACATCCTTTGGATCAAGTGATGAGAAACACAGACAGTCACTGAAAATTTCCTTGTGACAAATGCTATCTGTCAACTGGCTTTGGATGACCATGACGAGGTTGGTGCTGACTGAACAGCTTCAGAACAGGCCAAGGCTCCATGCAGCCAATCTCCACCAAAGGATCCTCAGCTCAAGCCCCTTGGAAGTGATTTTACCAGCCTTTCACACCATGCGCCCAATCAAATCTCTGTTCACTGCAGCGGGATGTGAAAATCCTGCCAGGGTGGATGGTTGTAACATTCCAGTCCATAAATATTCACGGAGGGACACAAACAATACTGAGCATTACCCAGGAGTATTCTCTCTGTGGACTAAACGGTGAACAAATTACTTTAAACTCAACAAATGAGGAAGATCTCAGTTGGTTTTAGAATCTTTAATTCGCAAAATAATTAAAATCAGTCAAGAAGGTTTCTGCTTGAGTTGATACATGTGCGAACACGTACTCAGTGACAGTGGATGGAGATCTGTGAACCTAATGTTTCTCATGTGTTTGCTCAGCAGTGTGTCACCCCTTCGTACTGCCATAGTTGAAATGAGAAAGCTCAGCACGGATAAGGGACTGACCCTCAGATATGTTCCAATTCCATGTCAGTTAGTGAGCTTTCCAACCCAGCTGTCAGGAGGGGGTTTCTTAATCTAATTATGGAGGTAAATTTCCTGAGTATTTTTAGGTCTCCCCTGGGTCTTTGAATTCAATTTGATTTACTTTCAATTGCAAAAGGAAATTGAACTAAACAAGCTTTTTATTTTCAGTTGTAAAACCCAAGAGGGGAAACCTTTGATTCAATCAGGTTGAATGTGCCTGCTGCTTTGTTTGGTAATTATTGGCTTTGTAACTCATGTTGCCTGTGACGGGTTTAGGATTCTGGGCTGATCTGCGTAATTCCAACCCAGGTAATGCCCAGAATGGATACAGGATGCAGCTCCATGTCAATCGGGACTGTTACGTTGATGAAGTGAGTTTTGGGAACTAAACATTGGAGGTGAAACTTATTGGTAAACCATCAGAAGCATCATTAAGTAGATTTGTTGATAAAAGAGTTCAATGTTAGTGTCTGTACTATCAGTGTTTTTTTTTAACCTTTAAAAACTGTTTGTTCAGCAGTTAACTGGTAAAATAGCAGCAAGGATAAATGAGCACATTAAAGGATGAATGCTTGGTGCCCTTAAAGCTTACCATTTATCTCAATGGCTTCAGAAAGAAAGCAGCTCGAATGAATCAATGATATATTTATTGCACAAGTGGTTTCCAATCTGTTCAGTGAAACATCAGCCAGTAACATCCTTGGAGTAACAATCAGTGGCAGATTGTCATTCTGTAACCACTTACCCAGGCTAAGATGGAAAGCGCCTGTCTTACCAACATCCCTGACTCAGGCAGAGTGAGACTCAGGCTGTGAGCACCTCCCTGGCTCGAATGGCAAAGTGTAAAAGGAGTGGAGCGAAGGAGCCACGTTTTACACCACTCACTGCCGTAAGGCAGGTTCGTTTAAATATTCCATTGAAAATAAAAGGTAAATTTCAAAGGTGAGTGAGATGGAGGCTTGAACGTGTGTATAAAGAGGGGTGGGGGCTGGATGAGGGTGTTTCAGCTGGGAGGAGGGGTAAACTTGACATGTAGGAGATCTGGACAGGGGAGATGAACATGGAAGGTGAACATGGACATGGGAGAATGGGTACAGACATGGTGGATGGATTCAACATGGAGATGGATTCAGGTACAGGGACACGGACATTGATGGGTGTTGGGACATGGGGACACTCATTTGGGTGGGGCGGGACGGTGTCCATCCAGATTGTGGTGGTCATTCAAGTCAATGGGAAAATTGGGTTGCAAGTGGAGGGTGGGGGGGGATGACAAATGTCAGGTTAGCCAAGGAGTCATGACTAGAAGAGTCTTTGAATTTGGGGGATTCGTTCATAGAACGAATTCAGGTTGGAATGTCAGCTCAGATGGGTGGAGGGGGTGGGTCAGGTCACTGGAGGTCATTTGAGTCAGACTCAGTTGTGTTGCGGGGTTAGGGGTGATGTCAGCTTGAGGCGGGGGCGAATATCCCATTGTAACCATCAGAAAAACCCATCTGGGTTCATTAATATCCTTTAGAGAAGGAACTCTGCTGTCTTTAGCTGGTCTGGCCTGCAATGTAACTCCAGAGCCGCAGCAATGGGACTGACTCTCAGCTGCCCTCTGAAATGGCCCAGTGAGACACTCAGTTATATCAATCATTATAAAATCTCAACAAAGAAATGAAATCGGACGGACACCTGACATTGATCTGGACAGACAACAGAAAAACAAACAGCCCTGTCAACCCTGTAAAGTCTTCCTTACTAACATCTGGGGGATTAGTGCCAACATTTGGTGAGCTGTCTCACAGACTAGTCAAGCAATAACCTGACACAGTCATTCTCACAGAATCATACCTTATAGTTAACTGCAGACACCATCATTATCATCCCTGGATATGTCCTGTCCCAACAGCAGAAGTAGCAGCACTGTGATATACAGGAAAAGTGGAATGCTCTGGGAATCCTTAACATCAACACCAGACCCCACGAAGTCTCATGGCTTCAGGTTAAACAAGGAAAGCTCTCACTGGTTACCACTGGTCATCTTGCTTCAGCTGATGATTCAGTATTCCTCCATGTTGAAAACACTTGGAAGAAGTACTGAAGGTGGCAAGGGTGCAAAAAGTACTCTGGATGGGGGATTCCAATGTCCGTCACCAAGAGTGACTGGGTAGCAGCATTACTGATAGAGTTATTGGGTCTTAAAGGATGTAACTGCTAGACTGGGTCTGTAGCAGATGTTGAAGGAATCAACAAAAGGAAATAACATACTTGATCTCATCTTCACTAACCTCCCAGCTGCAGATGCACCTGTCCATGGCAGTATCAGTCAAAATAGAACATAGAACATTACAGCGCAGAACAGGCCCTCGGCCTTCGATGTTGCGCTGACCAATTAGGAACAAGCAGTGACCCTCTAACCTAAACCATTCCCTTTTCATCCATAAACTTATCTACTAACCTCTTAAACGCCACCAAACTTGGCGCATCTACAACTGACGCAGGCAAGGCATTCCATACCCCTACCACCCTCTGGGTAAAGAACCTACCTCTGATATCCGTCCTATAACTACCACCCCTTAATTTAAAGCTATGTCCCCTCGAGCTAGCTTTTTCTATCCTAGGAAAAAGGCTATCACTGTCCACCTATCTAAACCTCTAATCATCTTATATGAATGACCTCCACACAGTCCCCATGGAGACAAAGTCTCACCTTCACATTGAGGATAACCTCCATCGTGTCATGTGTCACTATCACTGTGCTAAATGGGTGGGATTTTGATTAGATCAAACAACTCAAGGCTGGGCATCCATGAGGCACTGTGTGCTATAAACAGCAGCGGAACTGTGCTCCGACACAATCTGTAATCATTACCATCAAGCCAGAGGATCAACACTGTCTCAACAAGTTGTGATACATCTGGAAAGAATGCTTTCTATAGCACATCTGTAAAAATTGGTGAGAGTTGTGGCAGAATGCTAAATTTCCTTAGTCAACTGTGATGCTTAGCACTGCTGCCCCACAGCCCAATGGCCTCTTCCTGCACTGTATGATTCTATGAATCTGTAACTGAGAATTAGAGGTATAGGTGGGTGTTTTTTTGGAGCTGATATGATTAATACACAATAATAGTTAGTGGGGGAGGTTTGGTAGGGAGAAGGGAGATAATTGGTTTTCCAGTTGGCAATTCACTCACAGAAATGCTTTATTAGAAATCTCAGCTTCATGAGGCTGATAGATGTGGTCATTATCTTTTAAATCTCTCACATTGAACCTGGTGAAGGGTAATCTGTTAGCACCTGAAAATACACTGGCATTTTAATTCACTTTCAAGAATATCTCATTCTTTTCATCAACAACAGCAGAAGTTAACCTGGAATTCATTTTGTTAAGATACAGTTTCCATGGTTCCATTTTGTGTCCTTTTTGGAAGTATAATATTCATTTTCCCCCCAATTACCTTTACAGATATTTCATGAATGTTACAAAGGGGACAGAGTGAGTTAAATGTAAGATTTGTTCTTCCATTTGTTACAAGGATGTGCTTTTTAAAGATACGGTTTCAATTTTCGCTGGGTTGAAATAAATGGGAACTCTCTAAGAGACAGTTTGCCACGAAACACACAATTCTGCATTCCACTCAAACCCCCAGTAATTGTGAAAGACCCCATCTCCTGTTGGCTTCTCACTAGCTTCTCAAATGTTTCTGAGATGAGACATGAAAATGTTCTGAAAGAATAATTGCAGCAAACATGAACTGAGAATTTCCCTGGAATATGCTGCCAGCAAGATATTTTTATGGATTCCTCATCAAGGTAAAGAGGGAGAAAATAATGATACTTCATTATATACAGCCTGTCTGAAGCTGTGTGCTCTGTCTCTCTCTCTGTCAAAAATATTGTGTTTGAGTTTGCACCCTGAGAAGAGAAATGTACTGTGAATCTTCTGGGGAGAAAATGTGGAAATCTGCTCTATACAATTACACTGAGCAAGACAACTGAACAAAATAGCAGAGATGTGGAATCACCACATCAAGACCAACTGATTGAATACTTTCATTTTTATGATAGCAAATCCTACAATCCTCCAAGAAAATCTTCTTACTCTGCCATTTGTACTATGTGTGTGTGTAGAAGGGAGAATATGGTCTGTGTGTTGTGTCTGTGTGTGTGTCTGTGTGTGTGTGTATGTGTGTCTGTGTGTGTGTCTGTGTGTGTGTGTATGCGTGCGCGTGTGTGTGTGTGAATGCGTGTGTGTGAATGCGTGTGTGTGAATGCGTGTGTGTGTGTGCGTGTGTGTGTGTGCATGTGCGTGTGTGCATGTGCGTGTGTGTGTTTTTTACAGTCAGACTCATTCAGAATTAGCAAAGCACATTCTGTCTAGTTTTACAAAAATATTCTGTCTTGGTCAAACCTGCAGAGGAGAATAGGGGAATTCATTAACCCCCAGCTCACATGGTTGTAACACGTAATAGATCTGAAATCACTATAAAAATACATAATAATTATCAACCGCATTGAGAAGTGTGAAAGTCATGAATGCCATTTTATAAGTAGCTGCATTCTTTGATGTTGATGGTTTCCAATATGCTCGCACAATGGCCCAATATTATTGTGAAGGAAGCTTCCCAATCTGGCTGGAGTGTAATACCTTTAACCCTTGACAGATACTCTACAGTTTGGATACAACTATCCATGAGAAATAATGTCCAAGTTAAAAGCAGAAGACTTCTCTTTGTTTGGTTGGAACACCAGTTAGCAATACTACTTCTAGTGATAAGTGTTACAGATATAATGATCTAGTTAGTAGTCACTTCCTATTGATTGTATTCAAGTTACTTGGCTACAGTGCTAAATGATTTTTATACCTTTTTTTCAAGTTTGCCAGGTGGAAATTTCATACTGTTCTATCAAAATCCACTTTAAGCCACAGTTGCTACAATGCAGGATTTAATTTTCTGTTTAAACCATGATTTTAGAATTTGTCCTTTTGTTATGCATTCGTTTTAAAGTTTATTTCATTAGTCACAAATAATGACATTAATCCTGCAATTACATTACTGTGAAATTCCCCCAGTCGCCACATTTTGGCACCTGTTCGGGTCAATGCAGGTAACCAGCACGTTTTTCAGACTGTGGGAGGAAACCAGAGCACCCGGAGGAAACTCATACAGACACAGAGAGAACATGCAAATTCCAGATAGACACTGACCCAAGCCAGGAACTGAACCCAGGTCCCTGACACTATGAGGCAGCAGTGCTAACTGCTATGCCATTATGATGCCCCTATGCTACCATGATACCCCAGAGGGGTACCCTGTGTTCAGTTCTTCCTACATTATCTGTTTTTGAGAGGCACTAAAAGTTTAATTATCTTGGTAGTGCTGAAATGTGGATGATCTGGGAAAGAAGCTGCTATTATCTTTGCTGGCCATGACCTTAAAGACGTCAGCAGCGTCCAAGATGATGGAAATTACCAAAGGAACATTAAAACATCAGGGGCAGCAGTGAGTCACTATCTGTGTGGAGTCTGCACATCCTCCCTGTGTCTGCATGGGTTTCCTCCGGGTGCTCCAGTTTCCTCCCACAGTCCAAAGATGTGTGGGTTAGGTATATTGGTGATGCTAAATTGCCCCTTAGTGTCAGGGGACTAGCTAGGGTAAATGCATGGGGGTTGTGGGGATAGGCATGGGTGGGATTTTGGTTATTGCAGACTCGATGGGCTGAATGGTTTCCTTCTTCACAGTGGGGATTCTATGATTCCATCAAGTGAGTTCAGGTTGATGACCCTTTTCTAGCTCCTAAAACCCTTATTCGGAGCTGTTCATTTGTCATAATGCAGTATTTCTGGGTTATAATTCTATGGGTGATCACAACACGCCGATATCTCGAAGAAACAACCTTCTCCCATCACTGTCCATCAGAATTAGCAGCTTTGATTAAGGTGGGTTAAGACTGGCTGATTTCCCACACTGGGCTGAGCTCAATCCTGCAAAAACTCAACTGCTGTAGGTGATGTCAGCTTATTGAGAACTGACCAGGATCAAAGCCGAGACAGTCCCACTCGGATTCCCAAAGTAGACAGCTCATTTTTAATGCCCATTACCTAGTTTTTAAAAGTTTTATTTTTATTGGTGTCACAGGCAGGCTTACATTAACATTGCATTGAAGTTACTGTGAAAATCCCCAGTTGCCTATTCGGGTACACTGAGGGAGAATTTAGCATGGACATTGCACCCTAACCAGTACAACTTCCTGACTGCGAGAGGAAACCAGAGCACCCGGAGGAAACCCATGCAGACACGGGGAGAATGTGCAAACTCCCACACAGACAGTGACCCAAGCTGCAAACCAAACTCAGCTGCCTGGTGCTATGAGACAGCAGTACAAACCACTGCGCCGCCCCTGGGCCTTATAAGTAATCATAGAGGAAAACAGAGACTACCAGAGGAAACCCACTCAGACACGGGGAGAACGTGCAGACTCTGCTCAGACAGTGACCCAAGCTGGGAATCGAAGCCGGATCCTTGGCGCTATGTGACATTAATGCTAACAGCAGTACCACCTTGCTAGCCTAGTAGCATAGCTGGAATGGTAGTAACCTGAAAATAGTATTGAGGTTCTACCACCTTACAATGGTGCTTAGATGATCACCACCTTGGGCGGGGTGCCAAGATGGGTGGTCATCTATCTATTTCAGGTGGGAGACCACTTGTAATATTTAAATTAAGATTCTGGGACATACATAGGATGCTGATAGTAATTTTAAGGTACAAGTGTAAAAATCATATCAAATGCACTCACTGTCCACATGTTCCAATGTGTTTAAGGGACTATTGAAGCAGTACAGAAACCTCAAACAAAATATAATTTTAACTTTCTGTCCCACACTTATCCCACTGACATACGGGTTAGATGCATTAGCTATGTTAAATTCCCTCTCAGTGCACCCAAACAGGCACCTGGGATTTTCACACTAACTTCATTACAGTGTTAATGTAAGCCTACTTTTGACTAATAAATAAATAAACTTAAAAAAAAGACTGAAACAAACTCTGAATTAGTGTCCAGCATGCGCCCGCTGAACCCAGCCTCAAAATGGCTCCAATTTCATCGGGGTGAACATGAAGAGGTGGTGGAATTGTGATATTGTCACTGGGCCTAGTAATCCAGAGCCCCAGAGCAAAATCTGGGTTCAAAACCTACCAGATAGTGAAATTTATATTCAATGAAATTCTGGATTTAAAAGTCTAATGATGACCACCCATCACTGTTAATTGTCATAAAAACCTATTTGGTTTACTAACCTCCTTCAGGGAAGGAAATCTGCCATCCTGACCTGGTCTGGCCTACAGGTGACTCCAGAACCACAGCAGCATGGTTGATTCTCCAATGTCCTTGGGTAACTAAGGATGGGCAATAAATGTTGGCCAACCAGTAAAGCCCATGTATTATAATTTGAATTTCAGAAACACAGACAGGAACCTAAGGTGAGAGGAGCTGTAGATCCTCTAATTTGATATCATTGTCCAAATTACTGCTTTCTGGAGCGGTGTCTATTTTTGTCATTGGCTTTAATAAAAAATGTCTGATGGAGTCACATCAGGTAGGCTTTTCAGCAGAAGGAACAATTATCACAGCTGGAGCATACAAACACTACCTATTGTCACTGTGAACTTGCTGATCCTTCCACAGGGAAATGAATAAATCACATCCTGCAATCGCAAAATGTAAAATTACAATTCCAGCCTGTGTTCACTGCAAGTATCTTTCAACACTTGCAGTGCATCACAGGTTCTTCAGTTAAACAGTTTGAGCTGCCTCTCTCAACTAAAGCAGTTCTAATGTGTTCCCACATGAATGTCAAATCATCCATCATCAAGGCACGGATTCAATTTATGGACTTTAGTAAGGCGTTTGATAAGGTGGCCCATGGAAGACTTCTACAGAAAATGCAGATGTGTGGGATAGAGGGTGATTTAGCTAATTGGATTAGGAATTGGCTGGCAGATAGAAGACAGAGGGTGGTGGTTGATGGGAGATATTCATCGTGGAGTTCGGTGACGAGTGGTGTGCCTCAGGGGTCTGTTTTGGGGCCCCTGCTGTTTGTAATTTTTATAAATGATCTGGATGAGGGTATTGAGGGATGGATCAGTAAATTTGCAGATGACACTAAAGTCGGTGGAGTGGTTGATAGTGAAGAGGGGTGTTATAGTTTACAGAGTGACTTGGACAAGTTGCAGAGCTGGGCCGAGAGGTGGCAAATGGAGTTTAATGTGGAAAAGTGTGAGGTAATGCACTTTGGCAGGAACAATAAATGTGTAGAGTGTAGGGCTAATGGTAGGGCTCTTAATAGTGTTGAGGAACAGAAGGATCTTGGTGTATGTGTCAATAGATCCCTGAAAGTAGGCAGTCAAGTGGATAAAGTGTTAAGAAGGCATATGGAGTCTTAGCTTTTATTGGTAGGGGGATTGAATTTAGGAGCCGCAGCATCATGTTGCAACTGTACAAAACTCTAGTGCGGCCGCACTTGGAGTATTGTGTGCAGTTCTGGTCGCCACATTATAAGAAAGATGTGGAGGCATTGGAGAGGGTACAGAGGAGGTTTACCAGGATGTTGCCTGGTATGGAGGGCAGGTCCTATGAAGAGAGGTTGAAGGATTTGAGGTTGTTTTCGTTAGAAAGGAGGCGGCTAAGAGGGGATCTTATTGAAGCATATAAGATGATTAGAGGTTTAGATAGGGTGGACAGTGATAGCCTTTTTCCTAGGATGGAGAAAGCTAGCACGAGGGGACACAGCTTTAAATTAAGGGGTATGAGTTATAGGACGGATATCAGAGGTAGGTTCTTTACTCAAAGAGTGATTAGGGAGTGGAATGCCCTGCCTGCAGCTGTTGTAGATGCGCCAAGTTTGGTGGCGTTTAAGAGGTTAATTGATAAGTATATGGAAGAGAAGGGAATGGTTTAGTTTGGAGGGGCATTGCTTTTTATTTTGGTCGGCACAACATCGAAGGCCGAAGGGCCTGTTCTGTGCTGTAATGTTCTATGTTCTATGTTCTATGTTCTAATTCTGACCTTGGATAACTCTCTATGTGTGAAGTTTGCACATTCCTCCTGTGTCTGTGTTCTGGTTTAGAGATTTACAGCGTGGAAACAGGTCCTTTGGCCCAATTTGTCCTTACTGCCCTTTTTTTCAAACCCCTAAGCCAACCCCAATTGCCCGCAGTTCGCCCATTTCCCTCTATATGCATCTTACCCATGTAACAATCTAGACTCTTTTTAAAAAACAAAATTGTACCTGCCCTTCCTACTACCTCTGGCAGCTTATTCCAGACACTCACCATCCTCTGTGTGAAAGAATTGCCACTTTTGTATCTCTCCCCTCTCACCTTAATCGTAAGCCGTCTAGTTTTAGATTCCCCTACCTTTGGGAAAAGATATTGACCAGCTGATCCCTGCCCTCCATAGTTTTACAGACCTCTATAAGATCACTCTTCAGCCTTCTACATGCCAGAGAAAGAAGTCCCAGTCTATACAACCTCCCTTTATAACTCAATTCACCAAGTCCCAATAGTATCCTAGTAAACTGTTTCTGCACTCTTTCTAGTTTAATGATATCCTTTTTGTCCCTGTCAGGCAGGGAGGAAATGGACGAGTAAGAGAGCCTTGGTGTACGAAAAAAGTTGATTTGCTGGTTAAGAAGAAAAAGGAGGCTTATGTCATGATGAGGCTTGAAGGCTCAGTTAGTGCAATGGATAGCTATAGATTAGCCAGGAAGGAGCTAAAAAGTGAATTGAGGAGAGCTAAGATGGGACACGAGAAGATGTTGGCTGATAGGATTAAGGAGAATCCTAAAGCTTTCTTTCGATATGTTAAGAATAGAAGATTGGTTAGGGCAAGATTAGGGCCAGTCATAGACCGCAGTGGGAAGTTGTGCGTGGAGCCTGAAGAGATTGGTGAGGCACTGAATAAATATTTCTCTTCGGTATTCACGCAGAGTGATGGAAATGTAGCTATGGAGAACACTGAGGTACAGGGTTGCAAATTGGGAAGTATTGTAGTAGATAGGGAGGATGTGTTAGAAATTCTCGAGGGTTTGAAGTTGGATAAGTCCCCTGGGCCGGACGGGATATACCCTAGGATTCTCTGGGAGGCAAGAGAGGAGATTGCAGAGCCTCTGGCTCTGATCTTCAGGTCCTCGTTGGTTACGGGTGTTGTTCCGGAGGACTGGAGGATGGCGAATGTGGTCCCATTGTTTAAGAAGGGGAAGAGAGACCTTCCTGGGAATTATAGGCCAGTGAGTCTTACTTCTGTGGTGGGCAAGGTATTGGAGAGAATTATTAGGGATAGGATTTATAGTTATTAGAGAGAAATGAATTGATTGGGGATAGTCAGCATGGTTTCGTGAAGGGTAGGTCATGCCTTACTAACCTCATTGAGTTTTTTGAGAAAGTGACCAGAGAGGTGGATGGGGGTAAGTCGGTTGATGTAGTATATATGGACTTTAGTAAGGCGTTTGATAAGGTGGCCCATGGAAGACTTCTACAGAAAATGCAGATGTGTGGAATAGAGGGTGATTTAGATAATTGGATTAGGAATTGGCTGGCAGATAGAAGACAGAGGGTGGTGGTTGATGGGAGATATTCATCGTGGAGTTCGGTGACAAGTGGTGTGCCTCAGGGGTCTGTTTTGGGGCCCCTGCTGTTTGTAATTTTTATAAATGATCTGGATGAGGGTATTGAGGGATGGAGCAGTAAATGTGCAGATGATACTAAAGTTGGTGGTGTGGTAGATAGTGAAGAGGGGTGTTTTAGTTTACAGAGTGACTTGGACAAGTTGCAGAGCTGGGCCGAGATGTGGCAAATGGAGTTTAATGTGGAAAAGTGTGAGGTAATGCACTTTGGCAGGAACAATAAATGTGTAGAGTATAGGGCTAATGGTAGGGCTCTTAATAGTGTTGAGGAAAAGAAGGATCTTGGTGTATGTGTCAATAGATCCCTGAGAGTAGGCAGTCAAGTGGATAAAGTTGTTAAGAAGGCATATGGAGTCTTAGCTTTTATTGGTAGGGGGATTGAATTTAGGAGCCGCAGCATCATGTTGCAACTGTAAAAAACTCTAGTGCGGCCGCACTTGGAGTATTGTGTGCAGTTCTGGTCCCCGCATTATAAGAAAGATGTGGAGCATTGGAGAGGGTACAGAGGAGGTTTACCAGGATGTTGCCTGGTATGGAGGGCAGGTCTTATGAAGAGAGGCTGAGGGATTTGAGGTTGTTTACGTTAGAAAGGAGGTGGCTAAGAGGAGACCTTATTGAAACATATAAGATGATTAGAGGTTTAGATAGGGTGGACAGTGATAGCCTTTTTCCTCGGATGGAGAAAGCTAGCACGAGGGACCACAGCTTTAAATTAAGGGGTGATAGTTATAGGACGGATATCAGAGGTAGGTTCTTTACCCAAAGGGTGGTTCGGGAGTGGAATGCCCTGCCTGAAGCAGTTGTAGATGCGCCAAGTTTGGTGGCGTTTAAGAGGTTAGTTGATAAGTATATGGAAGAGAAGGGAATGGTTAGTTTGGAGGGGCATTGCTTTTTATTTTGGTCGGCACAACATCGAAGGCCGAAGGGCCTGTTCTGTGCTGTATTGTTCTATGTTCTATGTTCTATGTTCTATGTAACAGGGTGACCAGAACTGTACACAGTATTCCAAGTGTGGCCTTACCAATGTCTTATACAACTTCAACAAGACGCCCCAACTCCTGTATTCAATGTTCTGATTGATGAAACCAAACATGCTGAATGCCTTCTTCACCACTCTGTCTGCCTATGACTCCACTTTCAAGGAGTTATGAACATGTATCCGTAGATCTCTTTGTTCTGTAACTCTTCCCAATACCCTCCCATTAACTGAGTAAATCCTGCCCTGGTGCAATCTACCAATCACCTCTCATTTACCTAAATTAAACTCCATTTGCCATTCGTCAGCCCACTGGCCCAATTAATCAAGATCCTGTTGCAATTGGAGACAACTTTCTTCACTGTCCACTATACCACCAAATTCTCCATCCTCACTGCAGCAGGAGCAGGTAGTGAATGACCGATACAATCACACACACTCAGAGGCACACTTCCTCCTGATCAGTATGTGTAACAAGAAACTTATGACGATTTGCTCACCTCATTATTTCTGTGAATTTTATAGTGAACAGAAGAATCCTTTACAACTGTTATTCATTGTATAGTGACACAGAGTATTCAGCACAATTCTTACCCTATTTAAATGACTCTTAATTATTGTTTTAAAGCATTATCACAAATTACATTTAAAATGTCCAACCACCAATCAGACATAGTGTGAACAAACACCATTAACATCAACTCTAAGTGGTCTGGGTTTAAACAGTACCAAGAAATTGGATTGTCAAATCAAAAGTCATAGAATATATAGTGTAGAAGGGAAACATTTCGAGCCTACACCAATAACGATCTCACCCAGGTTCAATCCCCACAAACTCACACATTTACCCTGCTAATATCTCTGACACTAAGGGGCAATTTATCATGGCCAATCAACCTAACGCACACATTTTTGGACTGTGGGAGGAAACCAGAGCACTGGAGGAAACCCAGACAGACAGAGGGAGAACATGCAGACAGCACACAGTGGTGACCGAAGCTGGGAATCGAACCTGGGTCTCTGGTTCTGTGAGACAGTAGTGCTAACCATTGTGCCACCATGTCACCCCATGCTCAAGAGTGAATTCAGAACAGCAGCAAAAAAAAGCAGGCCTCAATAGCACAGCATCAATGCAGCTTAGACACAAGCTGAATTATCCCCTTAGTTATTAATTCTTATCCAGGCTCATGGTACCCCTCCTACTGTCAATTCCTCAAATCAACTCCCTGTAAGGACTCCATCCCATTCTCCCAGTTTCTCCATCTTTGGTGCATTTGTTCCAACGATGCCACCTTTGAAGGCAACATTTCTGATATGTCTGCCTTTTCCCATCAGTGTTTCCCACCCATTGTAGTTGACAGGACACTCAACCATGTCTGAACATCTGCTGCATGTCTGCCCTCATCCCTTCCCTTCCCACCCGGAGCCATGATAGGATATCTCTTGTCCTCAATTTTCATTGCACCAATTTCTGCATTCAAAGGATAATCCTCTTCCATTTCCATCAACTCCAGCATGATGCACCACTAAACACATATCCCCCTAACCCTACTGGCATCCCCCCTACTTCCCCACCCTCCATCTACACCCCCACGTACCTTGTTAATCATTTCCACTAGCCACTTTGCTCCCATGCCGACATGCCTGTCCTTGATCTACTGCAATGGTCCAGTGAAACTTAACACAAACTAGAAAAACAACACCTCATTTTCCAATTACATACCTTATAGCCTTCTGGATTCAACATTGAGTTCAACAACTTCAGACTGTGACCATTCGCCTCCACCTTGGCCCTGTTTTTGTCTCTTGTTTCCTTCATTCTATCAAAACCCATTTTAAGCTGCCAACCTAACCTAACCCAACCCAACCAAGCCTGCCACCCCACACAGCACCATCAGTCACTTGTTCTTCAGCTTTCCTTTTACTCACCATTCTTCTCTGATGAAGACGTTCTACAGCCTTCTCTTTATGCCATTATTAACACATCTCCAATCTTTAACGCCACTATTAAAATTCCTTTTGTCTCATGTTCGTGACATCTTTGTCATTTTCTTTTTAGTTATAACCCAGCCTTTATTTCCATTCTGCCCTACCTCCTCCACCCCCTCCCTCCTCAAACTATATAATCTATCCCATGTCTACCCCTCTTCAGTTCTGAAGGATGGTTTTACAGACTCAATACATTAATTCTTTTTTTCCCTCCACAGGTGTTGTAGACCTGCTGAACATTTCCAACATTTTCTGTTTTTATTTCAGAAATAATTATAATAGCCCAAATCTCCAGATCCTCAGAGGTAAGACACATGGCTGAGGTGCATGTTGGGGTCATGTGGAAGTTTGGATACACAAACCTTCTTCAGATTTGCCCCAGAAATTCCAATAGACAATTCCCCTGAACCCGGGTCACTCCAAGTCTGAGTTAGAGTCAAGGACAATTCCAATCTCATTCCAAAATAGTTACCCAGAGCATGTTAGTATAAATTAACAATGACACATACTAAAATCTAATCAAACTTCTAAATAACTGCAGAACTGATCCCCAATCATTCATTCTGACCCCCCCGCCCCAAACTAGCCCTCATCTTGTAGCCTGACTACTTAACCACCGACCGGACCCAACAGCTACTCAGCGCCCTCATACCCTGACTATCCTGTCCTATCTCAATGCCACCTACCACCTCACCTACTAGCCACCTCACCCACCTTCCACCTAACCCACCTGCCACATCACCCACCTTCCACCTCACCCACCTGCCACATCACCCACATTCCACCTCACCCACCTTACCCACTTAGCTTGCCTGCCTACACATTCCCACAATCTGGACCCTGTTCTCTATGACATGAGATGCTGTTTCCTCATACCCTGCCTCTAAAACTCTCCTTACTGTTCTATGTTCTATGTTACTGCTCTCTTCAGCTCTCAGGAATGTGCCATCATCAGGCCCAAAATTCTGTCATTTACCTGGGGGCAGTGGCATGGCAGCACAATGGTTAGTGCTGATGCCTCACAGCATCGGGGACCCCAGGTTCAATTCCAGCCACGGGTGATTGACGGTGTGGAGTTTGCACTTTCTCTCCGTGTCTGCGTGTGTTTCCTCTGGGTGCTATGGCTTCCTCCCACTGTCCAAAGGTGTGTGGGTTAGGTAGATTAGCCATGGGAAATTGCTCCTCAATGTCAGGGGGACCGGCAGGGTAGATATGTGGGGTTATGGGGATAGGGTCTGCGTGGGATTATTGTCAGTGGAGGTTCAATGGGTCAGATGGTTTCCTTCTGCACTGTAGCGACTCTATGATTCTATACTTTGCTTCCATACATGTAGCATATATATAGTTTCATCAATTTCCTCCTTTATAGGAACAATTGGATATAAGTAAATCTTTGCTGTGTTTCAAAAATACTTCAAGGTAGGTCCAACACATGAAAAACATTGTACCGTGCACACACCAAGAGGTTGAATCAATTTTTTTTAATATTTTGAAAAGGAGAAACAAATTCAGTTAATTGCATTATTTTCTTCAATTTAAACTGTTAACTTTACACAGCTAGAAACAGAACAGCTGAAAATTGTACACTCATATCTCTGTGATGAGAATATCATCAATTTTCTGTAATCAATGGATATTTGCTAATTACAGTAGGATGAGGAGAAGCATACAATAGGTTATCAGGGCTGGCCAACCCCCTAGTCCTGCACTCACTGCACTTTCTCTGACTGTCAGTAATTTTCCACCTGCAGCTCGAGGAAAGCAGTCATTCAAACACATCACAAGCATGAACCAAATTTACCACTGGTCATCATCTCTTATTCCAAATGCTTCAGCGCACATCCTGGTCATTTACCTCTGTTACACTGCCAGGTCCAAAAGACAATTTCATTAAGAGCCTGCTGCAATGTTTATGTCCAGCCAATTCAATATTGGATTTGATTGTGTGCTGAAGCCAGTGCAAAGCATTTGTTTCCAAACTTTGAAATTAGTTCAATACACATAAAGGTTTGATCATTTAACATATCATTTAATATGTTTATTGAAACATATAAGATGAAGATGAAGAAGATAAGATGATTAGAGGTTTAGATAGGGTGGACAGTGATAGCCTTTTTCCTCGGATGGAGAAAGCTAGCACGGGGGGACATAGCTTTAAATTAAGGGGTGGTAGTTATAGGACGGATGTCAGAGGTAGGTTCTTTACCCAGAGGGTGGTAAGGGTATGGAATGCCCTGCCTGCTGCAGTTGTAGATGCACCAAGTTTGGTGGCGTTTAAGAGGTTAGTAGATAAGTTTATGGACGAAAAGGGAATGGTTTCGGTTGGAGGGTCATTGCTTTTTCCTAATTGGTCGGCGCAACATCGAAGGCCGAGGGGCCTGTTCTGCGCTATAATGTTCTATGTTCTATGTTCTATTTCTTTGCAGAGGCAGTGGCTCAATGGTATCGTCACTGGACTAGCAATCAGAGATTCAGGGTAATGCTGTCGCAATCTGGATTCAAATCCCACTGTGGCAAAAAGTGAAATTTGAATTCATTAAAAATATGGAATAAAAGGCTTAATGATCATGGAACCATTGTCGTAAAAACCCATCAAAGTCACTAGGGAAGGAAATCTACCATTCTTACCCGGTCTGGCCTATACGTGACTCCAGATCCACAGTGTTGTGATTGGCTCTCAAATGGAGGACAGCCAGGGATGGGTAATAAATGCTGACCCAGCCAGGAACACCCACATCCCACACATAAAATAAAGAAAAATATGCAAGCTGTGTAAACTATAAATTATATATGTTCAACCATTTCATATAAAATGTGACAAAATTAATGATAACTTGTGTTGGTTACATCTTGGTGGGTTTCAAAAAGTCTTTGTAATCTGACATAGGTTAATTAAAAGTTTTTATTAACTACTGGATCTATTTACAAAGATCTACTAAAAGCTGTCACATACAAACAGTCTCCATGCTTGGATCTGCACACAATGCTATCCAACACCACAATGATGCAGATCATGCACTTTCTTGCATCATTGTGTGGATGCCTCCATACTCAATCCCATATTAACACTATATATATATGCCAAACCTTTATACTGCAATAGTACCAAGCATCAAGATGTTTATAACAGTTTTGCAAAGCTACCAACATGATGCTGCCTCCGTGGCTCAGCAGTTAGCGCTCCCACCCTGGGGTCAGAAGGTGGCACATTCTAATCCTGCTGTGGATTCAAGCTCCTTCTGGGCACAATCTCCAGTTTGATGTTCTAGGCTTGCAGTGGCCTCGTAGTATTTGAATTAATTTATGGATGGCACAGTGGAACAGTGGTTAGCACAGCTGCCTCACAGTGCCAGGGACTCAGGTACAATTCACAGCTTGGGTCAGTGTCTGTGTGGAGTTTGCACATTCTCCCCATGTCTGTGTGAGTTTCCTCTGGTTTCCTCCCAGAGTCCAAAGATGTGCAGGTTAGGTGATTGGCCTCTTAGTGTTCCAGGATGCTTAGGTTTGAGGGATTAATGGGGTGATTACAGGAATAGAGACCTAGGTAGGATTGTTGTTGGTGCGGGCTCGACAGGCTGAATGACCTCCTTCTGCACTGTAGATATTCCATGACTTTATGAATATCTGATAATATCATTCTAATTGCGCAATAAGCTAATTGCCAACCCACTTCTGAAGAGTGAAATACACCAAGCTAGAACCTGCTTCATGAGCAGCAATCAGTTTCACCAGTTCAATCCACTCGGAGCCCAGACCAAAATATTAAAATTCCCACTTTGACTTCAAACTCTACCATTTCACCAGCTGCGTGGAGTCTGCACTTTCCAAATCCCTCTGCTCAAAGTCTACTCACAGACAACAGGCTTAACACAAGGACGTGTCTGCATTTATATTCATTGACATTTTCAATTATCAAATTCGGTTGAATTTGAAGATTTTACTGCACACTAACACACAGAGCAGATTAACAGCTAAAGTCAGAATGTGCAATCAAACTGTGACTGTTTCTCCACACAATTGTGGATGTCATTTATTAAACATAGCCAGATCATGAAAAAAAAACTTTCTTTCTTTTCTCCTGCCAGCAATTAAATGCTGGAAAGGGAATGTTTGCATTTATATTGTCTCCTGTGACTTCTCTTAGAAATGTTGATTACAACAAGATGCCGTGACTGCTGATATAATTACAGTCGGAGTAGAAACTGCAAACTCAAGAGTGCAAATTTCTTGCAAGTAAACAATAGACACTTTTGGGTTCCTTCACTTGGGTTACAGCAAGAACCAGCAGAGAGAAGGGATCCATCTGTGAAGTAAAGTTTATTTATTAGTGTCACAAGTAGCCTTACATTTGCACTGCAATGAAGTTGCTGTGAAAATCCCTGAGTCGCACACTCCAGCACCTGTTAGGGTACACTGACAGAGAATTTAGCATGTCCAATGCACCTAACCAGCACATCTTTGGACTGTGGGAGGAAAACAGAGTACCTGAAGGAGACCCATGCAGGCATGGGGAGAACATGCAGACTTTACACAGACAGTGACCCAAGCCAGGAATTGAACCCGGGTCTCCGTCGCTAACCGGGCTTTCTGTGCCACTGAGAATGGAATCATAAAATCATAGAATGCTGACAGCAGGGAAGGAGGTTATTTGGCCATTCAAGCTTCTGCAGGCTGTCAGTAAGAGCGCTTCAACTAATTCCCTTTAAACCATTTTCTCATTGGTAATTATTCAATTATTTTTCAAAAGCCGCAATTGAGTCTGCCTCCAACACATCCTCCATCGGTATATTTTGTATTAACTGAGCACAAAAGATTTTCCTCAGGTCATGTGTGATTCTATTGCTATTCAGTTTAAATCAGAGCCCTCTGTTTTTTGACCCATCTGCAGTTTTTCTCTATCTGACCCCTCATCATTTTGGATTCCCTCGTGGCTTTTCATCTCCAAAGTGAACAGCTCCAGCTGCTCCCATTTATCCACATAAATGAAGTCCCTAATTTCTGGAACTTTTACAACATCCTCTCTAATGGTGTTCACATTTCCAAAAATGTAGTGCCCAGAATTGTACACAATACATCCAGTTGAAGGCTGAAGCAACTTGAAGGTTGAAGTGTTTTATAAAGGCTCACAATAAAATCCTTCTGTTCTCAGAGTTCTAACACTAATAGCTAAGCTGGCTAACACCAGCTGATTTTGCTGATCCTCTTTTTCCTTTGTGTCAAAGTGAGATCTGGTCTCAGTCCTGTGCCATCCCACCAAAGTATGGCTGACATCAGAACAGAGCAGTTTAGAATGAATCACATTCTGAGAATACATCCTCCTGCTTTGTACTGTATCTCCAAAAGGCTGCAGCAATATGCCACCTCTCAGTGACAGAATTATACAATGGCTGGTGAGGAGAACTGGTTCGATCTAAATCCCCATCATCGCTGTACTTAATTTTTGCACATTGGTGAACTCAATCTGTTCAGCGATGCTTTTGTTATTGCCAAATCTGGACTGATTATGCTTTGGCCTAACCCATGTAATAGATGGCTTTACAGACAAATGAACGGGACAACTCTGTATAAATGAAACATGGATGAGCCTCAATCTCTCAGCTGACTATTTCTCATTTCCATCACACCAAACTCTCTTACAGCAGGCGTGAGAATATAACTAAATTGCAACACATATTCCCAGTCAGCAGCAGAATTGGAGAAATAAACCAACTGGCCATTCAAAACATCCTGTATTTTTTGGGAAAATACATTCTGTTTAATATCATTCAATCCTGATATTATAAAGCAAAATACATAGGAAGATAACTCGTGTCTACGATGCAGGAATCACTCACTTGACAAAGGGGCAGTGCTCTGAATGTTAGTGGCGTTTATGACCACATAAACGGGTATTGTGAGCCTTCTTACTATCAGCTGATCTGCATTACAATTGGATGCCAAGTTATGAAGGGCAGTCACTTCATTATGACAAGTTACTGACATTGTTCATTTTCTCACAGCATCGTATATGTGGGAATTCCACTAGAATCTGTGCAAAATATATCATTTTTCATCTTCATTTTACAGCATGCTCCCTGGCAGTTTATCACAATTTGCCAAACAAATCCCATGCTTAAACAGAAAACCTATTTAGTATTAAAAGACACATGCTTGAAACAATCTATACAAAAAGAGATAAGCAGAAGTGATTTGATGCTTGTCCATTGTAGCTTGAGGTGTCAATAGTCACCATTTCTTTATTTGTGAGTAAAAACTCAGTCTGCTATGTTTCCCCTTCATTGCAGTTGCCGTTCACCAAAAAAAATTGAAATAGCTGCAATGAATGATGGAACCACTTCTTTTTCTGTTCCCTTCCCTGAATTTTGAAATAAATATTGGTTGTGGTTGAGCGCCTAAAGTCAAACAGGAATTACAATACATCAAACTCCATTATTGTGTAATTTAAATAATTAGGGGCTCCAAAACTATACTGATTTTAAAACATCAAATCAGCTTAGTTTTTCATTCATTTCAACAGGTGAAATCTCATAAATCACAGCGTTACCGTTAAAAGATTGTGCCTATGTTTTTTTCACCCACAGAATACTTGAAGCAATATTTTCTGACAATGGAACAGTATTCTGTTCTATGTTCTATGTTCTATATTCACATGTTTCAAAAACTCCAGCACAGGCAATGATATAAAGAACATTAGGTCTGAGTGTCCTGCATCATCTAACAGGCTAGCTGAGCCAATCTTTGCAACTTTTAAATCAACCCTAAAGAAGCAGTGAGGAGGAACCCTGGGGATTAGAATCTCGTGCTTCCTTCAAGGATATAAGACCACTCCACCGGAACAGGAGTTCCAGCAGCACAGTTATTAATGAACTGTCGTCACAGAATGAGACTGAGCCTCATGTTTCTACATTTCCCTGGGAGGTAGAGGACAGACCATCAGAAGTCAAACCATGATTCACATCACTCAACATGGTTGTTTGTGATGGATGATGCCATGGATGAGGGGAATTTTGGTAGTGGATCAAGTTGGGTCTTGGAATCATATCTAAATTGGATTCCTGTCTTATCAGGTGGATGTAGAAGGAAGGAAGTCCAGGATTCCCTCTCGTCTTGTACATCACTGCTGATTGAACAGGACATACCCAGGGGATGGTGATATTGATTTAATATTCATTGGTTATGGGCCAGCATTTATTGCCCTTGAACTGAATGGCTTGCAATATCATTTCAGAGGGCACTTAAGTGTCAACCACATCTGAAAGTTAAATGTTTTAAATTTATTCATGTCACAAGTCAACTTTATTAACCCTCATGAAGTTACTGTGACAATCCCCCTAGTCGCCACATTCCAGCGCCTGTTTGGATACACTGAGGGAAAATTCAGCAAGGCCAATGCACCTAACCAGCACATCTTTTGGACTGTGGGAGGAAACCAGAGTTCCTGGAGGGAAGCCACAGGGAGAGCATGCAGATTCCAAGCAGAAGGTTGACTCCAGATGGGAATCGAACGGAATCCCTGGCACTATGAGGCATCAATACTATCCACTATACCACCATTGCTTCGCCACATTGAGAATGACAGATTTCCTTTCCTGAAGGACATTAGTGAGTGAACTCAATTGCAATCATTAAACTTTTAATGTCTGATTTTCATTAAATACAAATTTCACCATCTGCTGTGGTGGGATTCAAATGCAGAGCATCTGGGTTACTGGTCCACTGACAATATCATGGTGCCAACACATCCTCTATGGGAAGCAGGATTCTGTGAGTATGATTCTGTTACTCTGTTGTGAGACAGCTTTCCCAATTTTGGCGCAAGACCCAAAATGTTAATAAGGATGAATTTGCATGGCCATGAGAGTGTGTTGGCTGCCATCATTTCTGGTGCTTTGATCTATTTGTGTGTTCTGTCCAGTTCCATTCCTTTTTATTGCTTGTTATTCAGTGATTGGAGTGGCTTCCCACGCATTTTAAATAGCATTTAAATGTTAACCATGTTGTTAAATGTTGTTAGGGGCCTGCCATCACATCCAGCCACACCAGACAAAGATAGCAGACTTCCCTCTCTGAAGGGTGTTATTGAATCAGGTGGATTTTTACAATGATTGACTATGATTTCATGGCTATCATTAGACATTTAATTCCAGAATTTTGATTGAATTAAAATTTCACCATCTGTGGTACTGGAATTGGAACCCAGAATATTACCCTGGTCTTTGGTTTATTAAACTCCTTAAATATCTCCATTGCATTTCTACAGATGTATCACCTAACCAAATTTCCCACCGCTTTATTCAGCTCTGCCTTCACACCCTCAAAATTATCACGATTTAAATTTAAGATAACTCCCCCGTATCCCTCAACTGAATGTGAAATTCAGTGTGATCATTGTTACCAAGGGCAGTGTGATCATTGTTACCAAGGGCTGCCTTCATTATTACAAACTGATTAAATCTGTCACAATTCTCATTATCTGAGCTAATAAAACTTGCTATTGACTTGGCTCTAGAATGTGCTTCTCCAAGAAACTCTCCCAAAATCACACTTATAAATTCATCATCCAGACTACCTTTGCTGATCTATTTTTCCACCTGATTCAATAACACCCTTCAGAGAGGGAAGTCTGCTATCTTTGTCTGGTGTGGCTGGATGTGATGGCAGGCCCCTAACAAGTGGTTAACATTTAAATGTTATTTAAAATGCGTGGGAAGCCACTCCAATCACTGAATAACAAGCAATAAAAAGGAATGGAACTGGACAGAACACACAAATAGATCAAAGCACCAGAAATGACGGCAGCCAACACACTCTCATGGCCATGCAAATTCATCCTTATTAACATTTTGGGTCTTGCGCCAAAATTGGGAAAGCTGTCTCACAACAGAGTAACAGAATCATACTCACAGAATCCTGCTTCCCATAGAGGATGTGTTGGCACCATGATATTGTCAGTGGACCAGTAACCCAGATGCTCTGCATTTGAATCCCACCACAGCAGATGGTGAAATTTGTATTTAATGAAAATCAGACATTAAAAGTTTAATGATTGCAATTGAGTTCACTCACTAATGTCCTTCAGGAAAGGAAATCTGTCATTCTCAATGTGGCGAAGCAATGGTGGTATAGTGGATAGTATTGATGCCTCATAGTGCCAGGGATTCCGTTCGATTCCCGTCTGGAGTCACCTTCTGCTTGGAATCTGCATGGTAACAATGATCACACTGCCCTTGGTAACAATGATCACACTGCCCTTGGTAACAATGATCACACTGCCCTTGGTAACAATGATCACACTGAATTTCACATTCAGTTGAGGGATACGGGGGAGTTATCTTAAATTTAAATCGTGATAATTTTGAGGGTGTGAAGGCAGAGCTGAATAAAGCGGTGGGAAATTTGGTTAGGTGATACATCTGTAGAAATGCAATGGAGATATTTAAGGAGTTTAATAAACCAAAGACCAGGGTAATATTCTGGGTTCCAATTCCAGTACCACAGATGGTGAAATTTTAATTCAATCAAAATTCTGGAATTAAACGTCTAATGATAGCCATGAAATCATAGTCACCCATGATTATTGCCAAACCTTTTCACAAACCTCCATTATTTCTCCCTGTATACCCCTTTTTATAGTATACCCTGGACACCACTCCCACATTTATCCATTTTGAAATTCATTTAAGAATTGCTTTTTAAAAAATTCAATCATGGCACAGGTAGCACAGTGGTTAGCATTGCTGCCTCACAGCTTCAGGGACCCGGGTTCGATTCCCTGCTTGGGTTACTGCCTGTGTGGAGTCTGCATGCTCTCCCCATGTCTGTGTGGGTTCCCTCCAGGAGCTCTGATTTCCTCCCATGTTCTGGAAGATGTGCTGGTTAGGTGTGTGGCCATACTAAATTCTCCCTAAGTGTACCCGAATAGACACCAAGTGTAGCAAATAAGCTATTTTTACAGTAATGCCATTACAGTTTTAATGTATGCTTACCTGTGGCACTAATGAATGAAAAAATGGATTTATTGCCCCTTACTAATTGCCCTTCATTTCAGAGTCTATTTAGGAGTCAACCATTGCTGTGGATTTGGAGTCACAGGTAGGCAGATCAGGAAATGTTGTCAGATTTCCTTCCTTAAAGGATATTAGTGAACCAGATGGGTTTTTTTAACAAATGGTTTCACGGTCATTGTATTATCAATTCCAGATTTTTATTGAATTCAAATCTCATGATCTGGTGTTTGAGAGCAGGTTCTCAGAGCATTATCCTCGATGGGCAATCAGAGGCATAAAGGTCATGCCTCCATCTTCCCACTGTGATATGACTATCTGAACTTTTGCCCTAAATTCCGGAATGCCTGGTCAAAACATTTTGGGTTCTACAAATGTGACCCAGGTGAAAGTACCCTGGAAGCAGGGATTTCCATTCTAGATCAGTGGGCTTCTCTGGGAGTCAAGCCCATCACCCCCAAGTGTGAGACTGACAGATACTGCTAGATGAGAAGTGGACTGGGGTAGAAATCCTGCCTCTGTGTGCTGGTTTTGTTTCAAGATTTAAAAATAACCAATAGAATGAAAAAACAGCCTTCAACCCCTCAACCTCGCCGTGCACTCCCCATACCTCATCCATGCCAATTTATGCTACCTCTGTTTTCAACCCATCTCATGGCCACCAAATCCTTCATTTCAACCTGTTCTCCTCTACCCTGCCCATGCCAACCTACTAACTCATGCCCCTCTCATCTATCATCCTTTGACCGAACACCTACATGCCAACTCACCCAGTACCCACCATGTTCAGACTTAAGGGCATGTGCTGTTTGGTACATTGAGGGAGAATTTAGCATGGCCAATGCACCCTAACCAGCACGTCTTTTGGACTGTGGGAGGTAACTGGAGCACCACATGGAAACCCACACAAACACGGGGAGAATGTGCAGACTGCACACAGAGAGAGATCCAAGCTGAGAATCGAACCCGGATCCCTGGCACTATGAGGTAGCAGTGCCATGCTATCCTATTTCCTCACTGGCTACCACACAGCCCACAAATTGATTATAATCACTGAATTAATCAAACTGCATTTCTGCTAAGATACAGAAAACCATTTGAAAAGGTTTCTGGGAGATAAGCAGTCTATCAGAATCGTTCTACTTTTATTGAACAAATACAGCTCAGAGTGACTATTTATCCTTTGATCTAAATCTAAAGGTTACCTTCAGCTCAGTGGGTATTTTAAAAATAGATTAAGCGAGTCTATCAAAACTTTAGTACTTTATCGATGATTCCAGAGAAATTCAATCCATTCAGCTGCAAATGACAGGATTGAAAATGCATTTTTTCATTGAGAAGTGTGATTTTAGTTTCCATCCTCTGCTGTTTTGTACCACACTGAATCGTTACGGTGAGATCTACATGTTATTTTAAGCACTGTATTTAGAACACTTCTACATTTTGGCAGGATTCCTTCATTAAAATTCCAGGCTAGGTTTCGGAACCACAATGATTTGCATTTTGGGCGATGCCGCAGTTGGTTCTTTCAATGAGACGGCCTCATCTTTTCAAGACTGCCTTTTCCTTTCCCCTCTTTTTACACAGAGAAAACACAATTTGGTTTTGCACTGGCCTCTGTCAATGACACTTCAGGGTCAGGGAATTGCGTACATGGAAGTAATTGCGATGTTCAGAGTTGGATTTCACTGTGCCGCCATGCCAAACCACTGTGGATCATTTTTAAAAGGGAGAACTTCATTACAATGCAGATAAATCGAAGTAGAAATATTTGCTGTTTGCTCACAGAGAAATAAGAAGATGTTAAAATTCCAGTCACTTAATGGTATCACTTCCTGAATTGATGACTCCATCAGCTTGCTAACAAGTCAATAAAATACTGGAATAAATCAATTGGACTGTACACTTTCAATTTTTTTTAACATTAGATGTCGTTATTTAAAGTCACTTGACAAAAATGGATTTGTGGAAACATTGGGGTTCTAATATCTGGCAACCAAGGACTTAGAATAACAACAGTTTATTGAATACTCTGAGTAACTCTTACGTGCTGCATGTCTGCCACACAACTAACACATGACCTCTTATATACCCACATCATTAAAATATTCATGTAAACACCTGGTCAACAACTTCCCAGTTTAAGTTGGGACAACCAATAGCACTGAGGTGTAACAGTGTGTGAGAACAGTCACTAGATGCAAACTACTTGCAAAGGGTGGCACAGTTTTTAGCACTGCTGCCTCACAGTGCCACAAACACAGGCTCATTTCTGTCACTGTCTGTGTGAAGTCTGCACGTTCTCCCATTTCTGCATGGGTTTCCTCTGGGTGCTTCAGTTTCTTCTCACAGTCCAAAAAAAAAGTTGTTCATATGCACTGACCATGCTAAATTCTCCCTCAGTGTGTACCCCAACAGGCACCAGAATGTGGCGATTGGGGATTTTCATTGTAACTTCATAAGAACATAAGAACATAAGAAATAGGAGCAGGAGTCGGCCATCCAGCCCCTCGAGCCTGCCCCGCCATTCAATAAGATCATGGCTGATCTGTAGTGGTTCAGTTCCACTTCCCACTTTCTCCCCATAACCCTTAATTCCCTTGTCAATTAAAAACCTATCCACTCTTGACTTGAACATATTCAGTGAGGAAGCCTCCACCACTTCACCAGGCAGAGAATTCCAAAGATTTGGAATCTTTGGAAGGTTTGACTAATTTGGTTTGAGAATATTACATGTGCACTGGACGATGGAGAACCTGTGGATGTGGTGTATCTGGATTTCCAGAAGGTGTTTGACAAGGTGCCACACAAAAGACTGCTGCATAAGATAAAAGTGCACAGTGTTACAGGTAGTGTATTCACATGGACAGAGGATTGGTTAACTAACAGATAGCAAAGAAAGGGGTAAATGGATGTTTTTCTGGTTGGCAGTCAATGACTAGTGGTGTACCCCAGAGAATAATGTTGAGACTGCAATTGTTCATGATTTACATAGATGATTTGGAGTTGGGGACCAAGTGTAGTGTATTAAAATTCACAGATGATACTAAGATGAAAACTGTACAGGGGACGCTGATAATCTGAAGAAGGGATATAGATAGTCTAAGTGAGTGGGCGAGGGTCTGGCAGATGGAGAACAATGTTGGTAAATGTGAAATCATCCATATTAGGAATAACAGAAAAATGGAGTATTATTTAAATGGTAAAAAATTGTAGCATGCTGCTGTGCACAGGGACCTGGGTGCCTTTGTGCAGGAATCTCAAGGAGTTGGTGTGCGGGCGCAGCACGTAATTAAGAAGGGAAATGGAATTTTATCTTTCATTGCCAGAGGGATGGAATTTAAAAACAGCAAGATTATGTTGCAGCTGTATAAGGTGCTGGTGAGGCCACACCTGGAGTTACTGTGTACAGTTTTGGTCTCCTTATTTGACAAAGGATATACTGGCACTGGAGGGGGTGCAGAGGGGATTCACTAGGTTGATTCTGGATTTGACAGGGTTGGTTTATAAAGAGAGACTAAATAGATTGGGGCTATACTCATTGGAATTCAGCAGAATGAGGGGGGAATCTTATAGAAACATCTAAGATTATGAAGGGAATAAATAAGATAGAAGCAGGGATGTTGTTTCTACTGGGGACAGTGGTGCTGGATGGTGCTGAGGGACAGTGGTGCTGGATCACACAGTATCTGTCTGCCTTGTACAGTTAACCTGAGGACTCAGGCCTGCCTCTCACGATGACACTGTGAAATTGTCTGCATGTGATATCCACCCATAGAGCATCCTGGAGTTCCCGGAATCAATGAAAGGAAAGTACATCCATAGTCATGATGTTGATGTTCTCTTTATGGTTTGCCTGCTCACTGATGGGTAGGAAAGGCTCTGGAAAGGACATTAGTCAGGTATAGTTCATTACCACATTTGTAGGTGACACTGAGACTGTGGTGTTGTAGCTTTAGCAGCGTGCACTGCAGCTGTGTCAATGTGAAGAAATCTTTTTAGAATAGCTGAGTTGCTGATGCTCAGTTTCCAACTTGATCAGACATTATTATCTCTTATTCCTTGCTGCAGTGAGGTCACTGGATCCCTGCATCTGCTCCTTCATTGAGATGTTGAATGATGTCAGCAGGAGAACCACAACTACTGAGTTCAACAGACTCAAACAGGCCCTTTGACTGAACTTCTGATCAGCAACAACTAGGGCAAGGGGGTTCTTCTCGATATGGGCATAATGAGTGTCTAGTGTCAGTGAGGTTCCCTTGATGCAATTGATTACATTCTGGATGCAAATTGTGCCAAGTCGGTGCAGGGAGGGGTCCTGCAGATATCAGTATGCGTGTTTGAAATAGTAGAAGTCTGGTAGGGCTGGGAATGCTGTGTGAATCTGTTGAACGCTGTAGTCTGGTGCTCCAACCAATACTATTCAACATCTTAGTGGAGGAGCTGACAAAGGGATCCACTCTGGATCTGGCTGTGTGAGTAAGTGACCCAGATAGAGAACCTGGTTCACCCTGAATCCCAGGGTTAAACTTTTAGCTGTATGCTCCTAATTCTGTTCAGGACCACATCAAATGCGTATCGTGTTCTTGACTGTATGACCTTTAAGGGTGGAATTTTACAGGCACATCAGCCCAAGGTTCACATAATCCCACCCAATGGAAAATGCCATTCTTTGAGACCTACCCGCCCCCAGAATCAGGGTGCGTGTGTTGATATAATTCTGGCTGAAGGAATCACCAATGATGATCTTGCTGGTTTGGCTTGCTCCATGCAGCATTGGAAGACCTAGTTGCCAGAGAACACTCACTATTCTCCGGAACTGTGATTTTGAAGAGTGGCTGCTTGCTGGTGAGACTATTGAAGTTTGAAATCTTTCTTTAATCAATAGGTTTAGGTCGCGGGGGTTTTTTGTTTATTTTGGCGCTCCGTAGCGGGAGATAGGCGCGGGGACTGCTGGGAAGGAAGCGCAGGACTATATAAATAAGGCCAAGGTAGACAGCAGGCAGCGTCGGGAGTGGGCAGTGGAGTGAGGCGGGGAGCAGAGTGACAGCTGCAAGGGCTTAAGCTCACTGGGCTTGAGCGAGCACAGGCTTGGACGTGGTAAGTGGCTGGACTCCTGTCCCACCCAAACTCAAGGTCCCATACCTCTGAAGAGAGTGTATAAAATGTCAGGGTTCATGATAAAATGCGTCCGCTGTGTTCGCTGCCATATGTGGACATTCTTGGAGGCAGCACGTCTCCCGAAAGCCCACATATGCACAAAGTGTTTGGAATTGCAACGATTGAGGGCTCGGGTGAGGCAGTTGGAGCTGAGACTGGAGGAAATGTTTATAGTCAGAGAGAACGAGGGGCTAATGAACATGGACCACAGTCCAGAAGGGACCCCAGGGCCTATGAGGAGGGATGGGTGGGTAACAGATAGGAAGTTGAAAAAGAAAAGGAGTCACGGCATTAAGATCACCCCAGAGGAGGCATCCCAGAACATCAAGGGTAGGGCAACAGCTGAGGTAGAGAGTGCAAGGGAGGGGGACCTAAATGCCCCAGAGGACAGTAGGAGTGAGGGATGTGAGATAGTGGTGGGGGATGAGAAGGTCAAGGGGATCGTCAGGCGGTTCTGTGGGCAAAAGCAGGACTCCAGGATGGTAGTCTGCCTCCCTGGAGCAGGGGTCCAGGATGTTACGGAGAGGGTAGAGGGAATTTTGAAAGGTGGAGGGGCTAAGGCTGATGTAATAGTCCACATGGGAGAGAAGGATGTAGGAGCAAAGTGCAGGGGGGACATACGTAGGCAGTTCAGGGAGTTGGGGGCCCAGCTGAAGTGTAGGGCCTCCAGGGTGGCATTCTCTGGGCTGCTGCCGATGCCTGGGAATGACAGGGTTAGGAACAACGAGGTGTTCCAACTGAATGCGTGGTTGAGGGATTGGTGTAGGGTGGAGGGATTCAGATTCTTAGACCATTGGGAATTCTTCAGGAGGGAGGGGCATCTATACAAGACGGGGAACAGTTGTCTGGGAAGGGCACCCATATTTTAGCTGGGAGGTTAGCTGGAGTGTTTCAGCAGAGTTTAAACTAATATGGAGGGGGGGTGGGAAGATAGAGGGAACTGGGAGTGGGAGAGAGATGGGTGACAGGGTAACGCCGGAGAGAAGGAGGGAAGATCAGAGAGTGCCTGAGGGCCTTCAGTGCATGTGTTTTAATGCGAGGAGTGTGACTGGCAAAACAGATGAACTGAAGGCAATAATGTTCAAGAGGAAGTTAGAAGTGGTGGCGGTTACTGAGACGTGGCTAAAGGAAGGGCAGGACTGGCAATTGAATATTCCGGGGTATAAGTGTTTTAGGCATGACAGAGGTGGTTTGAGGAGAGGAGGGGGAAGTGGCGTTATTGGTTAAGGATCACATCATAGCAGTGCAGAAGGAGGGTGGTATGGCTGAGTTAGGAATTGAGTCGCTATGGGTGGAGTTGAGGAATAGGAAGGGAGAGGTTACTATGTTGGGTGTGTACTACAGACCGCCCAACAGTCCGCGTGCCGTGGAAGAAGGGATATGTAAGGAAATTTTAGATAAGTGTAGGAAGAATAGGGTACTGTAATGGGAGATTTCAATTTCCCTGGGGTAGACTGGAAGGTGCCGCGAGCGGAAGGTGCGGACGGGGAGGAATTTGTACAGTGTGTTTTAGAAGGGTCCTTGGAGCAGTATGTGGATAGCCCGACTAGAGAGGGGGCTATACTGGATCTGGTTTTGGGGAATGAGCCAGGGCAGGTGGTTGACGTTGTAGTAGGAGAGCATGTGTCTAATAGTGACCACAACTCTGTCTGCTTTAGGGTATTAATGGAAAAAGATGAATCCTGCCCTAATGGGAGGGTGTTAAACTGGGGGAGGGCTAGATATAGCCAGATTAGGCAGGATCTTAGGGATACCGACTGGGATAAGCTGTTCGAGGGTAGGTCGACGCTGCACGTGTGGGAGTCTTTCAAGAGAAAACTAAAATTTTTGCAGGAAAGATATGTGCCGGTCAGGAGGAAGGATGGGAAGGGTAGGATTAGAGAACCGTGGGTTACTAGGGATGTTGAGGACTTGGTCAGGAAGAAGCAGGAGGCGTACGTTAGATCCAGGCAATTGGGGACAGAGGCAGCGCTGGAAAAATATAGAGAGTGTAGACGGGATCTTAAAAGGGGTGTCAGAAAGGCAAAAAAGGGGCCACGAAATGGCTTTGGCAGGTAGGATTAAGGAAAATCCTAAGGCATTTTACTCCTATGTAAGGAGCAAAAGGATGGTTAGAGGCAAGATTGGACCTCTCGGGGACAGAGGAGGGATCTATGCTTAGAGCCTGAGGGGATGGGGGAGATCCTGAATGAATACTTTGCGTCGGTATTCACGCGGGAGAGGGGCCTGATATCTGATGCCGGCTTTGAGGATTTTGAGGACCCGTTAAAGGAAATAATCATTACGAGGGAAGAAGTGTTGGGGCTTATAGGTAGCATAAAGACTTATAAAGCTCCGGGGCCTGATGGTATTTATCCCAGGCTGCTAAGGGAGGTGAGAGATGACATTGCTGGGCCTCTGACGCAAATCTTTGTCTCTTCTTTGGACACAGGTGAGGTCCCAGAGGACTGGAGGATTGCAAAGGTAGTACCGTTGTTTAAAAAGGGTCAGAGGGATAACCCAGGGAACTATAGGCCGGTGAGCTTGACTTCAGTTATAGGTAAGCTAATGGAGAGGATCCTCAGGGACAGGACGTATGAGCATCTGGAGCGCTGCGATCTGATCAGGGATACGCAGCATGGCTTCGTTAAGGGGAGGTCGTGCCTTACGAACCTAGTGGAATTTTTTGAAGAGGTGACAAAAACGGTTGATGAAGGACAAGCCATTGATGTCGTCTACATGGATTTCAGTAAGGCGTTGGACAAGGTTCCTCATGGTAGGCTGATAGAAAAGGTGAAGGCGCATGGGATACAGGGCCAGGTATGTAGATGGGTTGAGAACTGGCTTGGGAGGAGGAGACAGTGGGTAGTAGTGGAAGGCTCTTTTTCCCACTGGAGGTCTGTCACTAGTGGTGTGCCACAGGGCTCAGTACTAGGACCTCTTCTATTTGTGGTTTATATAAAAGACTTGGAAGAGGGGGTAGGTGGTGTGATCAGCAAATTTGCTGATGACACTAAGATGCTTGGATTGGCGGGGACTGAGGAGCAGTGCCAGGCAATACAACAGGACATAGATAAGCTGGTAGATTGGGCAGATAGATGGCAAATGGAATTTAATCCGGATAAATGCGAGGTGATGCATTTTGGCCGGAATAATGTAGAGGGGAGTTATAGGATAAAAGGTAAAACTATCCGGTTTATAGAGACGCAGAGAGACCTGGGGTTGCAGGTTCACAAGACTCTGAAGGTGTCAGTACAGGTGGAGAAAGTGATAAAGAAAGCGTATGGTATGTTAGCCTTCATAGGAAGGGGTATAGAATACAAGAGTAGGAGTTTGATGTTGCAAGCGTGTAGAACGTTGGTTAGGCCTCACTTGGAGTACTGCGTCCAGTTCTGGTCGCCGTACTACCGGAAGGATGTAGAGTCCCTGGAGAGAGTGCAGAGGAGATTTACCAGGATGCTGCTGGTATGGAAGGGCTGTCTTACGAGGAAAGGTTGAACGCACTGGGGTTGTTTTCCCTTGAAAGACGTCGGCTGAGAGGGGATCTATTAGAGGAATATAAGATTATGAGGGGTATAGATAGAGTAAATGGTGGTAAGCTTTTTCCACCATTAGAATCGGATAGAACGAGGGGTCACGGCCTTAGGGTGAGGGGGGCTATGTATAAGATGAATATTAGAGGGCATTTTTTCACACAAAAAAGGGTAGTGGGGGTGTGGAATGCACTACTGAGTAAGGTGGTGGGAGCAGGCACGCTAGGGTTGTTTAAGGGTCTCTTGGACAGCCACATGAGCGGTCTGCAGATAGAGGGATATCGGAGGACTGTTTAAATACTTTATTTGTTTCCACAGGCTATTCGGTCCACCTTGTTGACCAACAAGGGGCATGCATGCGGCATGTCGTGCGAGAGCTGCTCTTGGAGGTTGCTTCAGGAGTTGCCTAGTGCTTCACGTCGTCAGTGTATGTTTAAACTGGACCATCTGATGGGCAACATGACAGCTCAGAGACTATCGCTGTTGCTGTGCTGACACATGGATTTGGGCCTGTGTCTGCGGGAGTTTGCGCGTTCTCCCCATGGTTGCGTGGGTTTTCTCCGGGTGCTCCGGTTTCCTCCCACATCCCAAAAATATGCTCTTAGGCTGATTGGGTAACAAATTGTCCCTATATTGGTCGCTATATGTCATTAAGACGTTAGGACGGCGGTGCGGGCTCGTTGGGCCGAAGGGCCTGTTTCCCGTGCTGTGTTGTTCTTTGTTCTTTGTTCTTTGTTCTTTAGAGATCTCAAGGACATGCAGAGAAAACAGTTCCTGCAGTTCAGAGATATTAAAGGAGCCAGTTTTGAGGATTCTTCATCCAGCAAGATTTGCCAAACCCATATTTTGCACCTGAATACTAAAACCCTTCACATTGGTGATGTCACCTGTTTAACTCTCTTCATAAGGTGATGGAGTTTGAGCAGTACCTTGTTTAAATGGACTGGGTCGATATAAATCTTGACTCTCTCATTTTTCTTTACTGCAGCCATCCTGCTGTAATCCACCCTGATCTCATCCATTGGAGTTTTGACACTCAGTATTGTCATCTAATGCAACCCATTGACCACTTTCTGCTTCATAACTAGGGGTATACTTCTCAGAGCACAGACTGTTGGTGAATTCAGTCATCCAGCCTCATGTGGGATCTTACTGATGATACGAAAATAGAAGGCGCTGAAAAATCTCAGCAGGTCTGACAGCAGCTGGGAGAGAGAATAGAGCCAACCCTGTGAATCAGGGTGACCCTTTGTCAGAGCTTTTATCTTACCAATGATGTTACAGTTGAATAGATCTGTGCACTCTATCATTTCTGGGATCGGTTTCTGCAGTACATGTACATCTGGACCAAGCTGGATTAGTCTGATGGCACACTGTCCCAAAGGCCCATGTTCTAACCAACAATATGAAGCTGGAAGCTCCTTGTGTGCAAAGGAGAGACAGCACCCTTCTGTGTGGATGATTTGTCCACACATAGGCCTCGGGGCCCAGCTGGCTGTTAGAATCTGGTGCTGTATATGTTAAGTTCTCAGAACATTTTGCTGAGCCGTAGGTTACACTTTGCTCCAGTGTCAGTCTTTATTTTTAGTGTTGTGTTACTACAGGCACTATTCCAGGTTATCAAGATCTCACCTTTCTCAGTGACAGTGTCGACACTCTGACAGTGGAGTGCTGTTGGATACTCACTGGTTTGCTTGCTCCAGTTCATTTACGTTGTGCGTGCTCCGAATCCTGGAGAAGTGACCAGGTGCAGTGTGGTTGGTGGTACAGGAAGGGGCTGCTGGGGTTTACATCTGCAGCATTTGGTTCCATTTTGCCACAAATTACCAAACGTCAAAAGGCAGTTCAGTTCTGGGAGCTGGGACGGGACAGCGTTTTAAAGTAAACAGGCTGTGTGTCCATCTGCACGTCGGTGAGAACTCCCAAGCTACCCAAACATGAATCCTTATAGACCCACATCATCACAGCATCACACGTGACCACCTGGTCTATGGATCCTGTTAATATAAATTCCTCATGGCTACTTTTAAAATCTCAGCTATTTTAATATTTTCTTATTGATGCACCTCTCCAATGGGGTGGGAAGATTGGGAAGATGAGGGATGCAGAACAAAATGGAACTGGAGGCAGCACGGGCTGAAGTAGCTTCAGGCAGTGGCAAAATAGTTAAAACAAGCACATTAAACTAATGAGATACAATGATACAGCATCATAATTTTACACCTATCTCCCACTGGGTCAAATATTGCAACCTTCAATACTAAACTGAGCTTGATATATTCTAATGATTAGAAATCTCTATTTATACTAAAATAACTATATTCATTGTTTATTCAATGTTAAGATTATATCCAATGGATTATACGGATTCAATTCTAATATCCAAAACAGTAATCAAGTATTCCAGTATTTAAGTGCTTGGGTGGGATTTTCCAACCCCACTCTCCTCCAGACCACAGATTCATCATCAAGCAATAACCTGTTCACTGATTCTCAGTTTGGATTCTGCCAGGGCCACTCAGCTTCTCACCCCATTCAAACACGGGCAGAAGACTGAACTCCAGAGGTGAGGTGAGAATGGTTGTCCTTATACTGACAGAGTGTGGTGTCAAAGAGCCTGAGTGACCAGGGTCAGTGACAATCAGGTGGAAATACTTTTGCTGGCTGGAGTCATATTTAACACAAAAGACGATGGTTTTGGCTGTTGGAACTCAGCCATCTCAGCTCCAAGACATTGCTGCAGGAATTCCTCAGGAATTCCTAGGCAAAATTATATTCAGCTGCTTCCTTCCATCATAAGTTCAGAAGTGGGAATGTTCACTGATCACTGGACAATATTCAACATCATTCAGATACTGAAGCAGGTCCAGGTTCAAATGCAGCAAGAACTGATCAATACCCAGGCTTGGGGTAGCAAAGGACAACTAACATTTACACCGCACAGGTACCAGGCAATAACTATCTCTAACAAGAGAGGATTTAACCATCACCCCTTGACATTCAATGGCATTGCCATCACTGAATCCTCTATTATCAACACCCTTTTGACCAGTTTGCTTACTCAAGAGTTTTACCCCGATGCCTTTATTTGCAAGATGGATAAAGGACAAATGTAAGTAAAGATTCAATAAGTTTATAAATAATAACAGTATTAACCCTTAACTAAAACGTAAAACAAGAGGTTACCCCAGATTCAACTATACTACCCACAAAGATAGTTTGGTTAAACTGCAGGCTCGATTCTCTGATCCGCCATCACGAAGGTGAATCTCAATAGCAGCTTCTTCTTTCCTTCCTTCTCTGGTCAGTCTTCTGGATGGTTAAGTTTGCTTCCCTCATCAAGTTTTCGCTGCTGGTATGTCTGAAATGTATACCTTTATCCCCCTCCCTCCCCACCTTTCCAGTAACTTCTCTGATTTTCGGCCAACGAGGTCCCAGGAATGGGGAGGTTCCAATACCCAGTGGATTTCTTGATGCCTGTGATAGACACCAATGCCAACCACCCCCAGCTCCCATTCCCACCCCTGCCCAGGTACCATCTCCATGCTGTTGTTTACATATAACCTGGTATCAGGAAGAGTAACAGCAGGAACTCTCAGCCTGATCTGGGTTCTAACAAAGGGCCAGTGTATTTCAGGGTGTGCTGATCTCCTGATAAGTCTCAGTAGAGTGCAATGATCTTTGAAGGGTATTTGATGGACCAGGCCCAGACATGTTGGTGTATTTGTATAACTGACCTGTCCGAGGTTTGACTATGTTTGATTTTAAAATGCCCAATTCTTTACTTTAGGATATCCAATTTAGGATATCCAGCCTTAAACTAGCCCTGATTAAATTACCATAACGGGATTCAAAGCAGGCAAGGGGCGGGGAATGGGAAGGTTTGTTGATCTCGAGTGGGATATTATGGTTTCAGGAAGAGCCATAAAAACCCACTATTCATCCCAACTGAGTCAAGATAAAGAACAGAGCCACTGGCCAGAATTTTCCAGCCCTTCATGCTAAAAGGATCTTCCAGTCCCACCAACATGAATGGAGATTTCAATGGCTCACCACCCAGCCCAAAAAGCAATAAGTTAGCGTCAGAAAAGCCAAAGGTCAGTATTCCTTTTTCCTGTGAAAACTGATCCATTAAAACTCTAGGAAGGATGGGTTGGTTGTAGAATAGCCCATTGTGTTTGGGGCTGGGAGGAATGAAATAACAAGTAAAAGAAAATATTAACAAAATGTAAATATTTTTAATGCAGACTGTAGAATAGACAAAGTGACATATATAAAGAAAAATAATTAAAATGGGAGGAGGGGGATAGTTTAAACTTTGAGGATTAACACCGGTGTAACAACTCCGAGCTTGTTTTGCGATGGAGCTGCAGTGAGAGATTGGGCCGGTCTCTCACTGTACTGCAGCTAATTTGGGGAACTCATTAGCTGGTGTCGTGACAACCTGCAGCTGGAGTCTTTTTAGTTTAATTGCTTTCAAACTCCCGGCAGGACACTTGGCTGCTGCGTTGCCTCATTGTCACCTGTTGTCTTGTCCAGCTGCTGTGGACAAAGTGATGCCAACAACATTGAGTTCCACTTGCTGAAGGAGTGCATACTCTGAAAACTAACATGTATATTTACATGAAGACCCATACATGCACACGCATACATACATATAATGGGCAGAATTTAATTGAGCCCACCAGGGAAGCTATGATGGTGACTGAAATGGGCTACACCTCAATCACTGCAAGACCACTGATAGGTACTAATATTAAACCATTGTGCAAGAAACTCGAGGTTTCTCAGTGCTGGTGGGAGCTAGTGAAATGAACACAAACATGTCAAATACATGTCAGATAAAAAATTGTGATGTGACGCATTTTGGGAGGATTAATATGAAAAATCACTGAGCAGTAAATGTCACAATCGTGAGTGGTGGATAAAGACAGGAAGATCTTGCTTTCTGTATATACTGACATGATCCCAATAAACCACCACCCATCACAAATCTATCAGCAAAATTGATCCAGCAAATGGCTTCCAAGTCTTCTTCTGAGCCCCCCAATCCATGGAACTAGCAAATGGCTCCCACTGAACCCCCAATCCAATTCCACAACTAGCAGCAACATTTTGGATGCATGGGACCTCTTTCTGTCTTCCTGACGTACAGTTTACTGATCCTGGAACTGATCTGTGTGGCTATTAAAACATTCAGTCTCAACCATGTTCGGAGACAGGATTGAATGCACCGAGTATTGGAAGATGTAGCTGATAACTACAGAACACGTAGAAATAAAATGATGTTACCTCAATACAAATGCTTCAAACAGGTACAATAAAATGGTTAAAAAAAAAAGAGTTACTTTGGTAAATAGAAGGATAGAATATAAAAGCAGAAGTCATGTTAGAAGAAGAGTTTATCCAGAACATGTATCTTCCCTAACTTCAGACCTGCTTCTGCCAGATCCCACTGGGAGACTGGCACCCTGGAGCTGTTTGTAGCAGACTGGCATAGGTGAATATGGACTGAAAAATCCTGACATCCTCACAGCAGCTCATACCTGGAAGATGAAAAAAGTTGTGGGAATGATTCCCCAGACTGACACCTTGTTTATTATTGGAATCACTGCACCTCCAGATATTCCATCATCTGTAATTCTTACCAGAAAACTCTGAAAATATTAAAATACAGTTGGTCTTTTTGGTGATTGGTCCATATTGCCTGTTGCACTGCTTTCAACCAATAAGACTCCCCTCTTCAAAGATCGTCCTCTTTGATCGAGCTTTAAGTCACTTCTCCCAGTAACTAATGATTTCACTTGTTGTCTGTCTCTGTGAAGATCTTCGGGACATTTGTGCGAATTGTTTCTTTAGGTGCAAATTGAAGTTGCAAGCAAACATAGAACATAGAACATAGAACAATACAGCACAAACAGGCCCTTCTGCCCACGAGTTGCGCCGATCACATCTACCAATCCACAGACCTATCTATAACCCCCTATCCTATTCTTTTCCATATACTCATCCAGAAGTCTCTTAAAAGACCCCAGTGAGTTTGCCTCAACAACCTTCGACGGCAGTCGGTTCCATTCACTCACCACCCTTTGAGTGAAAAACCTACCCCTGACATAGAACATAGAACATTGAACATAGAACGTTATAGTGCAGAACAGGCCCCTCGGCCTTCGATGTTGCGCCGACCAATTAGGAAAAAGCAATGACCCTCTAACCTAAACCATTCCCTTTTCGTCCATAAACTTATCTACTAACCTCTTAAAACGCCACCAAACTTGGCGCATCTACAACTGCAGCAGGCAGGGCATTCCATACCCTTACCACCCTCTGGGTAAAGAACATACCTCGACATCCGTCCTATAACTACCACCCCTTAATTTAAAGCTATGTCCCTCGTGCTAGCTTTCTCCATCCTAGGAAAAAGGCTATCACTGTCCACCCTATCTAAACCTCTAATCATCTTATATGTTTCAATAAGGTCTCCTCTTAGCCGCCTTCTTTCTAACGAAAACAACCTCAAATCCCTCAGCCTCTCTTCATAAGACCTGCCTTCCATACCAGGCAACATCCTGGTAAACCTCCTCTGTACCCTCTCCAATGCCTCCACATCTTTCCCATAATGCGGGGACCACGCACAATACTCCAACTGGGGTCTGACAAGAGTCTTATAGAGCTGCATCATTACCTCCTGACTCCTAAACTCTATTCCTCGATTAATGAAGGCCAGTACACCGTACGCCTTCTTGACCACTTCCTCCACCTGCGAGGCCGATTTAAGAGTCCTGTGGACCCGGACCCCGAGATCCTTCTGCTCTACAACACAGCTAAGACTCCTACCCCTTATATTGTACTCCTTCATCCCATTATTCCTGCCAAAATGGACCACTACACATTTATCTGCGTTGAAGTCCATCTGCCACTTCTCCGCCCAGTCTTGCATCCTGTCTATGTCCTGCTGCAACTTTTGGCATCCCACCAGACCATCCACAACACCACCGATCTTTGTATCATCGGCAAACTTACTAACCCATCCCTCCACTTCGTCATCCAGGTCATTTATGAAAATGACAAACAGCAGGGGTCCCAGAACAGATCCCTGGGGCACTCCACTGGTTACCGACCTCCAAGCAGAACAAGACCCGTCCACAACCACTCTCTGCCTTCTGCCGGCAAGCCAGTTCTGGATCCACGAGGCCAAAGCCCCTTGGATCCCATGCCCTCTCACCTTCTCCAGAAGCCTTGCATGTGGGACCTTATCAAACGCCTTACTAAAGTCCATGTACACTACGTCCACCACCCTTCCTTCGTCAATGTGTTCAGTCACACTTTCAAAGAACTCAACTAGACTCATAAGGCATGACCTGCCCTTGACAAAACCATGCTGACTATTTCTAATCAGTCCAAACTTCTCCAACATTGTTATTTTCAAGATGGATTTGCTTGCCTGTGGTATATGAGACACCTTAATATGCACTTGCCTGATTCACAGTTATCAAAAACTTTGTTGTTACTAAGTAAAGTGGGTTTACAAGGCTTTCATAAAATATGTTAACTTAATCTATTTAATATTTATTAATGTGAAACTATTTTCCCACTTTCTTCCTGATGTCACAGGAACAGATGCACGCTGACAGTGAAGGAATACAAGTGTTACTGGATAAGGAGACACAGGAGTAGTTTCATCTTTTATTGTCAGTTTACCGGATGTACTGGCAACCTTGGCTTTTGGGATGGATTCTTAGCCACCAAATTGGCTAAGTGAGGATTAATGCAGGTGGCACAGTAGTTCGCACTGCTGCCTCATAAGGCCGGGAATCCAGGTTCAATTCTGACCTCGGCTAACTGTGTGGGGTCTGCATGTTCTCCCCATGTCTGTGTGGGTTTCCTCCGCGTGTCCCAGTTTTCTCCCACTGTCCAAAGATGTGCAGGTTAGATGGATTGGCCGTGGTAACATGCTCCTTAATGACCAAAGCTGTGCAGGTTAGATGGGATCAGCCAGGGTAAGTATGTGGGGTTATGGGGATGGGCTAGGGAGAGGGCCTGGGTAAGATACTCTGTCAGAGAGTCAGTGCAGACTCGACGGGCTGAATAACCTCTTTCTGCACTGTAGGGATTTTCTGATAATACTCTTCAGTATGCAAGCAGTAAGTAAGAGAGAGCAAATCAGTATTATCTTATTCCTTCCTTTCTGAGTGTGGGCCACTCAAACTCTCACATTAATTATTATACTTCTGTGACGTTGATTGAGGGATAAACATTGGACTCTGTTCTTCTTTGAAATAATGCCATAATTTTTTTTCACATCTACCAGAGCAGCTAGCTGGGACCTCAGCTTAACATCTCATCTGAAAGATGGTATCTCTGACAGTGCAGCACTCCCTCTGTACTGCACCAGACTGTCAGCCGTGATTTTCTGCTCCTCTGGTGTATAATGTGAGTCAAAACCTTGTGACTCAGAAGGAAAATGTCAACCAACTTCTTCTTAGGCAATCCCTTAGGCACCCAATGGGTGATTTGTTTCCACTGCTGTTTGATGGATTCTGAGCTAGCTGAAAAGCCTAGAGCATGATCAGAAGACTCTGCCATTTGCAGGGTAGGCAGTGTTTGAAAAATTGGGTAGATAAGGTGTTTTGTGTGCTCTTTCCAAAGCCTTGGCTTCACCTCTGCACACCCCCAACAAAGTTTCTTCAATAAACATTCTCCATTTTGCTTGGCCACAAGTCAAGGACTCCCATGAATTTTAATGTTTTCATGGTGTTATGACAACCATGAGGGATCGTGGAGGATCATCCAATAAAAAAGGAACAATGGAAGTTTAAAGTCAGCTCTTTAATCAGACTGGCAGCTAAAGGTCTCCTGAAACTTGGCCTTTTAACATGGCTGCAGAATCAGTGCTTTCTTCATTATATAATGAAAGGGCATTGTTTACGAAAGACCAGTCTCAGTGAGATTATTTCATTGGCGACGAGGAGTAAAATTAGTTTCTATTCTTTCTGGAGAACATTGATTATCAAAACAAGTAATCTTCTAGTAAAAACAACTGCCTCCGAAATCTGTGATACAAGTGTATAAGACTGGGCCCATGTGATATTTAGGAAAGAGATTCCTACCTCTCAGAGGTCATCAGATCATTGCAGACTGCTTTCTTCAAGATCAGCGAAGCTGCTTCGCCACGGAAAATTCAGGCAAGTTAAATTAATCTTTGTGAACATTGATATCCCATATCCAGGATCTGGGTCAACTGGACAACAAAGAGCTTTTCAGTCAGCAATAAACTCTGAGAATTATTTGAGAGAAATAATTGCCGCTATTGCCTTGCAGAAAGCTAGCACAGAGATACCGGGCTGAATAGCCTCTTTCTGTGCTTCAGGGAGCTTCAGGCTGCATCAGTCTAATCTATCCCTGACCTGAGAGATCCCAGTGCTGACTCCAGGAAATGTTCCACATCCTCACTTTCTCCGAAAGGATATCAGAAAGTCTCAGCACCTCATCCATAATTTCATAACATGAATGGATACGGGAAATTCACTGCTTACAAGTGGATACTGGAAAATCTACCCACAAGCTCAGACAGTAGAAACTAATTTGCTTTTGATCATTGAAACCTGCCTCTTCCAATAATGCTCCAATTGTCTTTTGACAAGACGTATGATTGAATCTTCTCCCACTGTATCCCCAGGCAATGCAGTCCGCATCTTAAGCATTGACTGCAATAAAAAAACTCTCCCTCATTGCCATTGCTTCATTTGCCAGGCTCCTTATATCTGATTTCTGTATCTCGCTCCCTCGTGCCAATGGGAACAGTTTCTCTCTCTCTCCATTCTCTCCAGATCTCTCCTGACATTGAAATAGCTAAAATACATTTTGAATTAGATAGTGAAATGATTCAGTGATTTGAACATCCTAACTCACTGTCCATCACTTTTTGATCTAAATCAGTCTCCATATTGTAAAAATAAGGATTCAAAGCCTGGCTGAGATTGCAGAACCAATCTGTTAGAAACAGTTCCTATCACCAACATACAGATTTAATTCCATTACTCAGCACCTTGAAAATTGTATCAATCTTCAACTAATTAATGTTTGTCAGGCTTCAAAAAAATCAGACATTCATGCTCCATTTGTCTGTCTCATCTCCAAACGCCAGTCATATTAATCACATTTTACATAATGAGCTACCTATCTCACCTGACAAAGGGCTATGCTCTGAAAGCCAATGGCTGTGCTACCAAATAGACCTGTGGGATTTTAACCTGGTGTTGTGAGATTTCTTACAGTGTTTACCCCAGTCCAACGCCGGCATCTCCACAGTAAGATTGTACCCATACAGTTTTACAGTGCAAAAAGAGACCATTCAGCCCATCCTGTTTATGCTGATCATCAAGCATCTGTCTATTCTAATTCCATTTTCCAGCATTTGGTCATTTGAATGTTTCTTAAATGTTGTGAGGGCTCCGCCCCTTCAGGCAGTAAGTTCCGGATTCCCATTACACACTGAAAAAGCTTTCCCTCAAATACCCTCTAACTCTTCTTCCCCTTAGCTTAAACCTGTTGCCCCTAGGTTATTGACCCCTCTATAAAGAGGAAAAGAGTTCCTTCCTATCTGCCCTATCTATATTCCTCATCATTTTGTAGAGACCATGATGTATAACACTGATTTGATAGCAGCAGCACCATCTTGGGAGTTAACAGTGTAGCTAACAATCTCAATCTCACAATGCTCAATACACAATCAGCAGCAGGATAGAAAGCCACTTTTATTATTTAAAGGCAACATCAACAAGTTGCAAGTTAGTTACTGTTAAATTTCATCTGGATATTGTTTTAATTCTACAAGTGTTTGGTTCTTTCTAAAGCTGTTTCAAGCTGTGAAAATCTAGAGAGATGCTGAAGGGGTTTTTGCTGCCCGCAATGCTTCTACACAAATCAGTTGCTCCCAGACAAAGCTGCAGCAGAAGGTAGTCCCCTTGGAATACAGCCTGACTTGGAAACTGAACCGAGGCCATGCAGAGCAGAACAAGCAGCTGGAAAAGGGAGGAGGAAGGAGAGATGGGATCTCAACCACTGACCGTATCAACCATTCCAGGAGAAATCCTCCAACGTGAATTTTGGTGATTAACAATGTGCAAAATGTCTCTGCTCCCAGAAGAATGTTCTCAATGAAAACTGCCATCTGTAACTGCAAACTCTGAGCAGAAAAGAACCACATTGTCACTGATTATTGAAGTTAAGTGCGGCAATGAACACAGATGCAGGTGTCACCTTCCAGCTCGGAATGAGAGGTACTTGCAATGTCTCACTGTTTGTTGTTTGCTCCTGTGAAATGGAGGTCTCCCAGACTGTCTATTCTTTAAGTGCTAATTACATTTCAGTGGGAAATGTGTGGAGTGAGCTTCAGTTTTGTCAGAATTTCAGGTTTCCCTGTAGTGCAAGGTGACATCGACTGTATGCACATCACTTTGTCATCTCTGCCAAAAGGGATTCCGTTCCCTCAATGTCCAGCTGCTGTGTGAGTGTCAGGCAGAGAATCACGCAAGTCGGTGTCTGCTACTATATTTCTTCCAATTAAACATTGGGAAGACTGATGGTATTGTTTTCTGTTTCCTACCTGTTGACCTCAGCATCGCCATAGTAACAGCCTGAGACAAGCCACTATCTTGGTATTGTATTTGACTTCAAGATGAGCTTCTGAACACACCATCATACCTTCACTAAAACCATCTATTTCCGTGTCAGTAACATCACATGACTTCACCCTTATTCTGTTGCTGAAACCCTTATTTTTTGGCTTTGTTACCTCGAAAACAGATTCCATCGGGGTTTCCAGTTTTCTCTCACGGTCTGGAACATGTGCTGGTTAGGTGCATTGGCCATGTTAAATTCTCTCTCAGTATATCTGAACAGGCACTGGAGTGTGGCAATTAGGGATTTACTTCATTGCAGTGTTAACGTAAACCTTCTTATGACACTATTAAATAAACTTTAACTTCAACTTAATCTAATACATTCCTGTTGGCCTCTCTCCCACATTCACCTCCACAAACATCTGCTCATACAGAATTCTGCTACCCATGTCTTAACTTGTATCAATTCCCTCTCTTCTATCACTCCTCTGCCTGCTGACCTACACTGGCCCCTGATCAAGCAACATCTGACTTTAAGATTCCCATCCTTGTTTCCAAATCCCTCCATGGCTGTGTTCCTCCCTGTCACTGTGATCTCCATGATGTGGAGATGCCGGTGTTGGATTGGGGTAAACACAGTAAAAAGTTTCACAACACCAGGTTAAAGTCCAACAGGTTTATTTGGTAGCAAACATCACTAGCTTTCGGAACGCTGCTCCTTTCGGAACGCTGGGTGATGCGAGTCTTTACAACTATTCAAGTCTTAAAGGTACAGAATGTGATTAGAATGTGAGTCTTTACAACTAATCTGCTATTCAAGTCTTAAAGGTACAGACAATGTGAGTGGAGATGGCATTAAGCACGGGTTAAAGAGATGTGTATTATCTCCACACAGGACAGTAAATGAGATGTTGCAAGTTCAGGCAAGTCATAGGAATTTCAGATAGTGTGACATATTGAGGCCGTCCTCATGTGTGCGGAACTTGGCTATCAGTGTCTGCTCAGCGACTCTGCGCTGTTGTGTGTTGTGAAGGCCGCCTTGAAGAACGATTCATAGATCAGAGGCCAAATGCCCTTGACCGCTGAAATGTTCACCAACAGGATGGCAACAGTCTTGCCTGGCGATTTTTGAGCAATGTTCATTCATCCATTGTTATTGTGTCTGCCTGGTCTCCCCAGTGTACCAGGCCTCGGGACATCCTTTCCTGCAGTGTATCAGGTAGACAACATTGGCCGAGTTGCAAGAGTATGTACCGTGTATGGGTGGATGGTGTTCTCACTGAGATGATGGCATCCCTGTCGATGATCTGGCATGTCTTGAAGAGGTTTGGAATAATGATGTTTCTTTATTAAACCTTTTCTTTGATTTATAAATTGGAGTAAGTTTTGTTGTATTTTCATTAGCTGCATTTTGGAGAGTTCCTTCTGAAGGAACACGCTGTCTGTGTTTCCAGTAAATGTACAAACAGCATCCTTTCACCTGCGTCCTTGTAAACATGGTCTGCTGTGCCATGAAGGATTGTGCTTGGATTTTAAAAAAGAAAAAAACAGAAGAAAAAAATGGACTGGAAATATTCAGAAGATCTGGCAGAATCTACAGGGAGAGAAGTAGAGGTAATGGGTGAAATTTTCCAATCCCGGCCTGCTAGGAATCCTTGCTCAATGTCAATGGACCTCAGACAGATCCATCAAATTATCCAGTTTGCCTGTTATAATTCCATAGGATAGAATATTTAGGCCAATGTTTCACACCTTTTATCAGAACTGAGAAAGGCTAGAAGTTATTATAGCGCCCCTGTGGACTAAGAGGCATAAAGAATCACGAGGCAGGCTTGAATAATTCAGTGCAGGGAGCTGTCTATTGAAGATGTGCTTTTATTCATAGTAAGAAGTCTCACTACACCAGGCCAGCATCTCCACATCATTGACTCATAGCCAGGCTTAATACTGTCTATAATGGCCAGAGCTAATAACCTGGCCCACATGCTTAAAGAAGCAGTCCACATCCCAAAAAGAGATTATATATATATTTTGGGGTTAAAGATGCACATTGCCCCTGTAAGAGATGTATATAGAAATGTCTGGAGTAATTCCAGGTGTGAGAACTGGGTAGGGGAGAAGGATAGGGGATGAGAGTGGGAGGCGTGGGGGATGAGAGGTGGAGAAAAGGGGTAGGGGAAGAGGGGGTAGAGGGGTGGGGGATGAGGGGTGGGGGAGAGGGGTGGGGAGGAAGAAGAACAAAAGCAAAGATCTGTGATTAAATGCAAGTCAAAAGGTATTAAACAGCCGGAAGATTATAAGCAAGGTCAAAGGAGATGTGAATGGAGTGAGTGTGCCTGGAGGAGATGTTAATGGAGCGAGTATGCCTAGAGGAGATGTGAATGGAGTGAGTGTGCCTAGAGGAGATGTTAATGGAGTGAGTGTGTCTAGAGGAGATGTTAATGGAGTGAGTGTGCCCAGAGGAGATGTGAATGGAGTGAGTGTGCCTAGAGGAGATGGTAATGGAGTGAGTGTGCCTAGAGGAGATGTTAATGGAGTGAGTGTGTCTAGAGGAGATGTTAATGGAGTGAGTGTGCCTAGAGGAGATGGTAATGGAGTGAGTGTGCCTAGAGGAGATGTTAATGGAGTGAGTGTGTCTAGAGGAGATGTTAATGGAGTGAGTGTGCCTAGAGGAGATGTTAATGGAGTGAGTGTGCCTAGAGGAGATGTTAATGGAGTGAGTGTGCCTAGAGGAGATGTTAATGGAGTGAGTGTGCCTAGAGGAGATGTTAATGGAGTGAGTGTGTCTAGAGGAGATGTTAATGGAGTGAGTGTGCCTAGAGGAGATGTTAATGGAGTGAGTGTGCCTAGAGGAGATGTTAATGGAGTGAGTGTGCCTAGAGGAGATGTTAATGGAGTGAGTGTGCCTAGAGGAGATGTTAATGGAGTGAGTGTGCCTAGAGGAGATGTTAATGGAGTGAGTGTGCCTAGAGGAGATGTGAATGGAGTGAGTGTGCCTAGAGGAGATGTGAATGGAGTGAGTGTGCCTAGAGGAGATGTTAATGGAGTGAGTGTGCCTAGAGGAGATGTGAATGGAGTGAGTGTGCCTAGAGGAGATGTTAATGGAGTGAGTGTGTCTAGAGGAGATGTTAATGGAGTGAGTGTGCCTAGAGGAGATGTTAATGGAGTGAGTGTGCCTAGAGGAGATGTGAATGGAGTGAGTGTGCCTAGAGGAGATGTTAATGGAGTGAGTGTGCCTAGAGGAGATGTGAATGGAGTGAGTGTGCCTAGAGGAGATGTGAATGAGTGAGTCGTGAGTGTGCTAAGGAGATGTAATGGAGTGAGTGTGCCTAGAGGAGATGTTAATGGAGTGAGTGTGCCTAGAGGAGATGTTAATGGAGTGAGTGTGCCTAGAGGAGATGTTAATGGAGTGAGTGTGCCTAGAGGAGATGTTAATGGAGTGAGTGTGCCTAGAGGAGATGTTAATGGAGTGAGTGTGCCTAGAGGAGATGTTAATGGAGTGAGTGTGCCTAGAGGAGATGTTAATGGAGTGAGTGTGCCTAGAGGAGATGTGAATGGAGTGAGTGTGCCTAGAGGAGATGTGAATGGAGTGAGTGTGCCTAGAGGAGATGTGAATGGAGTGAGTGTGCCTAGAGGAGATGTTAATGGAGTGAGTGTGCCTAGAGGAGATGTTAATGGAGTGAGTGTGCCTAGAGGAGATGTTAATGGAGTGAGTGTGCCTAGAGGAGATGTTAATGGAGTGAGTGTGCCTAGAGGAGATGTTAATGGAGTGAGTGTGCCTAGAGGAGATGTTAATGGAGTGAGTGTGCCTAGAGGAGATGTGAATGGAGTGAGTGTGCCTAGAGGAGATGTGAATGGAGTGAGTGTGCCTAGAGGAGATGTTAATGGAGTGAGTGTGCCTAGAGGAGATGTTAATGGAGTGAGTGTGCCTAGAGGAGATGTGAATGGAGTGAGTGTGCCTAGAGGAGATGTTAATGGAGTGAGTGTGCCTAGAGGAGATGTTAATGGAGTGAGTGTGCCTAGAGGAGATGTTAATGGAGTGAGTGTGCCTAGAGGAGATGTGAATGGAGTGAGTGTGCCTAGAGGAGATGTTAATGGAGTGAGTGTGCCTAGAGGAGATGTTAATGGAGTGAGTGTGCCTGAGGAGATGAATGGAGTGAGTGTGCCTAGAGGAGATGTTAATGGAGTGAGTGTGCCTAGAGGAGATGTGAATGGAGTGAGTGTGCCTAGAGGAGATGTTAATGGAGTGAGTGTGCCTAGAGGAGATGTTAATGGAGCGAGTGTGCCTAGAGGAGATGTTAATGGAGTGAGTGTGCCTAGAGGAGATGTGAATGGAGTGAGTGTGCCTAGAGGAGATGTTAATGGAGTGAGTGTGCCTAGAGGAGATGTGAATGGAGTGAGTGTGCCTAGAGGAGATGTGAATGGAGTGAGTGTGCCTAGAGGAGATGTGAATGGAGTGAGTGTGCCTAGAGGAGATGTTAATGGAGTGAGTGTGCCTAGAGGAGATGTGAATGGAGTGAGTGTGCCTAGAGGAGATGTTAATGGAGTGAGTGTGCCTAGAGGAGATGTGAATGGAGTGAGTGTGCCTAGAGGAGATGTTATGGAGTGAGTGTGCCTAGAGGAGATGTTAATGGAGTGAGTGTGCCTAGAGGAGATGAGAGGATGTGCTAAGGAGATGATGGAGTAGTGTGCGAGATGTTAATAGTGAGTGTGCCTAGAGGAGATGTGAATGGAGTGAGTGTGTCTAGAGGAGATGTTAATGGAGTGAGTGTGCCTAGAGGAGATGGTAATGGAGTGAGTGTGCCTAGAGGAGATGTTAATGGAGTGAGTGTGCCTAGAGGAGATGTGAATGGAGTGAGTGTGTCTAGAGGAGATGTGAATGGAGCGAGTGTGCCTAGAGGAGATGTTAATGGAGTGAGTGTGCCTAGAGGAGATGTGAATGGAGTGAGTGTGCCTAGAGGAGATGTTAATGGAGTGAGTGTGCCTAGAGGAGATGTTAATGGCAGAATCATGATCAGCTATTGTTCAAAAGCAAAGTGAAAGGAGAAAGAAAATGAGACAGAAACCAAAACCAACAAAGAGATAGAAAACAAAATGGGGCCTCAGGTTACAATCTGAAATTGTTTGACCATGGAGTCTGTAAGTTGCAAAATGCCCCACTGAATGATAAGAGATGGAATTCTCCAGCCCTTCCTGACAGGATTTTCCAGTCCCGCTAGAACCGAGATGAGGAGGAATTTCTTCAGCTAAAGGGTGATGAATGTGTAGAATTCATTGTCACAGAAGGCTGTGGAGGCCGGGTCACTGAGTACATTTAAAACAGAGATAGATAGTTTCCTGATTGGTAAGGGGACCAAAGGTTACAGGGAAAAGGCAAGAGAATGGGCTTGAGAAACATATCAGCCATGATTGAATGGTGGAGCAGACTCGATGGGCTGAATGGCCTAATTCTCAAATGGCTGAATTCTGCTCCTATACATAATGTCTTTTAGATTATGCTGGCACCATAAGATTCTGTTGGTGTTGGATGGTGAACCACCTCAGCCATGGGAAAACCCACCATGGAGCACGGGTGTTGGAGAATTCTACCCCAAAGCTTCCTTAAGGCTAATGTTGAGCTACATAAATTGCAGATAAACTTTACATCTGGGCTGGAATTCTCCCCACAAAATTCCGTGTTGAATTTGTGTGAAAACCGGAAGAATTCACATTGGATTTTTCAGTGGGAGTTCAGAGAGGAATCTCACACATTCTGTGCACTGCAAAGGTCACCAGTGTGAATATCATTAAAAACTAGGGGGGGCCACTGCATACGTGTCCATCTGCCTGTTGGTTCACCGATCGCCAGCCAGCTCCGCAACTCCAGCAACATCAGCTTTCTGTCCCCCCAAGGCCTGATTGCTGACCCCCCGACCATTCCCAGGCACAGTCCTGAACACCAACCTCCCCAGACCCCCCACCCCAGACCACCATGATCTCCAACGCCCCCCCCCCACCCCCAGCAATAACCCTCCTCCTGTAATCCCGACCCCATCCTCCACAGTGCCGATTACCCCAGCAGGCTGACTATCCACCCCCCCACCCACATCTGGGGTATTGGCAATTTGCTCCTTGGGCAATGTTAGAGGGCACAGGCTGGTACTGTCAGAGTGTCAATGCATAGGGCACTCATCCATCACCCGACCCTCTAGAGAGCTCCAATTGTCCTCCCTTCACTCCAATGGGGACGAGCTGCCCTCTCCCTGTTAGTGGGGAGCTATTGTAATCCTCGCTGGAATGAGATATTCTCGTGGGTGGGAGGTGCGAGTGTCCTGAAGTCTTCAGTCGCAGGCCCGTTAATCATATTTAAATGATATTACAATGACCCTGTAAATGGTTGGTGCATCCCCCTGCTGATTTCCAGCACAAAGCAGACACTGCTGGAAATCCGTTATTGGGAGACGCAAACAGGGTGCAAACACTCACACGAACCCCATAGAGCAGCAGACGTGAGAATCTCCCGGCCTGCAGGATGGGAGAATCACAGCTCTGGTTTTTCAATCTGTCTTTCCGACTTAATGAGACACCACTCGTAGAGAACATCCATACAATAATTATTAATAAAATGATTGACCATTGGATTAAGAGGCAATGGGAGCATGAGTACTCGGACAGATAGAACACAGGGAAAATGAGTAAACCTTTGTTTTTCAGATCAGAAGCAATGATGTTTCCTCTAGGTTCAATATTCTGTCCAATGTTGCTTTTGATAGACAGGGGTTTAGACATACAGAGAACAGTTTCAAAGCTTGCAGTATTTACAAAACTGGAAATGTGATACATAATGGGGAGGATAAGAGCTGCTTCCAGGAGAACATACATGAGATTGACAGGTACAGATTGGTTGCAGAGAATTATGGAATGTTACAGCAGGAAAAGGAGGAAGGGAAATCGAAACTCTACCCACCTTCTCTCCTGCTCTCCCCTTCTCTCTCCCCCTCATCTCCCCCCTCTCCCTCCTCTACCTCTCCTCTCCTCTCCCCAGGTCCTCCCCAGCCCTCTTCTTCCCTCTCCCCCTTCTCTCAGCCTCCCATTCTATCCCTCTCCTCTTCATCCCCTCCTCTCCCACCTCCTCCTCTCCCCCTTCTCCTTCTATTCCTCTCTGCACCTCTCCTTCTTCCCCCTTACCTCGCCCTTCCCCTCCTCCCTCCCTTCCTCTCCTCCTTACCCCTCCACATCCCCCTCTCCTCTCCCCTCCCGCCTCTCTCTCACCTCCACCTCTCCCCATCCCCCTCCTTCACCATGTTCCCTCTCTATTTCCCTCTCCCACTCTCGACTTCCACCCTCAAGTCCCACTCCCTGTCCCCTCCTCTGCTCCTCTCTCTCCTTCTCCCCCTCCTCTTCTCCCTCCTCCTCCTCTTCCCACTTTCCTCCCACCTCCTCTCCCACCTCTCCCCTCCTGTCCCACTTGCACTTCTCCCCCTCCCTCCTTCCCTCTCTCCAATCCGAAACCATAAAATGGAGTTTAAGAGATTTATTCCGTGTTTAAGATTATGAACCGTGTTGATAGAGTGAGTGGGGAGCTAGAAACACCCAAATCGGGGGACAGAATATAAAAAACAGATTCAATGGTAACCTTCAGAAGTGCATTAAATAAATGAGTGTAAAATCTGCAAAGCTATGGGGAAAAGACCTGTGTTATTCTGACTGCAAATTCTCGATCGTTATTTTGAGGTGAGTGAAAAGTGCTGTCTATGATATGTAAATGTTATATAAAACATTATGGACAATATGAATTTACCATTAACATTTCATTACACAGACAATGTTGCCTGAAGAATATTGCACAGGCCAACAAATTAATGATTATGACATTGAATGTAACAGGATTCGAGAGGCAAGAATGTAGTTTCTTCAGCTGAGCAACAAAAGAATAAATATCTCATCATTCACCAAAAACACTCCAGATTCTCTTTACCTCCACAAATTACATATCCTCCTGGTTCAACCAAATCCGGGTGAAATAACCGAGCAAATTAAATAAAGGGAGGCACATTAGCTCATGGATCAACTCCATGTCAATGTGAGTTAACGGGAATCGATTGGTGGCTGTTTCCAGGCTGATTTTAACATCTCAACACATTGGATCCAAATGCCCAATGGGCAAATAAACAGCAGCAAGGTGGCATGAATTCATTGGCAAGTTGTGATTGGTGCAGTTGGACAAAACACACACTTACTGCCCAGATACCTTTGGGGGGGAGAAGCTGTTTGTAAGACAGTACAACCTGCTAGGAGTGAAGTCAATCTGACAGTGCTCAAGTTCTTCGCTGCAACACAGTGAGAAAGGCAACTTGACCTAAATACACATCAGGAACATTGCTGGTACATCCAAAATGGCAGCTTAAGTTACTAATAAAAGCTGTATTCATCTTTCCATCCAAATGACTAACAAATTTACTTATTTCTCCTCCCTCCAGGTCCCAGGCAAATTTTAACAGTCACATTAAAATACCCAGAATACTCACAGTGCAGAAAGAAGCCATTCAGCCCATCAGGTTTACATCAAAATTCTGACAGAGCATCTTACTCAGGTCCTATCCCTGTAACCCCACGTATTAACCCTGCTAATTCCCCCAATCTACACATCTTGGGACAATAAGGGACAACTTAGCATAGCCAATCAATCTAACGGGTACATCTTTGGAGTGTGGGAGGAAACCGGAGGAAATTCACACAGACACATGTGAAATGTGCAAACTCCCCACAGTGACCCAAGGTGGGAATTGAACCTGGATCCCTGACACTGTTAGGCAGCAGTGCTGAGCGCTGTGCCTCCGTGCCACCACTAATGTTAATTTGGAAAAGTTTCATACCTTTGTAAATTTAAAGTATTAATTCAATGTTGGCTTTGTATTGCCAACATGCTTTGGACTTGCGTGTGAATCTTAACAAAGAGTCTCGTTGGAATGAATGTTCCCCAATCTCCCTGAACCCAGTCAGATCCACAACCTATCTGCTGGTGGGAGCAGGAGTTTGGTAATTGGAGGTCACAGACAGGGACATTGGAGAATTGGAGCATTCATGTTCGACCTCTGGCTGTGAGGGAGTTCTGTCCACAATTGGGGATGGGAATGACTACTGTGAGGCAAAGGAAACCTGAGTATTGGCACGCCTGAAGGAGTACTCCTACTTCTCCTGACCCAGAAGGAAACTCAAAATTAAATTTGTCAAACTTACCTAGCCTCTGGATGCCCAGGACCCAGCTCCTGAGGAGGAAACTGTTTCTCATCCCCAGATTCAAATGGATTCACAGATCGCGCTGCTAGAGATGGTGATGAAGGCAGATACGCTTAGGAGTATTTAAGGAGCTTTTAGATAAGCACATGACTATGCAAGGAATGAAGAATATGGACCAAAGGCAGGCAGAAGAGATTAGTTTAATTTGGTGCTATATTCGGTACAACTTTGTGGGCTGAAGGGTTTGTTCCTGAGCTGTACTGTTCTATGTCCCATGTTCTATCAGTTCCAATTATATAATTGGACTGCATCTGCAATCAATATTCCCCCAACAAACATACATAAACCCTTGTTGTTTTAAAGCTTGTCTGTTTAGCAGTTTAAAATGACCAGCTTCCCTACATGTTGGAGAACTTGTGTGATTGCTTGAAAGTAGAAACGGCCATTAAGCTACATCTTATTTGTTAATTAGAAGTCAGTAATTTCTAGTCTGATAGAATGCCCAGTTAATTCATATTTAATAGGCAAAATATCAGAAGGTTTATTAATGTCTCTGCAAATGTAACTCCTTTCTGCTCAGTGCTTAAGCAATATTAATACATCGTGTACATTGTCTGCACACAGTCTGTCAAAAAAAGTGCCTCAGAAATATTCTTCAGACTCTTTTTGATATGGGGCAATGTTCACTACTGCCTCACAGCGCAAGGGATCTGGGTTTGATCCTAGCTTGGGTCACTGTCAGTGTTGAGTTTGCACATTCTCCCCGTGTCTGCATGGGTTTCCTCCGGGTGTTCTCCTACAGTCGAAGGATGTGGGACTTTGGTTGATTGGCCATGATAAATTAGTGTTGGTGGACTAGCAGGGTAAATACATTGAGCTATTGAGGGGGGATAGGGGCTGGATGGGATTGTGGTCAGTTTAGACATGATGGACTGAATGGCTTCCTTCTGCTCTGTAGGGATTCTATGATTCTGTGACTGGGAGGAGCTTGCTGTCTATCATTCAAACTGGCCACAACTTTTCCATCAAGCTGGGGTCACTCTTTGGGACACAGCATCTTATTGGTGAGGCAGAGCAGTGGCAAAGAAGGAAGTAGAGGAAGGAAATCTTTCCACATTCAGCTCTCATTATCACGTGGGAATTCCTGCCCCATACGCTCAGAGATCTGCAGATTGAGAACCAGTTTGTTCGGAATATGAAGACACAAGGCAGAAGCTCATTACTCTGAGTAGATGATATCCTCGAATCGAGGGACAGCCAATGACAAATGGTCTGTGCTGAGTTACACTCAGCCAAGGTTACAGCAAATGGAGACTGTGTCATGGAAGGAATAATGCTGGATTGAGACACGCCCACCCTTCCTTGGTCAGGTTCTGCACCATTTTTGATGCAGGCAGTGTGTAACACACTTTCTATAGCTGTGGTATCACCAAAATCACCAATCCACATCCACAGATTTCACTATATTAAGAGGAGCAGTAATTTACACCGATAGGAGCAGCAAGTTTCAAAGGGACAAGACATATTGACTGAATGGATAAAACTGCAGCATATGGAGTTCAATAAGGAGAGACGCGAGGGAATCCACTTCCAATCTAAAACAGAGAAATCAAAATAAAAGCAGAAACCAAAGTGTTTTCGTAACGGCAAGAGAGTTTCTTGTGTGCTTTATATAGATGAAGCATACCATTTATAGAGAGTGCAGAAGGTGTAAAGGAGAATATGCCCCTGTCTATATCAATGGGAATGAAATAGAAACGGTTGTAAATGTGGGCTCACTTTTAATATTTAAGAAAAACTTGGTTAGGTACACGGATGAGAGGGGTATGGAGGGATATGGCCCAGGTGAGAAGGGTGTGGAGGGATATGGCGAGGGTGTAGAGAAAGATCAACTTAATGCGAGGTAGGTCTATTCAAAAGTCTGACAGCAGCAGGGAAGAAGCTGTTCTTGAGCTGCTTGATATGTGACCTCAGACTTTGCATCTTTTTCCCGATGGAAGAAGGTGAAACAGAGAACGTATAGGGTGTATGAGTTATACTGGCTGTTTTGCCAAAGCAGTGGCAAGTGTAGACAGAGTCAATGGATGGAAAGCTAGTTTGCATGATAGCTTGGGCTACATTCATGACCTTTTATAGTTCCTTACAGTCTTGAGCAGAGCAGGAGCCCATACAACCAGAAAGAATGCTTTCTATGGTCCATCCGTAAAAGTTAGTGAGAGTCACAGCTGACATGTCGAATTTCCTTAGTCTTCTCAAAAAGTAGATCCATGTGGGCTTTATAAATATAGTGTCAGTATGAGGGGATCAGGACAAATTATTGGTCATCTGGGCACCAAAAAAACTTGAAGCTCTTATAGAACCACAGAACCATAGAACACTACAGCACAGAAACAGGCCCTTTGGCCCCTCTTGTCTGTGCCAATCCATTTTTCTCCCTAGTCCCACTGACCTGCACCTGGGCCATATCCCTCCACACCCCTCTCATCCGTGTACCTATCCAAGTTTTTCTTAAATATTAAAAGTGAGCCCACATTTACAACCGTTTCTATTTCATTCCCATTGACATAGACAGGGGCATATTCTCCTTTACACCTTCTGAAGTTGGTGACAATCTCCTTTGTTTTGTTGATATTGAGAGAGAGGTTATTGTTGCCGTACCAGTTCACCAGATTCTCTATCTCATTCTTGTCATTGTTTGAGATCTGACCGTTATGGTGATGTCTTCAGCAAACTTGAAAATTGTGGTTCCTGTGGGCAAGCAGCAGGAAACTGTTTTCAATTGAACATAAAGGCAAGGCCAGTCTTGTCAGTGGAAACATTTCAGCACAGACATACCACAGTTACTAATTCATATTTGTAGCCACTGTCTCCTTTCACACTTGTCAATGCCACTGCTTTGCCAGTCAGTGATTGCCAAGACATGGTGAGAGCTCCATTGTAACAGCTGGTAACTTTCCCATGTCCTCACAATGCTGTCAGGAAAACAGCTACAATCTCAGTTCAATTACCCACCTTCTGGAAAACTTAGAGAGTATCTCAGACCTCAAATCACTTGCAGCAACGTGTTCAAACTTGTGTGTTCGACAGCACTAGCTTCTCAGCCACCATTAACTGCTTCTCATGCTGCACATGCCTCCTTCTCTCTATTTTCTCATTTTTTTTAATATCTAACAAATACAAAGTATCTGTTATTTTAAGTTTCAGGCCATCTCTGTCCCTCTGATTACTGATGGGTTTTGCATTCTGACCTCAGCTTGCCTATTTTAATGGAATTGTTGTCACCAGTATCAAGTCTCCAAGTGATTTGAAAATGTATCATCCAATGCATTAATGTCATTAAGTAGCTCCGCTTCTAAAATTAAATTACTGTACTTGCAGTCTTTGGCTAATCAGCACAAATCACCAATCAATATATCAATACTTTCCTTGTGTCCGTGAGACCATGTTGCAACTGTACAAAACTCTGGTGCGGCCACACTTGGAGTATTGTGTACAGTTCTGGTCCCCACATTATAAGAAAGATGTGGAGGCATTGGAGAGGGTACAGAGGAGGTTTACCAGGATGTTGCCTGGTATGGAGGGCAGGTCTTATGAGGAAAGGCTGAGGGACTTGAGGTTGTTTTCATAAGAGAGAAGAAGGCTAAGAGGTGACCTAATTGAGGCATACAAGATGATCAGAGGGTTAGATAGGTGGACAATGAGAGCCTTTTTCCTCGGATAATGATGGCTAACATGAGGGAACATAGCTTTAAATTGAGGGGTAATAATTACAGGATGGATGTCAGAGTTAGGTTGTTTACTCAGAGGGTAGTAAGAGCGTGGAATGCCCTACCTGGAGCAATTGTGGATTCACCAACTTTAAGGCTGTTCACGTGGTCAGTGGATAAACATATGGATAACATTGGAATAGTTTAGGTTAGATTGGTTCCACTGGTCGGCACAACATCACAGTCTGAAAGGTCTGTACAGAGCTGTAAGGTTTTATGTTTTATTTGCAGGTTCCATGATAGTTTTCTGGCAGATATTGAACTATATCTCTAAAGCATTAACAATTTCATCATGTGTGGTTTTAGCCTCATCAATCCCCAGTATAACTAAGATGTTATACTGCATAGTTTCCCACTGTACACAAAAGTGTGCTGACCCACTCACAATATAGCTTGTGTAGTGTGAAATCAAGTGAACCTCTTGTACCCTCAGGCTTGATTTAAGCTGCAACTTAGTCTAAAATCGCTAGTAGAGAAAGGGAATTTTTCTAATACAATCCCTTTACCATTTGCCACCATATATTAGGGCAATTTTGAGCCCACACTCTCCACCTGTGGGATGGCAGGTCACATTCAAAATTCAGAATGTGCGATATGTTCCCAGCAGAGTGGTGTCAAACATGCTGCGGGCCCACAGAGAGTTCGGAGTAAGCGCTCAGGCACCCTCTGGGGTGTTCACTGCTCAGGGAGCACCTGAGAGGACACGGGAATCACAGATAAGTAACACTCAGGGCCAGGAGTGGATTCCAACAATTTGCATACTAGGGGAAGGAGCCACAGAGGCCTTACCGAGGGTGACCATGCAGAGGAGGAGCAGAAGAACCCTTGACAATGAACAGTGCCCAATTGAGACAATACGCTCAGGATGGCCTCATAGCATCTCGCTTCAGGGACCGGTGGGACAGGGGAATGACGAGCTCTCTCACCGTGGCATGTGTGGACATCTCCTGCCATGGGGTGTCCATCCGACACCAAGGTCTCCACCGTAGATACCAACATCGCAGTGTTAGCCTTGATCATATCTTCAGATTAAAGGAAATGGGTTGCTTCAAATTAGCCTTGCGGTCTGAGGAGGGCCGATGTCATCCCTCCCTGATACTCACGACTCTGCTCAAGGGCAAATAATCGGCAAGGAGCTCAGCAGGTTCCTGGGTTCTGTCATCCCTCTGAGTGTGAGTTCCCTGACTCCCTGTCTCCGTCTGCAGTGGATCTTTAACTAAGAAATGAGTGACCTGGAAACCTGCCTACTTACTGCACACACTGTGAGTATCTGTGGTGGTGCTGGGTGTGGGTAAAAACTGTGATGCCTCTTCAATTTGGGGTTAGAGAAGATTCCCTCTGAATTGCCGGAGTCTGGTGAGTCCATTGGCTGCAAGGATGGTCCGGCCTCAAGAGAAGGGACTTGGCATCAGTACATTCCAGGAGACACTGAGGGAACATTGATTACTTACTTGAGACTTGAGGAATGATGACACATGGGGTGGGATTCTCCCAAAAGATTTCTAATTGTTGAATTTGGGTTAAAAACTGGAGTAAATCCTGTTGGTTTGGTCAATGGTATTTTCAAAATGGATCTCCCATGTGCAGCACACTGCAGAGTGCACCGTGTGAAGCTCATACAGATCTCTGGGCGGGGCTGTTGGAGAGTGCACAGCATTGTGCTCAGTGGGCTATTGCGCATGTGCTGATCTGTCAGTGCTGAGATTGGCACAGTAGCTTTGCACTGCCAGTCTCCCAATCGCTAGTCGGCAACCCTGCATCCTGCCCCTTCAATCCCTGTTTTCTGATTGCTTGCTTCCCGAGGTGTGTCCGAGGGTCTTGATCTCCCCATACTTCCCCCCACCCCCGAAATCTGGTGGCTGGAGACTCATGGAGGCCATGATGCCCGGTGGGGAGTCTGCTACACGGCCTCCACTGGGGTCTACCAGCCACTGTTCTGCTTGAACAATGTATTGGGCTGGGAGAATTCACCCCCACCCCCCCCTCCCCCCCAAGACTTGAAGATTCTCATACTGCTCTCACCAGCAGCACAGGCTCACTCTCCCTCCTCCATGGCCAGCTCGAGGACTTGCCTCTCCAAGTGGGTGAGGATTCAGGGCTGGGGCAGGAGTCCAGCTGGTTGTGTCTCTCAGGCGTGTTGTGGCTGAGCTTGTCCTGCAATGACAGCAACAGGGAGGGCGGAGGTGAGAGTAGTGAGATCGGTGGGGTGTAGCAGGGTGGGGGCTGAAGTATGAGGAGCAGAATGGCTGCTGCTGAATTTGGGAGGGAGAAAGAGGGGAAAACCTGATGCCTGCTGTTGGAAAAGACCAAGATGGCTGAGAGAGAGAAGAGATTGGGAGTACAAAAAGTGTGTGACAGTGTCCACTGGGAGATTGGGGGTAGCTCACTTGCCCTGGCTGAGTGAAAAAGGTTATTCACCTTCTTGTGACACTGCTGCCCCGTCCTCTCTGTACTGCACTTCCACTGACCAGGGCTGTCACTGTATCCCAGGCAGGGCTTGTAACCCCGGTGAACAAACGCCTCCGAGAGCGGGGGTGGAATTGCTCTGCCTCTGCTCCTCTCCGTCCAGCATGTTGATGAAATCCTCCTCCAAAAAGCGCGGTGTCGTCTTCTTTCCTGCTTCAGTCATTGTGGAACTAGTGCTGGGGGAGCTGTTTATACAGACTTCCCACAGGGCTTGCAGCAGTGAAGCTGTCCCCAGGCGGGAGAATTGGAGGGATAATTCCACTGCTATGCTGTAATTCATGTGGGTGTAGAAATTATGTCAAATGAGGCATAAGATTTGGCCTGAAAACACATCAGTGTCTTAATGGGAAACACTCGGTTTCTCACACCAAAACCAACATTGGGCCATTTTTCATTGTGTTGTTGGATTGGAGAAGTTCCAATTCTTTCTGAAGGCAGCTAGGAGTATCCAGCCTAACATTTATTTTAGTATATTTATGGATTATAAGTCCAACATGCTGGACGGAGAGGAGCAGAGGCAGAGCAATTCCACCCCCGCTCTCGGAGGCGTTTGTTCACCGGGGTTACAAGCCCTGCCTGGGATACAGTGACAGCCCTGGTCAGTGGAAGTGCAGTACAGAGAGGACGGGGCAGCAGTGTCACAAGAAGGTGAATAACCTTTTTCACTCAGCCAGGGCAAGTGAGCTACCCCCAATCTCCCAGTGGACACTGTCACACACTTTTTGTACTCCCAATCTCTTCTCTCTCTCAGCCATCTTGGTCTTTTCCAACAGCAGGCATCAGGTTCTCCCTCCTTCCTCCCTCCCAAATTCAGCAGCAGCCGTTCTGCTCCTCATACTCCAGCCCCCACCCTGCTACACCCCACCGATCTCACTACTCTCACCTCCGCCCTCCCTGTTGCTGTCATTGCAGGACAAGCTCAGCCACAACACGCCTGAGAGACACAACCAGCTGGACTCCTGCCCCAGCCCTGAATCCTCACCCACTTGGAGAGGCAAGTCCTTGAGCTGGCCATGGAGGAGGGAGAGTGATAATGCTTGTTTTCCTCTTCCTTTTACCTTAGATTGTCCCTGAGTCTCCTGTCACATGACTATATGTCGCTCCCTTCTTTGACAACACAGACTGTTACAATTAACCCTCTGTTGGATTTACTGCAACTTACACTGTCATCCTCCACTCTCCAGTTATATTGCAACCTTTGTGTTGTTGTGCAATGGGACTAACATTGTGTTGATGTGTAACACACAGTGAAATACACTCTCAGATCTCTGTCCTAAACACCAAGTCTTGTCCAGACATTATTGCTGCAGTTATATTTCTCTCTGGGCTAATACTTGCCAACGTTCTGCGTTTCCTTCATGTGACTGTTTACTTTATAAAGTATTATAGCCGTATTTTAGTTAAATATCAGGGTTTGTGGAGTGGCACTTGGATTTCTTTGATCAACTTCTTGGAAAACTTCATGCGACCTTTGGGCCAGCCAATCCATTGCTGAATTTCCTGACTGATTTATTCGGGATGTTTCTCTTCTGCACTCAATATTATCGGCGTCTGTCTCTTAGACTGCAATCTTCCCAGCCTTTAAAGGTAATATTGGAGTCTGTAGTTGTGGAAAATAAATGAACTATCTCCCTGACTTTCCCGTGCCTCCCAGAGTATTCCCTGGAGAATTCCCACTGACATTGGCGGATAGCCACTCATGGTCATTAAAGAGTCTATTATTCCTTAATATGAAACTTAAGGATTATTTTTGGAAGATCACATTCATTGTCCCCCTCTCCCCATTGCCCCCTCTTCCACCCCCCCTCCCCCATCCCTCCACACCTCCACCCCATCCCATCCCACTCAGTCCACAATTCATCCCCTCACAGGAAGCAGTATGAATGTTCAGAACAACATGACAGGCATTTGCTGAGGAGATTTTGAAGCAGCTACCTGTTCTTTACAGTATATTTCCTGTGTCGTGTTTCCATTTCACAGAGTCTCCTTCCTGCAGATTGATCAAAGCAGTTGGTTTGGGAGTTTGTTTCCTGTCGTCAGTTGCAGCATCAGTATCACTCCCCCAGTGTGCACTTGCTCACTGATGTAGATTGTGATTCATAGGGACAAATAGAAATGGTCGAGAGTTTCAAGTTTTTAGGTATCCAAATCACCAATTACCTGTCCTGGTTCCCCCATGCTGACACTATAGTTAAGAAAGCCCACCAACACCTGTACGTTCTCAGAAGACTAAGGGAATTTAGCATGTTAGCTACAAGACATCCTTTCTTGCAACGTATTAGGTAGACAACGTTGGCCGAGTTGCAAGAGTATGTACCGTGTACCTGGTGAATGGTATCCTCACGTTTGATGATGTCGTCCATGTCTATGATCTGGCATGTCTTGCAGAGGTTGCTGTGGCAGGGTTGTGTGGTATTGTGGTCACTGTTCTCCTGAAGGTTGGGTAGTTTGCTGCGAACAATGATCTGTTTAAGGTTGTGCGGTTGTCTGAAAGCAAGAAGTGGGGGGGTGGGGATGGCCCTAGCGAGATGTTCATCGTCATCGATGACATGTTGAAGACTCCAGAGAAGATGTCGTAGCTTCTCTGCTCCGGGGAAGTACTGGACAACAAAGGGTACTCTGTCCACCTTGTCCCATGTTCGTCTTCTGAGGAGGTCAGTGCGGTTTATCGCTGTGGCACGTCGGAACTGTCGATCGATGAGTCGAGCGCCATATCCTGTTCTCACGAGGTGTTCTCACGAGGGCATCCTTCAGCGTCTGGAGGTGTCTGTCACGATCCTCCTCATCTGAGCAAATTCTGTGTATACGGAGGGCTTGTCCATAGGGAATGGCTTCTTTAACGTGTCTAGGGTAGAAGCTGGAGAAGTGGAGCATTGTGAGGTTGTCTGTCGGTTTGCGGTACAGTGAGGTGCTGAGGTGACCGTCCTTGATGAGATGCGTGTGTCAAGAATGCAACTGATTCTGGAAATAGCCATGGTGAGTCTGATGGTGGGATGGACTTGTTGATATCATCATACAGTTGTTTCAATGATTGTTCACCATGAGTCCAAAGGAAAAAGATGTCATCAATGTATCTAGTATATAACCTTGGTTGAGACTGTGTGTGAAGAAGTCTTGTTCGAACCTGTGCATGAAGATGTTGGCATACTGAGGTGCAATTTGGTCCCCATGGCTGTTCCTGTGTCTGGATGAAAGCTGTTGAAGGTGAAGACATGTGTCCAAGTGAACGATGAGTTGTAAAATTGCATCGGAAACTGCAGTTGTTGGCATTGATACTGAGGCAGTTGCAGCAATACTCTCGTGGGGGATGTTGGTGTAGAGCGCCAACATCCATTGTGACAAGGAGTGTCCCTGTTCACTGCTCCATGGTGTGATTTCTGAGGAAGTCCGTAGTGTCAAGACAAAAGCTGGGGTTCTTTGACATGGGTTTCAGGATGCCCTCGATATACCGGAGAGGTTCTCACACAGTCCATTGCCCATACGATGGACGGCGGGTATGTTTGCCTTGTGTATCTTTGGAGCAGTAGAGATCTCCAATGGGGAGTACGTGGAATGAGAGCCCGGAGGGTGTTCTGAAGGTCCGGATCAAAGGTTTTGATCAGAGTGTTGAGTTGACGAGTGTGTTCTTTGGTCGGATCTGCTGGTAACTGTCTGTAGTGTTTCTCATTGTTTAGTTGTCGGTACACTTCTTCATAGTAGTCCATTCTGTTCGGTATGACGGTGGCGCCTCCTTTGTCTGCTGGTTTGATGATAATGTTGCGGTTGGTCTTAAGAGCACGGATGGCCTTGCATGGCCAACGCCGGCATCTCTACATCATGCTCATTCTTGCCCAGAGTGAAGTACGTGAAAATTTGAAAGCGTACGCTTTATAAAGCAGCCTATAGCCACCTGATACAAGGATCATTAGTTTGGGTGCCAGGTGAGATCAGAGAGTAAGCACACAAAATCATTTTCTAAAATGGAGCCTCAAAGTGACATGAAGACTCCTATTTGCATGTGGAAAGAGGCTAATGTCTAATTCAGGAGCCTCAATGTCAGTAGGAGCCTCACAGATATAGTGGGTGATAAACATCTGCCTAGGATTGAGCAGATGTGAGGTCATGGCCTAGTGGCATTAACACCAGGCTATTAATCCAGAAACTCAGCTAATATTTTGGGAATCCTGGTTTGAATCCCATCATGGCAGATGATGGAATTTGAATTCAATAAAAAAATGTGAAATTAAGAACCTACTGATGATCATGAAACCACTATCAATTGTCATAAAAACCCATCTGGTTCACTGTTGTGTTTTCAGGAATGATTTTTTAAAAAATTAAGCGGCAAATTTTACCCTCCAGCCCACTATGGGAACAGAAGCTGGTGAGGGATAGAATGTAAAAAGGTCCATTGACCCAGGACAGAATTTTCTGGTTTCAGGGTATTGTGGGAAATTTACCACTTTGGAGTCAGACTTGAAGGTTCAATGAAACAGTTTTATAGAACATAGAACATTACAGCACAAACAGGCCCTTCAGCCCACAAGTTGCACCAATCACACCCATACTTACCAGGCCATAGAACTATCTGTAACTCCCAATTCCATTTAATCCCATGTACTCATACAGAAAAGACCCCAGCGAGTTCGCCTCCACCACCACTGACGGCAGTCGATTCCACTCACTCACCATCCTTTGAGTAAAAAACTTATCCCTGACATCTCCTCTGTACTTGCTGCCCAGCACCTTAAATCTGTGTCCTCTTGTAGTGACCATTTCAGCCCTGGGAAATAGCATCCGAGAATCCACCCTATCTATTCCTCTCAACATTTCTCACAAAGCTTTGGGAGAAAGCACTGGTACTCTGCAGTACTTGGCATCTACCTCCTCAACTACACAATGTTAGTTGAGCATCTTTATACCTTTTAGATAATAAATAGTACAGATGTTAACTGTTAAACCATCGTTACAAGTTGAGTAGGCAGATACGGATAGTGACAGTTAACACATCTTTCCAAGCAGACAGGTACGGACATGGACAATTAATACATCATTGGATATTAAATGGATACATTTGTGCAGTTATATCCTCGATTAATGGTTGGTTTTGTTATATACTTTTGGACACTGATGTCCCTTTCAGTGGCTGATCTCATTATCAAACTCATTGCTCTGGGTCTGCTCTTTATCTGAAGTTTTAAAGTGCCCCAGGTCTGATCAGTTTCCTGCAGCAATGCAGATACTGCAGGTTTTAACTCTATGCCCAAAGTCAGTGCCTTTTAATGTCCCGTCCCAGAGTCCATTTTGTGTGTCAGTTAACCATTTTGTGTCCATCGCTTTGATTTCACCATAACAGCAATGAGTGAGGCTAGAAAATCCCACCCTAAAAGTCCATGACTCTTTGGTGCCCGTATTACATTAACATTTCAGGATCTGTTTAATTTTCCATAATTATGAAATGTAACTTTTTTTTGGGAAGGAACTTTTGGCTGCCAAATTTTCCAGCTTCACTGTAGCAGGAGCGTAGCGTGACCACAGGTAAGATGATGTTCCAAGCATGAAAATATAAACTTATTTAAAAATATGGCAAGATGGGGGAGCATTGTGACACAGTGGTTAGCACTGCTGCCTCACAGTGCCACGGATCCAGGTTCAATTCCAGCCTCAGGTCACTAGCTGTGGAATTTGCAGGTTCTCCATGTGTCTGAGTGGGTTTCCTCTAGGTGCTCCGGTTTCCTCCCACAGTCCAAAGATGAGTGGGTTAGGTGGATTGGCCATGCTAAATTGTCCCTTAGTGTCCAAAGATGTGTGGGTTAGATAAGTTGACCTTGTTAAATTGACCCTAGTTTCAGGGGATTAACATTAAATTTATGGGTTACAGGAAAAGCTCCTGGGTGAGTTGTGGTTAACATAGAACATAGAACACTACAGCACAAAGAGGCCCTTCGGCCCACAAGTTGTGCCGAACACATCAAAACCTACCCAGCTATAGACCTATCTATAACCCCCAATCCCATTGGATCCCATATACTCATCCAGAAGTCTTTTAAAAGACCCCAGCGAGTTCGCCTCGACCACCACCGACGGCAGCCGATTCCATTCACTCACCACCCTCTGAGTGAAAAACTTTCCCCTAGCATCCCCTCTGTACTTGCTTCCCTGCACCTTAAATCTGTGCCCTCTCGTCGCGACCATTTCAGCCCTGGGAAATAGTCTCTGAGAGTCCACCCTATCTATTCCTCTCAACATCTTGTAAACCTCTATCAGGTCGCCTCTCAACCTTCGTCTCTCCAGGGAGAACAGTCCCAGCTCCCTCAACCTGTCTTCATAAGGCATGCCTCCCAATCCAGGCAACATCCTTGTAAATCTCCTCTGCACCCTTTCAATAGCTTCCACGTCCTTCCTATAGTGAGGCGACCAGAACTGCGCACAGTACTCCAAGTGTGGTCTGACAAGGGTCCTATAAAGCTGCAGCATTACCTCCTGACTCCTGAACTCAATCCCTCGATGAATGAAGGCCAGTACACCGTAAGCTTTCTTAACCACATCCTCCACCTGGGAGGCCGATTTGAGAGTCTTATGGACCCGGACCCCAAGATCCCTCTGCTCTTCCACACAGCTAAGACTCCTACCTTTGATAGTGTACTCATTCATCCCGTTGGATCTGCCAAAATGGACCACAACACATTTATCCGCATTGAAGTCCATCTGCCACTTCTCCGCCCAGTCTTGCATCCTGTCGATGTCATGCTGCAACTTCTGACATCCCTCCAGACCATCCACAACACCACCGACCTTCGTGTCATCGGCGAACTTACTCACCCATCCCTCCACTTCCTCATCCAGGTCATTTATGAAAATGACAAACAGCAAGGGTCCTAGAACAGATCCCTGGGGCACTCCACTGGTGACCGACCTCCATGCAGAAAAAGAGCCATCCACAACCACCCTCTGCCTTCTGCAGGCAAGCCAGTTCTGGATCCACAAGGCCAAAGCCCCTTGGATCCCATGGCCTCTCACCTTCTCAAGAAGTCTTGCATGTGGGACCTTGTCAAATGCCTTGCTGAAGTCCATGTACACCACGTCCACTGCTCTTCCTTCGTCAATGTGTTCAGTCACATTTTCGAAGAACTCAATTAAGCTCGTAAGGCACGACCTGCCTTTTACAAAACCACGTTGACTATTTCTAATCAACCTAAACTTCTCCAAATGCTCGTAAATCTTGTCCCTCAGAAGCCTCTCCATCAGCTTACCAACCACTGAGGTCAGACTCACCGGTCGGTAATTTCCAGGACTATCCCTGTTCCCTTTCTTGAAAATAGGGACCACATCCGCAATCCTCCAATCCTCCGGAACCTCTCCCGTCTCCATCGACGACGCAAAGATCATCGCCAGGGGCTCTGCAATGACATCCCTCACCTCCCACAATAACCTGGGGTACATCCCATCTGGTCCCGGAGACTTGTCTATCTTGATAGCATTTAAAAGTTCTAACACATCCGCTTCCTTAATATCTACATACTCAATCTTTTCAGTCTGCCGCAAACTTGTAGTGCATCCTCCCAGATCACTTTCCACCGTGAATACTGAGGCAAAGTACTCATTAAGCACCTCTGCCATTTCTTCCGGTTCCATACAGACTTTTCCCCCTTCACCTTTTATAGGTCCTATCCCTTCTCTTCTCATCCTTTTACTTTTCACATATTTGTAGAAGACCTTGGGATTCTCCTTAATCCTACCAGCCAAGGCCTTCTCATGACCCCTTCTGGCTCTCCTAATTTCCTTTTTAAGCTCTCTTCTATAAGCCTTATACTTCTCTAGATCCCCAACATCTCCTAGCTCTTTGAACCTTTTATACACCTTTCTTTTCTCCCTGACTATGTTCACCACAGCCTTCGTGCACCACGGTTCCCGCGTCCTACCAAAACCTCCTTGTCTCACCGGAACGTTGTCGTGCAAAGCTCCAGACAAGCATTCCTTGAATATCTGCCACCTTCCTTCTGTGCTTTTCCCCAAGAACACCTCCTTCCAGTTTATTCGCCCCAACATCTGCCTGATGTCTTCATATTTCCCCTTATTCCAGACAAACACCTTCCTAGCCTGCCTGATCCTATCCTTTTCCAATGCAAGGGTGAAGGAGATAGAATTATGATCTCCATCCCCAAGATGCTCTCCTACCGAGAGATCCATCACCTGTCCTGGTTCATTAGCTAGTACCAGGTCCAGTACAGCCTCTCCTCTCGTAGGCTTGTCCACGTGCTGTGTCAGGAAACCCTCCTGAACACACCTAACAAACTCCTCCCCATCCAAACCCCTTACCCTTGGGATATTCCAGTTGATGTTTGGGAAATTGAAGTCTCCCATCACAACAACTCTGTTATTTCTACATCTCTCCAGTATCTGTTTCCCTATCTGCACCTCAACTTCCCTGTCACTATTGGGCGGCCTATAGAATACACCCAGCAACGTCACCGACCCTTTGCTATTCCTAACTTCCACCCACAGAGACTCCGTAGACATTCCCTCCTCGGTATCCACCTTCTCTGCAGCCATGACACTGTCCCTGATCAACAGTGCCACTCCACCACCTCTTTTGCCTCCCTCCCTGTCCTTCCTGAAGGATCTGAATCCCGGGACCTGTAGTACCCAGTCCTGTCCCTGAGACATCCAAGTCTCTGTAATGGCCACCACATCACAATCCCAAGCAGCAATCCACGCCCTAAGTTCATCCACCTTATTTACTACACTCCTGGCATTAAAATAGACACAGCTCAGTCCCTCAGACTGGACATTTCCCTTCTCCCCCACTCGTCTAACCTGCCTCTCATCCTGCCTAGAGTCCTTCCCTACCTGGGAGCTAACTTCCTTGCTCCCAGTCTCCACATCACTATTCCCTCCCCCTAACCTTTCTAGTTTAAAGTCCCCCCAGTAGCCCTAGCCAGTCTTCCCGCCAAGATATTAGTCCCCCTGGGATTCAGGTGCCACCCGTCTTTGCTGTACAGGTCACACCTGCCCCTAAAGAGGTCCCAATGATCCAGGAACCGGAATCCCTGCCCCCTGCTCCAGTCCCTCAGCCACGTATTCAACCTCCACCTCATACTATTCCTGCTCTCACTCTCCCGAGGCGCAGGCAGCAATCCTGAGATTACTACCTTCACTTTCCTCTCTCTCAGCTGCCTACCCAGTTCCCTATAATCCCTTTTCATGTCCACTTCCCTCTTCCTGCCTATGTCAGTAGTACCTATATGTACTACAACTTCCAGTTCCTCACCCTCCCCTTTCAGGATGTCCGGGACGCGTCCAGAGACATCCCGAATCCCAGCTCCAGGGAGACATACCACCATCCGTGACTCCCATCTGCATCCACAAAAACGCCTGTCCGCCCCCCTCACTAGGGAGTCCCCTATAAGCACTGCCTTTTTGCTCTGTTTTTTAGGTTTTTGTTTTTGTTCAGCTCCAGGGAGCTGGCCACCGCTGCCTCCCTTGGATGAGCTGTCCCCCACAGTAGTACTCAGGCAAGAGTACTTATTTTGAAGGGGGACATCCACCGGTGTACTCTCCATCACCTGAGGTTTCCCCTTCCTAATAGTTACCCATGTGCCTTCTCCCCTTTGCCCTGGTGTGACTACTTGTCTGTAGCTCCTATCAATAATCTCCTCATTCTCCCTAATGAGTCGAAGGTCCTCAAGCTGCATTTTCAGTTCTTTTACCTGGTCCCGTAGGGATTGCAGCTCCACACAGCGATCACAGGTATGGACATCTGGGAGACCAGGAGCCTCCAAGACCTCCCACATGTTACACTGGCAACAACATGCTGGCCTCACACCCATGCTTGCCCCTTTTTAGTAACCCAGAGAAAAAAAAAGTAAGAAAGATTAAAAAAAAACTTACCTTGCCTCCCCTTTTTGCTTAGGCTCTGAACCAAGGACCTTACAGCTCACACAAAAACAAACTTACCTGCTCCTTCTCAGAGCTCTCCTCTCTCTCTCTCTTTTTTAGGTTAGAGGAGGAGGGGGGTGTTGGGATACTCTACTTGTGTAGAGTATCGGGATTCCACACCACTCCAATTTATAGTGAGGTTGAAAAAAAAACTACACTACCCAAGGTGCTTTGCAACACCTTCCAGGTTTAAAAGTTTAAAAAGTTTAAAAAAACTAGTAAAATTTAGACTTAAAAAATCGCTCTACTCACTCACAAGCTCTCTACTCGCAAATGGCTGCCTCTCCACAGTGCTCCCAAGGAACAATTAGTACAGACTCAATAGGCCAAATGGCCTCCTTCTGCACTGTCGGGTTTCTGTGATTTTATGAGGAAGAAGAGAAAAACCTCAAAGTACAGATACATATATTCCTGAAAATATGAGGAGAAGGGAACAATACTGTTAACAAGGCCATTGCAATATTGGATTTTATAATCAGAGACAGAGAGTAAAGAGGCAATGATAAATCACCTGTGTCAGTGCTGTAAATACTGTGTAATAAATCAGCATTGGGACTGGCAAGGCCACAGTTTGAGCATTAAGTGCTGCTTTGGGTGCCCAATTACATTGGGTACATTGATACCGTGCAGAATATAAAGCTTAAACATGGAACCTATTCTGCTAAAGCAGCAAAGGTTAAGGAAAGTTTGATTGGAACTGCAATGATGAAGGGTTTTGCTGGAATAAACCTGGGAAGAATATAATTGGTTGGCAAGTGGACTCTGATAGGTAGAGGTGATGCCATGGAGGATGCACCAGTTGATGCTGACTGACAGTTAACTGCAAAGTATTGTTTGAAATTTAAACAAGATAGCTTGACACTGATTCGTTAAGGCAATGTCCTGAATAATGACGAAATCAATATTTTATTTACCTCCAACACAGAGCTATGTTTCGAGTCTTGCAGGCAAGGACTGGTTGGGTACCTTGCCTGTGGAATACAGTAGAAGTGACATGATTTTTGATATGATCCACCAGTTCTGTTCTACGTACACACACTGCACTTATTTCAACTAAACAAACTAAGTGATAGCCATTCGCTGGCTCATTCCTCATGACAATGCCTTGATTAAGCAAAGTTAAATTGCCTGGTTTAAATTTCAAACAATGCTTGGCCATTAACTGTCAGTCAGCATCAACTGATGCATTCTCCATAGCAACACCTCTACCAATCAGAGTCCATTTGCTAAACAATTAGTACTCTCTTCTCATACACTAAATATTTGTTGATTCCCCTTACATTATATGCTTATAAATGTCCTGATGAGTGTAAGATGAAAAGTTTAATCAAAAAATATCTTTTTTCAACAATACACAAGTTTTCTACTATCGAATATCTGTTTATAGAACAGATGAAATGTAGGAAGGAAATTCTGGCTGTAAAATCTCATGAACCCCTTTGATTCTGCTTCCTTTATAATTATTGCAAGGAAAATCCAGTGAATTATGTTACGAATATATATGTGATCCTCCCTTTATCTTTCCATTTCTGCTTCAGGCTGGACAGTAATGACAAAGATATATCTCTCTCTGTCATACCTGAGTCAGCAAGTATTAATTCTAAAATAAACAATTTGTTTCTTTTAAAATACAATTTAAATAATGAAATACTTTTTCAGCCCACAGAATATGCACTTTTATTTCTAAAATGTGGTTAACTGTCTATAAATTGACAATGAATTGAATGCTGTTGTAAAGACTAATGGAAGGATTTTATTATTTGTTAACTAAAGGTAAAACAGTAGTGATTTTCCCATGTTTAATGATGATTGCATAAGTGGCTGGTGATGGGATTTCTGCAAAGAGACAGTGTCCCCACCTTGATGCAGTTTTCAGTGAAATTCAAATTACAAAATACCAGTCACTGTCTTGGCTGTGACAGCTACAGCAGTGGCACAGTGGTTAGCACTGCTGCTTCACAGAATCAAGGATCTGGGTTCAATTCGTGGTTTGGGCCACTGTCTGTGCAGAGTCTGAACATTCTCCCCATGTCTGTGTGCGTTTCCTCTGTGTGCTCCAGTTTCCTCCCACAGTCCAAAAGGTGTGCTGGTTAGGTGGATTGTCCATACTAACTTCTCCCTTAGTGTATTTGAACAGATGCTGGAATGTGGTGACAAGGGGATTTTCACAGTAACTTCATTGCAGTGTTAATAGAGTCACAGAGGTTTACAGCACGGAAACAGGCCCTTCAGCCCAACTTGTCCATGTTGCCCTTTTTTTATAACATCCCTAAACTAATCCCAATTGCCTGTATTTGGCCCATATCTCTCCATACCATCGTATGCATGTAACTATTGGAATGCTTTTTAAAAGATAAAGTTGTAGCTGCCTCTACTACTACTACCTTTGAGATGTGGACAAAGGTAGAGCAGTTAATGTCGTATATATGGATTTTAGTAAGATAAGATTCCCATGGTAGGCTCATGAAGAAAGTAAGGAGGTGTGAGACGGAAGGAAATTTAGCTGACTGGATAAGTAAAGGCTGTTTCAGAGAAGACACAGGGTGGTGGTAGAAGGAAAATTTTCAGACTGGAGACTGGTTACCAGCGGTGTACCACATGGGTCAGTGCTGGTTCTCTACTATTTGGGATTTTTATCAATGACTTGGAGAGAGGGCTGAAGGGTGGGTTAGTAAATTTGCTGACGACACCAAGATTGGTGGAGTAGTGGATGAGGTGGAAGGCTCTAGTAGGCTGCAAAGAGACATTGATACGTGCAGAGCTGGGCCAAAAAGTGGCAGATGAAGTTTAACCCTGATAAGTGTGAGGTAATTCATTTTGATAGAACAAACTTGAATGCAGATTACAGGGTCAACGGCAGATTTCTGAGGAATGTGGATATCCACAGATCTCTGAAGGTCACCACTCAATTGGATAGAGCCAAGAAGAAGGTCTACCCTATGTTAGCATTTAGGGAGTTTCAGTTTAAGAGCTTTGGGATTATGCTGCAACTATACAGAATCTTGGTGAGACCACATTTGGAATATTGTGTTCGGTTCTGGTCACCTCACTATAAGAAGGATGTGGAAGCACTATACAGAGTGCAGAGAAGATTTACCAGGATGCTGCCTGGTTTGGAGGGTAGGTCTTATGAGGAAAGGCTGAGGGAGCTGGGGCTTTTCTCTTTAGAGTGGAGGAGGATGAGAGGTGACTTAATTGAGATTTATAAAATGATGAGGGGAAATAGATAGAGTGGATATTCAGAGATTATTTACTCAGGTTGATGTAGGAAGCATAACTATAAGGTTCATGGTGTAAAATATAAGAGGGATGTCCCAGGAAGATTCTTTACTGAGAGAGTGTTTGGAGTGCGGAATAGACTGCCTGCTGTGATAGTGGAGACGGACACTTTAGCAGTTATTGGATAGGCACATGGAGCACGTCAGAATGATAGGGAGTGAGATAGCTTGATTTGGGGTCAGATGTAGCTCGGCACAATATCAAGGGCCGGAGGGCCTGTACTGTGCTGTACTGTTCTATGTTCTATCTGTTCATGACAAGTGTTCAAGTGCAGTGAGAATACATTTAACCTGGCATTCATCCTTCCCCTGTGCTCATGATTCTGTTGTAGCCCTGCAGACATTAACCTTCACTGTGACCTCCATTTAGGTATTCTTGAAATGGTGGGAGGATATTTGCTGTTATCCCTGGAAAACTGGATCTCTCACTTCTCTGGTTGGCCTGAAGATAGTAGATCCCGAAAGCTTGTGGGTTTACTATCAATTAACTGGTTGGACTTTAACCTGGTGTTGTGAGACTTCTTACTGTGTTCACCCCATCCAATGCCGGCATCTCCACATCATGGCCTGAAGGTGAACCAGCAGGCAACACTGAACTGTGGAGGCCACACGTTGTCTTCTCTGGCACTTTGATGGATGCAGAATCTGAAGCCCCTGGTTTTCAGTGAGTGAATAACTCTCCAGGTGCCTGTTAAATATACTGCCAGGATTTCTGACCCAAAGAGATAAGGGTAGGGATAGTAACTTCCTGCCTGCCCACACTGTAAGATTTGCCATTTTCCTCATGTCTGTACCTGTAATAAGTTGAGAACCATGAGATTGCATGTCATAACTATCTCATCCCTGATTGGACATCATTCTCAGTTATGCTCTAGTTACACAATTTATATTCCAGAACAGCAGATTCTGCCTCTCATAGAACATAGAACATAGAACATTACAGCACAGAACAGGCCCTTCGGCCTTCGATGTTGTGCCGACCAAAATAAAAAGCAATGCCCCTCCAAACTAAACCATTCCCTTCTCTTCCATATACTTATCAATTAACCTCTTAAACGCCACCAAACTTGGCGCATCTACAACAGCTCATGTCTCTCATGTCTCATTTGTTGTAGACCTATTGATAGAGATTGATCACTCTGATTAACAATAACTCCATTGTCATTATATTTGATTTGATTTATTATTGGCACATGTACTAGTATATAGTGCAAAGTATTGCGTGCTTTAAAGACAAAATATACCATTCATAGAGTACAGGAGAGGTGGTTGAGGGACTTTATTGGTGCATTCTGGGAGAAGTCAGCCCAACAACATTTACTGAGAAGCGGAAGATCTGGTGTCAAGGAGTGGGTAGCCCCAAATACTACAATAGTGTTTCTCTCCCTCTCTCCTCCTCTAATTAAAAAAAGACCACTATGAGAAGGTAAAAGTGAAGGTAAGAGTTTTACAAATTTTCCCAAATAACTTTATTCGTGCTTGAAATATTGGTCAGTGGGGTTAAGTGCTGCAATTGTGAGATGTGGGAGATCCATGACTCTTCCAGTTTCTCCAAAGACTGCATCTGCAGGAAGTGCACCCAATTGCAGCTCCTTACAGACCCCATGGATGGGTTAGAGCAGCATTTAGGAGCATGAAGGTGGTGGAAAGCATCATAGATAGGAGCTTTAGAGATGTGATCACCCAGAGTGCAGGCAGATAGATGGGTGACTGCCAGAAGGGGCAGGCAGTCAGTGCAGGAATCCCCTGTGGTTATTCCCCTCTCTAACAAGTATACCATTCTGGGGACTGTTGCGGGGAGAGGCCTATCAGGGAATAACAACAGCAGCAGCTGGAACACTGGCACCACGGCTGGCTCTGCTGTTAAGCAGGAAGGGATAAAGAGCAATACTTACAGAGGATTCTATAGTTAGGGGTGCAGATAGGCACTTCTGTGGATGTGAAAGAAACTCTAGGATAGTATATTGCCTCACTAGTGCCAAGGTTCAGGGTGTCTCTGAACGGACTGAAAGCATTCTGAAAGGAGAAGGTGAACAACCAGAGGTTGTGGTACATATTGGTGCTAACAACTTAAGTAGGAAGAGTGGCAAGGTTCTGCAGCAGCATTTTAGGGAGTTAGATAGAAAGTTAAAAAATCAGGATCTCTCAGGTTGTAATCTCGGGATTACTTACTCTGTCATGTATCAGTGAGGCTAGGAATAGAAGGATAGTACAGTTCAACATGTGGGTGAACAGCTGGTGTAGGAGGGAAGGTTTCAGATATCTGAACCATTGGGATCTCTTCCAAGACAGGTACTCTGACAATTTCTCATTACTAGTTATCAAACCAGTGCATTTCCACTTATCTCCAGGGAGGTGACCTCTCGGCAGAGAATGTCTAAGGGTCAGTAACGAGGTTAATAAAAAGAAAACCGAAGCACATTATACAACACATTGGGATAAAATTGTCATTTAGAAATTCTTCTATGTTCAACAGTTAACAACTGGGAAAAGTTTCTTTTTTTAAAAATAAAATTAAATCCCCTTCAGTTTTGTTCTCTGTTTTCCTGAAGGAATTTATTCAGGTTCTAAATTAGAAGCACAAACTTTAGCCACCTACATTGCCCACAGATCCTTTCTTCATGGGTATGCTGAGATAAGAATAATTGGCAAGTTATTTCCTCTTGGGTTCCTTCATAGTTGAGCCCTATCATATTCTTACTCATCATGTGTACTTTATAGCTTCAGTTACAGCTTATGAAGTGACAGGAATCTCAACTACGTTTTCCAATCAAGAGTTCAGACATTCTTTGGTATATTACTGTACCTTCGAGCTATGATCAGCAGTGATTCAGCTCATAGATAACCTCATCAAAACTGAGATCATTCTGTTACTGAGTGATTTTATTGTGTTAAACCACTGACTTCTCAAAGGATCATTTAATTACATCGAATGACATTCATTAAAACCTGCCTCAGTACCCTAATACACTCACCCTATTCTTGTTGTTAATATACTGAACTAATTGCTAATCCTTAAATAAACACATTCATTGATAGACCAAATCCTATGGGAACAAATTAGATGCAATCCCAAATCAACTAATGCACGGAGTGAATATGCAAAGTGCCCGTTAAAGATCAGACACTGTTTGTGTTTTGATGTGGGTGATGGCTGTAACATCCAGGTACATTTGTCACATATTAACAATAATGTATGAAAGAAAGTACCTGTACCAACCTGAGGGTAATGCAATGGTATTGTCACTTAACAATAATTTCATCCCTTCAAACTAGGGAGAAATCTGCTTGCAATCCTATGTTTTCTACATCTCACTGTTCACCTGCGCATCTCACTTTGCAGGATCTAGAGAGGAACAAGTATATTTCTCAAGGTTCTTTAATGTTACTAATTTGACAATATCCCAGTGCAGATCAGCCCCTGGATTATGAGCCCAGGTTGGAAAGGATGGAATCTGACACCGCAGCAGAACAGAGGGCTTGAAGAATTGAAATCTGCAATAATCAGTGCTTTGTCAATGTTACATTTCAATAGTGTGTTCGATTTAAATGAACAAAGTGCGAGGGTCCAGGGAGGAGGCAGAACTGCTCTTTTCTCACAGAGAATAGTGGAGCGATGCAACGGTTAAGAAACACAGAATGGTTTCCATCTCAGAAGGGGGAAGAGTGGGAAGAGGGGACAGAGAGGGAAAGAGGGGGTGGAATGGGAAAGAGGGGGCAGAGCAGGAGGAGGGGGCTGAGCAGGAAGAGGGGGTGGAGCAGAAAGAAGGGGAAGAGTGGGAAGAGAGGGTGGAGAAGGAAGAGGGGACAGAGTGGGAAGAGGGGGCGGAGCAGACAACTGCAGCTTCTGAGATAAGGAGATCCATGGTTCTATTGCAAAGAAAAACTTAAGCACTTGCGAAGTTAAATGTTTGCGAAATGTTCTTGTTCCCTTCAGTTTGGGGCGGTGCAACAGTAATAGACGTCTTCACCTCAATCAGTTGTATCTTCACATGGGGGAAGGTCCTCATTTCAGAACTGTGTCTTCAAAAGCAATTTCAAGGTGGCCATATTCATTCATGGTCACACAATTCTCAAATTCTACATAAACCTTTGACTAATGGGGCTGCTCTCGTGGAATCGGTAGATAAAGGGTTAATCATAGAATAATAGAATCCTACGGTGCAGAAGGAGGCCATTCGGCCTGTCAAGTCTGTACTGACCACAATCCCACCCAGGCCCCTATCTCCATAACCCCATGTATTTACCGTACTGGTCCCCCTGACACTGAGTGGCAATTTAGCATGGCAAATCAATCTAATGTATACATTTTCAGACTATGGGAGGAAACTGGACCACCCGGAGGAAACCCATACAGACATGGGTAGAAATGCAAACTCCACAAGGCCAGTGACCCAAACCAGTAATCACAATTTGTGAGACAGCAGTGCTAACGATTGTGCCACTGTGCCACTCCACATAAATCAGACATGTGGGACTGAGTACAATGTCACCCACACAGTGATATAAACAGGCACATGACCCAGGGAGGAACAATAGCACAGTGATTAGCACTGCTGCTTCATAGCTCCAGTGACTGGGGTTCGAATTCCTGGCTTGCGTCAGTGTGAAGTTTGCACATTCTCCTCATGTCTGCTTTGGTTTCCTCCCAAGTCCAAAGATGTGTAAGTTAGGTTGATTGGCTATGCTAAAATTGCCCCTTAGTGTCCTGAGATGAATAGGTTAGAGGGATTAGTGGGTAAATATGGGGTAAGACCTGGGTGGGATTGTGGTTAGTGCAGACTCGATGGGTCAAATGGCCTCCTTCTGCACTATAGGATTTCTATGATTCTTCTATGATTCTATGAGCCAGGGTCAGTCTGGAAATGGACAGAGATGGGCCAACCCCCTCCCTAAAGCCTCTACTATAAGTACAGGTACAGAACCCCACATCCAACACCCCAAAAAACAGAAGGAGTTGCAAAGGAGCTATCCTTGATAATGATGCCATGTGTTGTAATCTGAAATTGGCTCACAAATAACTTTGTCAATTTCTGCTTTACTTGGTGGTGCCACACAGTTTGAAGAAGTGTCTCTCTGTAATTCGATTGTTTACTGCATTATCATGTCGAAGAGGGCAGCAGGAACTCTGGTGACTGCTGGGAGCACCAGGAGGAAATATTTGTCACTGAGTATTAAACAGAATGTGGAGTTACGAATGTATCTTGAGAAGAATGCCTCAGTGAAAAGATTAATTGAAAAGTTTGTTATTGGTACTTTCACCGTTTATGATTTAAGAGGCAGGAGCAGTTGTGTAAATTTTATGTTGGCAGTGACATATCCAAATTAGTAAATGAGAGAAAAAGACTTCATCAGTCTAAGTCTGTCCTTGTTGACAAGTTGTTACGTGAGTGGATCAGGAGCACTGCAGTGAGAAATACCCTTTGGATCACTTCATTATAATGACCCAAGTGAAAGTGTTCTTTGAAGAGTTTAGTTGACTAACACAGTTGCAAATGTTCTTCAGGACAGTAAAACAAATTTTTCAAAAATCTTGGCGTATGTCTGCTAAAAGAATGTGGTGCAAATCTTAAACCGACCATGAATCTTCAGAGGCATACTTGGGTGTAACTTACATGATAAAACTGGAAAAAGATTTAACATATGTAAATAACTTGTTTTTGATAAAAGTCAGAATCTTATGACCAGGGTGAGGTTAGGGCCAGTCAAGGATAGTAGTAGGAACTTGTGCATGGAGTCAGAAGAGATAGGGTGAGGCGATGAATGAATACTTTTCTTCAGTGTTCACTGAGGACAGGGGCCATGTTTTTGAGGAGGAGAATGAGATACAGACTGATAGGATGGAGGAGGTAGATGTTCTGAGGGAAGATGTATTAACAATTTTGAAAAACCTGACAATGAGTAAGTCCTCTGGGCCAGATGGGATACATCCTAGGATACTTTGGGAGGCAAGGGATGAGATTGCAGAACTTTTAGTTGTGACCTTTGGGTCCTCACTGTCCACGGGGATAGTGCCAGAGGACAGGAGAGTAGCAAATATTGTTCCTCTTTTCAAGAAAGGAAATAGGAATGACCCTGGTAATTATAGGCCAGTTAGTCTTACTTCAGTAGTTGGTAAGTTAATGGAAAGGATCCTGAGGGATAGGATTTATGAACATTTGGAAAGATTCAGTTTAATCTGCGATAGTCAACACAGATTCGTAAAGGGTAAGTCCTGCTTCACAAAATTGATTGAATTCTTTGAGGAGGTAACTAAGTGTGTAGACGAAGGTAGAGCTGTTGATGTTGTATACGTGGATTTTAGTAAGGCGTTTGATAAGGTTTCTTATGGTAGGCTCATGAAGAAGATAAGGAGGTGTGGGATAGAAGGAAATTTGGCCAATTGGATAAATAACTGGCTGTCTCATAGAAGACAGAGGGTGGTGGTGGAGGGAAAATTTTCAAACTGGAGGCCAGTTACCAGTGGGTGTACCACAGGGGTCAGTGCTGGGTCCTCTGCTATTTGTGATTTTTATCAATAACTTGGAAAAAGGGGCTGAAGAGTGGGTTAGTAAATTTGCTGATGACACCAAGATTGGTAGAGTAGTGTATAAGGTGGAGGGCTCTTGCAGGCTGCAAAGAGACACTGATAGGATGCAGAGCTGGGCAGAAAAGTGGCAGATGGAATTTAACCCTGATAAGTGTGAGGTGATTCATTTTGGTAGGAAAACTTGAATGCGGATTACAGAGTCAATGGCAGGGTTCTGAGGAATGTGGAGGAACAGGGAGATCTTGGGGTTCATATCCACAGATCTCTGAAGGTTGCCACTCAAGTGGATAGAGCCATGAAGAAGGCATAGTGTGTTAGTGTTTATTAACAGGGGATTTGAGTTTAAGAGCCGTGGGGTTATGCTGCAACTATACTGGACCTTGGTGAGACCACATTTGGAATATTGTGTTCAGTTCTGCTCACTTCATTATAAGAAGGATGTGGAAGCATTGGAGAGAGTGCAGAGGAGATTTACCAAGATGCTGCCTGGTTTGGAGGGTAGGTCTTATGAGGAAAGGTTGAGGGAACTAGGGCTTTTCTCTTTGGAGTAGAAGAGGATAAAGGCTACTTAATATAGGTTTATAACATGATGAGGGGAATTGATAGAGTGGATGTGCAGAGACTATTTCCTTGGGTGGATGTAGCTGTTACTAGGGGGCGTAACTATAAGGTTCATGGTGGGAGATATAGAAGGGACATCTGAAGTAGATTCTTTACTCAGAGAGTGATTGGGGTGTGGAATAGACTGCTGTGATAGTGGAGTCGGACACTTTAGGAACTTTCAAGCAGTTATTGGGTAAGTTCATGGAGCTCTCCAGAATGATAAGGAATGGGATAGCTTGATCTTGGGATTGGAAATAGCTCGGCACAGCATTGAGGGCCGAAGGGCCTGTACTGTTCTGTAATGTTCTTTGTTTCCATGTTTCTATGTTTCTTATGAGCATGATTTAATGAAAATATTCTAAGTGCTGAATGAGCAAGGAAAGGAGAGAGATTCAAACTGTATTTTGGGCAAGTTTGAAAATGCAATCCTGTAGCACTTAGTGCCAGAATATGCCAGTAAGGGGAAGTGTGGGTGGGAGGGGTAGGGCAGGGCAGGGAGGGTGGAAGGGGTCTGTGGGAGAGGGAAGGAGTGAGCCTGAACTTGCCAGGGAAGTGTACTGAAAGATCTCCTGCCACTCTCCCCATCCTCTCCACAGATACATCGGGACACCTCCTACATTACTGATTACCCTCTGTGCCGGTCTCCCACACCTCACTCACCCCAGACATGGCTTCCCCCCCTACCATCCTCCCACTCACCAATTGCCTCCATCTGCAGAGTTCCCTCCCACCCCCAATTACCATCCCATCAGAGTTCCGCTCTTCCCTCTCACCACGCTAGAGCTCCTATTCCCTTCATCCCCATCGTAACTCCACCCTGACTTCACCTCCATCCCCTCAGGCCCCACCCCCTTTAGCACTCCTCCTGGCACAGTTATGGTGCCTGCTGGGCACTGCCAGGGTGTCTAGTGGGCAGGACCAGGTTGGCACTGTCCCATGAGCACTGCCTGGTGCAGCCTTGACTACCCAGGAGGCTTCAATGGCCTCTGATCCCTCCCCAGTGAAGGCATCATTTCTGATATCTGCTGGTGGAGACCGTGTGTGCTTCTCGCCTGGGAGAATCTCGACAGGTGGTTAAGGTCAGTGAGTCTGGACGATAGTGTTTGACACTTGTTAATCTCATACTAAGCTTATCATTAATGTTTAAATCGGTCTTGTCTTCTTGCTGGGCATTTGGCTGGCAAAACAGGGGAAGGCGGAAACTGGGTGCAAACCTAACTTTTGCAACCCCTGCACAATCTTATTACCTCATGTTGCCAAAAGTTGAGGATGAGATTGTAAGGGCACCAACTGTGTGTGTGAAGGAGATTAGGATTTGCCTAGTTGTTTACAAGGCTGATAAGCATGCATGGATGACTGGACCAGTTTTCCTTGACTTGGAAACAGGAACAATGTTGTTCCTGAAGAAAAGGCTGATTGTTAGTTTGTGGGTTTCCCCAAGGGCTGCAAGATGTTATTCTCCCGGATAATTCTGCTGCACAGCCCAATGCAGAATTCCTCATCAGGGACATTGATCCTCCCAATTGCAGTTATCTCATCCAGCCCATGGGTCAAGGCTTTCTGTCAGAAGTCAAGACCAGATACAAAGGATCATCTGGACTCAAAACATCAACTCTTTTCTCTCCTTACACATGCAGTCAGACCTGCAGAGATTTTCCTTTTCTTTTGCTTCTAAGTATAAAGGCTGAACTATCATACTATCATAGAATTCCAGAAGGAGACCATTTAGCCCATCAGCCCTGTGCCAATAACAATCCCAGCCAGGTCCTATCCCTATGACCCTATGTATTAATATTGCTAATCCCTCCAACAGTAAAGGGCAATTTATTTTTTAGCCAATTAACCTAACCTGCATATTTTTAGATTGTGGGAGGAAACCAGAGCACCCAGAGGAAACCCACACAGGCATGGGGAGAAATGGGGAGAATGGGCAAACTCTACACAGTCACCCAAGGCTGGAATTGAACCGAGGTCCTTGGCACTGTGAGGTAGCAGTGCCAACCATTGTGCCACTGTGCCATCCTTAAGTGTTTTCAGTGGTTCCTGCCTGACTGAAGAAGGGAAAAGTTGTTGCAGGTTTATTGGCATGTGTGAAAGCTTTGTTCTGCGCTGGAGCCAAGTTCTTGGATGGAGAGGCTGTAGAGAATTGTTTCGATATTGACAATAGTGTTCCAGTTCACTTCCAACTCACAAGCAGTGAAATATGTGACACGGTGATGAATAAGAGTAATGAGAATGGGAGTGATATGGATGATGGTGAAAATAATGGCCTGAATGAAGAGGAAAAAGTGTCTACTTCCAGGTGCACATGTATTACCGAGGTATCAACGCATGGGATGGAGCAGAGGAGCAGCAGATTGTGTGGCTTTACAAAATACAAGTGGTGTTCCTAAAAGGAAGTTCCATATAATTAAAGCAGGACATTGTTTAACAAGAGTCTGAACCTTCATTTCCCACACCGTGTACCTGGACAATAGCTGACACTTCCGCAGTTGAGACATGATTTATGAAAATAAAAATTAAAATCATAAATCAATGAAAGTAAATAAAAGCCTTTTTATCTTTATTTCCCATACTTTTTACATTTTATAAATGTGTTATACAGGATGCAAAATTTGCACAGAAAAACATTAAATTTTAAGTGTATATATTATCGGGGTAGCGGCGTGGGCTCGTTGGGCCGAAGGGCCTGTTTCCCGTGCTGTTTTGTTCTTTGTTCTTGTTCTTTGTTATTAGTGTCACAAGTAAGCTCACATTAACACTGCAATGAAGTTACATCCCCATGTTGCCACACCCTGGTATCTATTCAGTACACCGAGTAAGAATTTAGCACAGCCAATGCACCTAATCAGACTGTGGGAGGAAACCGGAGCACCCAAAAGAAACCCACACAGACATGGGGAGGACATGCAAACTTCACACAAACAGTGACCTAAGCCAGGAATCGAACTTGAGTCCCTCATGCTATGAGGCAACAGTGTTAACCACTGTGCCACCATGCTGCCTGTCCTGAACATTTGGATACAGGAGCCACTACCTGTATTTATATAACTCAGAGTTGTTAATAACAACTCACTGTTAACATTCAACAGGCTTCTTCAGCTACCAAATTATTGAAAAAAGCTGAGGGCAGTAAACAATCCACTAATATCCACTTGGACGTTGTATTTTGATACACTCTCATTTGGGGAGGGAAAACATCTTCCTCACTAAATGAATTTGTAACACCACTTAGGAGTTGTGTCTATCAGAAACGTAGCAAATGCCAACATATCATAACACTGTGCTGTGTTGGCAAGTGGTATTTGATGTAATAGGTGTGTTGTTTTACCTTCTCTCTAGAATGGCACAACTGATCTAAGAGGGATACTGAGAATGACATTACACCAGACTGCGTGGCGAAGGAGCACGCAATGAAACAATGCAGCTTTCAAAAGCTACTTCTATTTTGCTGATGTCAGGATTATGCTCAACTATTCTCCCTACCTCATCAAAATGGAATTAAATGTCTGTAAATCAGTAATTGCAACTCGAGGAACCATTGAACCCGAACCAGTTTATTTCTTCTTTGAGTATTACATCTAAATTTTGACTCATAAACTTATCCATCAATCATGAACATTGGCCTTTGCTTTTTTAATAACTTGGGAATGGGGAAAATTTGCAATTTTTTCATGCGTATCATACTGATCTTATGAAAATACATTGAAAGATACAGATATTCTCGATTAGGTATCAGTGAGATTAAATTAAAGAAAATAAGCAGTTGAACAACCAGAAAAAATGGCTTTATTTTCTGCTGAATCTCAAAACCAGGAACAATCTCTGCTGCATATGCTGCAGATGGAACATAGAACTAGGAACAGGAGAAGCCTTTCGAGCCTGCTCCATCATTCTCTATGCTCATATGTTGACCCTTTATCTCAATGCCATATTCCCACATTCTCCCCACTCCCCTGGATGCCATTGAAATCTAAAAAATGATCTATCTCTTACTTGAATGCATTGGTCTCCACAGCTTTCTGTGGTAGTGAATTCCAAAGGTTTATTGCCCTTTGTGTGAAGAAATATTTCCTCATCTCAGTCCTAAACAGTCTGCCCCCTATCATGAGACTGTGACCCTTGGTTCTTGATTCCTTAACCAAGGAAAACATTCTCCCTGCATCCACTCTGTCCAGCCCTTTTGGAATTTTATACATTTCAATGAGATCCCTGCTCATTGTTCTAAGCTCTTGTGAATACAGCTCCAGTTGAACCAATCTCCGTGCATAGAAGGCTGTGGGCTGTGACAGCACAGAGTTTATTGGTCTCTGCTTTCTCTGGGTGTTTTATAGGTGAGCATTCATTTGAACAGAGAGTTTGAAGAGTGGATACTAAAGATCAAGATCGGAAATATTGTAGTTACGTATCTAATTTACCTCTGCCCAAAATTTCAACAGCTTTGAGTTCAAATCATTTCTTGGTGCTCAAATCACATATCAGTCAGGAAGGAATCTACTTGACCATTCCAAAGAGGGGAATCTTTCACTCCAACATAACCCATCATCGGTTCTATTTTGGGACACGTTCCTTATCATATTTCCTTTGTGAATTTTACATAAATCACAGCTAGAAAATAACCCTTAATCACTCAGAATTCATCTATAAGGGGCAGAGATTTCAGGAAATAATGTTGAGACTGTTTATTGATGTGGAGAAATGCTGGATAAGAACCTTCAAAAACTTGGTACTTAATTTCAGCAGCAAGCTTTGGTGAGTTAAAAATGAGGATGCACACATGCATGCACACACACACACACACACACACACACACACACACACACACTCACACACACACACACACGCACACACACACTCACACACACACACACGCACACACACACAAACACGCTCACACGCCCACACACGCACGCGCGCACACACACAGAATAGTTTTGATAATGTAAAGCTGAAGTGAGGGTCTGGCAGAGTGAAGTGTTCGCAATAGGCTTGAGATTGGTGCTCAAGTGACCTTTAGACTGGAACAGTGGGGATGGGGGATGGGGAGAGCATTATTCTCTCTGTTTGGATCCTCCACTGTCAAGGTACTGCTATTAATTATTATGGCTGCTTGATGATTTGCAACTAGTTCATGCTCTGACTTTCTGATTGTCATAGACCTACCAAGTAACAGCAGGAACAACCATTTAACAAGGAATGATAGGATATGATTTGCCCAGCAAAAGGTAAAAACCTGCCTAGCGACAGCAGTAGTCACTATTCAAAGGGAAAGATGAGGTGTGACTCTTCCCAGTAATGTGATTAGCAGGCATCCAGACAGAATCAGGTATAAATGGTGCTATCATCAGGAAACTACATATCTACAGACATGATGGCTACCTATACATGCTTATGTATACCCATATATGCTTATTCTGAAAGTAATGAAATGCGAGAGATGCACCCAGCCCAAATATACGGGAGGGAGAATCAGAGAGAAATCAGGACTGTGCTGTGAGGCAGTAGCCATCATGCTATCCTTCTTGCAATGAAGCTTTTTGCCTTGGCATAAAGGATGCATCGTTGATTAAATGAATACAGGAGAGCATTGCAGAGTGAATAAACAATCAGACACACACGAAAGAGGCCTAAATTGTTCAAATGTTCCAGAACATGGTAAGTGCTTTATCTTTTCTAAACCAGGATAAGAGTCCAATAGGGAATGGCCCAACTCTGAAACTGCCTCCCCGATGAAGCATAAACATCAATGCCATAGTCCTTTGGAGTTATCTGAACCACTGTGATGCCATCTGCCACTCTCTGATGCAGTCTGTCTCTGCTCAGTCCTGTTCCCTCAAGAGCATGAAATTTCTCAAAGAAATATATCCTCTATCCATTTGGGGAACAGCTCAGTTGATCAGTAACAAAAAAAAAAGAATAATCAAAGACAGAAAAACTGCAAAAATATCAGCAAACGACAGCAGCTAAAAACAAACCAGAAAGGTCACCGGCAAAACTGGGCACTTTTCCGAATGCAAGTTATAAAGATCAGGATGTCAATCTGGACTTATTTTTTGCAGATTCACATCACTGAAACAGAGATGTAGCTCCAGATATCAGAGTCAATCATAGAATCAGATATCAGAGATAGTCATAGAATTCCTACAGGAGGAGACTGTTCAGCCCATCAAGGCTGTACGGATCACAACCCCACCCAGGCCATATTCCTGTAATCCCACACACTTACTCAGCTAATCTCTCTAACTCTAAGTGGCAATTTAGCATGGCCAATCCACCTGGGTCTCTGGCGCTAACCACTGTGCCACCCTGTCTTAGTTTATGCCTCTTTCTAAATCTTCAAAGAGTTTATCTGATTCTAACAACACGAGATTGCTGAGGCCCTGGCACTGTCCATGATAACACACTAGGCAGTACAAATTCCTCGTGCAATTTTACACTCAGCAGCCAATCTCCTTTTCCACCGTGGATGGCACCAGAGAGGAAGCTTCCACTTAGATCTCTGTCCTCTGCTAATTACCCTTCCTTCAAGCGCAATGCTACAAAGTTAAGCCATTGGTGAGGATGGTCTAATTGTTATGCAGAGGGTGAAGCAGCATGATGAAGTATTGCTGTTCCAAACACCAAATTACTGAATGTAGTGAGGGAACTATCATCAAGGTTAAACAGAATGATTTAAAGTCTGCAGAGTACATTTAATTCATCCGTTCCCATATGTGCGGCAAGTATGTGAAAGAGTAGCTGTCAGTGGCATTGCTTCATAATGCAATTGCTTGGCTGCACATTTTGTCACTACAACTTAATCAATATTGATGCTTAAGATAAAGAACTCAACAAATAACTGACTTCATAAATGGTCGATTGCAATTTGAAGCAGTCTTCATTCATCTGACCAGCCGACTAGCTGCCCTAAATGTTCATTTGGTTTCCCATGACGCACTGGACAATATTTTTTTGACCTGGGAGGCAGTGACATCTCTCACAGCAACGGCCGAGACCACATCATAACAGAAATCATAAAGACAAAATCATTTTTAAAATTAAAATGACCCTGCCAAACCTTTATCTGAGTTTCTCTTTCCTTCTTTGGTTCAACTTCTGTATTTCTTGCAAAGTCTTCCACGTAAAATCCTCATGTTTTATTGCCAATGTTGAGCAGCTTTACCCCTTCACAGATTTGATTTTATTTGTGGGATGTGGGCATCACTGAATGGCCCAGCGTTTTCTGCCCATCCCCAATTGCCCGTTGGTTGCTCGCTAGGCCAGTTCAGGGGGCATTTAACGGTTGACCACATTGCTGTGGGTCTGGAGTCACATGTAAATGGTAGATTTCCTTCCCCTAAAGGGGATCAGCGAACCAGACGGGTTTTTAATGACAATCAATTCATGGTCATCATTAGACTTTTAATTCCAGATTTTTATTGAATTCATCATCTGCCATGATGGGATTTGAACCCGGGTCCCCAAAGCATTACCTTGAGATTACTGGTCCTGTGACAACACCACACCATCACCTCTCTTATTGACTGTGTCTTTTCATTCTGTCCACTTCATACATATTTCCTTTTGTTTTCCCATTTTGTTGTTCAAAACTTTAACACCATTTTATAAAAATGCTGTGATCCTTGTGTTTTTGTTCCCAGGTAGGAAGCTGGGACAGCAGCCTTGCTGAATAAAACTCCAACCATCCCCATTCCAAAGGTTGGTGATTGGTTGAACTCTCTCGCTGTCTAATAGGAGTAATCATAAAAACCATAATTTCCTGCCTAAAATTCCCAGTCTGAAACTGGAGATGCTATTCTAAATCTGGCTTTCTGATGGTTATAGATCTGTCTAGTAACAGGAAGGACAAGCATTTAACAAGGAATGATAGGATATGATTTGCCCAACAAAAAATTAAAAAGCTGCCTAGAGACAGCAATAGCCAATACTCAAAGGGAAAGATGAGATGTGACCATTCCCTGGATCTTGGAACGTATTCAAGGCTGAGTTAGTAAGAGTTTTGATCGGCAAGGGAGGCAACAGTTATAGGCCAGACTGAAAAGAGGAATTAAAACTACAATGAGATCACCATGAATGGTGGAGCAGGCTCGAGGGGCCAAACGGCCAACTTACTCCTGCTCTTATTTTCTGCAGTTCAGATTCTACAGCAAGGAGGCACATTCCAAATTCCAAACTGCACAGAACTGCAACTCTAGGAGGACATGAAGAATATACTGTACAGTTGTAGCAATATATTCTGATTTTTGGATTCCATTTCCTCTACAATAGACATGACCATACAAAGAAAGGGAGGAAAGCAGTTTCTGAGATGGACACAATGAACTGGAAGGATCCAACTTCAGGAACTTTGACATCTAAAGGATGGTGGATCACAGTGATGGCGAGTGAACGCTTAGAGAGGGGCAGCAGGACCCAGAGAGCAAATTGGGTACCGAGCAGAGTAAAGACTCCTTACACTGGCTTCATGTGTTCTGGGGACATTGCTTTGTGTTGTTGGAAATAAATGTGTGTGTTTGTGCTTACAGTATGGTTATTTTTAGAATAACAAAATTCAAAGTGCTAACTCCATTTCAGAGAAGTAAGCATATATGTATATCCATACCTCTACCTCCTTCTTTAATCTTTACTTCAAAATTTCACATTAACAGACATATTCTTGAGAAAACAATTGATTCTTTTTTGCTACTTTCAACCTGATGTGATGTGAAATCTCAGATGGATTCTTTCTCCCTATCCATTGCTTTACAGATTTATTTCCTATTGTCATAAGAGTATATTCCTTATATTTTTTGAAAACTGGATGGGTTTGCAATCTTTCTCAGCATGTTTGTGAATGCCTTGAGGTTATTACTGTGTTCTTTCATCTCTCAGCAGCTCTTGTCTTACATGACTTGATTACCAAATTTAGATTGAGCCTCCAGTGCAGCCATTGGGTTATAGAGTTTTACAGCACAGAAGGAGGCCCTTTGACCCATCGTTCCTGCACCAGCCATCAAGCACCTGTCTATTCTAACTCTTTATTCCAGCAGATGATCCATAGCCTTGTACACTCATGTGTTTTAAGTGCACATCTAAATGCTTCTTACTTTTACAGATGCACCATAGAAAGCATGCTTTCTGGTTGTATCACAGCTGGGTATGGCTCCTGCTCTGCCCAAGACCGCAAGGAACTACAAAGGATCATGAATGTAGCCCAATCCATCAGGCAAATCAGTCTCCCAGCTATTGACTCTGTCTACACTTCCCACTGCTTCGGCAAAGCAGCCAGTATAATTAAGGACCTCACATACCCTGGACATTCTCTCTTCCAGCTTCTTCCTTCGGGAAAAAGATACAAAAGTCTGAGGTCACGTACCAATCGACTCAAGAACAGCTTCTTCTCTGCTGCCGTCAGACTTTTGAATGGACTTGCATTAAGTCTCTACACCCTAGTTATGGCTATAAATACTACATTCTGCACTCTCTCCCTTCCTTCTCTATGAATGATATGCTTTGTCTGTATAGTATACAAGAAACAATACATTTTACTGTATGTTAGAGCATGTGACAATAATCAATCAAATCAAATCAAACAAATGTTGTGAGAGTTCCCACCTCTTTCAGGTAGTGAATTCCAGATTCCCAACACCCTCTGAGTGAAATGATTTTTCCTCAAATCCCCTCTCACTCTCCTGTTCTTAACCTTAAATCTATACTCCCAGGTTATTGGCTCCTACTAAGGGAGAAAGTGTCTTCCTATCTACTCTATGTCCTTTCTAACGTTTTCGTTAGAAAGGAGGAGGCTAAGAGGGGACCTAATCGAAACATATAAGATGATTAGAGGTTTAGATAGGGTGGACAGTGATAGCCTTTTTCCTAGGATGGAAAAAGCTAGCACGAGGGGACACAGCTTTAAATTAAGGGGTGATAGTTATAGGACGGATATCAGAGGTAGGTTCTTTACCCAAAGGGTGGTTCGGGAGTGGAATGCCCTGCCTGCAGCAGTTGTAGATGCGCCAAGTTTGGTGGCGTTTAAGAGGTTAGTTGATAAGTATATGGAAGAGAAAGGAATGGTTTAGTTTGGAGGGGCATTGCTTTTTATATTGGTCGGCGCAACATCGAAGGCCGAAGGGCCTGTTCTGTGCTGTAATGTTCTCTAATGTTGCTCATGTACACCTCAATCAGTTCTTCCCTCAGCTGTATCTGCTCTAATGAAAACAATCCCAGACTGATCAGCCTCTCTTCATAATGAAATATTCCAGCCCAGGCAGCATCCTGGTGAATCTCCTCTGCTCCCTTTCCAGTGCAATCACATCCTTCCTATCATGTAGCAACCAGAACTGCACACACTATACTAGCTGTGGTTGAATGAGAGTTTTATACAACCTCATCATAACCACCAAACTATGATATTTTGTGCTTCAGCAGTGTCCAAGGGGCCATTGGCAGCACAATGGCCTTCACGACACACGACAGCACAGAGCCGCTGAGCAGAGACTGAGAGCCAAGTTCCGCACACATGAGGACGGTCTCAACAGGGATCTTGGCTTCATGTCACACTATCTGTAAACCCCATGACTTGCCTGGGTTAGCAAAAAACCTCACTTACTGTGCTGTCTGGAGACAATACACATCTCTTTAACCTGTGCTCAGTGCTCCTTCCACTCACGTTGTTAGCTACTTTAAGACTTGAATAGCAGATTAGGTGAAAAGATTCACATTCTAATCAGTAATCTGTAAACTGTCTGTGCTGATATGTGCTCTGTCTGAGGCAGAACTCTCCATTCACCTGACGAAGAGGGGAACCTCAAAAGCTTGTGAGTTTACTATCAAATAAATCAGTTGGACTTAAATCTGGTATTGTCAGACTTTTTACTGTGTTTACCCCAGTCCAACTCCAGCATCTCCACATCACGTGTGGAGTTTTCACATTCTCCCCCTGTCTGCGTGGGTTTCCTTTGGGTGACCCCATTTCCTCCCACAGTCTGAAAGATATGCTAATTAGACGTATTGACCCAGATAGGTGCTGTGGGGACTAGAAGAATTTAAACAGTGTCTTCATTGCAATGTTAATGTAAACTTTACTTGTGACGAATAAATAAATGTTACTTTACTTTTCAGTGTTACTTTGCAGATCTTGAAAAGCTATGAAAGCAAACTGGTTCTGATTTTTATACCCTGCTGTCAGGTGCAGAGGTGTCTGGACTGTAACTCTCACCATCATTTAGAAAGGATATCACTAAGGAGATGAGATTACATGGAAACAAGGATAAAGACAAATCTAAAGCCTGGAAGGAGGAAAAATCAACACTTACTGAATACAGAAAAATTAATTTGGTACCTACAAAATGTGTCTAACGGAAATGTCAATGTTCCATTTAATTAGCAAATTCCTCAGCTATTCCATCTGCTTTAAAGATAAAGTCTAATATTCAATCACAAACACATCAACAGGCTTCCACTGTCCAATCAGTTTCTCTCCATTGTTTTCTCTTCAACTAATTTTGTTCATCAGTCAGGCCGGGTTCCAAATGTTTGAAAGGGCACATCCATCATCAATGTTTTGTCTCTCTCCTTCAATCATCCTGATTACTCTTTAATCAAGCTCACATTGCTAATTTTAATCCAAGCCACTGGTTACCATTTGCAGTAATTTTCCTGCATTATCAAGCCCTGGAGTTTGACTGGCAGTAACATTGATTAATTATATGAATGTCAGCAAGATATTTGCTCATTTTCAATGCAGACCTATTCCTGTCTGCATCAATGGGGATGAAGAGGAAAATGGTCAAGAGCAATCACCAACAACCTAATCTGGTCCCTCCACACTGAAAGCTCAGGAAATTTCTCAGGAAATTCAGCATGTCTACTCCAACTGTCACTAATTATTACAGATGCACCATAGAAAGCATCCTTTCCAGATATATATCAGCTTGGGGTGGCTCCTGCTCTGACCAAGAAAGCAGAAAACTATGAAGGGTTGTGAACATAGTCCAGTCAACCACACAAACCAGCCTCCCATCTATTGACTCAGTCTACATTGCCCGCTGCCTCAGAAAAGCAGCCAGCATAATAAAAGACTCTATGCATCTCGGACATTCTCTCTTCCACTTTTTTCCATTGGGAAAAAGATACAAAAGTCTGAGGTCATGTACCAATCAACTCAAGAAATTCCCTGCTGCCATCAGACTTTTGAATGGACCTATCTTACATTAAATTGGTCTTTCTCTTCATCCCGTCTATAAATGCAACATTATAGATATAGATATAGATATAGAACATTACAGCACAGAACAGGCCCTTCGGCCTTCGATGTTGTGCCGACCAAAATAAAAAGCAATGCCCCTCCAAACTAAACCATTCCCTTCTCTTCCATATACTTATCAATTAACCTCTTAAACGCCACCAAACTTGGCGCATCTACAACAGCTGCAGGCAGGGCATTCCACTCCCTAATCACTCTTTGAGTAAAGAACCTACCTCTGATATCCGTCCTATAACTCATACCCCTTATTTAAAGCTGTGTCCCCTCGTGCTAGCTTTCTCCATCCTAGGAAAAAGGCTATCACTGTCCACCCTATCTAAACCTCTAATCATCTTATATGCTTCAATAAGATCCCCTCTTAGCCGCCTCCTTTCTAACGAAAACAACCTCAAATCCTTCAACCTCTCTTCATAGGACCTGCCCTCCATACCAGGCAACATCCTGGTAAACCTCCTCTGTACCCTCTCCAATGCCTCCACATCTTTCTTATAATGTGGCGACCAGAACTGCACACAATACTCCAAGTGCGGCCGCACTAGAGTTTTGTCCAGTTGCAACATGATGCTGCGGCTCCTAAATTCAATCCCCCTACCAATAAAAGCTAAGACTCCATAAGCCTTCTTAACAACTTTATCCACTTGACTGCCTACTTTCAGGGATCTATTGACACATACACCAAGATCCTTCTGTTCCTCAACACTATTAAGAGCCCTACCATTAGCCCTATACTCTACACATTTATTGTTCCTGCCAAAGTGCATTACCTCACACTTTTCCACATTAAACTCCATTTGCCACCTCTCGGCCCAGCTCTGCAACTTGTCCAAGTCACTCTGTAAACTATAACACCCCTCTTCCCTATCTACCACTCCACCAACTTTAGTGTCATCTGCAAATTTACTGATCCATCCCTCAATACCCTCATCCAGATCATTTATAAAAATTACAAACAGCAGGGGCCCCAAAACAGACCCCTGAGGCACACCACTCGTCACCGAACTCCACGATGAATATCTCCCATCAACCACCACCCTCTGTCTTCTATCTGCCAGCCAATTCCTAATCCAATTAGCTAAATCACCCTCTATTCACACATCTGCATTTTCTGTAGAAGTCTTCCATGGGCCACCTTATCAAACGCCTTACTAAAGTCCATATATACTACATCAACCGCCTTACCCCCATCCACCTCTTTGGTCACTAAATTCTGCACTCTCTCCTTTCCTTCTCCCCTATGTACTCTATGAATGATATGCTTTGCCTGTATAGCATGCAAGAAACAATACTTTTCACTGTATTCCAATACATGTGATAATAATGTATCAATCAAAAGTTCTAGAGTTTTGTGGTAGTTTGTTTTCTTCAGAGATGCAAAACTTCTAAGTCTTATTGAAAAAAAACTAAAAAACTGAAAAATATTAAATATAACTTCTTCTGCCTCAGAGCCCACTGTTCATCATGGAAGTTTAAGCAACATATAAGAAATTTGTCTTCAGTTAGTTTGAAATATAGAAGTTAACATGGGTGAATTTATTTCTGAAATAAATATTTTTGAGTCAAATGCCCAAGAATAGCCCTAGTTGTTTAAGGGCTTGGCACATGAAGGGTTAATATGGGACTGGCCACAAAACAGCCCAAATAGTCGTGTAAGAGAACTCCTGACCTGCACCTAGGAGTCAATGTAGTGTTGGACAGAGCTGTGAGTAGAAACAAGCATGGATGTGCCCTTTAAAACATTTGGAACCCGACCTTTACTGCACTTAAGTATATCATTTCTAAAAGTTAATTATGAGTGACTGTTGAGCTGTCTAAGACTATGAATGCCTTAGCAAAACCGTCCCAAACTACAATAACTTGCAACAATGGTGTCAGTGAATGAACAACTCAAACACGTCTAAGACCTCAGAAAAATCAAAGTGTAGAAAATTATCATGTTTTTAAGAGATTGCAGCCTGCCATCACCAGAAGGGAAGTGTACCATGAGATCTCAGTTTCACTTTGGCCTGTGAACATAACACAGCACACACAGCTCAGTAGCTGATATCTTTACAATTTCTACCTTTGTATAAATGTTCTCACATACCTGCTCTCAGTAAATGAACAATGTGCTTACACAATCCCTTCTGAACAATCATTATAAAACATAATCAGTGCGGTGCACATAAACAGATTCCCAACTGTCTAACAGTCAAGGAAATATTCCTTTAGCTTTGATTGAACTGGTCTTGTTCATCAGGCAGGCTGGGTTCCAAATGTTTGAAAGGGCATATCCATTATCAATCAGCCTGATTACTCTTTAATCAAGCTCACATTGCTAATTTTAATCCAAGCCCGTGAGTACCTATTACAGTAATTTTCCTGCATTATCAGGCCCTGCTATTCAAGGTCTGGAGTTTGACTGGTGCAGCACTGATTAATTGTATGAATGTCAGCAAGCCGGTTGTTCATTTACAATGACAGCTTTAGGACAATATCATCATTTGTTTTGTTTAATCTAAAAAATAGGAGCAGCAGTAGCACACTTGGCCCCACTGAGCATGCTCCATCGTTCAATCTTGGGGAAACATTGCGGTTCTTCTTGGTGGTTTGGGCTTTGCAGAGATACAAAGGAATGATTCCCACCATGGGAATCAGAGCGGGTCAAGGGCAGACCATGGAAAGGTCCGCTAACCTCAGGCAGGATTTTCCAACTTGGTGGCTGGAAAATCCTGTTCAAAGTGTTTGTTTCTTGATACTAGAAACTTGAACACATTGAAACTTCAGATATAAAACTTTACTTCCTGGGCTTCCTCTGCAGCAGAATCCACAAAGTTCATTCTGGAGGATTTAGCAACATGTGAGAAACTGGTCTCTGGTTAACTCAGAGTATAAAGGTCAATGTGGGTACTTCTTTTTGCTACTTTTATTACTTTAATTCTAATCAAAAAAGCCAACTCAAATAAAGTCCAAGCATTGTCCCCACAATGAGAGACAAACCAGATCCAAGCTGATAGGATGAGACATTGCACCCCCTCCCAGACTTGATCAAATCCTTCATCCTGCCAAAAGCCAAATGGCTTTGGAAAAGTGCATCAGGTTAAGCTTCAGTTCAACCTTGTTGGCTACGCTGATTCCTTATTCTAACCTAACTTAGACAACCTACAACCACAGGCATCAAAACACTCCAAGTACGATGGGTTAGCTTCATCCCCTGCCTGGATTCAGCCCTGCCAGATAACATGGTTTCTTTCAAGTGAAATGTCTAAGGATTGCACTAGTTGTATAAGGATCTGGCACATAAAGAGTTAATGTATGACTGAGTATGGTAAGTCTCATACAGTGATGTAAGAGATCATATCGAATCATAGAGCTTTACAGCATGGAACCAGGGTCATCAGCTCAACCTGTCCAGTTTTTACCATTAAGCTAGTCCCAATTGCTCACATTTGGCCCATGTTCCTCTACCTTACTCATGAAACTGTCTAAATGCTTTTTAAAAACAATTGCCTCTACTATTGCCTCTAGCAGCTCATTCCAGACACCCTCCAAGTGAAAAAGTGCCCCTCTGGATCCTGCTGTGTCTCTCCTCTCTCAATATAAACCTATGCCCTCAGATCTATGCTTCCCTATCTTTGAGAAAAGATGTTGACTTTCTATCTTATCTATGCCCTTCATTATTTTATAGATCTCTATTAGATCACCCAGAAGCCTATTAGTCTCCTGGGAAAAACATCACAGTTTCTCCAGTCTCTTCTTACAACTCAAACCAAGAAGTCCCAGTACTAAGTAAATTTTTTTCCTGCACACTTGCTAGTTCAATAATATCCTTTCTATAATAGGGTGACCAGAATTGTAAACAGTGTTTTCACCTGTGACCTATGTCTAAGGGTCAGCATGTTATCGGACTGCAAGAAGTAAGCCTGGGTCTATCTTGAAGCTTACTGTACCCATATATATGGTTTCTAGTAGCTAACAACAAGAGAATATTGCACTTGTTTAGGGAAAACTAAACAGGCAGCCATTGTTTAAACAAATTAAATACTGAGATCATGAACACTATTCTCATGGGAGCGCACCAAGTGTATGGTGGAGCCATCTTAGATTTTTCAAAACTTCTTACAGTTGAACTTGCAATTTAAGAAATGTCAGCTAGATCAATTTGGACTCATACAGGGCCCAAACCAATCATAGAAACTGGGGACAGCGGAGGAAGTGATTCCTGAGCTACATCATTGCTTCAAGTCTGAATAAAATGACAGAAAGTGAACAAGTTAAAGACTTGAGGGAATCATAGAATCCCTATAGTGCAGAATTAAATCATTTGGCCCCTTGACTCTGCACCAACTCTCAAACAGAGCCTCTTACCCAGGAGAGAAGTCAAAATTTTGAATTTGAAGATGAGCCATGATCATAATGGATGGTAGAACAGGTTCAAAGGGCCAAATGGCCTCCTCCTGCTTCTATAGGCCTTATTCCCCATAACCCCACATATTCACCCTATAGATTAATTCCCCTAACCTAAACATCTTGGAACACTGAGGGATAATTTAGCATGACCAATCCACCTAACCCACACATCTTAGGACTATGGGAGGAAACCAGAGCATCCGGAGGAAACCCATGCAGACACGGGGAGAATGCGCAGATGCTTTATAAACAGTCATTTGAGGCTGGAATCAAACCCGTGTCCCTGGCGCTGTGGAGCAGCAGTGTTAACCACTGTGCCACTGTGATGTATATATGCATAAGTCATTGAAGGTGATAGAACAGGCTGAGGCAGCTGTTAATAAAGCACAGAGTATGCTTGACTTTATTAACAGTGGCATAAGGGTATAAAAGCAAGCAGTTACGTTGAACATTTATATAACACCAGCTTGGCTTCATCTGAGCATTGCTTCTAGCTCTGAGTACTGCACTCTGGGAAAGATATGAAGGTATTGAAGAGAGTGTTGAAAAGATTAATGAGAACGGGTCCAGAGATTAGGAAGGTCTGTTAAGAAAATAGATTGGAGAAGTTGGAACTATTTGCTTTGGAGAAGAGAAGGCAGAGAGGAGATCTGACAGAGATATCCAAAATGATGAAGGTTCTGGACAGAGTGGATAGAGAGAAATTGTTCTCACACATAAAAGGACCGAGGATGAGAGGGCACAGATTTAAAGTAACTGGCAAAAGAGCCAAAAGTGGCATAAGGAAAGATCTTTTCAGTGAGTGGTTAAGGTCTAGAATATACTGACTGAGAAGTAGGTTTGGGATTAGCATGATATTTGAAAAGGAAGAGTGTGCAGGGTTATAGGCAGTAAGTGGGAGAATGGCATTGTGTGAGTTACTCAGTTACTCAGTGAGTAACTTGTGTAACTTGTGTGAGTTACTCAGTTACTCAGTGAGTAACTTGTGTAACTTGTGTGAGTTACTCAGTTGGAGAGCTGGTGCAGATGCAACGGGCTGAATGACCCCTTCTATGCTGTAACAATTCTGTGATTCACACAGCTGTTAACATAGACATCTGCTTCAAATAGTTATCCCCAAGTGATAAAAGCCCATTTGAAGATTTATATACAGTGGGAGGAGAGGAGTCAGAATGATCTTTTTAGGATTCTTTGATTGTATGATTTTTCTGATATCCACTTATATTCTTTAGGTACAAAATTATGTGAACTTTAGCCCACTGAATGGATGCCTCCATCTATTGGATTTTGATATGATTTGATTTATTATTGTTACATGTGTTGGTTTACAATGAAAATTGTTGTTTCTTGCGCATGATACAGACAAAGCATACCATTCATAGAGTACTCAGGGAGAAGGAAAGGAGAGGATACAGAATGTAGAATTGCAGTCATAGCTAAGGTGCACAGAAAGATCAGCTTATGTATGGTAGGTCCATTCAATGGTCTGGTGGCAGCAGGGAATAAGTTGTTCTTGAGTCGGTTGACATGAGATCTTCAACTTTTATATCTTTTCCCCAATGGAAGAAGGCAGAAGAGAGAATGTCTGGGGTGCGTGGAGTCCTTGAATTTTCTAGCTACTTTGCTGAGGCAGTGGGTAGTGTAGACGTAGCCAATGGATGAGCTATATTCACAACCCTTTTATAGTTTCTTATGTTCTTGTCAGAGCAGGAGCCCTACCAAGCTATAATACAACTAAATAGCAGAGGAGAACATGATTGAAATGTATAAAATTGTGTGTGTATGTGTGTGTATGTATGTGTGTGTGTATACGTGTGTGTATATGTGTGTGTGTGTGTGTGTGTGTGTGTGTGTGAGAGAGAGAGAGAGAGAGACTAGACAGCAAAGACTGTGATTAAAAAAAGCAAAAGCAAAAAATAAAATGCTAAAGTATACAGTGACCAGGCTGAGGAAGTAAAATGGATGTGGGGATGGTGAATCTCGAAAGTGCTGCCAAATACATAGAATCAGAAACCAAATCAAAATATTTGAGTGTGAGAATGGATTGACAGAGGACAAAGGAGTTAGATATTAGTGACCACAAAGGAACAGACAGACTGATAGCTGGAAGATGACCTGTACTTGGAAACATTGGTAAAGTGAATTGATGAGAAAGACAAGGCAGAGAGGCAGCAATGAACTCCAAAGTGAAGCTGAAAAAATATACATTACTGAGATTAGATGGCACAAGATCAAAAATGTTCAAGGCTCAATAATCACCGGGTGGGTGAATTACAATCTGCTGCAAACAAAACCTGACAGAAAAATAACTTCAGCGGTTGGCAAAGAATAATAGCTGTGAAGCAAGATGTAATTCAATAGGATGTGACCGCGGGAAGATATCAGCACCCAAGAAGAAAATGAAGAAATTTCAGACCCACTGTGGTATTGTTGAGTTTTAGGGTTACACTCTTACAAGGAAAACACTAGGTCAGGAGTTTGAGAGGAGTGACAGTGTCACTGAAATGATTCTGTAAGATTTGTGTGAGATTTGCTTCAATGTGTCGAGGTAAGTGTATTATCTGGTTCCCGGTAACTCGTTTCCTCATGGTGGTGCCCATTTATATCATACCTGGGGAGAAGGTACCATTGATTTGAGCTTGCCATGCCACACATTTCAGAGAAGTCCAAAAGTGCATTAGTGCTCAGTGCTGGGGCTAGATACAAAATATTTGATTTCATTCTGGTGATGAGAGATCTGTTTCCAACTTCCGTATCATTTCCCTATGTTTCCACCACAAAAATAGGATATTAAATGTAAAACAAACGTTATTAAAGTGGAATTTTTTAGACTGAAGATGAAAATCAGGGATTACGTCTCCTCACTCTAAACATTTTTGAAATTGCTGCTTAATTTTAAGATTATAGTCCATAAACAATATCCTTTGATAAGTGGACTAATAATTCCACTTGGCACTATTCCTAATAAACAATGAATTCTCCCTCTGTGACCTCCCAGATATATTTCTGTCTGACTGACTGGGAGATTCCACACTCCGGTCAGTTGTGCTGCCTGGAATGAGCCACTAGCACAGAAATTCAGAGGGGCTTTGAGTTGAAGGGCCACAGGCAGTGGGTGTCATCCTGTTTCTTGTGGAGCCAGCTCTTGCAGCATCTGATTGAGGTGGTACTTTAACGCCTGAGACAGATGCAGCCCTCTACAGCACTGCATCTCTGAGAACCAACTTGGGAATACTCTTGGCCAGTACATACATATCTACAGGTCTGTAGGTAGGTACCTCGGACATCGGTTTGCAAAAGGTTAACAGTCGGTTTCCACTAAACAGCAGTGCTTTTAGCAGCTACTCAGATATTAACATGCTCCCGGAATGCCACAGGTTCAGTCTCTGCCTCCTCTGCAAGGCGCTGGCCCTGGCCAGTTACCACAGTGTCTCTGCTGTTGCTCTACGCCAATAGGGTAGAATATCCAACTCGACATGCTCCATGGTTATCTAGACAATGCACTGTAAAGAAGAGTTAGCAACAAGAGTTTGTGAGAGAGTCCTGACACTTGACCCTCTATTTCTCTGGGACTATCATCCAATGCCTCATCGCCATCCTCACACCCTTCACTCAGACACAGGAGCCGCATCTCTACAATGGTCCCTGTTAACTCTAGTAGGATGCAGCATGCGGTCTCACCAGGGTCTCACTGGCACCAGAATGTCTGCATTCCCCCCATCCCCATTCCCCCAAAGAAACTTTGCATCCCACTGGGGAGCAGTCACGACCAGTGCTTACATCCTGATAGAGGAGCTTCGCCATTGCACCCTGTCATGACCTCGGCTGGGGTAAGTGATGATAAACATTACCAGCATGCTTTGCATCGGGGGCAGATGGGTGTTATCTGTGTGATATTGCAGCCTTACTGGGAATGTCAGCTCAATGTCCCGAATATCGGCTTGCAAAGGGTTAACAGGCAGCCTCCACTAAACAGCAGTACTTTTTAGCTACACAGTATTTCTAGCTGTACAATCTATAGCTACTCAGATAATAATCTGCCTTCCTGTTTATCCACCAAAATGGATATCCTCAGATTTATTCACATTGTACTGCATCTGCCTTGCATTTGACACAACTTGACAGGATCACATTAAAGCATCCACCCCAGAGCTCACCCTCCAACCCAACCTTGTGGTTTTACTCTTTTGTTAGAAGCTCATCAGCAAACCTGTGACTCTGTTCATCCACATCCCCCGACAAAAAAAAGATTAAAAATGAGGAGCTGAATCTGGGATCTGACTTGTTCTGTAGTAACATCAGCTGGGATCACAATCCCACAGATACAGCCCAATTAGGGTTTGCTTATCGTGCCTTCCAGCTTTAAACTCACAGGGGTTACCGGAGTACGTAAATGTCTCTGTCGAACAGAGCTAGTCATATTCCTGTACAATTCCCATCAAAAATAGAGTACTGAACTTCTACAGCGCAGAAGCTGATTCATCAGGACAATCACCAAATCAATACAAATACGTAAATCAATCAAGGTTTCAGGATTAATTGTAACTGATTGACTGCTCTTAATGCACAAACATAAAATATAATTCTTGCCAATATTTTAGTCTCATAATAATAAATTACCCAAATCCATTTACTCAGGCAACAGTCAAGATTATCTTCATTTTATACCAGTCCACACTGTCCTCACAACAGGAATTACTGGAAATCCCTGAATGAAAAGTTGTTGCCTTTTACACGACCACTCCCCAGTCAATTGCTAACTAAGCAGGAAAGTTCAGTGAAATGGGCATCTTGCAAAAATGCATTATCAAGAAAAAGAAAGAATTGTGTTTACATAAAGCCTTTCACAACCTCTGGATGTCTGAAAGTGGCTAACAGCCAATAAGTCCTTTTGAAATGTTGTGAAGGTGGTATTGTAGGAAATGCAGCAGTCAATTACTATCAGCAATGAAGGATTGTCATTATGCTGCACTAGAACTTGGTGTTCCAGTCTCTGGAGTGATACTTGAATATTCTGGTGTAGAGAGCTATCAAAACAGCACTGGAATATTAAAGTAGCACTTCCAATTAGTTTGGAGTAGGGAATCTTTCATACAATCCAGCAGGGCAAAGACTATTTGCAATCTTCTGCATTCTTTCATTGTCTTATTATTGATCCATAGAATCCAGGGAATTCTTACAGTGCAGCCCCATCTGACTGACTCTCCAAAAAAAGCATCCAAACCCTCCCCTCTGTCCAATCCCTGTAACCCTGTGTATATTCTTTAACCATGGCCCATCCACCTAACCATATCTTTGGGCTGTGGGAGGAAATGGGGCACCTGGAAGAAACCCAAACAGACACAGAGAAAACATGCAAACTCCACACAGACACTGACCCAAGGCCAGAATTGAACCCAGGTCCCTTGCACTGTGAGACAGCAGCACTAATCACTGGGCCATCCCTGAAGGTCAATAGGGTTTAAAAGCAAAACACACTCCCACCCATATGGTTGTTTGACTATGACTGCATGTCCAGATGGATGGATGGTGCGCACACGGCATAATCAATACAAATTAACTGAAAAACGAGGCAAATTTACTCATATTTATCTAGCACTTCGAAAATACTAAAACATTCCCAAGCACTTCACAGAAGCATTATCAAATTGACACTGAGTCACAAGGAGATAGTATAACAGATGACTGAAAGCTTGTAAGGAGTGTCCCAAAGGCAGAAAGAGGGAAGAGTACATGGAGAAGTTTGAGGAGGTCTCTGGGGGCTGAGAGCATATCTTCAGGTTATGGAATGGTTAAAAAGAGGGGTGGTCAGGATGGTAGAATTGGAGGAGTGCAGAGAGGGTGGCGGAGCTGGAGCAGATCAGAGAATTTATCAGGGGCAGGTGGTGAGACCACCGAAGGATTTGAAAACAAGGATGTGAATTTCAAAATCAAGTCATCAGCACTGTTGATAACCTCAAATCCCAAAGCGGTTTGAACATTACTTGATGCAGATGGAGAGAGAGTAAAGGGGTTGAGAGAGGTGCAGGTGAGGTCAAGCTGCTTGCCATCGGAATATACGTGCAAACTGAAGCTGTGTTTTTGTACAATGTTACTGAGAGGCAACATATAGATTAAAAAAAAAGGAAGGGGCAAAGGTCCGTGTTGGTGATGGTTTGCTGCTGCTAGCAATTCATTAAATCCCTCCAGTGCAGAAAGAGGTCATTCGGCCCATCAAGTCTACACCAAATACAATCCCATCCAGACCCTAAACCCAAAACCCCAGACACTTACCCTGCTAATCCCCAACACTAGGGCCAATTTAGCATGGCCAATCAACCTAACACGCATATCATTGGACAGTGGGAGGAAACCCACGCAGACATGGGGAGAACATGCGAAGTCCGCACAGACAGTGACCCAAGGCCAGAATTCTGAGGTCTCAGCCACTACTTCATAGAATCCAGAAGCCACCTTAGAATGAGGTTGAAGATGAAGAGTGAAAGGAGAAAGAGCTGGAGGGAGAGAAGACATCAGATCCATCACATATAACTGGACAGAGAAAGATGGACCACAATGTAAGGTTTCACTTTAGCTAAATGGAACTTGCCCAGCCCAACCTGGACACACTCATTCACTTCCACTTTAAATCCTCCACCCCTAACGTTCCTTTAGTCAACATGATTCAATAATGGACAACAAATTTACCTAGGAAAATGTCAATAAAATAAAAAGCAGGGCCAATTACTGTCATGAAGCACCTTGTTGCTTAACTTGAGTACACCCTTGTCTCTCTTAGTGTTCCTGTGTAGCACTATCCCGATGGCTGCAGCACGGGTGGGGGAAAGCTGCTGGCTTTCGGCCAGGGAGACTGAACAGTAGAAGTGTTGGCCATGACGCCAGTGTGGGGGAACCAAGACAGGATCTAGATATCTAAAAACTTGAAGCTCTTGAATCTTTCTACGTCATCCCCACTGATATAAACAGGGACATGTCCTCCTTCCTGAAGTTGATGACAATGTCCTTTATTTTGTTGACATTGAGGGACAGATTATTGTCGCTGCACCAGTTCACCAGATTCTCAATCTCATTCCTGTACTCTGTCTCGTCATTGTTTGAGATGTGAGTCATTACAGTGGTGTACTCTTACCTGAGAGAGAAGATTGATAGACGAGTTGTATTGATTGGATGAACTAGGCAATGTTTGAGGCTTGGTAGAATATGGTATTTAAAGATCATTTGCTGACTTTGACTGGTTATGAGAGATCATGAATTTACGGGACTACATCCTAGTTTCAGCTCTTGACCCCAGGTATTGAACTGCCCTTTGCAATCTGCTTCTAATGCCTCTAGGAATGTGCCTTGAGAGCCCCCCCCCTCCAAGCCGGGTACATACAAAACATTTTCCTTTCCACCTCTTCCTCAAAGGCCTCTAAAAGGATAATCTTTCCCGTGCTGTGCCACAGTTCAATATTTCCCCATGACATTAATTTCCCACACAGCTGCCAACACCTGGTCCAGTCACCAAGAATGATCTCTTTAAATGATGCAATTAGCTTTCTATTCTCACAATATTGTCTCCTCAGGGAATCACCTGAGTGGATTTACAATAAAGCCCACCGTGTCCTAACACAGCCTCACCAAAAATGAATGACTTTCAAAACTTTTGCACCTGCTACTTCTCAGAAGCAAACAAAATTTCCTCTTCCTGAACCTGACATTGGGATATCAGCAAAAGACACAATGTCACTGATTGTCAAATTAAACCGATATTCCAGCCTTTCCCACACTCACAGCCAATTGGCTGCTCTGCTGTTCAAAAAAACACACTGAAGCTATCCAGCCAATCACAGACTGATTCCTCCCTGCATTTACTGCTGATAGGCTGAACAGGGTGGGGTACCAGCCTGTGATTGGATGAATAGCTTCATTCACATTATTCAAGCAGCAGATTTGTTGGAAAGTGGAACAGCTTCCTGAGCTTAGGAAACAAAGACATAAAATGCTGGAAAATCTCAGCAGGTCTAACAGCATCTGTGGAGAGAGAATAAAGCCAACATTTCCAGTCTTCATCAGCTCTGAGGAATAGTTATCCATACTCAAAACATTGGATTTTCCAGCTGAACTCGCTGCAAGGTCGGAAAATCCCACCCAAGTTCAACAGACCTTCGCATGTTCCACGTCCAGCCAACTACAATTCCCGTGATGGGTGAGACAGGAAAACTTACTCCCCCGCCCCACTCCTTCCCCATTGGTCTAACAGCACCTGTGGGGAGAGAGTAAAGCCAATGCTTTGATGACCTCTCGTGAGAGGGAAAGATGTGGTGGAATTGTGCTAAATGTAGCAGGAATGGTCGAGAATTTTCCTGTTTCTGCTCCAATTGCATTATGAGACTTCTTACTGAGTTACTTGTGCTTCGCGATTACAACGTATAAAAAATTGTATTGTACCAGTCCTGCTACTGAATCATGCTAAATCTTCCCAAGAATAGATTGAGAGAGCTTGATCTTTTCTTCTTAGAGAGACAAAGGATGAGAGGTGACCTGATGGAAGTGTATAAGATGTTGAGAGGTATTGATCAGGTGGATTCTCAGAGGCTTTTTCCCAGGGCTGAAATAGCTGCCACAAGAGGACACAGGTTTAAGGTGCTGGGCAGTAGGTACAGAGGAGATGTCAGGGGTAAGTTTTTCACTCAGAGGGTGCTGGGTGAGTGGAATCGGCTGCCGTTGGTGGTGGTGGAGGCAAATTCGATAGGGTCTTTTGAGAGACTTCTGGATGAGTACATGGGACTTAATAGGATTGAGGGTTATAGGTAAACCTAGTAGGTAGGGATATGATCGGCCCAACTTGTTGGCCGAAGGGCCTCTTTGTGCTGTAGTTTTTCTATGATTCTATGGTTCTAACATCACAATGATCCCCACATTCCCGATTAACCCTCTGAGTATTGATATTGGAAGCAGCACTAACTTTAGGTCTATTGTTGATCAGTTAGTTATGGTCGATCTTTGTCTGCGGTGTTTATGACAGGTCTTTTGCAAGCCAATTGCAGTAGTTTATAGCACATTTCATGCACAAGATTTTTGCACATTTCATGCACAATCTGCAGCCATGTTAGTTCCTGAGGCAACAGGTCATCAAAAACATAGCTATTCCCTAGCTGTCACAACAATCTATCCACAATGTACTTATTGTTCATTTATCATCTGGTTCTTTAAAAAATCATTATCTTGGTCCCCTGAGTTTATTTCCAGCCAGTGTTTCTTCACCGTACGTAGCTAGCTGCCTACCTCATTCATCACTTTTGTATCTTGGCTTCACAAAGCAGCGGGTACCTTTTTCTTCACACTGCTACTTTCTGTTTAAACCTCATAACAACTTCTGATCAGCTTACGAAGAATGATTGCTCTGTAAAGGGTTTATCAACAACTTTCAGGTGAGTTGCTGGATGATTTCTTTGCCTATTGCAAGTTTTATTCATCTATGTTGGTAATAAAGTATTGCAGACGAATGAAACTTTCAACTAGCACCCAAAATGTTTTGAATTGTAGCGAGAGTCAAGTTAATAATAGTCTGCAGCTGGAGAGCAGCAGCACTGACATCAAATCAATATTACACACTAACTGGCATCATGCTTGAATCCCTGCCAGCAGCCAATCATGAAGCACTTTGATCAAGTTGGGCTGAATGGCATGTCTGCCATTAGAAGTGTCTACACCTGCAACACACGCATTTTTCATACACTCAACAGAGATCACTTCTGCCAAGAACATCAGGACCAGGCTAAATGAACAGTGATTTATGTCAGCATGACAATCTTAAAGAGATTAAGAGTACTTATGGTTTGTGTACAAGTCAATTTCTTGCATTCTTCCCCATTAAGGTGGCACAGTGGTTAAACACCAGGGATCCGGGTTCAATTCCAGCCTCAGATTACTCTGTGGAGATTGCACATTCTCCCCGTCTCTGCGTGTGTCTCCTCCAGGTGTTCTGGTTTCCTCCCACACTCCAAAGATGTGCAGTTTAGGTGGATTAACCATGCTGAAATTGCCCTATAGTGTCCCAAGATGTGTGGGTTAGATGGGTTAGCCATGGTAAATGTGTGAGGTTACAGGGATACGGTGGGGAGAGAACGTGGGTAAGATATCCTATCAGTGAGTCAGTGCAGATTCAATGGGCTGAATGGCCTTTTTCAGCACTGTAGGGATTCTATGACTATACAGAGCAACGCAATCTGCTGGCAAATGTCAGAGGATAGCAGAAGAAGGACTCTCAGTAAAAGGCCATATCCACAAAGGGTCTTTCAGGAACACTTTGCTGGAATTCTGTGGTGTTCAGAAAGCCCTCATTGCCCACTGATATTTGTGGCCATGCTGTCAGTGTTACCACAGTAACAAGCTGAGATTGGATGTCAGTGGCCTGAGTTTTGTTTAGCACTCTGGCACTGGCTGGTTGATGATTGTGCTACAGTGGAAGTTGAGACATCAACAATTGTGCGCTGTCTCATCAGAGATATGCTGACATAAGTGACCATCCATTTCATACAGTAAAGGACAGGCTCCAAGTTCTGTTCAAAAACTTGTGACAAATTGGTGCTGGATTCCAACATGATCCTGAACATTGAACACAGGCCTCCCAGTGCACCAAGATTTAACAAAGAACAGTACAGCACCTGGAAACTTCTGGCTCAGTGCTGCAAACTGAGATGGGGCATAAGCAGCTAGAATGAAGAACAAACAAAGTATAGCACAGGAACAAACCGTTTGACCCTCCAAGCCTGTGCCAATCATGATATCCTAACTAAACTAGAAAAAACCTTCTGCCCTTACTTGGTCTGTATCCCTCTATTCCCCTCCTATTCATGGACCCGTCCAGATGCCTCTTAAATGTTGTTAATGTGCCAGCTTCCATCATTTCCTTTGGCAGCGTGTTCTAGGCACCCACCACTCCCTGCATGAAAAGCTTCTCCCTGTACATCTCTCTTACTCCCTCTCACCTCGAACTTGTGTCCTCTTGTAATTGACACTTCCACCCTGGGAAAAAGCCTCTAACTATCCAACCTGTCTACGCCTTTCATAATGTTGCAGACCTCTGTCAGGTCTCCCCTCAGCCTCTGTCTTTCCAGTGAAAACAATCCTAGTTCATTCAACGCCTCCTCATTATCGACGCCCTCAAGACCAGGCAACATCCTGGTGAACCTTCTTTGCACTTTCACCAAAAAGTCCATATCTTTTTAGTAATGTGGTGACCAAAACTGCAGGCAATATTCCAAATGTTTTCTATAGCTGCAACATAATTTCCCAACTTTTGTACTCCATGTTCCAAAGGCAAGAATGCCATATGCCTTCTTAATCGACCTGCACGCCCAGATCCCTCTGTATGTTAGTGTAGGGTTTTGTCATTTACTGTATAATTAATGTATACATCACCAGTCTTCTTCTGTAACCTGGTCCATCAAAATCTTCACCTGAATCTTCTGCAATGAGACTAATGTGTAGTCTTGTGCCTGTCCTTTTTTTCCCCATTCCTGATTCCAACTCACTTGTGCTACCCTCCTCTACACAAGTATGGATAGGTACAGTGTCTGCCTCTGTGCTGGTGCCTCTGATTGTGACTCTATATGACAGTGACTTTCTTCTTCCCTTTTTTTTGGCTCTTCCTCCAATGCTTGGAAAGGTTCCAATTCCTGAATATCTGAAAAAGTGACAAGAGTCGAGACATAGGGAGTGGATAAGTAAGAATTGCCATTGGAAGCTTATGAGTGAGAATAGATTGAGGAATGAGGGAGAGGTGGGATGGGCAGAGGAGGAGGCTATATCTTCAATGATTTCAGTCACACCGGTGGTACAGCCTCAGCAATGACATTTTCCAGCATCTTCTCTATGAGGGTTAACAGATGCAGGTGTATTCTCCCTCTCCCACTAATTGCTGCTATCTCTTCTTGCGAGCGAATTTCATCTGCAATAAAGATGGAACAGGATCAATGAAGACCATCCAATTTGTTTGGGAGAATATGGAATTTGATGTGCTTACTGACGTTGAGAACACATGCTGGATTATTAAGCTTCTTCCTGCACTGGATTCTGGAGCTTAGGGTTCACTCCTGGCAATCATCTGCATTGCTAACGTTTGCTATTCCATCTGAACTTGTATTTGGAGCCTAGAGATCAACATAAGGTCAACGCAATACTATGATAAAAATGTCTTATCTAAAACTCATGAAAAATATTTTTACAACATTAGAACCACCTGTGATCTTTTATTCAATTGCAATAGAATTTTATTTAGCCAAATTGGTTGTATTTTTTCACCATTCTGATGAAAGATCATTGATCTGAAATGTTAATTCTATTTCTCCCTCCATACATGCTTTCTGAACCTGCTGAGTATTTCCAGCACATTGGATTTTTATTTCAGATTTCCAACATTTGCACTATTTTGCTTTGCTTCAATTGAATCATAGAATCCCTACAATGCAGAAGGAGGTTATTTGACCTTAGATTCTGCGTCAACAATAATTCCACCAAGAATCCCAAACAGGCCCTATCCCTGTAACCCTATGTATTTATTCTGCTAATCCCCTGACACTGAGTCAATTTATCATAGCCAACCAACCCAACCCGCACATCTTTGGTGTGTGGGAGGAAACAGGAGTAGCTGGAGGAAACCCATGCAGACACGGAGAAAATGTGCAAACTCCACTCAGTTAGCTGAGGCCGGAATTGAAGCTGGGTGCTGGCGTTGTGAGGCAGCAGTGCTCACCACTGTGCCACTGTGCTGTGATTTCTCTGGCTATAATTAGGTAGACAGAACTTTAACCAACTAATAAACCAAAGTCCCAAGATGCTGGACAATAGGGGTGGGACAGTTAGGATTGACCGCCTGCAAGAACAGGACTTGTATTCAATACATAAAACCTGTGTGAAGGGGCTGCAAAAACAGAACGACAACAAGGAAAAAAAAAGTAATAAGAAGTGCAGACTATTAGTCAATAGCTTCATCACACCACTCTCTGACAGGTGATGCATTGTCCCAAGGCTGCTGCCAAAGCTGTTTGATAGAAAGGTTACTTAGCATTGAACTTAAACAGAGAAGATGTGCTAGCAGTGACAGTGAATGGAAAGCAGTTCAGATGTGGCTTCGTTCCTTCTTCCATGCAGGTTGTTATCACCATGTACCTGTCATACTTTTCAGCTAACTAGATTTACAGTAGCTGAAGCCAGTATTTGTGCTCCACAAGACCAAGGGCAGTCTGTGTCAACCGCCATGCAATTATCCATCTTTAAATTAGTGAGCGCTTTGCCAGAAAGATTTGCCTTGGAACTACTGGGATGCACTCCACAAGGTAACTTCACAATTTCTGTACAATACAATTGCCACATAAAAGCTCTGACGTGTGTACGATCAAGGTGACAATAACAGAAACCTGTCTCAAGGAAAGCAGGACCAGGTGTTAAATATTCTTTGAATCAAGCTGTTCAGGAAAGATAGGTAGGAAGAGGAGTGTACCAGGATAAATTAAAGAGAACTTTGCAGTTTTGGAGAGAATGTCTCAGAGGGATCAAAGACAAAACCTATTTGACTAAAGCGAAGGAATAGAAAAAGTCAAATCACATTATTCAGTATAGTCTCAAGGCCATCGATGAGAAAGAAAAATGTAGATGAACAAATTTGCGAGGAAGTTACAGAGAAATGCAACAATTATAGAACAGTAATAGTGAAGGAATTAAATTATCCAAGTGTGCAATGGGACCATAAAATGATGGGAGTGACAAGAGTTCCTCAGTTGGGTTCTAGGGTGGCATGATGGCACAGTGATTAGCATTGCCACCACATCATGCCAGGGACCTGGGTTCAATTCTGGCCTTCGGTGGCTGCCCTCTGAAATACCACTATGCTCAAGGATAATTAGAGATAAGCAATGGGACACCCACATCCCATGAATGAATTAAAAACAAACTTTTCCACAATACCTGGCCTGGTTCTCAATTTTGTGATACATTTGCCACAAGCACACCTTTTCAGTTTTATCTAACTAGCTAACAATTTAGGGAGCTTTGGATTGGTTTCACTTCATGGGAATATATCTTGATTACATTTGAAAAATCTCTCCTTTAAAGGAGTCCAGTTCCAATGTTCAGTTCAAGTTTTGTCTGTTAATCTTTGATTCCAATTTATCTGGACCATTTGGACTCTTAATAGTGTTGATTAACAGAGGGATCTTTGTGTATATGTGCATAGATCCCTGAAAGTTGGCAATCAAGTCGATAAGGTTGTTAAGAAGGCATATGGAGTCTTAGTTTTTATTGGTAGGGGGATTGAATTTCGGAGCCGCAACGTCATGTTGCAACTGTACAAAACTCTAGTGCGGCCGCACTTGGAGTATTGTGTGCAGTTCTGGTCCCCACATTATAAGAAAGATGTGGAGGCATTGGAGAGGGTACAGAGGAGGTTTACCAGGATGTTGCCTGGTATGGAGGGCAGGTCTTATGAAGAGAGGCTGAGGGATTTGAGGTTGTTTTCGTTAGAAAGAAGGCGGCTAAGAGGAGAACTTATTGAAACATATAAGATGATTAGAGGTTTAGATAGGGTGGACAGTGATAGCCTTTTTCCTAGGATGGAGAAAGCTAGCACGAGAGGACATAGCTTTAAATTAAGGGGTGGTAGTTATAGGACGGATGTCAGAGGTAGGTTCTTTACCCAGAGGGTGGTAAGGGTATGGAATGCCCTGCCTGCTGCAGTTGTAGATGCGCCAAGTTTGGTGGCGTTTAAGAGGTTAGTAGATAAGTTTATGGATGAAAAGGGAATGGTTTAGGTTAGAGGGTCATTGCTTTTTCTTAATTGGTTGGTGCAACATCGAAGGCAGAAGGGCCAGTTCTGCGCTGTAATGTTCTATGTTCTATGTTCTATATCCATTCCTACTCCTTTGAAATAGGTTTTCCCATTAATTATTCTTACTCTGGATTGCTCCTTGCTCTTTTCCATAGCCAACTTAAACCTTAAGATACAATGATCACTGTCCCCAATTACATTTCATCACTGATATTTGATCCATTTGGCCCACTTTATTCCCAAAAGCTAGATTCACCAAAGCCTCTGTTAAAGAGCAACCCAGGGAGCGTGGGTTGTAGCAGGAGAAGAAAGAATGGAAAGGGTTAAGCAGACAGCCTGACTGTAGTGGCACAGTGGTTAGCATTGCTGCTTTAGGCAACGTAGGTTTGATTCCCAGCTTGGGTCACTGGAGTTCACACATTCTCCCCGTAGCTGCATGGGTTTCCTCCAGGTGCTTCAGTTTCCTATCACATTCTGAAAGACATGTTGCTTAAGGTGCATTGATTCGGCAGACTGTGGTGACTAGGGAAATTTCACAGTAAAGCCACAGTGTTAATTTAAGCCTTACTTGTGACTCATAAATAAACTTTACTTTCACACTCACTGCAGGCAAACACATGACAAATTACAAATAACTACATCCCAGATGGCAATAACACAGTTGCACCCCAGGTGAGATCTTTCCAAGTTTGTAACAACAATAAGAGAATCAATAATATTTATTAAGACTCCACAACGTCTAGAGGAGACATGGTGCCTCTTGTTTCAGATTGATTAGGGTAGGAAGAGAAATGTTGCAGTTCTCCTTAGCTGCTTCAAAGTTAAGGATCTGGATTGAAATTGGCTTGATAACAACAATGCTTTGATATTACAAACAGGTAGACAGGATATGTTCAGAAAATGGTTAAAGATAAAGTACACAGGACAATAGATCAGCATAATATGACCAAAACAGAACTTTAACAAATTTAAAGGAACAATATGATTACCTAATCAAAATGTAGTGCTCTGTAATGCAAAGAAATATAAGAATGTGTAAGAACCTATGATTAGCAGAGCAGCTTGGGAACAAGCTGGAATTACAGCTCCAAGCACTGTTCTCCCTCATGCATGTTGAATAAAGCCATTTGTGTTGAAGTTCTATACGGTCTCGAAAGACTCAGTTCACTCATTCCTTCCAACAGCCTTCTGTCTCATTGAACTCACAATATCCTGATGCAGGAAATTCTCTACAGAAAACAGAATCCCTACAGAACAAAAGGAGACTATTCAATCTGTATTGATTGTTATCTTGGCTAACCTCCATGCATTTACCCCACTAATCTCCCTAACATATACCTTGGGGCAATTTAGCATGGTCAATCAACCCAGCCTGGACTGTGGGAGGAAACCCAAGCAGACACGGGAAGAATATTCAGTGATCTGCCCAGAGTTGTTAAGGAACGTTGACTGCTCTGTTACTCTCTGTTCACACCTTCACCAGTTCCCACCTCTCCTCCCACGCTCTTGTTCTTTCTCTTACAACCACTCCACTATACCTCCTCCTTCTCGAACTCAAACACTCTGCCCTTCTCTTCTTATCACTACTCCAACCATCAATTCCCCACAACACATGAGTGCAACCTCCCTCCAAGTTATTCCAGCATTACAGGCACATTCTCAAAACATGCACCAGTGTGTCACCAATAATCTCTTCCTCTCTGCAGGAGTATAAAAACTCTGAGAGAAGGGATTCCATTTATGCGCCCCTTCCCCAGACAGAAATGTGCAGTCCATTTTGCTGAAATTGCAGATTGGTGAGGCCACACCTGGAGTATTGTGCACAGTTTCTTCACATTTCCTTTTGCCTTTCTTAATTCCATCTTGCCCTACACATTGCAGATACTTCCATCAGCTCCTCATTCTAGACTCTCTTTTCACATCTCCACATAACCCTGGATCTCCTCTCCTATGGCCTCCAGATCACAGGGCCTGAAGAAGGGAGCATCATTCCATCTGACCCTAACAAGCACCAGCCACAGAGATGGCACCGTACATCCTTTAGAGAGTAGGATAGAGAAGGAGCTCTCCGCATATTGGATCACTGGATTTCGAAAGAGGGGATTGGTGTCCACAAAAGCCAGTTCACTGGATAGTCTAATTGCACAAAACTGAGATGTGAGGTCCCAAACTGCTATTGAAGGTAGCCCAGGGAATACTGGGTCCACGGAGCATCCTGACAAAAATTATAGATACCAGAAGTCTCTCTTCCCTGGTGTTCTATTTTCTTTGTTTCCAATTGCAGTATTGGCCATCAGCATCTTCCTATCCATCAGTGCAGTTCCCTGTCGAGAGAAACAGACTGCCTTGAAGATTCGGAAACTAGCTGGAACATGTTACCCTCCTGCATGGTTAGTGCCCCCATCAGCTCCACAGTGTGGATAACACTTGGATGCACATTTTTTTAAAACTATTGTCACAAGTAGGCTTATATTAACATGGCAATGATGTTATTGTGAAAATCCCCTAGTCGCTGCAGTCCAACACCTGTTCACGTACATTGAGAGAGAATTTAGCACGGCCAATGCACCCTAACCAGCATGTCTTTGTGGGAAGAAACTGGAGCACCCGGAGGAAACCCACGCTGACATGGGGAGAATGTGCAGACTCCACACAGACAGTGACTTAAGCCAAGAATCAAACCTGGGTCCCTGGCACTGTGAGGCAGCTGTGCTAACCACTGTGCCACCCTACAATTACCAAGTTTGCCTGCTGTCTGTTTCAACAGGACTGGGCACACATGCCCACAAACAGGTGCAATTATTTTCATTTTCCCTTGCTACTAATTCTTTACTAACATCTTTCTCTTTAGCCTGGTCTGCCTGGATCAACTTGTCCAGAAACTATCCTCCCTATTTGACTGTGTCAGTGAGCTCCTGCTCTTTGAGTTCAGTCACAGCTTGTTTCGATATGAAGGGATTTAATCAGCTCCCGGCCATATGTCGATTGCCTGTTGGAGGGAAAAAAACTTTAATTAACTTTAAATGTGAGAGGTAAATGAGATCAGATGGTTCAATATACTGAAAATTTTAAAAAGTGGTATGAATGTGCATTTCTGAAATAACTAAAATGAGAAAATAGATGAATTTGGTGGTTTAAATTTCCTCTGCTTTTACAACACTATTTTCAGTTTTATGAAGTGAGGCTCATATTCTCAATACATTCTATAAAAGGTTCCTGGAAGATTTTCTACTAATCAATTCAATTTTCAACCACAGGGGACAAACTATATTTTGTTTTGTGATTTTTTTTGTCATTATTTTTTATTTAAAGCTTTTGCTTTTGTTTTATTGTGGAAAACAGCCACAGTTTATGTCACACAGGCAAAAATAGCTGAGAAGGGAAAAATGCAAAGCAGACTTTGTCCATGTGCAGTTCATGTGTGTTACTGCTCTGATGATTGAAAGGTTAAACTGTTAAGTGGTTCCATTTACTTGAAACATACTTTTTTTTGCCTTTACTGCAAGAGAAAATGCGCAACATATTCATTAATGATTCAAATCAACAAATATCTTTTTTTATCTGCAACTCAGAGTCATTAACCCATTCTTGGAAGGGATAAATCCTCCAACTTGTGTTGGTCAAAGGCGAATATTTATCTGTCCAATTAGCAAAAAAAATTATCATTAATTTTGTCCAAAAATGATTTTTTTCTCCCACAATAACCTTTGTTCTAAATGAGACAGAAGTGTCAGATTTTCACTATGCATAGGAGGTGATTACATGACAACAGGGTGGCACAGCAGTTTAGCACTGCTACCTCATAGCTCCAGGGACCCAGGTTCAAATCCCACCTTGAATGACTGTCCATGCGGAGTTTGCAGATTATCTGCAGATTTCTTTTAGATGCTCCAGTTTCCACCCACACTCCAAAAATGTGTCAGTTTTAGGTAGATTAGATAGGTAACCCTAACCCTTTAGTGTCAAGGGGACTAGCAGGGTAAATATATGGGGCTATATATCGATGGGCCGAATGGCTTCCTTCTGCACTGTAGAGATTCTATGATTCTAAACTCTGTATATTTACAAGATAAACAAATTGAACAAAATATCACTATTTACGCAATGTGTCAGAATTCACTGGAGTCATTATAAATTGAGAGCTATGTAGCTATATACTCCTCTTAAAAGAAACTAATGATGGTCAAACCTTTCATTCAATGTTATTATGTGAAAAGAAACTGAATATTACATTGATCGGATTAAAATGGGTAAAAGCTGTCATTAATTACTAGTTGATGAACTCAAAACTGAGTCAGAAGAACAAATGGTTCCACTGTCTCTAATATATTCCATTCGATATAAATTCTGGTTTAATCTAACGCAGATTCTTCCAGCTGAATACTTTGTAATTCTCATTAATGTTGGGAGCGGAGGTCACAAGAATGATACTGAGTTTGAAATTTTGTTTGTTGGGAAATGCCACCACCTTCCATCCAGATTTCATTTAATTCATGATGCTGTGTCCAATCCTCTGTGGACAATAAAACTCATTATTCGTTTAATTATTTTCTGTGCTCTAAACTTTGTTCCATGTTGTTTTTAGATGAAGGATAACTGTACAAATTACAGTACAGGATTGAGGAAACCATTGAGCCATTAATACCGGTGATCTGTCCTGTATTCTTATTTTGTTTCCTTAAATAGCGTCTTCCAAACCCACAACCATTACTATTAGAATGACAGGGCTAGCGCACACATGGGAATTACCTCGAAGTTCCCCTCCAAACCAGTCACCATTCTGACTTGGAAATGTATCACCCCTGGTTCAGTATTGCTGGGTTAAAATCCTGGAACTCCCTCCTTGTGAGTGTATCTACACCACGGGGACTGCAGCAGCTCAAGAAGATAGCTCACTGATACCTTCTCAAATGCAATTAGGGGTGTACAGTAAAGGCTGGCCCAGCCAACAAAACTCACATCCCTTGAATTAATTTACACACATCCTATTGTGTTCCCCCTCCTTCTCAAGTTCCATTGCACGATGGCACTTCTGGCAGCACTACAAAGGCTTTTCTCAATCATTCATGATTCTGATATGCCTCTAACTGCACACGCTTGCAACATTTGTGAAATCCAGCAGAGACTTGATGGGCCTAATGGCCTCCTTCTGTGCTGTGAATGGTTCAATGTCATAGGTACACCCAGAGACATTGAAAATACAGTATCATGACCTCAGTGGCATAAATAAGCTCAGGCAATCTCAAGCCGCTAATTTAGTCAAAATGTGCAAGTAGCATGGGGTAGCACAGTGGCACAGTGATTAACACAGCGACCTCACAGCACTAGGGACTGGGGTTCGATTCCCAGCTCGGGTCACTGTCTGTGTGGAGTTTGCACATTCTCCCATGTCTGCATAGGTTTCCTCCAGGCACTCCAGTTTCTTCCCAGGTTAAGTGGATTGGCCATGATAAATTGTCTCTTAGAGTCAGGGGGACTAAGCAGAGTAAGTGCATAGGGTTATGGAGATAGGGTCTGGAAAGCATTGTGGTTGGTGCAAACTCAATGGGCCAAATGACCTCTTTCTACACCGTAGGGTTCTGTGGTCTTATGATCTCTGGAAACAGCAAGCAGAAAGACAAATCTGCTTCCAAGATATCCAAACAGCCAATCAGCATGTTCAAACTGAGGTGCTTTGGACTGAAGCAACATTTGTGGAAACATTGTGGTGAGTTGCTGGACCAGATTGGAGGTTTTCATACCTACAGAAAAGGAGAGATTAACATGGCCCCTATTGGAATTGAGGCAGCAGTTCTTCTCTTGCTGCAACAATAAAAAATAAGAGGCAAAGGAGAGAAACTGATTGAGGATTGAGAAGAGGAGGGCTTTCCCTCCTTGGAGCACCACTTCAACACAGCAGTAAGTGAGGAGCAGAACCTGAGAAGTCAATAATTCACAAAGAGTTGTGTTCCCTCCTTCATAACGATTGGGAGCCTCAAATCCAGAGTGAGGAAAACCCTCACAATGGCTGTGATTGAAGTGATCATCTTGAAATTCTGTTTGACTGGATAACTCTGCACAGTTTGAGGTATCAGCAGCATGCTGGATATGGGAGATAACCATGGTGGCACTCTGCTGAAGGGGTGGGGGGGGGGAGGATTTATTCGCTTCTCCGTGAGAATTCCAGGATGAAAGGGTCTCTGGATAGCAGGGTTCCTAATTGTGCAGATTCCCATTGGCTGCAAACATGAGGCTCTGTCGGCCTCCAAGACCACCATAAAAAACATCATTCTGTCAAGGTACAGCACAGCAGGAAGTTTGCCTCGGTGAATGCCTGGTATCTGGGCAACATTCACCTGGTTTTGGTTGATGTGCATTTATCCTGTTCCAGTGGGTAATATTGACCTTCGCTGAGTCTCCAAGGTACACCAAGGATGTTACATTGGTGACAATGTTTCATGAGCCCTTTCTCCCATCCTGTCCTGTGAGGTCAGATGGCCTTTGACAGAACCATCACAACATGGAGCAAATTTCAAGGTTATTCAAGCAAATGCTGCTTAGATCACCTTGAGGGATCCCTTCCTGTACAAGCCTGATAAGGTCTCCATGTTAGCAATAGCATGCTGATCCTTCTATAAGATGACAAAGCTGAGGGTCCAGTCACCACCCTTAGAAGCATCTCTAAAGTAGGAGGAGCAGGAGTAAGAAGAGCTGGAGATGGACCAAGCAGGGGTGAGAGGATGCTCTAGGAGGTCACATGGTACTAGACAGATCAAGAATGACCACATTGTGAAGTGTCACTCAAGACTAAATGAACTGCCTGAATTCCACCATGGAGCTAGCACATATAGAACCATAGAATCCTACAGTGCAGAAGGAGTTCATTCATCCCATCAAGCCTGCACTGATTACAATTCCATCCAGCCTCTATCCCCATAACCTCATGCATTTATCCTAGTTCGTCCCCTTGACACTGAGGGTCAATTTAGCATGGCCAATCCACTAAGCTGCACATCTTTGGACTGTGGGAAGAAACTGGAGACCTGAGCTGGGAATCGAACCTGGGTCCCTGGCATTGTGAGGCAGCAGTGCCAATCACTGTGCCATCCCAAAACAGACCATTTCATAACAGTACATCAATGTCAAACTCCCTAATACAAAATCACCTCGGCCAACATCATTCAGCAAAGGCCAACAGTGAAATCTTAGAGCAACAATTTTATTCAGCAACACATCAACAACGGTGAAAAGGTGCAGAGGAAGCGTGGAATGTCAGTGTGGCAATGAATTGGGATAATGTGCCTGCCACAGCTGACTAGGTTTGCTAGAAAAGTATAGAAATGTGCGTGTGTGTCTGTATGTCTGTGTCTGTGTGTGTGTGTGTGTGTGTGTGTGTGTGTGTGTGTGTGTGTGTGTGTGTGTGTGTGTGTGTGTGTGTGTGTGTGTGTGTGTGTGTGTGTGTGTGTGTGTGTGTGTGTGTGTGTGGTGTGTGTGTGTGTGTCTGTGTCTGTGTCTGTGTGTTGCTGTGTCTGTGTGTGTGTGTCTGTGTCTGTGTGTCTGTGTGTGTGTGTGTTGTATACGTCTGTTGTGTCTGATGTATATGTCTGTGTGTGTGTGTGTCTGTGTATGTATATGTCTGTGTGTGTGTGTGTGTGTCTGTGTTATGTATATGTCTGTGTGTGTGTGTGTGGGTGTGTGTGTGTGTGTGGGTGTGTGTGTATACGTCTGTGTGTCTGTGTATGTATATGTCTGTGTGTGTGTGTGTCTGTGTCGTGTATTATATGTGTGTGTGTGTGTGTGTGTGTGTGTCTGTGTATGTATATGTCTGTGTGTGTGTCTGTGTATGTATATGTCTGTGTGTGTGTGTATACGTCTGTGTGTCTGTGTATGTATATGTCTGTGTGTGTGTGTGTGGGTGTGTGTGTGTGTGTGGGTGTGTGTGTATACGTCTGTGTGTCTGTGTATGTATATGTCTGTGTGTGTGTGTGTTGTGTCTGTGTCTGTGTATGTATATGTCCTGTGTGTGTGTGTGTGTGGGTGTGTGTATACGTCTGTGTGTCTTGTATGTATACGTCTGTTGTTGTGTTGGTGTGTGTATGTGTCTGTGTGTCTGTGTTGTATATGTCTGTGTGTGTGTGTGTCTGTGTATGTATATGTCTGTGTGGTGTTGTGTGTGTATACGTCTGTGTGTGTCTGTGTATTATATGTCGTGTGTGTGTGTGTGTCTCTGTTGTGTGTTGTCTGTGGTGTGTGTCTGTGTGTGTGTGTCTGTGTGTGTGATACGTCTGTGTCTGTGTATGTATATGTGCTGTGTGTGTGTGGTGTGTGTGTGTGTATGTGTGTGGGTGTGTGTTATACGTCTGTGTATGTAATGTCTGTGTGTGTGTGTGTGGGTGTGTCTGTGTATGTATATGTCTGTGTGTGTGTGTGTGTGTTGGTGGGTGTGTGAGTGTGTGTGTGTGTGTGTGTGTGAGTGTGTGGGTGTGTGTGTGTGGGTGTGTGAGTGGTGTGTGTGTGTGGGTGTGTGTGTGTGTGGTGGTGTTGGTGTGTGGGTGTGGGTGGGTGTGTGTGTGTGTGTGGGTGGGTGTGGGTGTGGGTGTGTGTGGGTGTGTGTGTGGGTGTGTGAGTGTGCGAGGTGTATGGGAACACGGGAGGAGTGTGCAGCAGTGTGATGATGAGGTGTGGTATATCAAGCAGTGTGCTGTAGAGGATCTGGAATATGATGTGATGATGCATTCATTAATCCTGACCATCTGCTCTGATATTTCCTCATGAGGTTTGATGTTAAATGGTCTTTGATAACAGCACTTTGTTCAGAACCTTGGGACATTTCATTGTGTGAGGTTATTAAACTTGCTGTCATGTCCTGGGTGCCAGACTCTGGGCATTAACCACCTTTGACCAGTCCAGCTTCTTAAGGCTTCTTGTCACCTCCTGTCCGACCAGTGCCTCCAGGGCAGGATTATCTGTGAAGCCTTTTCCCGAGCTTGCTGCTACATCCCCCTCAGTGCTCCAGTGTGATTATCCTGCAGCTGGGTTTCTGCACCTATTCCTTAATCGGGAAGGCTGGGTGGAGAAGGTAGTTATTTCTGAACAGTATTCAGCCATCCCTTGGCCAATAGCAGTGCTACAGAAACCAGCTCAGGGCTGAAGTCAACCTGTCACCCCCATGTCTAACCACCCCCACCCCTCACATCCCCTACGCCGGCCCCCTCAACCCTCCTATTTCTAGCCTGACCGCTCCCCCCACCCACACACTCCTGCCCTGCTCTGCAACTGCAATCCAACCTCATTCTCCTTCCCAATTCCCCATCTGAGATCCCATTCCCCACTCATGGCCCCCAGTCCTCCCCATTCCCATCAAATCCTGATGGTTACCTGAGACATTCATCTTTCTCCTGGCCAAGTAATTGGAATCTTCAATTACTTACTTTACGGCACTTCGTGTCCTGAAAAAGGGGACACGTTTTCCTTTACTCTGACGATGCTGGATTGAGCGTCAGGAACAGCTGCACTGCCTGAAACTCACTGCCTGAGTCAGAAATCAAAGGCCAGCCACAGAGGAAAATCCACGTGGGTAATTGGGCAGAGAGTGGCAATGCAATGCTGATTGCCAGTATAAAGATGTTACAGTCCTTAAACTCTTCACTCTTGTTTTCAGATCCATATATAGCTTCAGTCCTTTGTCTCTCTGTAATCTCTCCTCAAATCCTACAACCTTCCAAGACATCTACTCAGCCTGTTGCTGGCATATGCCTGATTTGAATCGCTGCACCAATGGAGCCCCCCAGCTGCCAAGGTCCTTTACTCTGGAATATCCCTCCCCAAACCACATTCTCCACCTCTCCTCAGACTCTAAGACAATGGTTAAAACTGCTTTCTTTGACCAAGCCTTGGATCATCTGCTCTGATATTTCCTTATAAGGTTTGATGTTAAATGTTCTTTGATAACAGCACTTTGTTCAGGGCCTTGGGACATTTCATTGTATCAAAGTTGTTTTGTTGCTATGGTAATATGGGAAACAAAGTAGCCAATCTGCCCATTGCAAACCCTCTCAAAGAGATAATAACCAGATTGCCTTTAAGACTATTCATTTCATTCTCCTTCCCTATGTGGATGTAAAATATTTGCAATTCCTCTTCTCACTCCTTCCCTTATCCCTAACATCAATCTTCCTATTCCCCTGTTCTGGTTAACCAGGTCTCTGTTAATCTGAATGTTACACACTGTACTTCTTCTTTAACACATATTTCCACTCACAATTATGTGTTGTGTATTCTTACAATATTAATGTAAAAAAGACAGGGTGTGTCGTTTTTTAATTATTTTTTCCTCTCAAGTATTTATTAGTGACAGAGAGATATATAGCACAGAAACAAGCCATTCAGCCCATCTCTTCCATGCTAACCAGGTTTCCTAAACTCTACTAGTCCCACTTACCTGCATTTGGCCCATTTCCCTTCAAACCTTTCTACCCGTGTACCTGTCCAAATGTATTTTAAATTTTGTAATTGTACCTATCAGTACCACCTCCGCTGGCAGCTCATACACACACCACTCTCTGTGTGAAAAGATTGTCCCTCAGCTCCCTTTTAAATCTTACACCTCTCACCTTAAATTTCTGCCTTCGAGTTTTGGATTCCCCTACCTTATGGAAAAGACTTCAGCTTTTCATTTGATCTGTATCCTTCATGATTCTATGAACCTCAATGAAGTCAGTCCTCATTCTCCTGCGCTCCAATGATAAAAGTCTCAGCCTATCCAGCTTCTCCTTATAATTCAAACCTTCCAGTCCCAGTAATATCCTTGTAAATTTGCCCCCTTTCCAGTTCAATAAACATCCTTCCTATAGCAGGGCGACCAAAATTGTACTCTAAATGAAGCCTTACCATGTATTGTACATTTGTAACATAACATCCCAACTCCTGTACTCAATGCTCTGACCAATGAAGGCAAGTCTGCCAAACGCCTTCTTCATCATCTGTGATGTCACTTTCAAGGAGTTATGTACCTGCACCCCGAGATCTCTCTGTTTGACAACTCTCCCCAGGGCCCTGCCATTAACTGTGCATGCCCTGCCCTGGTTTGTCTTACCAAAATGCGACACATCATATTTATCTGAATTAAACTCCACCTATCATTCCTCAGTCCATTGGCCCTGTTAGTTGATCAAGGTCCCAATGTGATCTTACTTAATCTTCTTCACTGTTCGCTCCATCACCAATTTCATTGTCCTCTACAAGCTTACAACCATGCCTCCTACATTCTCATCTAAATCATTTATAGACCTGACAAATAATAGCGGACCCAGCACCGATCCCTGCGGCACACTGCTGGTCACAGGCCTCCAGTCTGAAAAATAACTCTGTATAACCACTACCTGTCTCCTGATGACAAGACAATTTTGTATCCAATTGGCTAGTTCTCCCTGGATCCACGTGACCTAACCTTACTGACCAGTTTATTATGTGATACCTTGTCGAAAGCCTTGCCATAGTCCATATAGACAACATATACCGCACTGCCCTCATCAATTTTCTTGGTCATCTCTTCAAAAAACTCTATCCAATTTGTTAAGACATGATTTCCCACGCACAAAGCCATGCTGATTATCCCTAATAAGTTCTTGCCTTTCTAAATGCATGCAGCTCCTGTGTCTCAGAATGGCCCCCAACAACTTACCCACCACTGATGTGAAGCTCACAGGTCTGTATTTCTGTGGCTTTTCCCTCCTGCCTTTCTTAAATAATGGCATTTTCCTCCCTCCTGTTTTCCAGCGACTCACCTGTGATTGTTGATGATACAGATATCTTCACCAGGGGCTCTGCAATATCTTCTCTAGCTTCCCACAATGTCCTGGGGTACACTTGATCAGATCCTGGAGAATGATTTACCTTTATGTGTTTCAAGACTGTTAGCACCTCCTCATCTGCAATATGGAGACTTTAAGATATCACTATTTACTTCCTCAAATTTTCGAGCTTCCCTATCTTTCTTCACAGTAAATAGAACTTAGAAACATAGAAAAACTACAGCAGAAACAGGCCCTTCAGCCCATAAGTTGCGGCGAACATGTCCCTACCTACTAGGCTTACCTATAACTTGCCATCTTACTAAGTCCCATGTATTTATCCAAAAGTCTCTTAAAAGACCCTATCAAATCTACCTCCACCACCACCGACAGCAGCCGATTCCATTCACTCACCACCCTCTGAGTGAAAAACTTACCACTCACGTCTCCTCTGTACCTATTTCCCAGCACCTTAAACCTGTGTCCTCTTGTGGCAACCATTTCAGTCCTGGGAAAAAGCCTCCAAGAATCCACTCGATCAATATCAATACTGATGAGAAATATGTGTTTAGGATCTCATCCATCTCCTGTGGCTCCACACGTAGGCAACCTCAGTGATCAAGAATTGATTAATTCTTTCCCCTTGTATTTCAATCATACTCCTCGCAGTATCCCTATCAGTATCAGAGGTGGCACAGTGGTTAGCACTGCTGCCTCACAGCACCAGGGATCCAAGTGTGGAGTTTGTACATTCTCCATATAGACATAGAACATAGAACATTACAGCACAGAACAGGCCCTTCGGCCTTCGATGTTGCGCCGACCAATATAAAAAGCAATGCCCCTCCAAACTAAACCATTCCCTTCTCTTCCATATACTTATCAACTAACCTCTTAAACGCCACAAACTTGGCGCATCTACAACAGCTGCAGGCAGGGCATTCCACTCCCTAATCACTCTTTGAGTAAAGAACCTACCTCTGATATCCGTCCTATAACTCATACCCCTTAATTTAAAGCTGTGTTCCCCTCGTGCTAGCTTTCTCCATCCTAGGAAAAAGGCTATCACTGTCCACCCTATCTAAACCTCTAATCATCTTATATGCTTAGATAAGGTCTCCTCTTAGCCACCTCCTCTCTAACAAAAACAACCTCAAATCCCTCAGCCTCTCTTCATAAGACCTGCCCTCCATACCAGGCAACATCCTGGTAAACCTCCTTTGTACCCTCTCCAATGCCTCCACATCTTTCTTATAATGTGGGGACCAGAACTGCACACAATACTCCAAGTGCGGCCGCACTAGATTTTTGTACAGTTGCAACATGACGTTGCGGCTCCGAAATTCAATCCCTCTACCAATAAAAACCAAGACTCCATATGCCTTCCTAACAACCTTCTCGACCTGACTGCCTACTTTCAGGGATCTATGCACATACACACCAAGATCCCTCTGTTCATCTAGACTACTAAGAATCCTACCATTTGCCCTATACTCTACACATTTTTTATTTCTGCCATAGTGCATTACCTCACACTTTTCCACATTAAACTCCATTTGCCACCTCTCGGCCCAGCTCTGCAACTTGTCCAAGTCCCTCTGCAAACTATAACACCCCTCTTCACTATCTACAACTCCACCGACTTTAGTGTCATCTGCAAATTTACTAATCCATCCTTCAATCCCCTCATCCAGATCATTTATAAAAATTACAAACAGCAGGGGCCCCAAAACAGACCCCTGAGGTACACCACTTGTCACCGAACTCCACGATGAATATCTCCATCAACCACCACCCTCTGTCTTCTATCTGCTAGCCAATTCCTAACCCAATTAGCTAAATCACCCTCTATCCCATACATCTGCATTTTCTGCAGAAGTCTTCCATGGGCCACCTTATCAAACGCCTTACTAAAGTCCATATATACCACATCAACCGCCTTACCTCCATCCACCTCCTTAGTCACTTTTTCAAAAAACTCAATGAGGTTAGTAAGGCACGACCTACCCTTCACAAAACCATGCTGACTATCCCCAATCAATTCATTTCTCTCTAAATAACAATAAATCCTACCCCTAATAATTCTCTCCAATACTTTGCCCACAACAGAAGTAAGACTCATTGGCCTATAATTCCCTGGAAGGTCTCTCTTCCCCTTCTTGAACAACGGGACCACATTCGCTATCTTCCAGTCCTCCGGAACCACACCGTAACCAACGACGACCTGAAGATCAGAGCCAGAGGCTCTGCAATCTCCTCTCTTGCCTCCCAGAGAATCCTAGGGTAAATCCCGTCCGGCCCAGGGGACTTGTCCAACTTCAAACCCTCGAATATCTAGCACATCCTCCCTATCTACTTTGATACCTTCCAGTTTGCTACCCTGTACCTCAGTGTTCTCCATAACTACATTTACATCACCCTGCGTGAATACCGAAGAGAAATATTTATTCCGTACCTCTCCAATCTCCTCAGGCTCCACGCACAACTTCCCACTGCTGTCTATGACTGGCCCTAATCTTGCCCTAACCAATCTTCTATTCTTAACATATCTAAAGAAAGCTTTAGGATTCTCCCTAATTCTATCAGCCAAAGTCTTCTCGTGTCCTCTCTTCGCTCTCCTCAATTCACTCTTTAGCTCCCTCCTGGCTAATCTATAGCTATCCATTGCACTAACCGAGCCTTCAAGCCTCATCCTGACATAAGCCTCCTTTTCCCTTTTAACCAGCAAATCACTTTTTTTGTACACCAAGGTTCCCTTACTCGACCATTTCCTCCTCGCCTGACAGGGACATACTTATCAAGGACTCGCAGCAGCTGCTCCTTGAATAAGCACCACATTCCAGATGTTCCCAGTCCCTGTAGCTTCCTAGTCCAATCTATGCACCCTAATTCTCTCCTGATGGCCTCATAATTACCCTTCCCCCAGCTATAACTACTGCCCCCCAGCTTCATGCCTATCCCTATCCATCACTAAGGTGAACGTAACCGAATTGTGGTCACTATCACCAAAATGTTCACCAACTTCCAAGCCTAACACCTGTTCTGGCTCATTGCCCAGCACCAAATCCAATGTAGCCTCACCTCTAGTTGGCCTATCTACATACTGAGTCAAAAAACCTTCCTGCACACTTTGTACAAAAACTGACCCGTCTAACGAGCTAGAGCTATAGCTATTCCAATCAATATTAGTAAAGTTAAAGTCCCCCATAACAATTACCCTATTACTTTCACTCCTGTCCAGGATCGACTTTGCAATCCTTTCCTCTACCTCTCTAGAACTTTTAGGAGGTCTATAAAAGACTCCCAACAGGGTGACCTCTCCTCTCCTGTTCCTAATCTCAGCCCATACTACCTCAACAGACAAGTCCTCATCAAACTTCTTTTCTGTCACTGTGATACAGTCTTTGACTAATAATGCCACTCCTCCCTCCCTTCTACCTCCTTCTCTACTCCGACTAAAGCATTTGAACCCTGGAACCTGCAACATCCATTCTTGTCCCTGCTCTACCCAAGTCTCTGTTGGGTAGAGACTTGTCCGTTTGGGTGCTCTGATTTCCTTCCTCAGTCCAAAGAAATATGGGTTAAGTAGATTAGCTGTGATCGATTACCTTTGGTATCAGAGGGATGAGGAGGATAAATACAAGTGGTTACGGAAGAGGGCCGAGGTGGGATTGTGTTTGGTGAAGACTCAATGAGTTTTTGTTCTTTTTCTACCATTCCTTCTGCACTGCAAATTCTAGGATTCTATCATCAGCATTTACTCATCTGTATAAAAATTGAATGCAGTTTAATCCGGGATATTCAACACAGTTTTGTGAGGGATAAATCCTGCATCACAAATTTGACTGAATTCTTTGAAGAGGTAGCTAAATGTTTGGACGAAGATAGAGCAGTTGACGTCATATAGATGGATTTTAGTAAGGCGTTTGATTAGGTTCCCCATGGTAGGCTCATGAAGAAGATAAGGAGGTGTGAGATAGAAGGAAATTTGGCCAACTGGTTAAGTGACTGGCTGTCTGTTAGAATGATGTAAAGATGCCGGCGTTGGATTGGAGTGGTAAGAACTCAGTAAGAATTTAGCAACACCAATTATTAATCCAACCGATTTATTTGATAGTAAAATAGCGAGCTTTCAACACTCCCGTGTCTTCATCAGGCAAGTGCAGTGTTCTGGACCAGAACACTGCACTTGCCTGATGAAGACACGGGAGTGTTGAAAGCTCGCTATTTTACTATCAAATAAATCGGTTGGATTAATAATTGGTGTTGCTAAATTCTTACTGTCTGTTAGAAGACAGGGGATGGTGATGGAGGGAAAATTTTCAGACTAGAGACCAGTTACCAGTGGTGTACCACAGGGGGCAGTGCTGGGTCCTCTGCTATTGGTGATTTTTATCAATGACTTGGAAAAGAAGGCTGAAGGGTGGGTTGGTAAATTTGCTGATGACACCAAGATTGGTGGCATAGTGGATGAGGTGGAGGGCTCTTACAGGCTGCAAAGAGACATTGATAAGATGCAGAGCTGGGCTGAAAAGTGGCAGATGGAGTTTAACCCTGATAAGTGCGAGATGATTCATTTTGGTAGGACAAACTTGAATGCGGATTGCAGAATCAATGGCAGGGTTCTGAGGAATGTGGAGGAACAGAGAGATCTTGGGGTTCATATCCACAGATCTCCGAAGGTTGCTACTAAAATAACCTCTCGACTCTTAAACTCAAAGCTCCTGTTAATAAATGCTAACAGAAGAAGGCTAATAGTGTGTTAGCATTTATGAATAGAAGGTTTGAGTTTAAGAGTCGTGAGGTTATTTTGCAATTATACAGGGTTTCGGTGAGACCACGTTTGCAATATTGTGTGCAGTTCTGGTCAGCTCACTATAAGAAGGATGTGGAAGCATTGGAGAAAATGCAGAGATTTACCAAGATGCTGCCTGGTTTAGAGGGTAGGTCTTATGAGGAAAGGTTGAGGGAGCTGGGGCTTTTCTCTTCAGAGCAGAGGAGGATGAGAGGTGACTTAATAGAGGTTGGGAAGATGATGAGGGGGATAGATAGAATAGACATTCAGAGACTATTTCTCCAGGTGGGTGTAGCTGTTAGTATGGGGTATAACTATAAGGTTCATGGATGTCTGAGGTAGATTCTTTACTCAGAGGGTGGTTGGGGTGTGGAATGCACTGCCTGCTGTGACAGTGGAGTCGGACACTTTAGGTTATTGGATAGGCACATGGAGCACACCAGAATGATAGGGAGTGGGATAGCTTGAGTTTAGGATTGGACATAGCTCAGCAGAACACCAAGGGCCGAAGGGCCTGTACTGTGCTGTACTGTTCTATGATCTATGTTCTATTACTTCCCTGCATTCTTGGCTGGTCTAATAGGTTGGAATATAACCCCAATTAACCTACCTAAAAAACCTGTGTTTCCAAAGCTTCAGAGATTTCTGATTGTTGAATAAGTGAGTAGCCAGATAGAGAGAATTTACTATTCTCAAACAGCAATATTGGAAACTGAAGTGTGATCCACAAAATAAATATGAAAATTTGGTTCTGCCTTGCGCTATATTGCAATATACTCTTCCATCGTTGTGAGTTTCCATTTAGTTTTTTTGGTAGAAGTCAGCAGGAAATTCCTGTTAAATTGATTTCAGTTCATGTATTTCATGGGCAAGGACCCAGGATAATAATGTTATTAACACTGCGCTGTCAGATTCATCATTAATGTACAACTGTTGTGGTTTTTAATGTATCTTTTTTTAATCCGCCTGTAATAACTGGAGGCAGTTCGATGCAGTGAAAGATTTAATGAAGGATTTATTACTAACAATATTAATATTTATACATACACAAGTTAAGGGTCTCATAGAAAAGTCTCGCACACGTCCACTCTCTTCTCCTCTCTACTTCCAACTGAAGGTGCCCATGTTCCCCATTGGCCTCGTTTCCCTCACAGTCTCTCCATAGGTTCCAGCCCAATTGTGTGGCCTATAGATGGTTGCTCCTTAAAGGGGTCACATGACCACACTCCGTCCCCCTCCTCTCCCCTATCTTTGAGTACACCTATGAGTTATACATAGGGACAAAAACATACTATTGTGTAGGGAGACCAAGGGCAAGGCGAATCACAAATTCACTCAGTCCAAGGCTTCTGGAACACTTCAGCTCGAGACTGGGTCCTTCAGCCAATAAACAATCCAGTCCGGCCAAAGAGGAAGACCAATTCATCAGCTCAGAATCAACATCATCCAAATGGCTTCTTCCTCCCCAGTTGTAACAGCTGGAGGGGGCTGTCTAGGCTAAACAGCAGCCGCAGATATCCCTGGTTCCATAGCTAGCACACCTGAATCCACAGTAGGTCATACCTGTTGGTCCCCTGGATCAGACCCAGCTGTCTCTCTCAAATGGTTCACGTTTTTTTTTTTAAACACAGCGACCTTGAACTTCCAACACGTACAAAACTGGTCCCATTCTCTCTACAATCCTTCCTGACACACAGGCTGGACCACCAACAAACTTTCTTACCAAAACCAGGTTCCAGGCTCCACCATCCCCAACAAATCTGGAAATGTAAAATCCAAGTGGGTTCACATGCACCATCCCATTAATAACTCAGCTGGCATAACCCTGGTGATAGCAAGTGGTATAGTATTGAATGATAACAAGAAGCTTGACAAACATAGCTTACTGTAACATTGAAGCTTTAAACTTTTGTACAGCTCAATTTGCCAAGCCATTCGAGGCTGGGGACCTGGGAAGGAATGAACGTGATGTAATCCATTTGCTGTGGTGCAGGTCAGAAACTCCAAAGTGTTTTATGAAACCCACTCGAATCGTAAGTTTTGCATCTTGAATTTGGTGAAGATAAACTTGATAGGTTTCACTTCAGTTTGATTCAAATGACCCCCTAGGGAGCTTTTACCAAACATAGTTTATTTGAGAATAAATTTAACATGTACAGTAAGAAAATGAGCAAGAACATTTACCAATTACAAACAAAAAAGTACTCATCATAGTCAAGCTGGCAACAATGATATCACTGATGCTGTGAGCTGCAGAAATCATGTTTCAAAAAAAAACTTTCTTAAAGGTACACCAACATCACACATTAGCCTTTACAAATGATCGGAACTCCTCAGCTGTAAACGCTGTGTCCTTGTTGGACACTAAGACTTCAGGGATGGCATGAGTGGCAGAAATCTGCTGCAACCCATTGATGGTGGAGATTATATCAGCTAGATATCTAACCAATTTGGATCAAACAGGATGAGGAACAAGTGTCCCATGATCAGTCCAACAAAATCTCCACTACTTTGACAAAGCGCTCAGTCTATTTTGTGGAAAGCTGCAGTTACAGCTGCCTTGGGAAGAGTGACATTCATTGATGAACATTAAACATGTGCTTTTTAGAAGTAATTACATTGTGCAGCACAATTCCAAGCTGCCAGCTACAATATCAAATCGGACAATTGAAAGGTGCAGTTATCTTCAGAAAGGCAGTTGGATGCTGTGGCAAACTGCATCAGGAATTAGGTAGAAAATTACAGAAGAGAATAGCAATAGTAGAAGAAAAAGAGTTTACCATTTATAGACCAGCAGAGTAAAATTGAAGAATATTGTTTTCTCAGTGAGGTTGAGAGGGGGAATTGAGTCTTCTCCTGCAAATGTGAAGGGGAACCATGATCTCTATTGAACCCAGCCTGTTCAATTTATTCTAGATAGTGAGACATAAAGCTTAATCTGGAGATGTGCATTGTGGCCAATTGAGTATTTTTCTCTGTTTTTATTTCTGAATTCCAGTTTCTGCAATATTTTGCTTTTCATAGAAACTCTACAGTGCAGAAGGAGGCCATTTGGCCCATTGAGTCTACACTGACAACAATCCCACCCAGACCCTATCCCCATCACGCCATGTATTTACCCTGCTAATCCCTCTAACCTACGCATCCTGGGACACTAAGGATCAATTTAGCATGATCAATCAACCTAACCCGCACATCTTTGGAGTGTGGAAGGAAACCAGAGCACCTGGAGGAAACCCATGCAGACACGGGGAAAATGTGCACACTGCACACAGACAGTGACTCAGCTGGGAATTGAACCCGGGTCCCTGACATTGTTAACCACTGTGTCACTCTGTGTTCAATATTGTGGTCTTCCTGCTCTGCATACTTCTGGCAGTCATTTACTCTGCAGGCACTAACCCTCTCACCAATATGAAGTACATCATGATTGGCCCCAAAGGTTTGTTCCCATGCAATGGATGCCACTTTGGAGCTCTGTAAATGTCTCTATGGCATCTTGTTATTCAAGTGATCCTAACCTCCTGCCCTAACTGTATTGCTAGACATTCTTCACAGGTTTCACTGTGCCACCGTGTGCCCAGGTTAAGTGTGCACAGGCACAAAGGAAATATATAGACAAAGTAGAGGCAAATAGGTAGCGCAGGAGTCCCTTTTAAACTGACATGCTGCTTTGGATACTGGTGAGGGATAACAACTTTTCAGGGGAATTCAGTGAAAGCCAAGTCCATGACACAGTGTGGCTCAACTGCTCAGGCAGGGAGGTAAAAGATGAGGGCTGTAGTGATAGAGGGTTGAACTGTAGGAGGAACAGATTGGCATTTCTATAGCCACTGAAGTGATTTAGGATGATATTTTGTCTTCTTGGTGCCAGGTTCCAGGATGTCACAGAACAGCTGCCAATTAGTTTGGAGGAGGAGGGTGAAGAGCCAGCGGTGATGACACACACGTTCATACCAATGAGATGGGTTAAAAAAAAGGATAAGGTTCTGATAGCTGAATACAGGGTGCTGGGTGATAAATTAAGAAGCAGATCCTTCAAGGTAGTAATCTCAGGATTTTTCCCAGTGCTATGAGAGCGGAGGATGGGAAGGATGAATGCCTGGCCAGAATAGGAGGTTAGGTTTCAGATTCTGAGGCATTGTGATAGGTTCTGGGGAAGGAGGAATCTGTACCAGCTGAATACAAACTGTATTCTGTATTCTGAACTGTATTCAGCACTGGAACTAATAAACTTGCAGGGATGTTTTTCCCTAAGGTTGTCGGAGAGGCTTTACGCTAGTATAGCAGGGGAATGGGTATCTGAGCAGAAAGCTCGAGGAGATATAAACTTCGTTAGAAACAAGAGGCAGAAAAAGTGAAAGCAAAGGAAGATACAGGAATAAAACAAACAATATGGCAAAGTCACGCTCCCAACTCCTGGATCCATCTCCCCATTAAGAGGAGCTAGCTTCACCTCATACCTGGGCACTGGTACAACTAGTATCACAAAGTTTAGTATGAGGAATAGTAGGAGAAAAACAAAATGAAGAGTTCTGTCTCTTAATGCGTGTAGCATCAAAAACAAGATAAATGAACCGATGGCACAAATGCTTTCTCAGGAGACTAAGGAAATTTGGCATGTCAGCTACATCTCTCACCACCTTTTACAGATGCACTATAAAAAGTGTTCTTTCTGGTTGTATCACAGTTTGGTATGGTTCCTGCTCTGTCCAAAATTGCAAGGAACAACAAAAGATGATGAATGTAGCCCAATCCATCATCCAGCTTCCCGTCCATTGACTCTGTCTACATTCCCGCTGCCTCGGCAAAGCAGCCAGCAGAATTAAGGACTCTGTGCACCCCGGACACTCTCTTTTCCAGCTTCTTCCATCGGAAAAAAGATACAAAAGTCTGAGGTCATGTACCAACCAACTCAAGAACAGTTTCTTCCCTGCTGCTGTCAGTCTTTTGAATGGATTTACCTTGCATTAAGTTGATCTTTCTCTACACTCTAGCTATGACTGTAACACTACATTCTGCACATTCCCCTTTCCTTAAGAACATAAGAACATAAGAAATAGGAGCAGGAGTCGGCCATCCAGCCCCTCGAGCCTGCCCCATCATTCAATAAGATCATGGCTGATCTGAAGTGGATCAGTTCCACTTTCCTGCTTTCTCCCCATAGCCCTTAATTCCCTTGTCTATCAGAAACCTATCCACTCTTGACTTAAATATATTCAGCGAGGTAGCCTCCACCACTTCAATGGGCAGAGAATTCCAAAGATTCACCATCCTTTGGTGAAGGAGTTCCTCCTCAACTACGATCTAAACCGCACCCCCCCCCCCTTTATTTTGAGGCTATGCCCTCTAGTCCTGCTATCCTTTCTAAGGGGGAAGAATCTCTCTTCCTCTACCCTATCCATCCCCTTCATTATCTTATATGTCTTCATAAGATCCCCCCTCAGCCTTCTAAACTCCAATGAGTACAAATCTGGTCTACTCAATCTCTCCTCAGAGGCTAACCCCCTCATCTCCAGTATCAGCCTAGTGAACCTCCTTTTCAATGAGCAGTATGCTTTGTCTGACTAGCCAGTAAGAAACAATACTTTTCATTTATGTTAATACATGTGACAATAATATATCAAATCAAATTCAATCAAATAGAATTAAATATGTATGATCTGATAATCATTACTGAGACATGGCTGCAAGGAGATCAAAGTTGAGAAATCAATATTCAGGGTTATTTGACTTTTAGTTCCGACAGACGGGGAGAGAAATGTGGTGGAGTAGCTCTGCCACAAAGGAAGGAAATTAGTGCAGTTCTGAGGGATAATATCGGATCATTGGATCTGGAATCGATCTGGATGCAATAAATACCAAAGGAAGGAAGACGGAGTCTCCAGGGACCAGTCAAAAGGCAGAGCAACAGCACAGTGAGAATATTGTAACTGAAAATAAACCTATAATGAAACATCACAGGAAAACTTGATTGGCTGGTAGGAAATTTGTGCTAAAAAAAACTGCAAAACTAATTAATAAATTAAATAACTAAGCACTGATGGCTGGACAGTGTGCTGTAGCTGTCTGACTGGTGGATCACATTGCACACTCCAGTGACCACATCCACTGGGATTGCTTGGAAGAACTTTGGCTCAGAAATGATGAGCTGGAGTCCAAGTTTCAGACGCTGTGACAATGTGGGAGGGAGCGAGTTACCTGGACACCTTGTTTCAGCAGGCAGTCACCCTCGGTAGATTAGGTACCTCTAATTCAATCAGTGGTCAGAGGCAGCAGGGTGTGACTGCAAGTGAGGCAGGTGGCACAATCTCACAGCGAGTTTCACAGCAGCAAAGAACGCAATCCATGATTGATTGGTTAATCTCATGCAAGGGGTCTCTCAATAAAGATGGAGACAAGGAGAAACTTTTCTCAGGAGAGTCATTGGTTTGTGGATCTTTCTTCCCAAGAGACTGATTCAGTCAAGGTTATTGAATATTTTTAAGCGTGAAACAGAATATTGACTGATAAGGGAATCAAAGGCTATCAGAAGTAAGCTGTATGGCGGTGTTGAGGCCATAATAAAATCAGTCATGATTGTGTTGAATCTCACAGCAGGCTCAAAGCTCCAGGTGGCCCACTCACAGAATGCCGATAGTGCAGGAGCAGGCTAATGGGCCCATCAAGCCTGCAGCAACAACAATCCTACTTTGTCCTATCCCCTTAATCCCACTTATTTACCTTGTTAAGCAAGGGGCAATTTGCCATGGCTAATCACCCTAACCTGCATAACTTGGAGCATGTGAGGAAATCAGAGCACCCTGAAGAAACCCACAAAGACGCAGAATCTAACCCGTGTCCCTGGTGCTGGGAGGCAGCAGTGCTAACCACTGTGCCACATTATAAGACCATAAGATATAGGAGCAAAATTAGGACACTCGGCCCATCGAGTCTGCTCCACCATTCAATCATAACTGATAATTTTCCCATCCCCGTTTTCCTGCCTTTTCCGCTTAACCCCTGATCCCCTTATTAATCAAGAACCTATCTATCTCTGTCTTAAAGACACTCAATGACCTGGCCTTCACAGCTTCTGCAGCAAAGAGCTCCACAGATTTCCCACTCTCTGGCTGAAGAAATTCCTCCTCATCTCTGTTTTAAAGGATCGTCCCTTTATCCTGAGGTTGTACCCTCTGGTTCTAGTTTTTCCTACTGGAACCATGGGGTATCTGATCCCAATGTCCATACATTCTGCAGAATGTCCACGATATAAAACTAGAGATCATATTCTGTCAAATTGTAAAATAATTGACAATAGATGCTGGTACGCATTCTGAAAGGTATGTTATATCACATTAGGCTCCTGCTGAATGTGTAAGTGGTCATCAGTGCGTTTAGTGCTGGGTGACGGATGATAGTTATACTAATGAGGAGGCAGCACAAAGCTTGTGTTCTGCAAACATCACCTCATCTGGATAAGGGATAATCACTCGTTGTAATTCCTGTGCCCAAAATCTGACACTGTCAAAACATTTCCCCATTAATTATCTCTCAGTGAGCTGCATCTTTTCACCTCTGCAGCCTTCTCCATTTCAATGTGTAGGGGTTGAAATTTGAAGCTAAAAAGCAGAAAGACATTCATTGCTCCTGTTTCCGATTACTGTATAAAAATAATTAGTACCCGAGTACATTTGTGCAGAGTACAGGTGAAGAAGGCCCGCATTTACAATACCATCATCATTATCAAATAGTGCTCAACACCTCCTGCTGATCACACGGGTAATGGCAGCTTCTAATGGGACTGATTAGAACATAGAACATAGAACATTACAGCACAGAACAGGCCCTTCGGCCTTCGATGTTGCGCCGACCAATATAAAAAGCAATGCCCCTCCAAACTAAACCATTCCCTTCTCTTCCATATACTTATCAACTAACCTCTTAAACGCCACCAAACTTGGCGCATCCACAACTGCTGCAGGCAGGGCATTCCACTCCCGAACCACCCTTTGGGTAAAGAACCTACCTCTGATATCCGTCCTATAACTATCACCCCTTAATTTAAAGCTGTGTCCCCTCGTGCTAGCTTTCTCCATCCTAGGAAAAAGGCTATCACTGTCCACCCTATCTAAACCTCTAATCATCTTATATGTTTCGATTAGGTCCCCTCTTAGCCGCCTCCTTTCTAACGAAAACAACCTCAAATCCCTCAGCCTCTCTTCATAAGACCTGCCCTCCATACCAGGCAACATCCTGGTAAACCTCCTCTGTACCCTCTCCAATGCCTCCACATCTTTCTTATAATGTGGGGACCAGAACTGCACACAATACTCCAAGTGCGGCCGCACTAGAGTTTTGTACAGTTGCAACATGACGTTGCGGCTCCGAAATTCAATCCCCCTACCAATAAAAGCTAAGACTCCATATGCCTTCTTAACAACCTTCTCGACTTGACTGCCTACTTTCAGGGATCTATGCACATACACACCAAGATCCCTCTGTTCATCAAGACTACTAAGAATCCTACCATTAGCCCTATACTCTACACATTTATTATTTCTGCCATAGTGCATTACCTCACACTTTTCCACATTGGAAATGTGGAAAATGATTGGAGTTCCTGACCCGAATTCTAACAATGTATTTTATGAAGTCTGTCTGGATCATAGATTTTCCAATTTGAATTTAGCGAGGGTGAACGTGAGATGTTTCAGGTATGACCCACTGGCAATAACATTTCCCAATTACAAACAAGAAATAAAACAACCATGATATTTTTTAAACCTTAATGACTATATGGAATGTTCCAACCAAACAATGTTCCCTTCAACATCCCCGTACCACAGGTTTAATATAGAAAATAAAACTGCTCAACTATAAAAAGAAACTACCAAAAGATTGTGAACAAAGCTCAGTCTATCACGCAAACCAGCCTCCCATTCACTAACTCTGTCTGCACTTCCCACTGCCTCAGCAAAACAGCCAGCATAATTAAGGATCCACCACGCACCCCGGACATTCTCTCTTCCACCTTCTCCTGACAGGAAAAAAATACCAAAGTCTGAGGTCACATACCAACCGACTCAAGAACAACTCCCCTGTTACTGTCAGAATGGACCTATCTTGCATTATGTTGATCTTTCTCTACACTCTAGCCATGACTGTAACACTACATTCTGCATTCTCTCATTTCCTTCTCTATGAACGGTATGCTTTGTCTGTATGGCACGCAAGAAACAACACTTTTCACTGGATGTTAATACATGTGACAATAATAAATCAAATCAAATCAAATCACATGATGCTGGAACTTAATCGTTTGGTTGGAGAATTGAAATTCAGCCTCATCTGCCTTGTAACTTCCAGCAGACCTCAAGATAGAGACATTTCCACTGCTGGCCTTTACGTTTTAGCCAGTGAACCAGTTCAAAAGATAGAATTCTCACTTCAGGAAGACCAGAAGACCTGCTTCCAGCTAGCCAGCAGAATATATAAATAGCTGAGGGATTTAGCAGGGCCAATCCATCTAAACATATTTTTATCCAGCTTTCTCTTAAATGCATATACACTATTCACTTCAAACATTTTTTGTGATAGAGGATGCAGCAAAAGTAGGAGCATAAACGCTCTGAAATGATTTGGATTGCAAGTAAATCACCGCTGTGGAGATCTGCAGAAATATCACTCTTAGTGGATGACTGAGACAAACACAGAGAGGCTTGCGATAGATTGAAGAGTTGAGAGGAATTTTAAAGCAAACGGTGATAGATTGGAACAGTCAAGAGCAAAACGTATTGCTTTAAAGAATTCTTTCATCTTCTGCTTCCTACAGAGTGGGGAACAGAATTGTTGTGATGTTCTCCAGTGTACCTGAGTGTTCATGCCTGATCTTCTGTTACTCTGATAAAAACGAATAGTTGATGAGCAGCTTTACACATATTCATCAAAGATACCAATGCATCAAACTCCCCAGAGAATCCTAATCATGATATCTGTAATTGGCTGTCTTGTTTCACTTTCTGCTACCAATACAATAGAAACATCCTATGGTATAAATTTGTAGACCATTTTAATTTTGTTCTGCACAAATATGCTTTGAAACTAAGGCTTTCTGAAGCCTGAGCTACAATATTTAGAAATATTTACAATCTTTAGAACATGTAAAGATATATATTACAAATCTCTCAAGATTGATAAGTTATTGAAAAAAAAGAATTCTCCAGCGACTAACAGGAATAACTAAAGGACAAGATGCCACTTTTTAAGACTATTATTGTCACAAATGAATTAAAATCAACATAGTGTAGAAGGCTGAAGGGGGATCTTATGGAGACGTATAAGATGATGAAGGGAATGGATAGGGTAGAGGTAGAGAGATTCTTCCCATTTAGAAAGGATAGCAGAACTACAGTGCATAGCCTCAAAATAAAGGGGGGGGGGATGGAGGGCAGTTTAGATCAGAGTTGAGGAGGAACTTCTTCACTCGAAGGATGGTGAATCTCTGGAATTCTCTGCCTATTGAAGTGGTGAAGGTGACCTCGCTGAATATATTTAAGTCACGGGTAGATAAGTTTCTGATAAACAAGGGAATTAAGGGTTATGGGGAGAAAGCGGGAAAGTGGAACTGACCCACTTCAGATCAGCCAAGATCTTGTTAAATGGTGGGGCAGGCTCGAGGGGCTGGATGGCCGACTCCTGCTCCTATTTCTTATGTTCTTATTCCTGTATCCTTTGAATTCATCCAGCCTGATTAGGCTTTCACCAGCAAGGCCCACCTCAACAGTTCCCTTTTCCTTAAATTTCCAAATGCCCCGTTGGTTTTGCTCCTTCCTCTTGAACAGGAAACCAGCTCTCACAAGCATTTTGCTTGGTTGTTAAAACAAACATCTTCACAGTAGGAGATGTTTCATTTCTCCAAACAACAATAGCTGTTTTTTTCTCTCTCCCATTTTTCTGAGTGACTGGCAATTGCTGTGAAATTGGTCACTGTTTCAGGAGGTTTCCATAGAACAGAATCTATAGAATCCCTTTGACAAAGGGTCATCTGGACTTGAAACGTCAGCTCTTTTTTCTCCTTACAGATGCTGCCAGACCTGCTGAGATTTTCTAGCATTTTCTCTTTTGGTTATAGAATCCCTACATTGCAGAAGGAGGCCATTTGGCCCACTGAATCTGCACCAACTCTCCTTAAGAGCACCTTACCCAGACCCACACCCAATTTAATACCTCGAAGAACCATTTATTAACTGCAGAAATGACACTCCAGAATGTCTCCATCTCTGTCTGGTGCATGGCGATAAGCAGTGAACATGTAGATCAAAGCCTTGTCCTGACTGGTATGGTGCCTCCATTCTGCTCTGCCAGCTGCACCTGAGCCACCATATTAAACCAAATGGTGGCTACAGGGCAAGAAGGCCTCTTCACTAATGGGGTGGCCGATCACTCGGGTTCACAACCCACATAGACACGTCAATGATGAAGTCACGGTGCCACACAAAACATGTTGAGACAAACCAGCAATGGGTTCAAACAATATTCCTGCTGTCTTGGCTGCTCAGTAATTGGTGGTGGGGCGGGGGGAGGCGGTGGGGCATCAAGATTAATTGTTGTCTCCTGTAAGTTGCATAACCTTGCCATCAGGAAAGGGCAGAACTTGTCGAAAGCCATCAGACTGAGGATCAGAATCAGAATCAGGAGAAGAAGAAAGAAGAGATAGGGAGGAGACAACCTCCATGTTCCTTTTTCTGATTGGACCAGACTATCTGAAAGAAATGATCTGCTAGTGAGACATTAAGGGGTTAACATCGCATGCAACTAAGTAATTTTGAGTTGATTTCAAAATGACAAGTGTAAGGCGTCTGTGATTAACAAATTTGTTCTTTAACAGTTCTCTTCCTTTCAATGTAACGATATTATGACCTTAGATATCATTAACCTGACTAGAACAAAGGCTGTCTTGTGATGAGCTATATTGTATCAGACCACATGTGATCATAAGGATTGTAAAAGCTACATAAAGGAGGACTGTCCCATTATTCAGTGCGCCTTTGCTACCTGACTGGGTGGAAGTTACATAGCAAAGGTTTGCCAGCTTGTATATGTAAGAAGAATAAAGAGCTTTTGAATCAGACAGTGGTTGGTGTTTGCCTTAGTATCAAGGACAAAAGAGTCATGTGAAAAACAAACTTAACAATAAGATCCTGAGGGGTCTTGACAGTGATATGGAAATGATATTTCCTCTTGGGGAAGTTACCAAGGGGTCAGTGTTTGAAAGTAAATGGTTGTCCATTTAATTGAGGATTTTCTTTTCACAGAAGATTGAGAGAGTTTGGAATTCTCTTTCGCAAAACCTGGTGGAGGCAGAGTTATTGAATATTTTAAGGTAGAGACAGGTCAAATGCACTATCAGTGTAAGCAGTGCAAACTCACTTTAAGCATTAAGCAGCGCAGGCTGGTATTGTGAGCTTTAAGAGATATTGGTTATTCATGATATTTGGCCCGTGATAATGTGACCAGATAATAAACAGCAAGGTTAGCAACCACTGAAATCAATGAATTGGATTGAAGTCTCACAACACCAGGTTAAAGTCCAATAGATTTATTTGGTAATATGAGCTTTCAGAGCACTGCCCCTTCATCAGGTCTATCAGACTCACCTGATGAAGGAACAAGATTCTGAAAGCTCGTGATTCCAATTAAACCAGTTGGACTGTAACCTGGTTATCGCGAGACTATTCGGTGAGTTAACCAGTTAGTACAAAGCTGGCTTTACTGACAGTGTTGCGAGTGATGGACACACTCATTCCACAGCCATTTCAGGAGTTAATCACATTTCTTAACCCTCTCTCAAAAAAATCTTTTTTGTTTATCAGATGAAGAGAAGGATATTTATTTAATTGGAATGTTATTAGCAGATTTGAAGGCCTATTCATCAACCACCCCCCCAATACCTCCACATCCCTTCACCCCCTCCTGACTCTCTATGCCATTCACCCTCCAGCCCCCACCATTCATCCCCCCCCATCCCCTACCATTTAATCATAGAGATTTACAGCATAGAAACAGGCCCTTCGGCCCAACTTGTCTATGCCACCTTTATTTTTTTTAACCCCTAAATTAAACACAGTTGCCCACATTTGGCCATATCTCTCTACATCCATTGTACCATTTAACTATCTAAATGTTTTTTTAAAAGGCAAAATTTTACCCGCCTCTACTACTACCTCAGGCAACTTGTTCCAGACATTCACCATTTTGTGTGTGAAAAAAATGCCCCTCTGGACACTTTTGTATCTCTCCCTCTCACCTTAAAACTATGCCCTCTAGTTTTAGACTCCCCTACCTTAGGGAAAAAATTTTAACTATCTAGCTGATCAGTGCCCCTCATTATTTTATAGACCTCTATAAGATCACCCCTCAGCTTCCTACATTCTAGAGAAAACATCCCAGTCTATTCAGTCTCTCCTTATAACTCAATCCATCTTCCTAGTATCTTCCTAGTAAATCTTTTCTAGTTTAATAATATCTTTTCTATAATAGGGTGATCAGAATTGTACACAGTATTCCAAGTGTGGCCTTACTAATGTCTTGTACAACTTCAACAAGATATCCCAACTCCTGTATTCAATGTTCTGACCAATGAAACCAAGATGCCAAATGCCTTCTTCACCGCTCTGTCCACCTGTGACTCCACTTTCAAGGAGCTATGAACTTGTACCCTTAGATTTCTTTGTTCTGTAACTCTCCCCAACGCCCTATCATTAACTGAGCAAGTCCTGCCCTGGTTCAATTTACCAAAATACATCACCTCACATTTGCCTAAATTAAACTCCATCTGTCATTTGTCAGCCCACTGACCCAATTGATCAAGATCCTACTGCAATTGGAGATAACTTTCTTCACTGTCCACTATGCCACCAATCTTAGTGTCATCTGCAGTCTTATTTGCCATGCCTCCTTTATTCTCATCCAAATCATGAGTATAAATTCTCCCAGGGCTGAAATGGTCGCTACGAGAGGACACAGGTTTAGGGTGCTGCAGATGGGGGGGTGGCGGGGTGGGGGGAGTGCAAGTACAGAGGAGATGTTAGAGATAAGTTTTTCACTCAGAGGGTGGTGAGTGAATGGAATCGGCTGCCGTCAGTGGTGGTAGAGGCAAACTCGCTGGGGTCTTTTAAGAGACTTCTGGATGAGTACATGGGATTTAATGGGATTGGAAGTTACAGATAGTTCTACGGCCTGGTAGGTACTGATATGATCGGCACAACTTGTGGGCCGAAGGGCCTGTTTTGCTGTAGTGTTCTATGTTCTATATCCTATGTTAAATAACAAATAACAGTGGATCCAGCACTGATCCCTGAGGCACACCGCTGGTCACAGGCCTCCAAGTGCAGGGTATAAGCCCAGCAACTACAAACCAGTCTGTTTAAGCTCAACAATGGGCAAGTTTACGTAAATGATAATTCTGGACAAAAGTAATAGTGACTCAGCCAAATATAGATTAATTAAGGAAAGCCAGCTTGGATTTCTTAAAGGATAGTTATGGTTAACAAAATTGCTGGAGGTTTTTGATGAGGTAACAGAGAGGGTTGATGAAGGCAATGCTGTTGATGATCTTCCAGAAGACTCTTGATTAAGTGCTAATTCCACACAGCAGGCTTGTGCGAAAAGATAGAGCTCATGGAATAAAAAGAACAGTAAACAGAATTAGCTCAGTGACAAAAAGCAGAAAGTAATGGAGAATGGTGGTTTCTCGGACTTTATGGTGAGATTCACAGGGGTCAGTTTTAGGACCATGGCTTTCCTGGTATGTATTACAGCCTGGACCTTGTGTACACAGCACAATTTCAAAATATGCAGATGGTATAAAACCTTGAAGCACTGAGAACTATGAGGAGGACAGTATAAATTTCATAATAACTTGAGACAGGTGGTGGAATGGACGGACAAACAGCCGGTCAAACATAATGCACCAAAGTATGAAATGATTCATTTTCGTAGGAAGAACAGGAAGAGCACAGAAGGTGTTTGGCGTATTAATTGTGCCGGCTCTCTGAGAAAGCTATCCCTTTAGTCCTGGTCCCTGCTCCTTGCTCTAACCCAGTCATCATTTTCGGCTTGAATTATTTAACCAAGGCACTTTGAAAGTTATTTTCGAATCTGCTTCACCACCTTTCAGACAGTGCATTCCAAATCACTGTAACTTGCAGAATAAAAATATTTCTCTTTGTCACCCTTCAAGTGTCAATTATTTTAGATCTGTGCCCACTTCCTCCCCATCGCCTTATCAAAGCCTTTCAAAATTTTAAACACCTTATTGAAAGATTCTTCCTATGCTTTAAATAAACAAAGTAAACTTCTCTTGTGTCTGCACATAACCAAAATTCCTGGTATCCATTTTGGTAAATCTTCTTTGCATCTTCTCCAAGGCCTTACATCCTTCCTAAAGTTGTATCCAAACTTGGACACAATTCTTCAGCTAAGGTCTAACCAATGTTTTATCAAGCTTTGGTTTGATAGATCTCCTTGCCTTTACACTCTAAGCCTTTGTTTAAAAACCCAAGGGAAAATTATTTACCTTTTCTCAAATGGTAGTCTCCTTTTGTCTTACCAACATTCAGGAGTTTATACCCCTCCTGTTCATGCGTCTCTGTTTTTGTCTCTTGTTTAAAACTGCACCATTTAGTTTATATTGAAGAGGGACCAACAGTGTGCTCTTAACTAACTGGTCATTGATATTCATGGATTTTATAAGAAGGTGCTGCACCCACTGGCCACTGCCCTTCATCCAATATTTGTTATACATAAACTGTTTTCAGGAATGTTTCAGTGTGCTAAGATTATATAGAAATTAACTTGTTATTTGTCCGTGCTCACTGACAATTGGAACTAAAATTATGTGGTGAGGAACTTGTTGAATGGTTATCCTGATCTTTCAAAAACTTCTCAATTCAGCAACTTGACGAGAATTGGAAAATTAGTCACTCCATTTTTTAACAAGAGTAGGAAAAATAGTTATGAGTTGTGTGCAAGTTACAAGAATCTATTATTGAGGTCAGAACTGAACATTTGAACAAATAGAAACTGATCAAAGAGCCAATTTAATGAATTTTTTTGAGAAAGTTGTTAAAATGGTAGTTTTTTTTTATTTGTATGGCTGAGGAAACAGTTGTTTCAATGTCCATCAGACATAAAAGCAGAAATAGACCACTTGGTCCATTTTGTCTGCTCTGCCATTTAATGAGATCATAATTATCCCTACAGTGCAGAAGGAGGTCATTCAGCCCATCAAGTCTGCTCTGACTCTCAGAAGGAGTATCCTATCAAGTCCAACCCCCACTCTATCCCTGTAACCCCATGCATGTACCATGGCAAATCCACCTAGTCTATATACCCCTGGATACACAGAGGTAATTTAGCATGGCCAATCCACCTATTAAATTAGGAGCGCGGAAAGAAACTCACACAGACATGGGGAGAATGTGCAAACTCTTCTATCCAGACAGTCACCCAGGAGAGAATGCAGAGAAGATTGACAAGAATGTTGCTAGGACTGGAAAATTGTAGTTATGAGAACAATTTGGTTTGTTTTCCTTGCAACACAGAAGGCTGAGGAGTGGGGTAATTGAAGTGTACAAAACTTTGAGGGGTAGGGAGAGAGCAGACAGGACGTATCTATTTCCCTTGGTAGAGAGTTCAAAAACAAGGGGTAAAGATAAGTGACAGAAGAATTAGAGGGAACATGAGGAAAACCTTTTGAAGCTGTTCCTCGTGTTCCATTTGTGAAGTAAGTGACCTCAGCTTCCCCAGTTCATCCTCAAGGACTTGAGGATGTTTGTCCAAGTTTTCTGTGGAAGGTTGAAACCTGGGACTTCACCACTCGGGTGAGTTACCATGTAGTGCTTGGTGATATTTGCAGTCAACTAGCAGGTCTATCACTGAGAGATTGTGCTGCCATCATTAAAAAGGTGTGGAGTGTGTTCCAGTAGGAACATTGTGTAGGACACAATCCAACCCAACAGCAGAGTAATACAGCTCTACCTGACTCAGGGGCTGTTATACACAGGATTATTTCCAGAACATTGAGACCCACAGAACTTGAGTGCTTTTTCTGTGCTAGCACACATTGCAATACAGGCCCTTCAGCCCACGATGTTGTGCCAAGCTGTGAAACCAATCTAAAGTCCATATAACCTACACTATTCCAATATCATCCATATGTTTATCCAATGACCATTTAAATGTCATGGTCCATAGACCATGCCACGGTCCCCTGGCATGGAGGTGTTGCAGCTGGACCATCCCTTCCAGCTCTGACAGAGATGAAAATCACCCCTGGCATGGTGATTTCAATAAGAAGTCTCACAACACCAGGTTAAAGTCCAACAGGTTTAATGTGGTGTTATGAGACTTCTTACTGTGCTTACCCCAGTCCAACGCCAGCACCTCCACACCATGGTGATTTTAGGCTGCCCGGTGATGAACACTTGCATCCTAGCCTGTCAGCTCGGAATTACAATGTATACTCAGCCCCACAACTCTGATTAGAAGTTTCTGAGCTGCTTAACAAGCTAAAATCTGTGCAGAATGGAGTCACTATCCTCCCCCCTCTACCCCTCCCCTCTCCCTGCTCACCCACTCCCTTCACTCGCCCTCTCCCTCCCTCTCCATTTCCCTCCAAACCCTCTCTCTTCACCCCAAACCCCAGCACAGTGACACAGTGGTTAGCACTGCTGCTTCACAATGCCAAGGACCCGGATTCGATTCCTTCTTGCGTCCCTATCTGTGCTGAGTGTCTGTATGGGTTTCTTCAGGGACCTCTGGTTTTCTCCCACAGTCCAAAAGGCATGCTGGTTAAGTACACTGACCATACTAAATTCTCCCTCAGTGTACCCAAACAGGCGCCAGAGTGTGGCGATTAGGGGATTTTCACAGTAACTTCATTGAAGTGTTAATTAAGCCAACATGTGACACCAATAAATAAACTAGAAACCTCTGCCTAACCCTTCGTCCGCCCCCCTATTGCTTTTCCCGCTCCACCTTCCCCTCCCTTTTTGCCTTGCCCCCTATCTTCTTTCTGTGGCCCTATTTCCCCTGCACCTCCCTCTGCTTCCTTATCCTCTCCCCACCTTCCCTCCCTTCCATTCCCTCCTTTTCCCCACTGTCCCCTTCCTCTTCTTCCTCCCTTCCCCTTGCTCCATCCCCACTTTCCTTAATCTCTTTTCCCCCTACACCAACTCCCCCCTCTTCCTCCCATCTTTAGGAATGCAGATGTTGATCACAAGGCTGTCTAAAATCACCATGCCAGGGATAACCGTGAAATGTACCAGGGCCAGAAGGGACAGTCCAACTGTGATACCCCATCTCTCCCTGACCCCACACAACACCCAGGATCTTTGAAGGACACATATGTTGCAGCCTGGCAGCATCAGAGAGGTAGATTGCTACTGGACTGACCTTCTTGACCCTCCTTGGGTCCCAAGACACCAGACCAAGGTATCAGGCGATAGCACACCAAGGTGAGAGGCCTGAATGGGAGGGTAGGGGTGGGGGGAGCCTGAGTGGGTGTTCTAAGGGAAAGGGGAGAGGTGGTGGAGGTGGGGAATTGAGGGGGAGCATAAGGGAGGAATGGGGCCAGAGTGAGGGGCCAGAGGAGGGGTTAAATGGTAGTCAGGTCACTCTTATACCTGTGTGGTGTATTGGGAGGATGAACAGTCATGCATATATTAGTGCAACTTTTCTGAAATCAGTATAAATATATAATCACTCACCGCATTACAAGTTTGTTCTCATATTGATTTTGCTTCTTTTCCCAACGATTTTAAATCTCTACTCTTTTGTTTTCAATCCTTTCATTAAGTAGGGATAGTTTCTCCCTATCTGTTCTACTCAGGGTATGCAGGATTTTGAAAATCTCCATCAAATCTCCCCTCCACCTTCTTTTCTCAAAGAAAAACAGTCCCAACTCCTCTAATCTATCCTTATAACTGAAGTTCCTTGGCCTAGGAGCCATTCTGTGGAATATTTTCTGTACTCTCTCCACTGGCTTCACATCTCTCATGATCTGCCCAGAACAGAACACAAATCCCCAGCTAAGACCAAGCTAGCCTTTCATAAAAATTCCACATTGGCAAATCAGTCCTTTCCAAATGGCTCCTGTGCTAGGTGTGGCTTTAGAAAAAGCTATCAAAAATGATACAAAGATATTTAAGATAGAAAGAGGACGGATGATTGATAGACTAGAGTAAATGGAGAAGATATAATCCTTGCATCCACACGTACTATAATAAGCAAAAGAGATAGCAGATATACAAATCTAAACCATATTCATATATGGAACTGGTTCCAGAGAACTGTTCTACAGCTAATATTATCCAAAGTTCAGAAAGGGAGCTAAAACAAGTCTAAGAAATTATAGACCAGTTACTTTAACATTGGTGTTGGAAAGATAATGGAGTACTTGTTTAAAGGTGTAATAGAAAAACATTTGGAAATCAAAAATAAAATAAAGATTAGTCAGCATAAATTTCAAAAGTGAAGCTTACTATCAGTTAACTAGAATCAAAATATTGTTGTGTTGACATTCTGGGTGTATTCCAAGCAGCAGTGCCTGTGAAAACACTGCTGAAGGCAGAGCATTGAGATTCTAAGTTTATCTAAGTTACAGTATGTACTAGAAAATCCACAATAAACACAGCAGGAACGATCCAACAAGAAGCAACTCTGATAACATCACAGTATGAACTGTATTTATCAGCAGTACTGAGGCAGTGCAAGAGGAGGTGACAGATTTACTTTTTAAAAACTCAGATGGTGAAACTCCAATTCTTTGATGTTTTATCGTGTGTCTGTGTGTCTGCGGGCGGGGGTGTGGGTGTGTGTGTCTGCGTGTATGTGTGTGTGTCTATGGGCGGGGGTGTGGGTGTGTGAGAGTGTATGTGGGTGGTGGTGGGTGTCTGTGGGTGTGGGTGTGTGTGAGTGGGTGTGTGTATGGGAGAGGAGTGGGGTGGGTGGGGGAGGAGTTGTGGGTGTGCCACATTGTAACCCTGAGATCAGCCACACAGAACCTACGCACAAACAAACTTCAGCACGCGCCTCCTACTAAAGTTGAGTCATAAGCTTCCACTGTTCAGCACAATCTATTAGTATCCCAGGAGAGTAATAGCTGGTTTAATAGCTGGTTTTCTACATTATTATTGGCTTGTTTTCAAGCAGAACTTTTTGTCCGTCATAATGATTAAGGAAAGTTGGACAGAAGCTGATTAATTCATTCAGATAGATCATCAGTGGACTGTTCAGTTTCTGATCCAACAGAACCGTTTAAATACAGAATGGCCCTCCATATAAATACATCTCATTTAATCTTTAAAATGCTGTAGAACAAACTAATCATATACAGTGAAGCCCAGAGATTATAACAAAAGGTATAATGATTTGATTGAAATGATTGTGGTTTAGGGTAGAATACTGTCAGTACAGTACAGCAATTATACTTGGAGTCAAGCAATATTTTGACAGCTGTAAGTCACGAGTCTCAGTTTATATGTGGATGGAGCACAAATATGGAGATTGTTATTCTTTGACAGCTTGTCTGCAGAACAGCCCTATCACTACCATAGCATATTATTCCAAGATGGTGCTGGAGTGTGGCCACTTCTTACAAACTGTGTCCACATAGCCTCAAATATTTTACTATCATTTTAAACATTTAAATCTCTAACTCTTTATAAACTCCATCAAACCTTTGAATGGACTTACCTTGCATTAAATTGATCTTCCTCTACATCCCAGCTATGACTGTAACATTGTGCACCCTCTCCGTTCATTCTCTATGTATGATATGCTTCATCTGTACAGTGCACAAGAAACAATACTTTTCACTGTGTACCAATATATTTGACGATAATAAATCAAATCAATACCTTACTATTGATTGAAACACAAAGATGCCATGAAATACAGCTGCACATTATCTCCCAATTCCTAAACTCAATTCCTCGATTGATGAAGGCCAGTACACCATATGCCTTCTTAACCACAGTTTCAACCTGTAAAGTCAATTTGAGAGTCTTATGAACCTGGACCCCAAGATCCTTCTGATCTTCCACACTGCCACAAGTCTTACCCTTGGTATTATATTCCTTCATCCCATTTGACCTGCCGAAGTGAACCACCACATATTTATACAGGTTGAAATCCATCTGCTATTTCTCTGCCCCATCTTGCATCCTATCTATGTCTTGTTTCAACTTCTGACATCGCTCCAAACTATCCACAACACCTCCAACCTTCGTGTCATCGGCAAACTTACCAACCCATCCCTCCACTTCCTCATCCAGGTCATTTATAAAAATCACAAATAGCAAGGGTCCCAGAACTGATCCCTGTTTATTTTATTTATTTTAATCTTTCGTCTTTTTTGCATGTGATAATATCGTTCAACAAACACTCGCTTGACTATTCTTTTCAATTTTGTGTTTAATCATTTTCTGCTAAGAGAGAAGCACATGAGTCCAAGGAAAGGAAAAATGCAAAGAGAGCATAAATAGCGATGAAGATCAGGAATTTGTAACAGCTCCAAACAGTGTCAGGGAAGATGAGGCTCTGAGACAGGATAGCAACTAGAAAGATATTCAGATCTCAGCAGGATAATAAGCTGGATAAAAGTGAATTGATAACCAGGAGAGATACAAGGAGGATGGAAAAGCCATTGAGGATAATATCATTGTTTCCATCTTCAATATCAAAAAGCAGAATACCTCTTTCACTAATTAACTATGCAGAACTTGTAGGCATTTAAGCTAAATTGTAATACTAATTTAAATATCATCAAACATTTCTCCGTTCTACCTTCCACTGAAAGCCTCATCCATGTGTTTGTTGTCTCCAAAACTCTCATCCTCCTTCTGGGAACCTTACCCTATCTAAAGCTTCCACTGACTGAATCCTATCTGGATCCAAATCCCATTCACCGTCACCCCTTTCCTTGCTGTTAATTTGACTCTTAATTGGTCCATCATAGCTTCATTTTTGAGTTCTTCATACTTACATTGAAATCCTGTTACTGATAACTGTTCCTTCAACCTCTTGCCCTGATATTCCCCCCAAAATCTGCCAATATTTTTTCCTCATTGCCTTTAGTAATCTTCTTCAAAACCTATTGCACTGAGAAAACATTCAGTTATTCTCTGTAAGTGATGCTTTATAGCACTGCACCACTTGCCTCCTTATTTGCCTGTGAAGAACCTCCAAACGTGTTCCTACATCAAGGACATCTATAAAGTGGTAAGTGATTCTGATCGTGATCACGTTGTTGTTGGAAGGAAGTTCACTTTAAATTTAACCTGTTACATGTCCAGGTTTCAGATGGCTGTACATTAGACAAACTGAAAACCATACCATAGCGAGAAGGCAGAGGAAAGGGCATGAAGGTGTGTTACTTATTTGGAGAGCATGAGAACTCATGATTGCTGGAATTTTACTGCCAGACCCGCCTGAAACTCTTAAGATCCTGCCCCAGGCCAATGGAGAATGCTGTTCTGTGAGCCCCACCTGCCCCAATTCTGGGTCTCCTGGCCTGCTAACATATCCCCCTCTCTGCCAGGAATGGTTGACTCTAGCGGGCTTTACAACTGCTCCCTGCTAACATGGAACAGACGGCCGACCTCACTGTGGAGAGATCATTGAAACCCCTCAGGAGCTCGGGGTAAGGAGGGGGTTTTCCCTGGGCAATGCCAGCTCGACAGTCAAGGCTTGCCTAGGGTGGTGCGGGACACCAGCAAAGGGGGAGGGGTCAGAAGGCCAACAATTGGTGTTGCGGGGGTGGCCAGCATTTGAGCTGGTCAGCGATCAGGAGGAACCATTGCACATGTGCTGATCATAGAATCATAGAAACTCTACAGTGCAGGAGTCCATTCAGCCCATTGAATCTGCACCGGCTACAATCCCACCACACCCTAATCCCATAAATCCACTTATTTACCCTAGTCCTCCTGACACTAAGGCCAATCAAGCAAACCCACACATCTTTGGACTGTGGGAGGAAACCCATGTAGACACAGGGAGAATGTGCAAACTCCAGACAGACAGTGACCAAAGGCGGAATTGAACCCGGGTCCCTGGCGCTGAGAGATAGCAGTTCTAACCACTGTGCCACCATGCCACCAAAATGTTTTTGGGAGAATCCCCACCAAGATATTAAATTCAAATGAGATTTACTGCAAAAACGGTTAATATTTATTTAAATTTAAGTATCACCCTACTGATGTCTGCTCTGACAGATCAGCGCACGCGCAGTGGCTCACTCAGCGGTAAGCTGCCGGCCTCTTAGGAGGGAAAATGCCACACCCTCAGATTTCCAGAGTGAATCTCATTGGGACACTCTGTGATAGAGTGTGGGAGGTTCATTCTGGAAATCACGCTAAAAAAAAAAATCAGTGGAATTTATTCCCATTTTCCTGCAAATTGGGGACTTAGAATTTTTTTGGAAGAATCCCAGCCAAGTTATTAAACTCAAATTAGATTCACTGCAAAAGCAGTTAATATTTACTTATACTTAAATATATCTATTCTGTCACCCTATTTAATGCTTGATTTTATTCTGTCCAGAGCTCCAATGTCCTGGGAGTATGACGATATATAATATATTATACATGAAGTCTTCCCATATCTTCTTCAACCTCTGTGGTGGTCAATATAGTTCACTATTTTATTCTTCCTTTATAATCTGACGCCTTTCTCTGTCTCCATTCTGGGCTGCAATAATGACATTACAATGTCAATGGAGCAAAATGTCAGACCTCAGCAGGACTAAGAGAAATTCTGGGAAGAGATCAAAGGCACAGCTGAGCAGGTTCTAATGATTTTGAAAGTGGGAAGAGATATCACAAGATGCCAGTGTTTAAGAACTCATGCGCATTGCTGCAAGGTAGATGAAAGCCAATCTTATCTCATTCTCCACATCGCCTTCTTACTGTCAATGAATGGCTTTCAGGCACCATTAACTTTGCTGTTAGCAATGTTTTCACTGAACCTGTTTGCCATTCTATCTCTCACCCTTTCTTCAAAGAGCTCCTCACAGCATATAATCAGACCCAGCTCCCTGTGTCAGGGAATTACTGTTAAAAGGAGTAAAGGTGTGATAGTGTACAAATGAAGCATTGGCATGGGCGCTATATAAATGTAAGATGCTCTTGAAATTGCAAGGATTCTGAAGACAACTCTTTAAACTTACTTAGAATCCCTACAGTGCAGATGGAGGCCATTTGGCCCATCAAGCCTGCACCCGACAACAATCCCACCCAGGCAATACTCCTGTAATCCCCCCTGTTATTTACCCTGCTAGTCTCGCTGTAATTAACAGGCAATTCAGCATAGCCACTCAACTTGATCTGCACACCTTCGTGGGACTAAACCAGAATACCCGGAGGAAATACATGTGGACACAGGGAGAATGTGCAGACTCTGCACAGACAGTAACACAAAGCTGGAATCAAATCCAGGTCCTGGCTCTGTGAGGCAGCAGTGCTAACCATTGTGCCACCCTGCTGCTCATTATTCTTTTGGAGTTGAGATCTTTCACAATATTAAATTAAAAATCTGCTATTAAACACAGAATAAAACTTTATTTGAGAATCGGAGCAAAAATCATTGTTGCTGCCTGATCAGAAAGAGAAACAAATGAATCTACAAGCGTTCCCTCTCATTCACAGGTACCCCTGAATTAAAATTATCAACTTAGTTCATAATGGATAATTGCTCATATGCAAATATCTCATTTATTGTAATGAGATTGCTGGCATTTTAAAATTAGCAACACAATTTTCTTTGGGATCAAACTATACCACCTGTTTAATTAAAAATTCAGCAAAATTTAAACTTCCAGCAACTTCCAATATGAAAAATTATCACTTCACTGTTGCTACACAGTCATCGTCTGAAACAAATCCATTTCAACCGCCCAGCAAAAATGGCCAGACCATTTTACATGTTTACAAGCACTCAATATTGAACTAATTCACTCAGAAGTGAAACAATAGACATTCAGTATTCAAGATCTTGTTTTAATGAACAATTATATTTACCATACAAAACCAAGGCAGCTCTAAATGTAGATAAGCCATTCTATCACTGAGTCTTCTGAACTGAATGCTCTTTATTTTTTATTCATTCGTAGGATTTGATTGTCACAGTTTGACCAGCATTTATTGCCCATCTCTAATTACCTGAGGCCAGCGAGAGTCAACCACATTGTTATGGCTCTGGGATCACATAGAACATAGAACATTACAGCGCAGAACAGGCCCTTCGGCCTTCGATGTTGTGCCGACCAAAATAAAAAGCAATGCCCCTCCAAACTAAACCATTCCCTTCTCTTCCATATACTTATCAATTAACCTCTTAAACGCCACCAAACTTGGCGCATCTACAACAGCTGCAGGCAGGGCATTCCACTCCCTAATCACTCTTTGAGTAAAGAACCTACCTCTGATATCCGTCCTATAACTCATACCCCTTAATTTAAAGCTGTGTCCCCTCGTGCTAGCTTTCTCCATCCTAGGAAAAAGGCTATCACTGTCCACCCTATCTAAACCTCTAATCATCTTATATGCTTCAATAAGATCCCCTCTTAGCCGCCTCCTTTCTAACGAAAACAACCTCAAATCCTTCAACCTCTCTTCATAGGACCTGCCCTCCATACCAGGCAACATCCTAGTAAACCTCCTCTGTACCCTCTCCAATGCCTCCACATCTTTCTTATAATGTGGCGACCAGAACTGCACACAATACTCCAAGTGCGGCCGCACTAGAGTTTTGTACAGTTGCAACATGATGCTGCGGCTCCTAAATTCAATCCCCCTACCAATAAAAGCTAAGACTCCATATGCCTTCTTAACAACTTTATCCACTTGACTGCCTACTTTCAGGGATCTATTGACACATACACCAAGATCCTTCTGTTCCTCAACACTATTAAGAGCCCTACCATTAGCCCTATACTCTACACATTTATTGTTCCTGCCAAAGTGCATTACCTCACACTTTTCCACATTAAACTCCATTTGCCACCTCTCGGCCCAGCTCTGCAACTTGTCCAAGTCACTCTGTAAACTATAACACCCCTCTTCACTATCTACCACTCCACCGACTTTAGTGTCATCTGCAAATTTATTGATCCATCCCTCAATACCCTCATCCAGATCATTTATAAAAATTACAAACAGCAGGTCAGACATGTCATTACAACAACAGGTCATTACAAACAACATGTAGGTCAGACTGGGTAAAGACGGCAGATTTCCTTTCCTTAAAGGAAGGTTTTTCCCCACAATCGACAATGGTTTCATGGGTCATCAGTAGATTCTTAATTGCAGATTTTAATTTTATTGAATTTAAATTCCATCTGCAGATTCAAACCCAGGTGACCCAGAAGATTAGTTTGGTTTGTGGATTAATGGTCTGACAGTAATATCACCAGGCCATCGCCTGCCCCTAATTCTATCTCATGCAGCTGCTTCACACATCCCCTCCCTGATGTTAGTCTAAGACACGATACCACACCCCCCCCCACCCAAAAATGTACAATCTATGCTGACTGATGCACTTCTGTAAAATTGTTCTCAGTCCCTAAGGATAGCTGGAATTCCAGAGAACAAGCTTCAATTTCCCTTCATTAGCAAGCTGCCTGGGAATGACTGTTAGGTGTCTGAACTTTGCCAGTGTAATTTAAATGAGGCCTCAGGCCGAGTATTAGGTGATTATTGGATCTACTTATTCAGGTACAGACAGGATGTGCCAACTCATTTCTACCTCTATCGATCAAAATTTAATAGCATGGCTCTGGACCCTTTCATTCATCATTTGATAAAATCAAGGTAATTTCTATGAAAGCTTTGATTTTATTTATTTAAATTTACAACAGGCCACTGGACATAACTGCAATTTCACCAGGAGGAAAAGGAAGAGAACTAATAAATAAATCCGGCACAGTCCGTGATCACCACTATTGTATATGTGATAGATCGGAGCTAAACACAGATAACATACTAGCTGTTTAATAAAACAAAATTTAATACATTAAACAATGACAGGGGTGATAGTGGGCACTGACTAAAACAAAATGATTAAAGGAAACTTAACTAATTGACCAAAGTGTCATAACCAGCGATAATGATGCACGGGGCAATTCCAGGAGATGTGAAGTGTGCTAGTGGAAGCTGTGTGCTCCTCTTGAAGACTATCTGGCCACAAGCATTGCCATGGTGGATAGGCAGAGAGTTAGGTCAGACAATTCCCTCAACAACCTGCTGCCTGGACCATTCCCCCCCACCCCATTCACCCTAAACTCATATACAGGTACACACTGAAGTTGGCGTGCAGCAAAAATCATGTCAGTAGTCCCACGACCTTTACGGAAGCCACTCTATGACTGTGGAAGAAGGCCCAGCTCCAGATGAGTGGCCAGATGATTTAGCAGGACTCTTGTGAGGGTTTTTCATGTGATGGAGAGCAGTGAGATTCCTCAGTGGTTGTCACGTACTTGCCGATTGCCCTTCCTCTTGTAAAGATGTACAATGGGAGCATCTTTAAGTTCCTGAGGAATGGATCCTTGCTTCTAAAAAGACTCGAACAACTCGGTGAGCTTCTCGAAAAATGCAGGACCAGCAGCTTTGTAGATCTCTGTGGGTATGTCATCTGCCCCTGGGGCTTTGCTACAGGATAGCTGGCTGATAGCTTTCATGACTTCGGCTACTACCGGTGGGTCATCCATGGCACTGTTGATATCAACCTGGGAATCCTGTCTATTGCCTCATCGTTAATAGATGACGGTTGCTTGAGGACGGCTTCAAAGTGTTCAGCCCATCTCTGCAGAATCTGAGCCCTCTCTGTAATGAGAGTTATACTATCTGTACTCAGGAGGGGGAGCTCCCGAGAGATTGAGGTCGTAGAGAGTGTTGAGAGCTTCGTAGAACCGTTTCAAGTCGTTTCTGTCAGTGTATCCCTGTATTTCATCTGCCTTGGTGCTCAGCCAGGCATCCTGCATTTTACACAGTTTACTCTGGACTGTCCTGCGAGCACTAGTAAAGCATTTTTCTTGGCAGCTGAAGGTGGGTCATTCTGACAGGCCCGATGAAGACGGTGCTTTTCAACAAGTAGAGTCTGTATCTCCTCATCATTCTCATCAAACCAATCATACTGCTTGCAGTTGGAGGGCCTGAGCATCTTCAGCACAGCTGTATGGATAGTATCCCTGAAGCGTTCCCAGTCGTCCTCAGCGCTGCCTGCGGGGTGTAGGTCAGCAAGCTTGATTTCTACGTCTTCAGCAGTGGAACTCAGCATTTACCTGGGCGACTGAGCAATCCTCTTCAGGAATGCACTGCTTACTTCTGTAGAATGAGGAAGGGGCTGAAGCTATGCTGGTGTTCTTTAGCTTGGCCGCATTGATTCTTTTCATAACTTTGCTTCCTTGTGGTCACCTCTTGGGTCTGATGCGGAGACTCATTTTGGAGACAATGAGCCTGTGATCTGTCCAGCAGTCAGCACCACACACGGCCTTGGTCACTCTGACATCCTGCCTGTCTTTTCTCCTGACAATGACATAGTCGATAAGATGTCAATGCTTAGAGCGTGGGTGCATTCAGGAGGTCTTGTTACAGGTAAGCAGACAGAAGGTTGCGTTGGTGATGAGACATCGTGTGCTGCACAGGTCTTCATTAAGAGTCAGCCATTACTGTTACACTTGCCCACTCCATTCCTCCCAGTGATTCCCTGCCAGATTGCAGAGTCACACCCTACTCTTGCATTGAAATCGCCAAGCAAGATCAGCTTATTGGTGCTGCTCACTGCTGATAGTAGGGCATCTAGTTCTTCGTAGAACTTGTCTTTCATCTCGTCCGGATTGTTCATTGTGGGGGCACAGGCGCTGATCAGGGTGGCTTGACTTCTGTTCTGTAGCGGAAGCTGTAATGTCATAAGCCGGTTGTTCACACTCTTGGGTAGACTATTGAGTTTCCGAACAAGGTGACTCCTGACAGTGAATCCAACTCCAGCATCACAACGCTCATCACTGCCATGACCGCTCCAGACTATTTAGCTGATCTATGCACCTCATTATTTTATAGACCTCTATAAGATCACCTCTCAGCCTTCTACGGTCCACAGAAGGAAGTCCCAGTCTATCCAGCCTCTCCTTATAACTCAAACCATCAAGTTTTCATTGAATGTTTGGAATTAAATTTCATTTTGTTCACCCACAGAGTCTCCACTGTTCATGACAGCATGGCTGAGGAAACCACTGCACTCACTCAGTGAGTGATCCTTGTGGAGTGTGAGGATGGTGGTGCTGTGTCCCTCTTGCCAGCCCCCACTAAGGAAGGGCAGTCCCTCTGCTGTGATATGGACAGGAACCCAGGAAAGAAGACATGGGAATTGTTGCCTGGATGCCAGCCTTTAAAGCAAAGGGGCATCCTAAGATCAAGGGAAGGTAAGTAACTACTCCCAATCTCTTCCCTGAAATGGTGATCCCTCCATCTCCAGGACCCAAGTTGAACATATCTGTATTCCCCAAGTCCTCTCCAATGTCCCCCCCACCCCGAGCAGTGCACTCCAAGGAGGGTGAGTTCCTCCAATCTCCCCTCAGAGGGAGAGGCGCCAGGTTCACGTTAGAGCTGCAGTAAATGTGGCTGCCGTGATGTCACGCCACGACCTGTTGTGTAAGGTTGGGAGTTTGCAGAGACAGTGACATGCTGATGTATTGGAATGAGCTCTTTGCAGTCCTTCAGTGTGTTACTCATCACTTCACCAGACAGGAAGATCGAAATTCAGAAACTTGCCGGCGTGAATCACACTCTGCGAGCTTTGAGACAGGGCACTATTCCAGCAGGTGGAGAGTGTGGTGTCAAAATCACCCTCTAAATCTCAGGCACTCACTTGAATTACAATATAATTTCCCAGTTAGCTTCACACACAGGTCGTTCTCCCGTCCCCCGTGAAACCAGGAGCAGCCATCACCTTCTATCTGCATCACACATCACAAAATAAACTCGACAAAAATCCTAGTCAAACATTCCATTACGTTTTTCCAGTTCACCAGATTAGAATAATAGGAACTGAAATTTCCCTAAATGACGTAGATAAGACAAGAACGCCTCCTTTCTATTGAACACTCCTTTCAATATCATCACATAGAGTTTATAATTCCACGTACGTTGTACTAGAAAGTTATCAGTATGCCATCCAGCCTCTTTCTATTTGCTTATGCCGTACCTGCAGTTTTCCAATGACCTTCAAGTGTGTCCCAGCTGACGCAGATGCACTGACTTGCCAATTAGTGTGGGCTTTGCCCCTCTAAATGAATAGTATTACAGCAAAGTTATAAAACTTAATTGAAATATCTCAGGAAGATATTGCAAACAGCAAATCAAAGAGAATTAAAAATTTAATATGAATCTCTTAAAATCAGACTTATTAGATCTCCTCAGGCTTAACGCTGAACTGAAACTATCCTCCGGCTCCTACCAGAAGCTATATATTTCTGACTGTGATCCTTCCAAATTGGTATTTGATACTCTGATCAAATTTGATACTATTAATCATTTCTCCCCCACATCTGCTCTGTTACCAAGATAAATATTTTCCATCTACACAGCACCATCTGCTTCTGGTCTAAGTTCTTTCCCCAAATCTCTTCAATGCAGTGTCAGGAGCCTGTATCACAGAGTTCATCTTTGCAATGGGATGTTAACATAGCTCAGGGCTATCCGTCAAAGGATTGTTCTGATGGGTGAGCGTTCGGCAAGTAAAAGAGAACTGAATCAGTTTAAAACCTAGGTCAATGTTGTCTTGTGTGAGATAAGGCCAAGTCTTAACTTCCATCACCGATTGCAAATATATTACACATAACATAAGTGATTGTATAAATATGCAGAAAAGATAAGGGAGATTTTATCTTTGGTGAGTAAGGAGAATGATATCAACCTGCATTTTTGGAATATCTTTAAGTTAAGCAAAAGTCAAGATGCATCATGAAGGCTTAACCAAACAAAAGCTGAATGGTTAGCCAGAGAGGATGATACTTGGATGAGTGAGAAAATCTTGATCAAAGAGCAGGGGATGAATGGTGGAGAAGGGGGAGAATTTGAAATTGGTAGCGACACTGCACAGGTTCCAAACATCACCAAATCTGTCAGAACCACATTGAGTGGTATTGAAATAGAATCAGAAAGCACTGGGAATATTCAGCAGGCCAGACAGCCGCTGCAGAGAGAAAAATAGAGTTAATGTTTCAGGTCTGTCACCTTTCGTTACTGAGCCCTGCTGTCACCCAGCGGTACCTTTCCAAGGCAGGATACGTGCAGCTTGAAAGGAAACTTGTGCTGGTATTCTCATGCATCTGAAGCCCTTGTCCTTATGGAGATAGAGGATGTGGGTTTGAGAAGTGGCTGGATGAATTGCTGCAGTATATCTCATGGATGGTACACACTGCTGCCACAGTGCATCAGTGATGGAGGGAGTGAACAGTTAAGATGGTGGTCAGGCTGATGAATAATTGGAGACCTTGTCCTAGATGGTGTTGAGTTTCTTGAATGTTGTTGGAGCTGCACACATCCAAGCTAGTGGGGAGTATTCCATCGTGCTGATGACTTCTGCCTTATAGATGGTGGACAGGCTTTGGGGAGTCTAGAGGTGACTTATTTGTATTAAGGCACAGACCAAAAATACCAAGTTGTTTTAGAAAGTTAATCTTGAACCTAACTTTTGCATTTGATTTTGGCATTAGTGTGAACATAAGATGTTTCACTCCAGGTATGATTCAAGTGATTCACTAACAAACAAACTTTATTTAAAAACACAGTAAGAATCTCACAACACCACATTAAAGTCCAACAGGTTTATTTGGTAGCAGGAGCTCCTGCATCAGGTGAGTGGAAGTTGGGTTCACAAACAGGGCGTATATAGACAAAAACTCAAATACAAGAAAATGGTTGGAATGCGAGTCTTAACAGATAATCAAGTCTTTGCAAGTGCAGACAATGTGAATGGAGAGAGGGTTAAACACAGGTTAAAGAGATGTGAATTGTCTCAAGCCAGGACAGTTAGTGAGACTTTGCAATCGCAGGTAAGTCATGGGGGTTACAGATAGTGTGACATGAACCCAAGATCCCAGTTGAGGCCTGACTCACGTGTCCGGGACTTGGCTATCAGTATCTGCTTGGCAATTCTGCGTTGTCATATGTCTTGAAGGCAGCTTGGAGAATACTTACCGAAGATCAGAGGCTGAATGCCAATGACTGCTGAAGTGTTAACAGCACTTTAAGAACACAGTTAGAATATAACAAAAACAATGAGCATCACCTTTACAATAAAAATACTTAAACATGGGACAGTCCAGATGCAAATGAGAGAAGAACAGAGAGTGGGAGATAACAGTATTAGGAGATTCAGTAGTTGGGAGAATTGACTGGTGCCTTTTCAGCTGCAGGGACGATTCCAGGACAGTAAGTTGCTTACCTGGTGCTAGGGTCAGGAAGTCAGTAAGCATCTGCAAGACATGTTTATGGGGAAGCGTAGAGACCCAGTGGTCGTGGTCCAAATCAGTACCAATGGCATAGATGAAAAGAGGGATGAGGTACCGAAAGCAGATTTGAGAAGTCAAGTAAAGAGGACTTCAAAGTAATGATCTCAGCATTCCTCCCAGTGCCAAGCGCTAGTGAATATAGAAAAATAAAATATAGATCCAATGAAGAAGGGGGAGGAAGAGGTGGTGGACTTTAGATCCCTGAGGCAATGGAGCCAGTTCTGGGGCACAGGGACCTGTACAAGGAGTATGTATTCAGCCTTTTTCAGACCAAGAGCAACGTCTTTGCAGAGAGATTTGCCATTGCTGTTGGGGAGGATGTAAATTGTTTGGCGTGTAAGTGGAACTCTGAGGGTGAATTCAGATATGAGAGGAACAAAGATATGTGATAGGATAAACAATGATAGGAAGAAATACAGTAAGCAAAATTGGAGAACAGCAGAAACCAGGGCCAATACCAAACTGGAAAATGTTAAAAAGGCAGAGTTAAAGGCACTCAATGCAAATGTACACAGCATTTACAACAAGGTAGATGAATTGAGAGGTGGCACAAATAGCATGAAGCAAATATGATTGAATTGCTATTACAGAAACCTGGCCACAGGGTGACAAAGGCTGGGAACTCAATATTCAAGGGTATTTAGAATTTAGGAAAAAGGTAAAACAGAAAAGAAGGTGGGAAGAGTTGAATAATAAAGGAGAGATCTGTACACTAGTGAGAGATGATCGTAGAATCCTAACAGTGCAGATAGAGGCCATTCAGCCCATCAAGTCTGTGCCATCAAGAATCCCACCTATCCTGCAACACCACATATTAACCTCACAATTCTGTCCAATCTACACATCCCGGAACACTAAGGGACAATTTAGCTTGGCTAATCCAATTAACCCGCATATCTTTGGACTGCGGGAAGAAACCAGAGCAACTAGCGGACACCCACACAGACACAGGGAGAATGTGCAAACTCCATACAGACAGTGACCCAAGCTGGGAATTGAACTCTGACATGTAGTCTTTAACATGACACTGGTAGTAGGGAAAATCCTAGTATCTATTATAAATGATAATAGGACATTAGAGAATAATAATAGGATCGGGCAGAGTCAACATGGATTTATTTCAGAGAAATTTGACAATCTTGTTGGAAGTTATTAAGAACGTAGCGAGCAGAATACAAAAGGGGACGCCAATGAATGTGATATATCTGGGTTTTCAGAAGTTTTTGGATAATGACTCACACAGGAGGCTGTTAAGCAAAGTTGGAGCAGATGGGATTAAAGGTAAAGTACTGACATGGATTGAGAATTAGCTAATGTTAGAAAATGAAGAATAGGAAAAAAATGAATTAGATTAATAGGCTGTAACTAGTGGAATACCACAAGGATCAGAGCTATTCCTAATCTACAACACGATTTGGATGTTGGAACCATTTGTAATATTTCCAAGTTTTCTAAAGACAAAATGTAAAGTAAGAATGAATGTTTTGGCAATGACGCAAAGAAGCTTCAAGAGTATTTAGATAAGTCAAGTGAGTTGGCAAGAACATGACAGATGGAACATAATGTGGAAAAATGTTCATGATCCACTTTGATGGGGAAAACAGAGCATTTCTTAAATGTTGAGAGATTGGGAAGTGTTGATATCCAAAGTTTTAGGAAACCAAAGATAGTTTTAAGGAATTTGTATTGGAGAACTTTAGAAACAGGGTTTAGTTTACGTGGGTTTATTTTCATGTTTATATGTCTAAAAGAAACCTTTAGTTAGATTGCATGCTGGACAAAGATATTTATGTATCTGGGAGTTACGTTTAGTTCCAGTTGGAATTCGTTTATGTTTAGGGAACTATGGCATGAAAGGTAAATGTATTTGCCTAGCAACTAGTGGCCTTTGTAAGGCAAAGCAAAAAAAATTATTTGTTCTGTAGTTTTAGCTAGAAGCTAGAGGCAGTTGCAAATAGGTCAATGGACAGTTCTCTCCACTCTGTATGGAGAGACTAACTCTCTCAGCTTTGCTGGGGAAAAAGCTATACAATGGAATAAGGTGCAAGAAAGTACATTCCAGAGGAATGTAAAGGATGGTTATGTCTGGTAACTTGGAAATTGATCAGGATAGAGTTCATGAATCCCAGACACGGCTGAAGGTGAATTGATTGGTGAGAATGCTAGAGAAAGATTTCTAAATTTTTCTTAAAGTTTTGAGTGTCCTATTACCATCTGGGAAACAAATGTTAAAGTAATTGGGAAGAAAGTATTGGCTGGATATCAGAATTGTGTTCTCAACAACCAAGTCCTCTCCAGTTCTGCCTGGGGTTCATGAACAATATCCTGTTTTATTCCCAAGTTTCCAGACACGACCATCCTTTAGTTCCTCTGGAATGCACTTTCTTGCACCTTCATTCATTGCATAGCTTTTTTCCAACAAAGCTAAGTTAATTTAAAAGGATTGGAACAAAATCCTGAAGTGGAGTCACTGTTAAAAATGGAGTGGAAGTTCTGGTCAAAAGAGTCCTTTAGAAAATGTGGAGGGGTTTCAGAATGTAAATCAGCAAGTGAATATATTCCAATGAGAGAAGATTTTAAAGCTTATTTTAGGACCGAATATTTGAAACTCTTATATGACAATCACTTGGAGGGATTCTGAGGAGACATCTGTTTTATGTTCGAATGAGACCCTCAAATATACTTTATCATCTGCACTTAGATGTAAAACCCATGAATTTGTTAAGATAAGGTGGGAGTAACGGAGTCGTGTATTAGAATCCAATCTTTCCATGTTTGATCTTTTTTTGTCATTAAAACTAATTAGCAGTCCTGTAACTCTATCCCTCCAAAGATTATGGTCTTTTGGTCCAAGATTTCATTCTGGGATTTTCCTGTCCAGTTGTAACGTCAAACAGGATTGTAACAGAAGGGATCCAGGTGTCCATCGTAAGTCACTTAAAGCTTAGATACAGGTACAATAGACATACAAATGTATGTTGGCCTTTACTGTAAAAGGGTTTAAATACAGGAGTAAAGATGTCTTGCTGTAGTTGTACAGAGACTTGGTTAGACATAGATAATTGTGTACAGCTTTGGTTTCCTTCCCAAAGTAAGTAAACGCTTGCCATAGAGGGAGTGCAATGAATATCCTATGATGGTGAGATGGTCCTAAGAAAAGAGATTGGGGAGCCTGGACTTGCATTTACTCCAGTTTAGAATAATAAGAGATGACCTCATTGAGACATAGAAAATGTTAACGAGGTTCAACAGGGTAGATGCAGGAAGGATGTTTCTCCGGTTAGGTGGTTAAGGGACATTATCTTTGAAATCAGGAGAAATTTCTTCGTGAAAGAGTGGTGAATCTTTGAAATTCTCCATCCAAAAAGGCTTTGGAGATTCAGTCATTGAGTATGTTCAAGACAGAGATTGATAGATTAATAAATATTAAATATATCAAGGGATACAGTCATGGTGTGAAATAGTGCTGAGGTAGAACATCAGCAATGATGAGTTGATTGGTTGAGCAGTCCTGAGGGACAGAATGGCCTACTGTTCTTATTTCCCAAGTTCCTATGTTAATCTTGTTGGAGATGGTCATTGTTTGTCACTTGTATAGCTCAGGAGAAAGAATCTAACTTTGTTCCCTCCCCCCCCACTTTGGTCCTACCGCCCCCTCCCCTCCTCCCCTCCCCACACATTGATTTCAAAATCAATGGTATTACCACTGATTAATCCTCTGCTATCTCCAAAATAACCAGAAACTTAACTGGATGAGCCAAATAAATACTACGGCTTGCCTGGGTGGAACTGTTGTTGGTGCAGGCTCAATGGGCCGAATGGTCTCTTTCTGCACTGTAGGGATTCAATGATTCTAAGAATGATAAAGATTTTACAGGCTATCACAGGGGTGCAGAGAGAGTCGTTAAGTACATTGACAATCGCAGAAATATGGTACTGTCTGTATGATCACAATCTAGACACTGGCAGCATGGACAATTTGTAAGTGACCGGCGGGGAGATGAGGTGCTGGACGTAAGAGGGAGTGGAATGGAAAAGTGTAAGGAAGGTGAATGGAGAGGGATTTTTGAGGATGGCCTTGTCTGCGATGCAAATGTCATCACCTAAAGCAAAGATCTCTACGTCAAAAAATACTGTAAATCTTCCTTGACACAACCGTAACAAAATTAATTCTCTTCCAACGTTTTTTTTTCTCTCGGTTGATAAAAAACGCACCCTTTGAGATATTTAACTTGTATTATTTTAAAGATAGTATAATGGATAGTAATAGCTCTATTATCTCTGATACTGCAGGACATTTCTTTAGTTGGTGCAGTTGGAGACACACACTGAAAATGTTAACCATGTGATGAATTATCACTTTTTTTCCCATTCAATGTTATGGCATGTGTTAGCCTGTTTTTACACCAACCCATAATTAATTTCACAATTGAATTATACAAGGGCAATGGTTAATGGGAAGATTATCAACCAATTTTGAAAAGTTCAGCTCAACAACCAGAATAAATGCTCATTGCAGTCAACTGCAGACATAAATTTATAATTTTTCTACATTTATCACATCCTTTGTTTCATTGAATGAAATGAATGCAAATCTATTGCACAGAATCAAATCATGTTTATTTGGAGAACACGGACCATTCTTTCAATGAAGATGGAAAATGCAGGAGAGCCAATAGTCAAGCTGCAAAGGATGATGAACTACTTGATTCCATCTTTCAAGAGAAAACTGGATATAATTTTGAGGTGGCAAGGAGGCACAGTGGTTAGCACTGCTGCCTCACAGTGCCAGGGACCTGGGTTCGATTCTCAGCTTGGGTTACTGTCTGTGCTGAGTTTGCACATTCTCCCCATGTTTACGTGGGTTTTCTCCATGTGCTCTGGTTTCCTCCCACACTTCAAAGATGTGCGGATTAAGTGGATTGGCCGTGATAACCTGCTCCTTAGTGTCAGGGGGATTGATAGAGTAAATATATGGGATTATACCGGACATGGATGGGATTATTGTCAATGTAGGTTAGAGGGCCAATAGCCTTCTCCTCCTGCACTGGAAGGATTCTATGATTCCTACGTCATAAGAAGTTATGTACCACAAAGTACGTCATTGGTTGTAAAGCACTCTGGGACATTTCAAGGGCACAAAAAGGTGTTATATAAATGCAAGTTCTTTCTAGCAATCATTTTTATTGTGAGACGTTAGCACTGAGTCATCCTGTCATTCTGTGTGTTTGTTCTTGTACATGATTAATGCCTTTAGCGATTCATTTCCTGTATCTCTCTGAATATTTCCAGTCAAATATAAGCTGAACTTTCGGCATACAAGTCGTTCCCCCAACCACAAAAAAGCAGAGGATGTTCGTCAACAAGTCTATTCATGCAGAATGACCAAAAGTGAACGTAATCTGCCTGACAAAGTCATCAGGAGGAAATCAGGCAATCCATGTTGCTTAATTAACAAGTGAAAGATACATTACTGCCTTTAGTTTAATGCAACTGTGTTCCCCAAAGGATTCAGGATTCTCATAAGTAAGGTTGTCAAACTAGGTTCTTTATTTCTGGAACTGCAGCCCAGACTTAAATAACAATGAAACTAATAGATCAGCGCTAATTGCTTCATTCGTGATTAACTTATCAAGGGAAGCTACCTCTAAGAACAAAAGGGGCAATTCTCCCACCTCACCACACCATTAGGAAGTCACCCTGATCCTGAAGAATAGCATTCAGGCCTAAAAATCCATTTGAAGCTGGTAGGTGGTCTGGCAGGGCCTCTCTCAGGGAGACCCTGAAGCTCACAGCTTGTAATAGGGGGAGGGGTTTGTGGGAGTGGTCTGGATGTTCATGAAGTAAGTTAAGGAGTCTCCCAGTGTGCTGTGAGGGGGTACCTTTGTGAAATGATGCCCAAGCACCCAGTCTGTTTAGGCCACTCCCTGCCACCCCCCTCGCCCCCAATACAGGCATGAAATTCCTAGCTCTTCAAAAAACTGACAATGATCCTGCCCAAACCCTATCCTCGTAACCCCACGTATTTACCCTGCTAATCCCCCTGACACTGAGGGGCAATTTAACTTGGCCATCAACCTAAAACATACGTCTTTGGAAAGTGGCAGCCAATCTGCATACTTCTATCACCCCCAGACAGGAGAGTGTGGGAGGAATGTGGTACAGAGTGTCTCTGAGAGATTGTGCAGATCACTCCATTATTCTCATTTTAATACTTAGAAATCTTTTGGGAGAATTCCACCCAAAGTCTCTCCAAGCAAGTAGTCAATTTTTAATATGCTGAATGGATAGATTGATGTATCTGCGTCAGAATAATTGATCATGTCACAGTGGCACAGTGGTTAGCACAACTGTCTCACATCCTGGTTCAATTCCCAGCTTGTGGAGTCTGCATGTTCTCTTTGTGTCTGTATGGGTTTCCTCTGGGTGCTCTGGTTTCCTCCCACAGTCCAAAGATGTGCAGGTTAGGTTGATTGGCCCTAGTTTTGGGAGGATTAGCAGGGTAAATATATGGGGCTACAGGGATAGGATGAGATTGTTGTCAGTGCAGGTTTGATGGACTGAATGGTTTCTTTCTGCACTGTAGGAATTCTATGAACAGCATTGAGCTTTGCAGGAGCACGCCTACCTGATCTGTTTCCTGCTGAAACAAAATCCACTTGATCATTTTTAATGAGTTAATTCTAGTGTAAGTAATTCAGTTACTTCTCTTGCAATGATGTATGAATAATTCTGAAAAAATTGAGTATTAGATGAAGATATGAAATTTGGGTTCTGCAAAATGACCATGAAGAAATTAGCACTATTTGAGAGAAAATAAAAAGAGGAAACTAAATGGATATTAATGTGAGGTGATATATTAGAGAGAAAATGAAAAACAAGATTTGATTTATAATTGTCATATGTATTAACATACAGTAAAAAGTATTATTTCTTGTGCACTATACAGACAAAACATGCTGTTCATAGAGAGGGAAAGGAGAGAGTGCAGAATGTAGTGTTACAGTCATAGTTAGAGTGTAGAGAAAGATCAACGTAATGTGAGGTAGGTCCATTTAGAAGTCTGACTGCAGCAGGGAAAAAGCTGTTCTTGAGTCGGTTGGTACGTGACCTCAGACTTTTGTATCTTTTTTCCAAAGGATGAAGGTGGAAGAGAGAATATCCAGGGTGTGTGGGGTCCTTAATTATGTTGCCTGCTTTGCCGAGACAGCAGGAAGTGTAGACAGAGTCAATGGATGGGAGGCTGGTTTGTATGATGGATTGGGCTAAATTCATGATCTTTTGTAGTTTCTTGTGGTCTTGGGCAGTGCAGGAGCCCATACCAAACTGTGATACAACCAGAAAGAATGTTTTCTATGGTGCATCTGTAAAAATCCTGTAAAAGAGAGTTACAATGTGAGAAATGATGATTGTTTGCACCCTCTTTTCAGTGTTATAAGCATCCATAGACTTCCAAAAGTATGCCTGGGTACATGCACACTTTTGAGCAAGTTATGCCAAGCTTTGCCCAGACCATGTTAATGAGGGCACCCAGTGAATGGGCATTAAATGTCTGCAGAGGAGGAAAGTCATGATGTCATTTAATATTGTGTTATTTCTAATTCCTTATAATTACATTTATTTTCCTAACACAAGCCATGCAAGATATTGGCCCCCTGCTCAGGTATCCAGCCAATCAACAACTAGAAGTAAATACCAATTCCAGTGAGATGGCTGAAAATGCCCAAGACTTACAGCCCTGATCCCCATATACAGGATAGTTAATATAAGGGCATTAAGCACAGGGACATTTTATCTCAAAACGTACTTCAACATTTTTACTAACTGCTTGATGTTGGAACAAATTGCCCCTGGACTGACCCAATTCACAACTTTGTTCCAGTTTGCCGGGTAATAATCCATTCTTGTTGGTCGAGAAATTTGGCAAATTATTTACAAGTGACTTGAATTGGTACATAAATAGTAAGGTTTGCTATTAGCATGCAAAGGGTCTCATTGAGATGCAAGATGATTGAAACTTTATGAATCATAGATCAGAAACCCTACAGTGCAAAAGAGACCATTTGGCACACCAAGTCTGCACCAATTCTATTATGTATTACAAATGACTTCAAACATCTGTTTAGACATTTTATATATATTTATTTACCCACATGTGCCTTAAGGATTTTTTAATATAAATTATTATTCTTGAATCTATATTCACTTAGCAGTGTTCCTATTATATATGCCATTATTCAATGACATCTTTTCGTTTATAATTTAGGAATATGAGTGCATCAATCTTTATGTTTTCTAAACTAAATTAAATCAATTCATCTTATTATTAATAAGCTGCTGTTCCGTAGATGCCAGTGAAATCAGTGAAGCTTCCCAACTGCGGGCATTGGAATCAAGGTTAAACTCAGGAACAGATGATGGTGAACCAGAACACAAACCACTCCACCAGTGACAACGTTCTCAGAAAAGCCTTGTCTCCACAATAATTATCATTTCTTTGCATTGTGTTTAGGAATGTGAGAATGGATTTGAAGAAATATCCTCAAAAATCAGATGGAGTTGGGCTTCATGGAGAGAGGAGTTGTGTCTGAGACTACAAACGAGATGATGTGCCATTTTCAAAGTTAAATTGTTCAATGGAAATAATCACATTCTGTTCACAGAATAGAACACAAGTTCTGAATGCACTGATATTTAGAGTCATAGAGCAATACAGCACAGAGACAGGCCTTTTGACCCAACCAGTCCATGCTAGTCTCAATTGCCTATTTGGCCCATATCACTCTAATCCTCACTATTGATGTATTTATCCAGATGCTTTTTAAATGTTGTTATTGTACCTCCCTCAATCACTTTCTCTGGCAGCTCATTCCATATACGCACCACTTTCTGTGTGAAGAAGTTGCTGCTCAGATCCCTTTTAAATCTTTCCCCTCTCACTGAGGGACCTGCTGAAATGTGCTGTCCAGTTGTGATGATGGTACCAGCAAGTCCTAGAATTCCTCTCAGTGACATGCTGCCCTCTGATCTGATCCCTTTTCTTGGTTATCTCTCGTCTCTGATTTATTGTTACACTGTTGAACAAAAGTAAAATGAGAGAGTTTCCAAATACAGAATGGAAATATGTTGTATTTTCAATTATAGATAGGGTTGTTTGTCACAAAGCCACTCTTGCGATTTGTTTTAAAAATATTTTTTTCTGATCTATATTGAAGTTAAATCAAGGCAATAGTGAGTCTGGATAAAACATTGATGTGTGAAACATTCTGGGAAAATAGTCCTTGCTCAAGGAGAATGGAGGATAGAGCCTACTTTTTGTAAACCAATGAACATTTGCATTTTTGTGTAAATTCTGCTTCTCTTAATCATGTAGTTATCCTTAACTTCTTAAAATGATTTCACAGAAAGAAATTTAGATTTGTGTGTGATTGAATTCTACTTCAGAATGAATTAGCAGACGATGGGGTAAAGTGACATGACCAATATACAGGTATTGCTTCTAAACAATTAGAAATGATGGGACTAGCATCTGCAGTGGATTCGATGCTGGTCTCTCTTGTTGGGATTTGGTTCAAATGCAATTCAAGCTGACTAGTGAATTTTTTTTTCCATCAGCTGACCATCAGAATAAACTTAGGTCATCTCAAAGTCGCTTTTAGTGAGTCATGCTCCCCTCCAGAGTAGCAGTAATCTCACTCAGACACAGCATGACCGGTGCAGGAAGAAGTGGAAAAACATGTTGTAATAGTCACTCTGAGGTTCTCACCTACAATTTGGGTGGAAGTTGGCAAAGTAGAGAGTGCATTACTCTATAACTAACTGTATCATTAACTTAAAGTTCAGAACAAAAGAATAAAAATGTGAGAAATGCAGAATCAGGACTAAAAGAGAAAAGATTAAGAAGGTTCCAGACTAATGTTTACATTTGAGAAATGATTAATGCGAATTTAGAAAAAACAAGGGCATTACTCAGGCAACCTTACAGCAAATGCCATGCTATAATTACTCTGGGACCTGGGACACTGGTAATAAAGATTAGTTATCACTGACAGCAGAGCTCCAAAACAGCATACAACTGAGGCAGTGCCATATAAGGAGAAGGCAGAGACGTCAAACAAAAGGCAGCAGGAAGTGTGGAATAGCCAAATCTCAATCTGGTAATGGTCACTGCCTTAAAAATCACAGAATCCCTGCAGTGCAGAAAGAGGCCATTCAGCCCATCGAGCCTGCGCCACAGTCCCACCCAGGCCCAATCCCTGTAGCCCCACTTATTAACCCTGCTAATCCCCCTTACACTAAGGAGCAAATAAGCATGGCCAATCAATCTAACCTTGTTATTGCAGTTTTGTTAAGTCAAGAAGATTTAAATGAATGGTCAGCTCGGTGTTGATTCAGTGATCTCTCTCTCCCCCTTCCACTTCTCCCCTTTCAATTATCTTACACCCACACTCAATAAACTTTAATAGGATTGCTCCACTCCCATTAGATTTGAAATAAGGAGCGGCCAGAGATGGCCAAATCTGTACAGACTGAGCAATCCAAAACAGCAGAGTTCCAAGCTTCCTCAGCATCATAGCAGTGTAAACAACATGTCATGGGCCATGACAAAAACAGAACTGGCTGTGGAAAATCTCAGCAGCTCTGCGGAGAGAGAAATAGAGTTAATGTATGATGCTTGTTTAGTCTGTATGACCCTTGACCCTTCTTCTCATGTCAAGGACTGTAATTGTGTGCTTCATCTAAGCAACAATGATTGGAGAGATGAGGAAGTGGGCATCACTTGATCCAGCACTGGGACCTGGGATTGAAGGAATTTATGGTTGTTTCAGATCACAAAGATCATTTTCCAACTGCCGAAGTTTACAGTGAAGTAATAATTCCAATTTATCCTTTCCATCCTGATACCTCATGCACATTAGGGTAGCACAGTGGTTCACACTGCTGTCTCACAGCACCAGGGACCTGGCTTCAATTCCCAGCTTGGGTCATTGTGCAGAGTCTGCACATTCTCCCTGTGTCTGCATGGGTTCTGCCAGGTGCTCCAGTTTACTCCCACAATCTGAAAGACATGCATTGGCCGTGCTAAATTCTCCCTCGGTGTACCCAAACAGGTACTGGGGTGTGACAACTAGGCTATTTTCACAGTGACTTCATTGCTAATGTAAGCTACTCATGACTAATGAATAAACTTTAACTTTATTTCATCCTATACTGGGTTATTTCCTCTTTATTCTGCCCATTAACACACTGGTGTCTTTAAATGGTATTGTTTCGAGAGAGTGAATGACCTTTGTTTCTTGATGACCATAACTGCAACAGTCTTCGATGCAACACATAACACGTGTTGATGTTATGATTTCCTCTGGTTTTCAATGTTCTGCTGTGTTTGCTGCTGTCATGTATTCGTTGGGAAGATGGGTATCGAGTCTACTTAGATCCCTCACTACTCAACATCTTTCTGAAACATTCATATACCAAACACTGATGGATCTTTATTCTGACTTACCGCAAGTCTTCATCAAGTTCCTACTTTTATTATTCTCTCCATTTACTCTTTTTGCTCAACTTATTCAGTGACTTTTCCTCCTCTGAGTATTTATTATCAACAGATTCAGCCAAATTACATTGACTTTCACATACCAGATATTTGATTTAAATGTAAATAGCAGTGATTCTAAAATCTCTGGATCTCTCTCGCACTCCATTCAGTCATCCCAGCTTTAGATTCTTCCAAGCCACACTGACTGTTTAACAACGAAATTAAAACATTTTAAAAAAACCTTGCTATGGTAGCTTGTCCCTTTAAGGTGTGAGTTACCGTGACCTTTTGGGCCAATTACAGAGAGGTGTGCAAATCTAGAGCAGAAGCGCAGATTGTTCTGGCAGTTGGAGTCTGGATCCTGGAGTTCGGAAAGATTCTTTGCTCTGTCTTGGGTATAGTTATTTTCCCCAAATAAATCTCATGCCAGAAATCAGCTTAGAATTATCACATGGAATGTCATTGAAATTCACATTTCCATATGATTAGTGGCTGGGATGGTACTGGGACCAGCATCTACCCTCGCTTCATCAGGGGGAGTTTATAACTGCTTCCCACTAACAGTGAAGATATCCTCACCCACTGATGGGGACAGAGACTACTGAGCTTGGGAGAAAGAGAGATGCCCCTTGGATAATGCCAGTCTGACAGTGCTAGCCTGGTACCCTGTCACTACCTACAGGGCAAACTGGCATGACCCACTGGGCACCTTCACATTGTTCACTGGGCACTTGACTATGCCAAGGGGATGGGGTTTACTGGGGGAGGGGGGCAATGAGGGAATCTGTCATTCTGCAAGTGGGATCAGTGGGAAAGGGGGGGAACAGAGGATCGGGGGTTGACTATCAGGCCGGGCATGTCCATCAGAGGGGGAGATAGGGTCTGGCTTGGAGTGGACCCAGGAGGCCAGCGATCAGGAGGTTGGGAAGTCTATTGCTCATGCACCAATCTCCACACTGACAGACCAGCACATACACAAAGGCCCATTCAGCACTACACTGCCAGCCTCTCAGGCACTGCCCAAAGTGAATCCCTGGGCCTGATTTCGCCATCAAGTTGTGCCCGTTTTCAGGTATGAAAACCTGGTAAAGTTGGGCATGGAGTGAGTAACGGGATCCTGCCTCTGTACTCATTCCCCCTTTACCAATGGCCAAAAATGACCACAATCAAGAGTGCACTGGTTTCTCATTACTGCCTTGTTCTGTACTTCATTATCACTCCTAATGAAAGGCTCTCAATAAGAAACATTAAGCTTACCCTATTCTCTCCATAGGGCCCACCTTACCTGTCTACAGGGTGTATCCAACTCATTTTCTCTACTGGTTATTTCCTGCTCTTCAGCTAGTTTTTTTTAACCCACTCCTGGCTCCCCACAGTTTGAGTTTAACTGATGACATTTTGTGTTTTTGGAAATCAAAGCTTATTAATTATTGTGTGGGACTGAACTCGATTGGAGGGGTTACTGTACCAGGAAGACCATGACAACTTGCATTCATATAGCATCTTATGCAACCACTGGATGTCATAATGATCTTTGCAACCTACAAAAGATGGCATGGTGGCACAGTGGTTAGCACTGCTACCTCAGTGCCAGAGACTCGGGTTCACCGTTTGTGAGGAATTTACATGTTCTCCCAGTGTCTGCGTTTGTTTCCTCTGGGTGCTCTGGTTTCCTCCCACAGTCTGAAAAATGTGCAGGTTAAGTGCATTGGCCAGGCTAAATTGCCCCTTAGTGTAACCAGGCTGTTTGGATTAGTGGGGTAAATGAAAGAGCCTGGGTAAGATGCTCTGGAGGAGAGTGGGTGCAAATGGCCTCATCCAGATGCTGTAGTGATTCTATAATAAAGTTCTTTTGCAATATAATCACTGTTGTAATGTAGAAAGTCTGGCAGCTGACTATTGCACAGCAAGATCCCACAGAAAGGAATATGATCGCAATGTTTTTCTGCTATTAATTGAAGAACACGTGAGATAACCAATGCTAGGTTCAATTCTGGCCTCAGGTCACTCACTGTATGTGTGGAGTTTGCAATGATCTCCTTGTGTCTGTGGGTTTCCTCTGGGTCTCCAGTTTCCTACCACAATCCAAAAATGTGTGGGTTAGATTGACCAGTCATGCTAAATTGACCCTATTGTCAGGGTAATTACCAGGGTAAATATGTGGGGTTATGAGAATAGGACCTGAGTGGGATTGTGGTCAGTGCAGGCTCAATGGGCTGAATGGCCTCCTTCTGCACTGTATGGAATCTATGATCTAAATTACGGTGAACCTGAATTAAAAGCTTAATTATAAGAGGAAAGAACACAAAGAGGTAACAGATGGTGTTACGTTTTTGGGGAAAATTGTTTTGTTGGAACAGGAGACTGTAGGACTTTCAACACATTCAGGATTCCAAGGGGTGTCGGATGGGTTGTGTGCACCTGAGAGGTGGAATGTGCAGATAAAAAATGAATATGGTTTGTCAATAAAAAATGAGAGAAAAGTAAGCTAAGGATAAAGAGAGAGAAAGAGAACAAGGTTCAAGGACAGAAATGAGCGAAGAATGAACAGGCTGGGAATAGAGGGATACAAACAGATGGTCTAGTTAGGAACACATGATCAGTGCAGGCTTGGAGGGCCAAAGGGCCTGTTCCTGTGCTGTATTATTCTTTGGATGTCTGTCATAGGAACAGAGAAAATCGGAGCAGGAGTAGGTCACGCAGCTGTCTGAATGTGCTCCACCCTTCAATACGAGTTTGTTAGGTGTGTTCAGGAAGGTTTCCTGACACAGTACGTGGAAAAGCCTACGAGAGGAGAGGCTGTACTTGACCTGGTGCTGGCTAATGAGCCAGGACAGGCGTCGGATCTCACAGTAGGTGAGCATCTTGGGAATGGAGATCATAATTCTATCTCTTTCATGATAGCGATGGAAAGAGATAGGATCAGGCAGGTTAGGAAGGTGTATGTCTGGAGTAAGGGGAAATATGAAAACATTAGGCAGGTAATTGGACGCATAAACTGGAAGGAGGTGTTCTTGGGGAAGAGTACAGAAGGAAAGTGGCGGTTTTTCAAGGAATGTTTGTCTAGGGCACTGCAAGACAACGTTCCGAGGAGTCAAGGAGGTTCTGGTAGGACGCGGGAACCGTGGTGCACGAAGGTAGTGGTGAACCTAGTTAGGAAGAAAAAAAAGGTATATAAAAGGTTCAGAGAGCTAGGGGATGTTAGGGATCTAGAGGAGTATAAAGGTGTGTAGAAGGGAACTTAAAAAGGAAATTAGGAGAGCCAGAAGGGGTCATGAGAAGGCCTTGGCAGGGAAGATTAAAGGAGAATCTCAAAACCTTCTACAAATATGTGAAAAGTAAAAGGTTGAGAAGAGAAGGGATAGGGTCTATAAAAGGTGAAGGGGGAAAAGTCTGTGTGAATCCGGAAGAAATGACAGAGGTGCTTAACGAGTACTTTGCCTCGATATTCACGGTGGAAAGTGAACTGGGAGATTGCACTGCAGGTTTGCGGCATACGGAAAATGAGTATGTGGATGTTAGGAAAGAGGATGTGTTAGACCTGTTAAATTCTATCAAGATAGACAAATCACTGGGACCGGATGGGATGTACCCCAGGTTATTGTGGGAGGTGAGGGAAGTGGTTGCAGAGCCCCTGGCGATGATCTTTGCGTCGTCCATGGAAACAGGAGAGGTTCCGGAGGATTGCGGATGTGGTTCCTATCTTTAAGAAAGGGAACAGGGATAGTCCAGGAAATTACCGACCGGTGAGTCTGACTTCAGTGGTTGGTAAGCTGATGGAGAGGCTTCTGAGGGATAAGATTTATGAACGTTTGGAGAAGTTTGGACTGATTAGAAATAGTCAGCATGGTTTTGTCAAGGGCAGGTCATGCCTTACGAGCTTAATTGAGTTCTTCGAAAATGTGACTGAACACATTGACGAAGGAAGGGCAGTGAACGTAGTATACATGGACTTTAGTAAGGCGTTTGATAAGGTCCCACATGCAAGGCTTCTGGAGAAGGTGAGGGGCATGGGATCCAAGGGGCTTTGGCTTGCCGGCAGAAGGCAGAGAGCGGTTGTGGATGGGTCTTGTTCTGCATGGAGGTCGGTAACCAGTGGAGTGCCCCAGGGATCTGTTCTGGGACCCCTGCTGTTTGTCATTTTCATAAATGACCTGGATGAGGAAGTGGAGGGATGGGTTAGCAAGTTCGCCGACGATACAAAGATCGGTGGTGTTGTGGATGGTCTGGAGGGATGCCAAAAGTTGCAGTGGGACATAGACAGGATGCAAGACTGGGCGGAGAAGTGGCAGATGGACTTCAACGCAGATAAATGTGTAGTGGTCCATTTTGGCAGGAATAATGGGATGAAGAAGTACAATATAAGGGGTAGGAGTCTTAGCTGTGTTGTAGAGCAGAAGGATCTCGGGGTCCGGGTCCATAGGACTCTTAAATCGGCCTCGCAGGTGGAGGAAGTGGTCAAGAAGGCGTACGGTGTACTGGCCTTCATTAATCGAGGAATAGAGTTTAGGAGTCAGGAGGTAATGATGCAGCTCTATAAGACTCTTGTCAGACCCCAGTTGGAGTATTGTGCGCAGTTCTGGTCGCCTCATTATAGGAAGGATGTAGAGGCTATTGAGAGGGTTCAGAGGAGATTTACAAGGATGCTGCCTGGATTGGGAGGCAGGCCTTATGAAGATAGGTTGAGGGAGCTGGGACTCTTCTCACTGGAGAGACGTAGGTTGAGAGGCGACCTGATAGAGGTTTATAAAATGTTGAGAGGAATAGATAGGGTGGACTCTCAGAGACTATTTCCCCGAGCTGAAATGGTCAATACGAGAGGACACAGATTTAAGGTGCAGGGAAGCAAATACAAAGGAGATGTCAGGGGTAGGTTTTTTACTCGGAGGGTGGTGAGTGAATGGAACCGACTGCTGTCGGAGGTTATTGAGGCAAACTCACTGCAGTCTTCTAAAAGACTTCTGGATAAGTATATGGAAAAGAATAGGATAGGGGGTTATAGATAGGTCTGTGGATTGGTAGATGTGATCGGCGCAACTCGTGGGCCAAAGGGCCTGTTTGTGCTGTATTGTTCTATGTTTTACATTCTATGATCTATTTCAAACGCCATTCACACACTGCTCCCATACCACTTGATCCCTTGAGACTCTAGGAGATGATTCTCCCATCCTGACACGCTCACTTTTTAGCACTTTAGGCCAAAAGAATCGTCCCCGGGCCAATCCGTGGGATTCGCGCACACATTCCTGAAACGCACGCATCTCCCAGCACCAGAATACCGGCACAGTCAGGATCACACAGGAAACTGGGATTAGCAGGTGATTTACACCAGTTTTCCCATGAACTCAGCACTTAGAACTTTTTTGGGAGAATTGCCTCCTAGAATTCTATTCCTTTCTTAATTAGATTCAGTGCCTTGACCTCCACAACTTTCAACGGTGGAGAATTCACCCTTTGAGTGAAGAGGTATCTCTCCACCTCTGTCCCAAATGGCCTATCCTGTATCCTGAAATTGTAACCCCTTGTTCCAGAATCCCAGCCAGAGGATACAACATCCCTGCATCCAGTCTGTCCAGCCCTGTCGGAATTGGATATGTTTCAATGAAATCCACTCAAGTGAATACAAGCACAGTCAACCTAATCTCTCCTCGTGTGACAACTCTACCACTCCAGGAATCAGCCTGGTGAACATATGCTGCACTCCCTCTGTGGAAAGTAAATATCAAAGGCCATTTAAATGCATTAAGTTTTCCAGATGATCCATCTTTAAGGAGAACAAGATTAAAGTCTTTGACAGATTTGGACACTAAGAGTTAAGATTTGTCAGGATATCCCAGCTTGTGAGAAGCAGCTTTGCCAGTGGGGTCCTGTTTAAGGTCAAAAGAGAATCTTAATAACTAAAAGAAGATTGATGGTGAAATCTGAGATAAAGAATATTAGATGGGATTTTGTATGTCTGAAATAAAATTGAATGAGGATTGAGTAAGTTTAATTGAAATTCTCTTACTAATTACCAGCTCAGATTTAATTTTTACTAACCCTTATAATTTTACTCATTGTTGAGAAAGTAATCGGTAAAATTTTATGCCCAACCCAGGTGTCTGTTTAATAACACATGACTATCGTGCACATCCTGACCTCTTCCTGCACTCTGTGATCTTTCCAGACACAGACTGGGAGTGCCCAGCAGTAATAAGAGCAGTGATTATAAAGGGGATTAAAACCTCTGAGCAAAATCCCATGTACTCTGTGCAATATTAAACTCATCGTACAGGCAACACGGGCAAATGCAGGATAAAAGGCTCCTACTGGCTACAGCAGCTGAGGATTTTGACATTTGTGAGGGTGAGTTAAGAGGATATTGGAAGAGTATTTTGTGCTCGAATGATATTTGTCTTATCATCCTTTACTCACCGGTGAGTCCCATTTGCTGACCCGCTGATGGATACTCTTTACTCAGCTGAACACTTCCTCTGAGGCAGAGGAGGAACAATTAGGAGGCAAGGTGGTCACAAGGTCCCCAAGGGCAGACATTGATGTACATGATAGTTAAAGCTATCAGGGAGGGTAATCCGTCTGTCCCCAGAGGATTCCCAGCTATCTGGGTGTTCAGACAGCAGTCCACCTACCTTGGCATGACTGAGGTGCAGTGCCACAGGAGACTCCAGCTCTGAAGGGAAGCAGTCATAAGCATCTGCCAGATGATTGGAGCTGAGACAGGTTCTAATTCTGTGAGCAGACACCCAATGCCTGTTGCTGTAAAAATCACATTGCACACAATTGTCACGCCTCTGGATCATTCCAGGGGTGCAGTGGGTGACCTTTCTGAAGTATCTCAGTTAAGTGAAGTTGAGTCATTACCTGATGCACTATTCAGCCATGTGAGTAGATTTATTTATATCAGGATGGACCAAATCAGTCAGACTCAGCGATCAAGAGGTTTTACTGCAACTTGAGGATTTCCTGCATTCTCAGTGTTGATCCACACAATGTTGGCCATCGAGGCGCCAGCTGGCCAGTCCAGAGCCTTTGTGAACGGGGTGGGCTTTCACTCAAAAAGCTTGTGGGTGACTACAGGATCCAGATCCTGCAACTGTGCACTTGGTACCCGGCAGCTCCGTGATTCATGCCTTCTTATAGACATCCAGCACTTCAGTTCCAGCTCGTCTAAATGGATGGTTGATTGGCAACATGGTGGCACAGTAGTTAGCACTGCCACCTCCCAGCACCAGAGACCCAGGTTCGATTCCTGGATTGGATCACAGTCTGTGTGGAATTTGTAAATTCTCCCCATGTCTGCATGCGTTTCCTCTGGATAAAATTGGGTAGGATTGCTGTCAGTGCAGGCTTGATGGGCCAAATGGCCTCCTTATGCACTGTACAAGGTCTATGACACAGATTGCCCACTAAAAATGTGGCTAATGATACCTTTCAGGTGCAGACCAAAGATAGAACCACTGCCAAGTATCCACAAAGACTGTTGTGGAAAAGACCATTGAATTGCTGAAGATAAGGTTCAGGTGCTTCAACCAATCTAAGGGCTCTCTGCCTGAGTGAATAATCTGCTATACTCTTCACTATCCAGCTCTCCCCGATAACCCCTCTGCTGACATGAGGCAGCCAAACAGTGAGGGGTATAGAAACATTAGAAAAACTGCAGCACAATACAGGCCCTTCGGCCCACAAAGTTGTGCCGAATATGTTCTGAAGGGTCTGATCAGAGGAGGGCATTACGCATCTCTTTAACCTATCTCCACTCACATTGTCTGCATCTTTAAGACTTGAATAGCAGCTTAGCTGTAAAGACTCACATTCTAATCAGTAATCTGTAAACTGTGTGTGACTTTACATTCCTTCTCTGATCAGAACCTTCCACACACCTGAAGAAGGAACACTGTTTCCGAAAGCTTGTGAAATTACTATCAAATAAACTGGTTGGACTTTAACCCAATGTTGTGAGACTTCTTAAGATGAACATTGGCCAGGATGAAAGTGATTCAGACAACCAGCTGTGAGCATGAGGTCAATGAAATTGGAAAGAATTCCGCTTTGGAGATACTGAGATCAGGTGCTGCTCATCTTCACGCAGTTCTTTCCCTCCTACCTAAAACTTTATCAATGCAATTTTCTGTCAATTACATTGGTACTGTAAAGTACTGCAAAATTATAGCTGTAATTGTGTCCTGTAATGGTTGGAGCATGTGGAGCACAGTGCACAATACCTCAATCTCTACAGCACCATCTCTCAGCATGTACTACACTCGAGTTTCTCTACATTGACTACTGTACTCATCAGAAATGTTACCTCAAATGAATGGTGATTAATGCCTCAACCAACATTACAGCAGGCTATTTGTCACTGCTCTGATTCACCTGAATAAATACTCCTTAGGCTGAGTGCAGATGAACCAAATCATTCTGCCAAGCCAATCATTTCATTAAAGCCGGAACACAATGCTGTTGGACAGCAGTGATTTTAGCAACTTATCACCTTAAAAAAGGATGTATCATATCCTAGTAACATCCAGTAACAGGGTAAATAATAAATTCTAACTTCTAACTTTATCAGAACTGTCAATGCTAAGATGTGGAGATGCTGACATTGGACTGGGATAAGCACAGTAAGAAGATCACAAACCCACTCAGGTCAACCTATAAACACAGATTACACTGAGAGACTTTGCACCTCTTTCACACTCCTCAACCACCTCATGCACCAGCTCTACAGCAAATACCACATCCTGGAAACCACGGTTTAACCTGGTGCTGAGAGACATCTTACAATATAATTCCCACAGAATATTACGTACACATCCGATGGCAAGACAAAGTACCAGACACTGAAGTTCTCTCTAGAGTGAGTCTACCATCAGTCCACACACTGCTGATGAGAGCTCAGATCCGGTGCACAGGTCATATCATTCATATGTCAGACGAGCCCATACCCAAGCAGCTCCTTTTTGGGGAACTCTCTGCTGGGAAGACGCTCGCATGGAGGGCAGAAGAAACATTTTAAAGACACACTCAAGGCCTCCCTGAAGTCGCTCGACATTGGCACGACCACCTGGGAATCACTGGCACAAAACCGCCCTACCTGGCGCTGCCTCATCCACAAGGGCTGTCAAGCTCACAAAGCAAGGTGTATTGCTAAAGCACAACTTAAGCGTGAGCTGCACAAGTCCAGAGCCACCAGCACAACAACTACAGTGTCTACACAAGTCTGTCCGATATGGGCCAGGACATTCCGTGCCCGAATTGGCCTGATCTGTCATCTTTAGGCACACTGCAACCAGCCTGAAAATTACTAATGGTGTCCTCAGCGATAACGATGGATGAACAAGAATGTTTAGCAGAACATTTAAGAGAAAAAGTTAACATTGAGAGAGACATTTATAACTAAAAAAATGTATTAACAAAATAGACTTGTCAAGCATCAAATTCACAAATTCTTAGATCCTCAGCATAATACTTCCACTGTTCCAACATCACTGATGGAAAATAGATGTGGAACACAACGAAGGAATTCTGGCTGAATTGCTCAGTGCTTGCTGCCATCAAGTGGTAAGGTTTCATAACAACTGCAACATGAACAGAAACCCTTCTAGCAGAAAATTGCAATCCTATCTCACTTTATAATTAACTTGTTATCAAATTAATGCAGAATTCCCTACTTACTTAGAACATATCCCAACTTTAAAGGCTGGTAGAAGTTGATAAAGATGTTATTCTTTACCTAAACGACAAGGATTTGTTATCAAACAAGGGATATCTCTTCAATTCGCTTCCAATGTTGTCCCCTTGCCCACCTGTTCTGATAGTGATGACTGCTTCAGGAGTTTGCTTCCATCCTTAGCCCTGTCGTATAATTAACTAATCTCTTCATACATGCAATTGTCACACCCAGTCTGTGCCCAGATCTCACAGCCATAGGTATGGTAAACTGTTCTTACAGATGTGTGGTGAACTAAGGAAGTTTAGATTGCAATTTGTTCAAGCTAGGATTCACACAGCAGTTTAATATACAACTGGCAAATACAGAATCCAATACAATCACGTCTCCTAAAGTCTTAGCTCAGGCTGCCACTACAGTTATTAAATCATTGATTTCACAACGGGAGTACTAACATCTATGAAATGGAAGACAGAACAACAAAGCCCCCAGATCACTTGTCAGCACTCTCTCATGCACTGCTCAAAATGTGGGTAAATCTTGTGAATTAACAGGGTGACACAGACAGGTGGATTCGTGCCTCATCAGCCTAGACCAGGAGAAGGTGTTTGATAGAATATCGCACAGCTACATGATGGATGTGTTCTCCAAGATGGGCTTTGGGGAGGGAATCCACAATTGGATCCGGCTGCTCTACAAAGGCATCAGTAGCACAGTTTCAGTCAATGGGTGGGAGTCAGATAGCTTCCAAATCAGCTCTGGAGTCAGACAGGGCTGCCCTCTCTCCTCCGTCCTTTTTGTGTGCGTTGCATTGAACCGTTTGCTGAGGCCCTCAGAAGTGACCGAGGCATCAAAGGGGTGACAATCCCAGGCAGCGGAGGCATGCAGGTCAAAGCCTCCCCTGTACATGGATGATGTGGCTGTGTTCTGTTCAGATCCCTCGTCCGTTCGCAGGCTCCTCCAGGTCTGTGAGCAGTTCGAGCTGGCCTCAAGCCAAAGTCAACCAGGGTAAGAGCAAGGCCATGTTCTTTGGGAAGTGGGCAGACAAATCCTTTGTCCCCTTCACCATCAGGGCAGATTACCTGAAGGTGCTGGGGATATGGTTTGGAGCGGCAAGGGCACACACCAAAAACTGGGACAAGCGCATCGTGAAAACTAGGAAGAAACTGGGCTTGTGGGAGCAACGGTCCCTCTCCACGACAGGGAAAAACCTGGTGATCCAGTGCGAGGTGCTGTCCGTGTTGTTGTACGTGGTGCAGGTGTGGCCTATCCCCAGATCCTGCGCTGCAGCAGCGACGCAGGCCATCTTTAAGTTTATCTGGAGATCGAAGATGGATCATGTCCGGAGGGAGGTGATGCACAAATCTCCAGAGAACGGAGGGGAAAACCTTTCCAACGCCGCCCTCATCCTGATGGCCACCTTCGTGTGCGGCTGCATCAAGCTGTGCGTAGACCCTCGATACACCAACAGCAAGTGCCACTACGTTTTGAGGTTCTACCTGTCCCAAGTGTTGCGGGGGATGGGTCTGGCCACACTGTCACAGAACACTCCAAGTAGTTGGACCGTACCACAGCACCTGTCCTTCGTGGAGAAATCTTTCCACAAACACACCTTTGACCACATGGCGATTAAGCAGTGGTCAGTGCGTAACATCCTCGAGGCCCTGAGAGGAAAGGAGATGGCTGTTCCTGTCGGATGGTTCCCTGAGCAGACTGTCAGTGTCATCTGGCAGAACACCTCATCACCAGAACTTACAAACAAGCACCAAGATCTGGCTTGGCTGGTGGTGAGAAGGGCACTCCCTGTCAGATTCTTTATGCACGTTCAAGGTCTCAGCAGCACCGCACGCTGCCCTCGAAGCAGCTGCAGGGCTGATGAGACGGTCGAACACCTCCTTGTGGAACGTGCCTTTGCGAAGAAGGTCTGGAGTGAGATGCAGTGGGTATTTGTCGAGGTTCATCCCGAGCAGCTCGGTGACACAGGACTCTGTGCTCTACGGGTTGTTTCCGGGGACGCACACCGAGACAAACATCAACTGCTGCTGGAAGGTCATCAACTCAGTGAAGGATGCACTCTGGTCTGCCCGATACTTGCTGATCTTCCAGCTGAAAGAACTGTCCTCGACCGAGTGTTGCAGACTGACACATTCCAAGGTCCAGGACTATGTGCTGAGGGATGCGCTGAAGCTTGGGGCAGCCGCTGCAAAGGCACAATGGGGAAAGGCCACACTGTAAGGCCTTTAACAGAGGCAGAACGAAGGCTCGGGAACTGCAGAATATCCTCGACCTGCGTAACTGTGTACCAATCTGAGCAATAATGGTACCCAGTAATCTTTGAGGCATGTATATAGTTTTAAGTTTGAAATGTTATGACTGTAATTTGAATAGAATTGTAAAGTTTTAAATTTTGCACTGTTTGCAATTCAAAGACATGTAAATTTGCATGGTTTGAGATTTTTATGAATAAAGTATATTTTTGAAAAAAAAGCAGGGTGGCACAGTGATTAGCACTGCTGCCTCACAGTGCAAGTGACCTGGGTTCAATTCCAGCCTTGGGTGACTGCCTGTGTGAAGTTTGCACAATAGCAAGAATATTAACAGAGTGTGTATGACATGGTACACAGATGATGAAGCAGTCCAACGACTTCAAGGAATTGTGCATAGGGAGAGGTGTTGGGATAACTTTTCCCCTTGGTTGACCTCAGCAAGTTATATATTTGATAAGAGATGTTATGAATCATTTGAGTGATATGATTTTTAAAATTAGGCGTGAAAGACAAGTTCTGGTAAGTTTAAGTCAAAGGAAAAGACAATGTCTATTTACACAACACCAGAAGCGTAAACAGTGCAACACCCAATCTCTCAAACACACAGACAGGCAGGAAAAAGATGAGTGCTGGGGATGAAGAATGCACTTAGATTACTAAGAGAGACAAGGAACAAGACACATACTCTTAGCCAGCCCTGTAAGTTAAAGCAGCAACACACGTCTGAAATAGATCTTGCATTGGTTTTTAAAGACAATGCAAGTTGGAGGTTTCTGGGGTTTCCATCTGAAATCATGGCTGAGCTTCTGTAGAGAAGCAACTATAATTTTGCAGGTGAAATTAAAATAATCCTGCTTTTAAATGGCCTGTTTGGCCACAAGGGAAAATGGCGTTTTGTAAAGCACTCTGGGACAATTGGACAATTAAACGGACAGGCTGCAGTTTAAAGACAAACAGGCTGCAACCCTGACCAGTGAATAAACAGGATCTGGGTCATCTACAGGATAAAAAGGATTTACCACATATAAAGGCACCGTGACCTCTTATTTGGAAGGAAGCTATGTGACCTATGTGCTTCCAGCACCTGCAGACATGGCCGTTGGGGACACACCCAGAGATCAGTGTGGTAGCACCTGATTAAGCAGGGAAATCGAGTCCTGATCAGTTGATTGGCAATGGGCAAAAAGGGGTACAAAACCAAACAGGGTATAAAGGGTACTACGCAACCAAGAATCTCTCTCTTTGTTGCCAATGATGAGCAGCACAAGGACAGCCACCATACCCGAGAAGGAAGGAAGACCAGAACCAGAGTGCCAGGCCAGACCAAAGACTACGCAGATGACCACCGAGACCAGCGTACAGGTAAAGGTCAATATCTGCCTGGTTACTCGCCAATCACACAAAATTAAATCAAGGTCTCAAATTGGACTTGAACTTTAGTATTTTCATGCAAGATAACTTATCGCTGGTTGGGTGGGTGACTATTGATTATGTGGGTTTAAATAAATATTGGTTGTACTAATAAGACGTCAACTCGCAGTTCTTTGTCTATTATATAAGGATTAAAACAGACTGTGCGGTAGATAAACAGGCAATATGCTGCTGGATATGGCTATCAGTTTAGGCAGGGTTCCAGTTCTTCTGGATGTTTTATTGGGGAATAAGTCTGGTCAAGTGGTCGATGTTTCAATAGGGGAGCAGTTCAAGAACACTGACCACAATTCTTTAAGGTACTGATGGATAAAGCTAAGTGTAATCCTTAAGTTAAGGTGCTAAATTGGAAGAAGGCTAATTACAACAATATTAGGCAGGAACTGAAGAATATAGATTGGGGTCAGATGTTTGAGGGCAAATCGACATTTGGTGTGTGAGAGGCTTTCAAGTGTAAGTTGATAGGGAATCAGGACCAGCTCATTCCTATAAGGATTAAAGATAAAATGACAAGTTTTGGGAACCTTGGATAACGAGAGATATTGTGAGCCTAGCAAAGAGAAAAAGGGAGCATTTATCAAAGCTGGGAGGCTGGAACACACAAAGCAAGTGTGAACACAAGGAAAGTAGAAAGGAACTTAAGCAAGGAGTAAGGAAGGCTAAAAGGGGTCACAAAAAGGTCATTGGCCAGCAGGATTAAGGAAAATCCCAAGGCTTTTTATACATATGTAAAAAGCAAGAGGATAGCCAGAGAGAGGATTGGCCAACTGAAGGACAGGGGAACCAGAGGAAATTGGCAAGGTATTAAATGAGTACTTTATGTTAGTATTCATGAAAGAGAAGGATTTAGTGGATGAGGGGTCTGGGCAACAACATGTAGATAGTTTGAGTCATGTTAAGATCAAAAAGGAGGTGGTATTGGGGTTCTTGAGAAACATGAAGGTAGACAAGTCCCCAGGGCCTGATGGGATATACCTCAGAATACTGAGAGAGAAAAGAGAGGAAATTATTGGGGCCTCACTGGCTACAGGGGAGGTCATGATGGGAGATGCTGACGTTGGACTGGGATAAACACAGTAAGAAGTCTCACAACACCTGGTTAAAGTCCAACAGATTTATTTGGTAGCTAACACTACTAGCTTTTGGAGCGCTGCTCTTTCGTCAGTGGGAGTTCTGTTCACAGATAGGGCATATAAAGACACAACTCAATTTACAGAATAATGATTGGAATGTGAACCTTTATAGCTAATCAAGTCTTAAAGGTACAGACAATGTGAGTGGAGAGAGCATTAAGCACAGGTTACAGAGATGTGTATTGTCTCCAGATAGGACAGTTAGTGAGATTTTGCAAGCCCAGTCAAGTCACGGGGGTTACAGATAGTGTGACATGAATCCAAGATCCCAATTGAGGCCATTCTCATGTTTGCGGAACTTGGCTATCAGTCTCTGCTCAGCGACTCTGTGCTGTCGTGTGTCATGAAAGCCACCTTGGAGAATGCTTACCCAAAGATCAGAGGCCAAATGCTCATGACCGCTGAAGTGTTCGCCAACAGAAAGAGAACAGTCTTGCCTGGTGATTGTCAAGAGGTGTTCATTCATCCACTGTCGTAGTGTCTACATGGTCTCCCAAATCTAGAGGAGTCCAGAGTTAGGGGCTTTAACTATAAGATTTTACTATTATTATTTAAATAAGGAATTCAGAGTAAACATATTCATGAAAAAGCAGTTAGAATGTGGACATTGCTATCATATTGAGTATTGAATATGAATGCATTTAAAGAGAAACTAGAAAACTATTTGAAGGAGAAAGGTCAAGCTGATGGAGTGAGATACCTGAGGAAATGTGCAAAGAGGCTCATGTGGAACATAAACATTAGTGTTGATAAGTTGGGGCAAATGACTTCTTTCGCTTCATTAAATTCCATTAAATTTGTAATAATCTAATAATGTGAGAATAGTCATTTTAAAATGAGTAATCCAGAATTTCAATACATTATCAATTTTATCACTGTTTGCTTCCATTACTAACATCATTCGTCAGTAATTTCATTAATTTACAGAGGATTTGCTGTGAAATGTTTGGTCTATTATTCTAACAATTGCAGCAAATTGTTTTTTTTAAAATCAACATTGGGCTGAATTTTCCGAAGACTCCCAATCACCGTCAGGTTGCTATTCTGCTCTGATTTACGGAACTTGCATCTGGATCTCTGCATTTCCCTAAACCTCTGAAGGGAACCTCCTCACAACTGTGGAGTGTAGATTCCTCCTTCACAGTACGGAAGCAATCCAAGCAATGGCTCCATCTTACAGCACAGTGTCTCTTATTCCAGTGAGTCGAAATGTCCCAAAACCACTTTTTGAGAAGCTGTGGAGGGAAATAAGTGGATGAGGGGGAAGAGGGGCATAGGGTCGGGTGATATAGTTGATGGGGGGCAGTCGAAGAGCGGTCGGGGGATGGTGATAGTTGAAGTTGAAAGGTAATCAGAAGCGGGAAGTTGAGGGATAGTCAAGATAGGCAGGGTAGACAGTTGGTGGAGGGATATGTAGGGTGGGTGTTGAACAGGTAGTTGGGGGATTAGTGGTGATAGATGGGAAGTCACCAGTGTAGAATCATAGAATCCCTCAAGCGCAAGAGGCCATTCAGCCCATCAAACCTGTAATGACTACAATCCCACCCAGGCCTCATCACCGTATCCCATACATTTGCTCCACTAATCCCCTTAACCTGCACATCTTTGTATTGTGGGAAGAAACTGGAGCACCCACAGGAAACCCATGCAAACATGGGGAGAATTTGCAAACCCCACACAGACAGTGACCCGAGGGAGGAATCAAACCATCACCCAGGAGTGTGAACTGGTTTTAATTCTTATTGTTATTCCTGGGTAACTATACTGTAACCATCAGAAGTCTCTGACTTTAACTCGGAATTTCAGAGGGTTTCAGATGCAAACTAATCACAGAGTCTCCTCCATCAAACCTCCAGGCAATAGGTGGACTGGAAGTGCAGAAGCATCCATGAGGATTCTCCAGGGCATCTTGGAGGTTACCACCTTGGTACAACAATCTGGAGAACAAAAATTCTAGACCAATCTTTACTACAGTATTTCTTTCCTTGATCTCCTTTTAAATGGTTTACTCTTGGATGTACAGTGGAATTCTGGCCCCCAACTCAAGTCCAGAATGGGCCTTAATGTCTAATTTATTACATAGTTCAAATACTGAACAATAGGCAGGAAATGTATTGCTGCATTTTAAAAAAGTATTTCTCTGCACATGAACTCTATCATTATCTGAGATTCTCTCAGCTCCTTCAGCATGTTGATTCACTGAACATCCTCCTGCACCAGGAGCAGATCACTCCTACCTTTACGCAGAGTAGCAGCTTGGGACAGCTCATTAGCGATAGGCAGCATGGTTTTGTGAAGGGAAGCTCGTGTCTCACAAATTTTGAGGAAAGGGAGTAACAAGAAAAATTGACCAGGGCAGTGGACATTGTAGAAATGGAGTTTGGTAAAGCCTTCGAAAAGATTCCTCATGGCAGGCTGATAAAGAAGGTAAAGTCTTTTTTTTATTCATTCATGGAATGTAGATATTGCTGGGGGTTGGCTGGCATTTTTCGCCCATCCCTAGTTGTCCCAAGGGTATTTGAGAGTCAACCATATTGCTGTAACTCCACATGCAGTCCAGACCAGATAAGGACAGCAGGTTTCCTTCCCTGAAAGGCATTAGTGAACCAGACTGGTTTTTCCAACAATGATGATTTCGTGATCATCAATAGATTCTTAATTCTGATTTTTTTTTTTATTTGAATTCAAATTCCACCATCTGCTATAGCACAATTAGAACCCAGGGCCCCAGAACATTAGCTGAGTTTCTGGATTAATAGTCTAGTGATAATACCACTGGGCCATTACCTCCCCAGGATCTGAGGTGAGCTGATACAATGGATACAAAACTGGCTTGGACATAGAAAACAGAAAGTAGCTGTGGAAGGGTACTTTTCTAACTGAGGTCTGTGACAAGCGGTATTACACAAGGATCAGTGCTAGGGCCTCTTATTTGTAATATATATCAATGATTTGGAGAAAAATATAGGTGATTTGCAGATAATAAGGAGGATTGCTAGAGGATGCAGCAGGATATAAGTCAGCTGGAGATCTCAGCTAAAAGAAGGCAAATGAAATTTAACCCAGATAAATGTGAAGTGATGTGATTTGGAAGTTCTACTGCAGAAAGAAAGTATTCAGTGAATGGTAGAGCTCTTAGAAGCATTAGCATACAGAGGGATCTAGGCATGCAGATCCACAGTTCCCTGAACAAGGTGGTCAAGAAGGCACATGGTATGCTGCCTTCATTGGTCAGGGCATTAAGTATAGGAATTGGAGAATCATGTTGCAGTTGTGTAAGACTTCGGTTAGGCCGCATTTGGAGTATTGTGTACAATCCTGGTCGCCACACTACCAGAAGGATGTTGATGCATTGGAAAGGGTACAGAGATATTTACCAGGATGTTGCCTGGTTTGAAGGATATGGACTATGAAGGAAGGTTGAACAAACTTGGATTGTTTTCATTGGAGCATCAGAGGATGAGGGGGAACCTGATTGGGTTTACAAGATTATGACAGGCTTGGATAGAGTGGATAGTCAGAGGCCAGAATTCTACCATCACAGATTCAACGAGGCGAGAGTCAGAGGTCCAACAACAGAAATCTCCATTACCTTGGGCGGGAATTTCTGGTCTTTTCTGAGCAAGGCCATAAATTCCCACACAAAGTCTTTTTCCCAGGGTCAAAGGGTCAATTACTTGGGGTGTAGGTTAAGGGTGAGAGGGAGGAAGTTTAAAAGAGGAGAATGCTGGAACACACTGCCGGAGGGGGTGGTGGAAGAAGATTCTCTTACAACATTCAAGAGACATCTAGGTAGATATAAGAATAGGCAGGGAATAGAGGGATGTGGACTGCATAGAGAAGAATTACTTGGACAGTGATAGCCTTTTTCCTAGGATGGAGAAAGCTAGCACGAGGGGACATAGCTTTAAATTAAGGGGTGGTGGTTTTAGGACAGATGTCAGAGGTAGGTTCTTTACCCAGAGGGTGGTAAGGGTATGGAATGCCTTGCCTGCGTCAGTTGTAGATGCGCCAAGTTTGGTGGCGTTTAAGAGGTTAGTAGATAAGTTTATGGATGAAAAGGGAATGGTTTAGGTTAGAGGGTCACTGCTTTTTCTTAATTGGTCGGCGCAACATCGAGGGCCGAAGGGCCTGTTCTGCACTGTAATGTTCTATGAATTAGAGAAACACGCGTGTCAGCACAGTTTTGGTGTGCCAAAAGGGCCTATGGTGTACTGTTCTTTGTTCTAGTTATGAGGTAGGTTAGTTAAGGGCCAGATGAGAAACTAAGTTATATTATGAAGTTAGCCTAGACCTCCATTATTTTTGACATTCACGTGAGCATAAGGTGTTCCACTCCAGTCTACTAATCCACCATGAAACTTTTATCAAACAATCTTTATTTAACAATATAGTTTAACTATAATAAAAAAAACATAACTTTTACCAATTGAAATATTTAAACATGGCAAGATATAATTTTTAACTGCTAGCCTACCTCTCAATTCCAATTTAAGCAACATACCTCATAGCCTTAAATTTCTCTTCAGAATCAGCAAAAACACACAAACTTATCAATCCTCAATTGTCAATTGGGTTGTCAATCCTCAAGCCTTTTAACATCTCTGGGGCAAGACAGCTATTTTCTAGCAGATCCCAGACTTCAATCTCCACAGAGAGAGAGAGAGAAAAGAGCTGCTGTTCCTTTCAAACCCAAGGCTAAACTGCTTGTTTTTCCTTCTGTAAGCTTACCTCATCCATTAGCACATGGCACATTCTTGTTAATCAATCTAATTAAATCCTACTCTGAATCCCAGGGGACAACCCAAAAAATAAACAGCACTGCATTAGATCAGATTAAAACAAACACCCCAACATTTCAGAGCAATTATTCTTCTAAATTCTCAGCAGGTGGGTTGTCTGGAGCAGATTCAATAATCAGAGCTGAAGTTTAAACTATTCCCTTCACATGAAAATATGTATAAATATATGCATCCTCACACTAGGGATTCCATTCTGTTGTTCCAAATACTATACACCCTTTCCTGCTTTTTAAAAATTGCAATTATTTATCAGATAATACATTATTCTGGAGAAATAATTATTCTTTAATGTAAAAATTTAGCATGATGTTGCTCAAATTACCTGCACACAAGCTAATAGGCCACTGCTCCTGTCTTAAACCAGAACCCTGAAAGGAATGAACATCAGGAATATTGAAATGCTGAGCATCAAACAGCTTCCCCCCGCCCCAACCATTCATCTAAATTAACCTGATACGTCGATTCGGAGATGGTTAAGCACCAGCTATTTCTATTTTCCTACAAAAGCTGTAAATCACAACTAAAACAGATTCTAATTAACTCTTGGGTCACCAGCAGCCCCACACAATATTTTACGACCTAGTTGGAGATTTAAGAAAATAAATGCCGTTCCTATATGGTGAATCTGAAACCTATTATCACACTAAGATATTGTTCAGATATTAGCTGATTATTCTGACATGATTAAAATGCTTTAACAATTTAAACAGTTGAGAATCTCAGTATTTTACAGTAATGAAGGTGACCATTTCAGATCACTGTGCCAATACTGCCTCTCTGAAAGATTCATCCATTCTCCTACCTTTTCCCATTTTTAAAATGTATTCTTCTACAGGACGTGGATATTTCTGGCTGGGCCAGATTTATTGTCCATCCCTAATTGCCCTTGAGGAGGCAGCTAAGAACCAATCACATTGCTGTGGCTCTGGAATCACATGTAGGTCAGACTGGTTAAAGATTGTAGATTTCCTTCCCTAAAGGAATTAGTGAACAAGGTGGGTTTTTACAACAATCAACAATGATTCTATGGTCATCATTAGACTTTTAAAACTTAAATTCAACTTCCACTCTCTGCTATGGTGAGATTTGAACCTGAGCCCTTAAATATTACCCTGTCTCTAGTTTATTAGCCCAGTGCCAATAGCATTAGGCCACTGCATCCAAATACCCTGCAACCTTTACTATTTCATATATTTGTTTACCTCAATGATAAATTTATTTATATTCTGCTTCCATCATTATTGTTGGTTGGGTTATTCCATGTCTTTACAACGATGGTGCATTTAAAAATAAACTTCAACTTCTTCCAATAGTCTTGCGCCGTATTTTCTTCAGTTACTGATGCTTATACAATTTGCTTTATCTAGCACCTTCAATATAATAAAACATCCCAAGGTGATTCCCCAGGGCATTGGAAAACAAAATAAGGCACTGTGCCACAACAGAAAACATTAGGCTGCAACCAAAAAACTGGGTAAAAGAGATAAACTTTAATGTTTGAGATTGAAGCTCAGCGATATATTCCAGAGTTCATAGGCTGATGTGACTGAAGGTGAAATAATCAAAGTAAGCATTGCTCAAGGTTTGAGTTGCTGTTAAAAAATAATTTAAAGTGTAAAAGAGTACATTTCCTTATTATAAATAGGCACTACAATGAAAATCCCCCCAATCACCACCTGTTCAGGTACATTGGAGAATTTAGCACAGCCAATGCACCTAACCAGCACATCTTTTGGACTGAGAGAGGAAACCAGACAACCTGGAAGAAACCCACACAGACACGAGGAGAATGTGCAGACTCTGCACAGACAGTGATCCAAGCTAGGAATTGAACCTGGGTCCCTGGCATTGTGAGACAGCAGTGCTAACCATTGTGCCACCATACTGCTCATATACAGATTCTAAATAACTTTATAATTGCTTCCAAAGAACAAAGAACAACACAGCACAGGAAACAGACCCTTTGGCCGTACAAGCCTGCACTGCCCATTTTAACACTTAGTGAGTGTCTCATTCCAATCCAGTTGATAAAGTGATGATTCGTATCAGAAGGACATTAGAAATTCCAGTTTGTAGGGTGTTCAGATAATGTAAAATTTCTTATATATTATTTATATAAAAAATAGTCCTTATTCTTTCTCTCAAACCTGCCCTATTGAAACCCAGGTACTTTCTCCTAACAACATTCCCTATTCTTGTCTTTTTCTGCAAATGGTGTGGTGCTGCACAGAAGTCTGGATCGTTTATATTTGTATCAGCGGGTCACTCGTCTCAACACTGACCTCTGGAGGGCATCACTGTTTACATCTGGTGCTTGTGAGGAAAAATCAGTTATCTCCCCGTGTCTATCTCCTGTTTTTGAATCAACTTTCTATCCTTTTTAAACAAAATGTTCATTAATTCAAGCAACAAGCGTATGAAGCAGGTAGCTTTGAAAAAATCCAAACTCGCAATGCCTTTTAGCATTTCCTTAATTGATATTATTCCATGACTTCATTGAAGAATCCTTAAATCTGCCAGGCACAAATTTTACAACCCACGCTGGGTGTTCTCTATTAACCCATGTCATTTTCAATTAGTAATAATTTTATCTTGTGCTAGAAGCTTACTTACTCACTGTATTATTTATCTGGTTTATTTCTTCTCACTTTTCGAAAAGATGTTTCCCACTAACAAGTTCTTGAGGATATTTGAAATATCACGGTCAGAATTTTTGCTTTTTCCTCTTTGGTTTACCTTACTCCTTCTTGATAAGTTTATTTCTGCACTCCCTGTCTTGTTTTTAGCTCTATTTGCTGTGTATTTGAATTATTTTGGCTTTCATTTGTCTATTGAATTAAAATTCAAAGCCTTCCCTCACTTCACTATTCACCCCACTCTCCAGTTTTGATGGAGGTGAGTTACCCATTAGATGTTCGACCAGCCTAACTGGTATCAAGATGCAGTGTTTCGCCCACGAGCAGTGGATGAATTGCAGCTTGATGTGAATGTAGCTCAATTTCAATGGCCAAAGCACTGGCTGCTTCATCAGTGTTGTCAGCAGGAAATTCCAACCCCCACACCCCCTACCCCCTCCCCAAACTGGTGAGAATCATATTTCTGTCCAAAAGAGTGACAGAATGACAAGTTGCATTGTTAAACTCACCAAAAAAAAGGTCTGCAACTCATGTTGTCTCACTCATTCGATACTCAGGGTCTGATTTTACAAACTTGCCCCTCCCCACCCCATCGATTGGTGAGGTGGTAAGATTGTACGTGAAGCAAAAAGTGCAAAAAGCACCAGTTTTCATGCTGGCTGCGGGGTTGGTGATGGATGATCCCTGAGTCTGAAGAGATCCCCTGCCTTGTCAATCACTACCCTCCACCTCCCCTCCCCACCTCCCTCCTATCATTGCTCCACCCCTACTCGAGGCCCACCCCCCCCCCCCCCTGTCTCTGTCTTGGTACAGTTATGGTGCCCAGCTTGGTAAAATAGGCCCGGTAAGATCGGGTGAAGTGGGAAACCAGGCGGGACGTGGGTTTCCGCTTCTCGCCCAATCTTAGCAATTCCATCGCCGATCAATAAACGGGATGAGATCATAAGATCGTGCCTTTGGAACTTCTTTTTATTACATTGTGTCCTCAGTAAAAAATGGGAAAATTCTGCCATTAACTTACTATCACAGAAATGCTACAGTGCAGGGGGAGCCATTTGGCCCGTTGAGACTGCCCAACAATTATCCCACCCAGGCCCTATTCCCATAATCCCACATATTCACCCCATAAACCCTTGCATCCCAGACATTAAAGCACAATTTAGCATGGCCAATCCAGCTAACCCATACATCTTTGGGCTGTGGGAAGATGTTTTAATTCCTCTGTTTTAGCTTAGCCCATGAGGCTTTGTGAAAAAAGACATCAAAGTCAATGTGGGAATTAGGCTCTAATTTACTAACTAACTGGGAGGCAGGATCTCAATCTCAGCAATAGCATCCCGAGAAAATGAAGGAGATAAACCAGGCAGCCCCCCCACCCCCCACCCCCCCAGCACTCCCCTCTCCCTCCCCCACCTCACTGAAGCATAGGATCACTGGACACAGTAAGAAGTCTCACAACACCAAGTTAAAACCCAACTGGTTTATTTACAATCATGAGCTTTCGGAGCACTGCCCTTTCATCAGGTGAAAGCTTACTCACCCGATGAAGGGGCAGTAGTCCGAAAGCTCGTGATACCAAATAAACTTTATGCACTTTAACGTGGTGTTGTGAGATTTCTTATCACACATATGGACCCCCTGAACAATAGCGCTGATTGGAACCTGTGAAAATATGCTCAACCTTTTCAATCATAGAATGCATTCTACTTTTGATGAATCAGAGTCAACATTCTGTCAATTTTCTAAAATAAATAATAATTTAAATAATGTACGTTCAAACACAGAGTGCAAAGACAAGAGGAATGTAGCTGATCCTATTTGGAGCAGATTATAGCGCCTTCCTGTAATAAACCTTCATTTAGTTGTATAAATCAAAATGTCAAAAGCCATTAGCTACTCATGAGGAGGTACTGATAACATTTGACATATACAATCCTGATTATATTATCCTATATGCTACAGGGCATTTTTACTTTAGTTAAAAATTTCATCCACTTTTCAACTACACTTCATTCGCACTCCAATTCCCATCACTGCACACAAATAACCCTCCGAGTGCAACTGAATGAGACCTTTGTGAATTAGGTTCAACAAATTGCCCTATGTAAGAGCACAACAAAAGCGTTGTGTTTTAAAAGGTCGCTTGCACTCATTTTGGGAGTATGTTGAAGTATCACAGATTTATAAATCACAGGGATGGGAATGGGAGACAGGAGGGTGAAGGTGGGGGTGCACTCCCTGGCATTCCCCAGAGTGGGGGGTTTTAAATCACTCTCTAAAAGGGTCAGCACTGTGCCCATAATTTGAAAGCATGATATGGTTTTCCATTAGCCAGGATGGGATGTGATTTTCCTATGTTAGCTCCCGATATTGGCCCACATGTAGCTTATAATTACTTTGCTCCAAATTCTTGAATTGGTGCCTCTAGAAAGAATCAATATAAAACCTACTGATAATAGGTAAAATGGGTAAATGTGTGAGGGTTACGGGAATAGGACTTGGGTGGAATCAGTACAGACTCGATGGGCTGATTGGCTTCCTTCTGCACTGTAGGGATTCTATGATTCTATGTAAACAGTTGACACACTATTTCTGTGCAAACTGATGATGCGAACAGGAGCTTATAGGCAGAATTTTCCCATCCTACAGGGATCGTAGCGCGGAGGACAGACCAGGCAAAGATCTGTTAATCTCAGACACAAATTTCCAGTCTCGGGGTGAGCACAGCCAAAAAATCCCAGTCTTTATTTCTTCTGATGCAAAGTAATATTGCTGTTGTTTCACTATCATTAGGTCAAAATCCTGGAACTCCCTCTCTAACAGCACTGTGAGTGTACCTATACCAATTCAACAATGACTGCAATAAAATAGGAAGGTAGCTCACCTCCGCATCATGACAAGTTCACAATGGCCAATAAATTCTGGCCTCATCAACAATACTCACACCCCAGGAACAAATACCAAAACGTGATAATTACTCATTTATTTAAGAGGTGGTAGCAGTTTACAATAAAATTTGTTAGACAGAAACAACACTGGACTCATTTAATTGGCCAGTGATATTCTAGGATTCTCCATAATTTAAAAATAAGATTCAAACAGTTTTAGGTGTCAGGGAAAATGAGTATATTTCACAAAACCTGACTTTGAGTAAAATTACATGCAAGTCAAATGCAAGCATGCAGGTACAGCAGGCAATAAAGAAGGCAAATGGTATGTTAGTCTTCATAGCGAGAGGATTTGAGTATAGGGATAGGGATGCTTTTGCTGCAGTTGTATAGGGCACCTGAAGTATTGTGTGCAGTTTTGGTCTCTTTATCTGAAGAAGAATATCTTGCTGTAGAGGGAGTGCAGTGAAGGTTTACCAGGCTCATTCCTGGGATGGTACATCCGTCATCAGAGACACAAAATCAGTTAGGATTATATTCACTGGAATTTAGAAGAATGAGAGGGGATTTCTTAGAAATTTATAAAATTCTAACAGGGTTAGACAGGGTGGATTCAGAAAGAATGTTCCCGATGGTGATAGAGTCCAACACTAGCAGTCATAGTTTGAGGATAAAGGATAACCTTGTAACACTGAGATGAGGAGAAATGTCTTCATCCAGAGGGCAACAAATGTGTGGAATTCATTAGGACAGAAAGTAGGGAGGCCAAAACAATGTGTGATTTCAAGAAGAAATTGGATATAGCTCTTGGAATCAAATGATATGGGGGTAAAAGGAAGGGAAATTGGGGTGTTGAATTTGATGATTAGTCATAATCAAAATTAATGGTAGAGAAGGATTGAAGGGCCGAATGGGCTGCTCCTGCTTCTAGTTTCTATGTTATACCCCAGTGATGAATTTACACACGCTGAAGGGCCTGACATCAACAAGAACCCTTCAGAAAGGCCTTGGTTGCTTACGGGCGGAAGAACAGGAACAAAGACACAGCAAGTGGTCTCTGGCTAGAGAAGATATCAGTCTTGCTCCAACTGCAAGGTTTCATAATACAAGATTTTATATTAAGGAAGTTAAATAGTGTTCTGTTTACTGATTATAAACATTGTGGAGATCTGTAACTTGGAGATTGCTGTATGAGAGTGCTGCGTTAGAGTGAGTGCTGCGTTAGAGTGAGTGCTGCGTTAGAGTGAGTGCTGCGTTAGAGTGAGTGCTGCGTTAGAGTGAGTGCTGCGTTACAGTGAGTGCTGCGTTAAGTGAGTGCTGCGTTAGAGTGAGTGCTGCGTTAGAGTGAGTGCTGCGTTAGAGTGAGTGCTGCGTTAGAGTGAGTGCTGCGTTAGAGTGAGTGCTGCGTTAGAGTGAGTGCTGCGTTACAGTGAGTGCTGCGTTAGAGTGAGTGCTGCGTTAGAGTGAGTGCTGTGTTAGAGTGAGTGCTGTGTTAGGGGATGGGATTCTCCAGCCATGCATGTCCCAAAACCAAAAAATCCCATCCGAGTCAACGGACCTTTGCACTGTCTGCCCCCCACCCTCTATGATTCCCATGGCGGGCAGGATGGGAAAGTTTGCCCCTGTAAACTCTCCACACACGTTTCCATTATAACAATTCTAGAATTGCCGTACTAAATCCTTCCTCAGTGTACCCGAACAGGCACTGGAGTGTGACAACTAGGAGATTTTCACAGTAATTTCATTGCAGTGTTAATGTAAGCCGACTTGACACTGATTAATAAATTTAATCTGCCTTTTTTCAGATGCTGACAGAATTGCTCTGCATTTCCACAATGGCCTGTTCCTGTTACATTTCCAGCCAGAATGCAGTATTTGGCTGCAATACCTCTGCTCAACACATTGTGGTGCTCCATGGTCATTTTGTAATGAGGAGAGTTCAATTCCTCAGGAACCAGGGATTTTTAAATCTTCCAAAGGTAGCAATATAGGTTCATGAATTTTTGATACACTTCTCTTTAAAACTCACACTTAAAAACTAGTGTAGTGTTAAATAAATCTGGAACTACAGATCTTTGCAAATTACAAAGCACAAACTGAGGTGGAAGAGTGTGTTGCTTCTGTTAGCCCATCGAATTTCACAGACTAGGTGACTCGAAGTAGTTGAACTACCTCGCCACAATTCTGACACCAAGATTTTGATTCTGTGATTAAATGTCCATTGCTCTCACTAGCACAACAACTTGCATTTATATAGCACCTTTGGTGGCACAGTGTTTATCATTACTGCTTCACAGCACCAGGAACTTGCATTCAATTGCCAAGACACTATCCATGTGGAGTCTGCACATTCTCCCCATGTCTGCATGGGTTTCCTTCGGGTGCTCCAGTTTCCTCCCACAGTCCAAAAGATGTGCTGATTAGGTGCACTGGTCAGGCTAAGTTCTCCCACTGTGTACCTGAACAGGCACCGGAGTGTGGCTACTAGGGGATTTTCACAGTAACTTCATTGCAGTGTTAATGTAGGCCTAGTCGTGACTAATAAATAAACTTTAAAACTTTATGTAAAATGTTCATGGTGCTTTATTATCAAACAAATTATGACACTAATCGCATGAGGCGACATTCAGGCAGATGATCAAAAGCTCAAATAGGTAGTTTTAAGGAGCAATGTAAATGAGTTAAGAAACATAGAAAGGTGAAACTCACACAGGGAGATCCCAAGCTTAGGATCCAGGCAGCTGAAAGTGAGATCACTAACAGTGAAGTGATGGAAGATCCTCTAGAGGCTAGCATTAGTGGAATGCAAATTAATAAGAGGGTCTGATCTTCTCTGATCAGAACTTTCCACACACCTGATGAAGGAAGAGTGTTTCTGAAAGCTTGTGGGTTCACTATCAAATAAACTGGTTGGACTTTAATCTGGTGTCACGAGACTTCTTACTGGATCAGTGAGGGCAGAGTTATAATGAATAGAGCCCAGTGTAAGTTAGCGTAAGGGCAGCAGAGATTGGGATGAAGTTGACTTTTTAGGTAGGGTGGAATATGGGAAGCAGAAGTGCATTCAGAAATAGGAAAGGCACAAATGAAAGTTTGAGCAGCAGCTGAGCTGAGGCAGGATTGGAAGGAGCAAATAAGCAATTTTGATGGATGTGGCAAGAAGCACATCTCAGCAGCAATAGTGAAAGGAATAGAGTCAGTAGCTCAGCAATGAAGGACTGAATAATATGAGGGAGGTGCATCCCTATCCCTCCAGAAACCACTTTGGTACAGAGCCAACTTACTAATCCACCCCACAGCACTGCCACAGTGGATCGATGAGGTTCAAGTGGGACTTCCGCCCCTTGCTGGAGCATCCAGCCTCTGGAGCTGCCAGTCAGTCATAGAGTCAGAGTCATAGAGGTTTACAGCATGGAAACAGGCCATTCAGCCCAACTTGTCCATGCCGCCCTTATTTTTTTTAAACCCCTAAGCTAGACCCAATTGCCCGCATTTGGTCCATATTCCTCTATACCATATTCCTCTATACCAATCGTATCCATGTAAGTATCTAAATGCTTCTTAAAAGATAACATAGCACCTGCCTATACTACTACTTTTGGCAGTTTGTACCAGATACCCACCACCCTCTGTGTAAAAACATTGCCCCCCCTGGACACTTTTGTATCTTTCCCCTCTCATCTTAAGCCTATACCCTCTTAAGCCTAAAAGGTTTTAGACCTTTGGGAAAAGATATTGACTATAAAATAATTTTATGGACCTCTATATGGTCATACCCTCAGCCTCCTCCGCTCCAGGGAAAAAAGTCCCAGTCTATCCAGCTTCTCGTTATAATTCAAACAATGAAATCCTGGTAGCATCCCAATAAATTTTTTCTGCACTCTTTCTAGTTTAATAATATCCTTTCTACAATAGGTGACCAGAATTGCACACAATATTCCAAGTGTGGCCTTACCAACGTCTTGTACAATATTTAGTCCTATTATCTGGCACCTCAATCATTCCTGGCAATTGAAGGAAGGTGTCAGTGGTTGCTGCCAGGGGTTTCTAAAGAAGGAAGGAGCCCAAGGCCTTGGGTTCTCAAAGCTGGTAAATCCTGAGTCTTGGGTCAGGAGAGTTTGGGTATATTTGGGAGAGAGGTAGTGGAAGAGGGAGAGGCTGAGATTAAGGGAAGAGTGGGTCAGAAGAAATTGGCAAAAGACAGCCCCTGGAGAGACCTGCCTACCCCCAGCTCCTCTTCCGTCAAGTCCTTTATCTTGTAAGTTAATAAAAAAAAAATCAAGCTTCCCACCCCACCCTGCTGCCCACATCAAATATTTTATGGTGTGGCTGCTGTACTGTCAGAATCAATAGGTTTGATTAAACACCTACTGGTTCCTTAACCAGTCACTTAAACATGGCTGCAGATATCAAGTACCTCCTACCCCACCCCTACTAACCCCTGTATTTTGGGGGTGAAATGAAGAGTGGGGGGATGGGCAGCTGCCCTGTTTTGCTTGTACCCCCCTCCCCCTTTTCCTCTTCCTCCTGGTAATTCCTTCCCACTGGGGGAATATAAAACTCACCCCAAAATCTGTGGCAGGGACTGAAGACAAGGTCAAAATTTCCTCAGCTGAATATTGGGAAGATCGAAGGTGATGGTTTTGAGATTTCCTTTATTTAATTGGAGGAAATTTCCATTCATCCTGTACTGGCTGTCAGGCAAACGCTTGCACTTCTATCCTGGTTGTGAAGTGACTGTGTTACCAACAATTTAAACAGAGCTCCAATGATGCCTTGGTTTGTAATGTGGGACTCGCTGTAAGGTCCCATCGAGGCAGCTATTAGGATACCCACTGGAACACTGCCCCAGTGTCCCAGGGCTCCTATTCCAAGTCATTGTCTATCTTTCTCTGGATGGGTATGTGTATTGGTGTGGTTATCAGGTCAAAATCAGACATCGTTATATTGACACAATGGTCAGTGAAAATGCCAAAATCGAGGTGATACGTATAAAGGACGAGGAACAATGGCTAAAGAACTGTATCCCAATAGGAAGCAATACTTAGAAAAGGAAACGGAGTGGAAGGAAACTGTTTGAAAATCTAACAAAAATAAAACAGATAAAGACAAGGAAAATATCGATCACACTACAAGGCTGTTTTCAAAATTATTCATTAGTGTCACAAGTAGGCTTACCTTAACACTAAAATGAAGTTACTGTGAAAATCCCCCAATCGCCACACTCCAGTACCAGAGAATTTAGCACTGCCAATGCACCTACCCAACACATCATTTGGACTGTGGTAGGAAAACAGAGCACCCAGAGGAAACCCAAACAGACATGGGGAGATTATGCAGACCCTGCACAGACAGTGACCAAAGCTGGGAATCGAACTCGGGTCCCTGGGGCTGTGAGGCAGTAGTGTTAACCCCAGTGTCACTGTGAGTAGTAAGTTAGAAGATAAGCACTGCATTACATTCCCTACATGAGACTACATGTATTTCATTCAATTAAACAACTGAATATCGAGCTTGTTAAACCTTATACCAAGCCACCTCCATTATGCTGCGAGTATGGTTTTGCTTGGAGCTGGTGTATTTGATCACTGCCTTTGTGCCTTCCAACACAGCATGCTTGGCCAGTTCCCTGGGCAGCAGCAGGACGCACAATAATCTGGATCTTCCTGGGGCTGATAGTACTGTGCTTGTGAACCAGCTGGGAAGCCTCACCCACAATGCACTCAAAGACATCATTGATAAACGAGTTTGTGATGCCCATGGCTGTGGGGGAGATGCTGGTGTCAGGGTAAACCTGCTTCATCACTTTGTAGATGTAGATGGAATAACTCTCCTTCCCACATTTCCTGCTCTTCTTGCCAGTGTTTGTTGATGTTTTCTTCTGGGTTTGTTTGGTACCTTTCTTGATAACTGAGGCTTTTTGTCGTCAGTCATTGTCAGACACAGAAGATGAAGCATGATTTTAATTGGCCTAAATAACCACTCTCTAGTCAGTTAACCATACTGATTCATTGAAATGTTCAACCGTCACAGACACAGTAACATTCAACCAGATACTCACAACCTCCTCGCCTACGACAACAATGCTTTTTAAATTGGGTTGAATTTGATTCCTTACAAAGCACACTTCATATAAGAAAAAGAACATTTCAAACAGAATGAATTCATTTAAAAAATAAACCATTTTGAAAAGATACATTAATTTAGCATATAAATTTGACTTTGTACATTCAGAATCGTCACAAAAGCTTCCCTCAATAAATCTACTCCTCCCTCTGGGACCTGCATCAGAAGGTCGCTGCCTTCCAAATTGTATTGTGTACTCAACTCTTATCTATTCCAGAGATTGAAGACCAAGTAGCAGGTGCCTTCTAGAATGCACCAATATCCCTCTAAATTTTCTACTGTAGAATTCAGGACTCAGAATACACCAATGCCGAGGCTTCTATTATTCTGGTGGACTGAACAATTAAAACAAAACACTAGATTTCCACAACCCCCAAAAACCACATCACCCAACCAATGTCTACAGTGACAGGTGTTGGTCAGGTTTTATTTACAATTAAAACGGAAGAAATAAGCCAAAAGACATTGCAAGATAAAAGTTCAGAATCATAAACATATTCACACAATGCAAGAGTTGGTTGATCCTTTTCAAAGCAAGAACCTTGCAATTTTTCTCAGAAAACTCTTGCAAATGAAGTGTGTGGTGGTGTGACTCAGGAAACAAATATCACATTGAGCTAACTGAGGAAGTATAAACCTCTGAGAGACTCCACAAGACATGATGTTTTATTATGCCCGATGTAAAAGCAGGGCCTTTTGTAATTCATAGCAAATCACATTGTTTGAAATGTTATTCATTCCTTCCTTTCTCAGCATTATAAATTATAATTGTAAAAAGCCATTATAAAATGGCTTGAACTGAATTTATCGATGTAACATTTCGTGTCCTTGAGCCAATCTGTAACTTAATTAATGTTGGGATCAAATCTACTGGGATTGTAAAGCAAATTTTTGGCTAAAATCTCCAGTATTGCCACGCATCTGAGTGATGTGTGCAAAAGCTGTGATGCACACAGGAATGAATTGTGTACGTGAAGGGGATCTGCAGAAGGGAATTGTGTATGTAAATGGAACTGCATGTATATAAGGGAATGTGATAAATATAAAGTAATTTGATGTACAATGGTGTATGGTGCATAAATAAGGGACATGAACAGTTATAAGGCCATCAGGTGCCTATATAAATGACTGCTGAGTGCGTACATATAAGACAACATGGTATATATGGAAAACATTATGGTAGGTAATATATGGAAATCTGCCTTAGGAGAAAGTAATGTGATGCATGATGAGGCAATGTAATTTATATATAATGCAATGTAGTGTATATATCAGAATGCTGTATCCATGTAACAAGCTATATACAAGGAAAAGTGGTATGTACATGAAAAATATGGACTGGAATTCTGGCTGTCTATGCCAGCAGGATCTTATGGTCGCACCAACTGCGCATCCCCGCTGTGGATTTCCTGGTAGCAATGGTGCAGTCAACGGGAAGTCCCATTGGTAGAAGTAGGACCCGAAGATCCCATCATCAGCAAATGGCACGCTGCTATCCAACACAAGAAACACAGTGTGCGGAGGCCAAAAAACTCCTTCCGTGATTTATAATGTAATTTGATATGTGTAGGCCAATGTATATGTATATGTGATATAATATATATCAAATATAGGTCAATGTATATGTATATATAATATAATGTATATCAAATATAGAGAAATGTAGTGCTTATGCCAAGTATATGTGTGATGTATTGGAAATATTATATAAAGAAATATGATCTATACTATTATGTCCATGAGGGAATATGGTGTCTAGAAGAGACTGAAGATGTGAATTTATATTTTGATCACAATACCCGGCCTTCCACTGACAACAAATAAATTGGTAGAAAGTTGAGCCCAGTGCTGAGCAAAGGAAATAAACAGATGATTAATGTAATGCAATGGGCTAGTGGATGGATGTATCTAATTATTCCGAGATGTACCAGTGAGAAGAGTGCGAGAAATTATTATCTGCTGAAGACTCAACCTGAGGGAGCTTGGAGCATCAAATCCAATTCTCAATCCATTGTTCAGAAACATGCTTAACCCTTATCTCCTGGATCAGTTTTGTAACTCACTACCAGCTATGTATTTTTTATAATGTACAACATTATATTATGTTATCCAGCTGAGTGGTTAGGACAAAGAATAAAGAAAAATACAGCACAGGAACAGGCCCTTCATTCCTCTAAGTGTGTGCTGATTATGATGCCCTAATTAAACAAAAAACAAAATGTTGCTAGTGTACCTGCTTCTACCATCTCCTCTGGCAGCACATTCCAGGCACCCACCAGTCCCTGTGTAAAAAACTTCCCCTAGACATCTCCCTTAAACTTTCCCACTTAGTTTGAAGCTGTGCTCCCTTATACTTAACACTTCCACCCTGAAAGAAAGCCTCTGATTATCCATCCTGTCTAAGCCTCTTATCATTTTGTAGACCTCTATCAGGTCTCCCCTCAGCCTCTGTCTTTCCAGTGAAAACAATTCTAGCTTATTCAATCTCTCCTTATAGCCAACACCCTTGAGACCAGGCAGCATCCTGGTGAACCTTCTTTGCAGTCTGTCCGAAGCTTCTACATCCTTCTGGTAATGTGACGACCGGAACTGCCCATTATACTCCAAATGCAGTCTAACCGCAAGGTTTTATATAGCTGCAATTTGATTTCTCAACTCTTGTACACAATGCCCCAGCCAACAAATGCAAGTGTGCCCTATGCTTTCTTAATCACCTTGGTCACCTTTGTTACCAATTTTAGGGAACTGTGGACCTACATTCCCAGATTTCTCTGTTGGTAAGCTCAGTTGGCTGGATGGTTGGTTTGTTGATGCAGAGTGACTCCAACAGCACGTGTTCAATTCCCGCACTGGCTCAGCTTATTCATGAAGGCCCTGCCTTCTCAACCTTTCTACTTCCACAGAAGACTAAGGAAATTTGGCATGTCAGCTACGACTCAGGTGTACCATAGGAAACATTCTTTCTGGCTGTAGCACAGCTTGACATAGCTCCTGCACTGCCAAAGATCGCAAAAAACTACAAAAGGCTTGTGAATGTAGCCCAATTCATCACACGAACCAGCCTCCTATCCATTGACTCTGTCTACACCTTGCTGTTGCCTCAGAAAAGCAGCCAGAATAATAAGATCCCACGCACACGGACATTCTCTCTTCCATCTTATTCAATTGGGAAAAGGATTCAAAGGTCTGAGATCACTTATCAACAGCTTCTTCCCTGCTGCCATAAGACTTTTGAATGGACCTATCTTGCACTAAGTTGATCTTTTTCTACATCCTAGCTATGGTTGTAATACTACATTCTGCACTCTCTCATTTCTTTCTCTACAAACGATATATTTTGTCTGTATAGCTTGCAAGAAACAATACTTTTCACTATATGTTAATATATGAGACAATAATAAATCAAATCAAATCAAAGAGGATAGCAGTCTATGGTAATCTGGGACTATGGTGACTTTACCTTAGTTTACATGTTATATAAGTATCACCTGTGGCTCAGTGGGTAGAACCCTCACCCTCCTGTTAGAACATAGAACATTACAGCGCAGTACAGGCCCTTCAGCCCTCGATGTTGTGCCGGCCAGTGGACCCTCTAACCTAAACTATTCCAATATCATCCATATGCCTATCCACCGAACATTTGAATGCCCCCAAAGTAGGCGAGTCCACAACTGCTGCAGGCAGGGCATTCCACGCCCTCACCACCCTCTGTGTAAAGAACCTGCCTCTGACATCCGTCCTATAACTACCACCTCTTAATTTAAAGTTATGTCCCCTCGTGTTGGTCATCACCATCCGAGGAAAAAGGCTCTCACTATCCACCCTATCCAATCCCTTGATCATCTTATACGCCTCAATTAGGTCACCGCGTAACCTTCTTCTCTCTAATGAAAATAACCTCAGGTCCCTCAGCCTTTCCTCATAAGGCCTTCCCACCATACCAGGCAACATCCTGGTAAACCTCCTCTGCACCCTTTCCAATGCTTCCACATCTTTCTTATAATGCGGCGACCAGAACTGTACGCAATACTCCAAGTGCGGCCGCACCAGAGTTTTGTACAGTTGTAACATAACCTCACGGCTTCTAAATTCAATCCCTCTACCAATAAAAGCTAACACACCGTACGCCTTCTTAACAACTTTATCAACCTGAGTGCCAACTTTCAAAGAGCTATGTACTTGTACCCCAAGATCCCTCTGCTCAACAACGCTATTAAGGGTCCTTCCATTAGCCCTATATTTCATATGCCTGTTATTCCTACCAAAGTGAATCACCTCACACTTATCCGTATTGAATTCCATTTGCCACCTCACGGCCCAGCTCTGCAACCTATCTATGTCCCTCTGCAAACTGTAACATCCATCCTCGCTGTCAACAACTCCCCCCACTTTGGTATCGTCAGCAAATTTACTAATCCAACCTTCTACACCCTCATCTAGGTCATTTATAAAAATGTTGGGAGATATAGATTCAGTTGCCATTCGGAGATCTGACAGCAGAAATCCAGGCTGACATTGCAATGCGATACTGAGGGACTGGTGGAGATGCTGCTTTTCTGATGAGACTTTAAATAGCAGCTTCATCTATCCTCTCTGGTGAACATCTCAGACCCCACACCATTACATTGTTGAAGAATAGGGAAGTTATCCCAAATGCTAATATTTATTCTTCAAGCAACACAGAATGTTCTGGTCATTATCATATTGCTCTCTGGGGGAGCTTGCTGTTTGCAAATTATACTACTTAAAAATTAAAGAACATTATTGGCTTTGGGACTTGCTGTAGTCATGAAACAGCAACATAAAAAATTCAAGACTTTATTTGTCTTAGTTGGGTTACATTATATTGTATCATATTAAATAAGCAGCCTTTATGACTCTATTCCTATAGCAGTGCTCCCAAAGATCTAACATCAATCTGGACAAAACACATTGGATAGGACTTTCTGACCCTTCCTATGATGGGATTGTCTAATCGCACCAGCAGCAGGGCAGGTCAGAAACACAAGTGGCCATTGACTTCAGCGGGACTGGACAATCCTGCCAGTGATCAATAACAAGCCTCTTCTGCCACTGAAAAACATGCCATGGGGAACTGGAAAATCCTGAGCTTATTTTCTTACAGTAAGATACATGCACCAAGTTAAATTAACGATGGGGGCCATTTGTGAATTGTAAAATCATCGAATATATACACTGCAAAAATAATTATAAAAGATTATCATTCTCCTTGTTATTGTTATTGTCTCCTTGTTATTATCATTGTTTTTAATATATTTTGTTTATTTCTTTAACTTTCTTATTTAAATGGCTGACATCACTGGGGGACCTGCAGTGAAGAGTTATTCTATGCATTTTTATTAGGTAGCTCGTTAGTATTCATTAATGTAGAACTCTTCTCTCAAAGGTCCCAAAGATGATATTTGGGCAATTGCTTAATTGTTTATTTCAAAAACATCTTGAAGAAGATATTGTGAGTAATAATAAAACTTTTGTTCACAATCCAATCTGACTGATTAATTATAACAATATATATCAAATATTTACAATAATATATTGCTTCATATCAAAGATATGTCAGAGATGCAAACTGCATCTGTTGGTAAAGGATTTTTAATTTTTTTTATTCATTTGTGGGACAGGGGTGTCGCTGATTAGCCAGCATTTATTACCTAACCCTTGTTGCCTCTTGAGAAGGTGGGAGTGAGTTGCCTTTTTGAATTGCTATGGTCCTTGTTCTGTGAGTTGACCCACAATGCTGTTCGGGAGGAAATTCCAGGATTTTGACCCAGGACTGCGAAGGAACGGTGATATCTTTCCAAGTCAGGATGGTGAGTGATTTGGAAGGGAACTTGCAGGTGGTGGTGTTCCCATTTATCTGCTACCCTTATCCTTCTAGATGGAAGTGGTCATGGGTTTGGAAAGTGTTGTTGGTGAATTGCTGCAGTGCATTTTGTAGATAGTACACACTGCTGCTACTGAATATTGGTGATGGAGGGAGTGGATGTTTGTGGATGTGGTGCCAATCAAGCAAGCTATTTTGTCCTGGGTGGTGTTAAACTTCCAGAATTTTGTTGGAGCTTCACCCACCCATACAATATTCCATCACACTCCTGACTTATAGATGCTGGATAGGTTTTGGGGAGTTAGGAGGTGAGTTACTAGCCGTAGTATTCCCAGCCTTTGACCTGCTCTTGTAAGCACTATGTTTATATGGTGAGTCCAGTTGAGTTTCTGGTCAATGATAACCTCAAGGATGTTGACATTGAGGATTCAATGATGGTAACATGATTGAATGTCAAGGGGCAGTGGTTAGAGTGTCTCTTATTGGTGATGGTCATTGCCTGGAATTTGTGTAGTGTAAATATTATTTGCCACTTATCAGCCCAAGTCTGGATATAGTCCAGATCTTGTTGCATTTGAACATGGATTGCTTCAGTATCCAAGGAGTCATGAATGGTGCTGAACATTGTGCGATCATCAGCAAACAACCCCATTTCTGACCTTATGACAAAGAGAAGGTCATTGATGAATTTGTTGAAAATGGTTGGGCCTACAACACTACCCTGAGGGACTCCTGCTGGAACTGAGATGACTGAGCCTCCACAACCACAACCATCTTCCCAGGTACCAGATATGACTCCAACCTGTGGAGAATTTGCCCTCTGATACCCTCTGATTCTGATTTTGCCAGGTGTCCTTGATATCACACTCAGTCAAATGTAGTTCTGATGTCAGGAGCTGTCACTCTCATCTCAGTAACTCATCGTTAAATAATACCAATTAATCTTAGAGATGAAACACTCTCAGTGAACTAACATTGCACATTATTCACTATCTCACTCTCCTTGCTGCAGAATTTGCTGCAGAAATTATTCTGTAATACCTATGACCAGAAAGAGTTTCACAGCTAAATGTGCCAAAAATGCAGCTTTCTATAATATTTTGCTCAGTTACTGAGTACTTAGAATGACAGCCCTTTATTAAAACAAGCTGATCACAATATTTTCAGGAATATATTTGCATGCCATGAGTTGTAAACGTGTTTTGTGTTATGCAAAGTGATTGACAAATAATTTAATACACTTTCCTCTCTCTTAACAAATATAGGAATAAAAATTCCAAAAAAGAAACTAGATCAGTGGAAAGAAAACTACCTGCATCCTGTCAGTAATTCACTGCTTCAGCCATCAATAAATAAAGAGTAAGGTTGAATGGACTCAGTCAATCTGACTGCATGTTGAGTGAGTGGACATGCTACAATGTCGTATTACTGACTTACAAGAGATTTTAGATGTGATTAAATCACCTTGTATGGCCATCAGGCTGATTGGGCTAAACATGGTCATATGCAAGTTAAACTAAGACTTAATATGGAGTTAATTCTTCCAATTAAACCCGCCCATGTTACATAATATTCAGACTGTCAACAGTGTGTAAGGGATAAGCAATTTCCTGTGATTTGAGCCCTGATTTGTTAACTGCACAAAACCATCCGACAAGTGAAAACCCTTGCTGGAACTATGCAGAGACCGACCCTGCCTCACACAGGCATTAAACCCCCAGTAGTTGCCTGTTAGTTATATGACCTCATTGTTTAGGAGTGTCAGTAATGAGTGAACCATATGTCCCTGCTGTCTGCTTACAGTGAATGGCTTACGTTCCTCACATTCTCAACATTAAAAGCATGCTTGTTGCATTTTCTTTATTAAGTCTGTTGTTTTGGACTATTTCTCTCTCCGTCCATTCACTTCTGAATGTTCCTTCCAGTTTTCAAAGACCTCTTTACATTATCTGCACAAAACTGAGTATTTTTGACATGTCAGATCTTCTGCGTATGGGTGTGTGCATGCATGAGTGAGTGTGTAAGCGTGTGTGTGTGTGTGTGTGTGTGTGTGTGTGTGTGTATAAAATTTCAAGACATATTCAGTAAGGGAAGGCAACGGTCCCATGGTATTATTGCTTGATTATTAATGCAGAAACTCAGCTAATATTCTGGAGACCAGGTTCGAATCCCGCCACCGGCAAATGGGTGAAATTTGAATGCAATAAAAAAAATCTGGTAGTAAGTATCAACTGATGACCATGAAACTCTTATTGATCGTCAGAAAAATCCATTTGGTTCACCAATGACCTTTAGGGAAAGACTTCTGCCTTACCTGGTCTGGCCTACATGTGACTCCAGAGCTATAGCAATGTGGTTGATTCTCAACTGCCCTCCAAGATCAACTAGGGATGGGCAATAAATAAAGTGTAGTTTATTTATTCATGCCACAAGTAGGCTTCCATTAACACTGCAATGAAGTTATTTGAAATTCCCCTAGTCGCCACTCTCCGGCACCCGTTCAGGTACACTGAGGGAGAATTTACATGGCCAAGGCACCTAACCAGCACACCTTTTGGACTGTGGGAAGAAACTGGAGCACCCAGAGGAAAGACACATTGACACGGGGAGAACAGACAGTGACCCAAGCGGGAAATTGAACCCAGGTCCCTGTGAGACAGTAGATCTAAGCACTATACCATAAATACTGGCCAGCCAGTGTTACTCATGACACATGAATGAATAAAGAATAAATATTTAATGCAGGAATCACATCACCAGGCACTCAAATAACTCATAGTTTGTCGGATCAGGGTACATTGAAAGATGTGAGCTGGTAAGAAGTGAGGGACAGGTGGGAATGTTTCCTGTGTGATTATTGCATTTTGAATTGTTTGCATGATGTAGCACCGTAACTTCTGTTGATCATAAGCAAGCACAATAAAATTACATGTGGAAATATGGGATTTAAAACAAAGAGAAGCTGCTATTAATTGTGCACCAGCTTGATATCAGTTAAGATGTATGAAAATGATTTTTTAATGTAATTCCATTGTGTGTGCACCATGATGAGGAACTTATCGAAAGGTAGGAATCTAAAGTATTGGGAGCGAGCAGATAATCTGAACCTAGTAATTAGCACAGAAGTTTTGAATATATTTGGGATTTTCTGAAAGCTGTTGTTGCTATGTTCATATAAAAGTTTCTTGATGAGGTTGAGGATTCTGGGTCTGTATTCATTGGAGTTCAGAAAGATGAGGGGGATCTTATTGAAACTTATCAGATACTGCGAGGCCTGGATAGAGTGGACGTGGAGAGGATGTTTCCACTAGTAGGAAAAACTAGAACCTGAGGGCACAACCTCAGGCTAAAGGGACGATCCTTTAAAACAGAGATGAGGAGGAATTTCTTTAGCCAGAAAGTGGGGAATCTGTGGAACTCTTTGCCACAGGAGGCTGTAGAGGCCGAGTCATTGAGTGTCTTTAAGACAGAGATAGATAGGTTCTTGATTAATAAGGGGATCAGGGGTTATGGGAAAAAAGTAAGAAATGGGGATGAGAAAAATATCAGCCCTGATTGAATGATGGAGCAAACTCGATGGGCAGAGTGGCCTAATTCTCCTCCCATGTCTTATGGTCTTCTGGAACTCCAATTAATGAAGATCTTTCGTGATGGATGGGCCTTTAATGAAAATTGGCCATGGCTAATTGGCTTTGTGAAAGGGCTATTTAAGAGATCAACTTTGAAATAGGTCAATAGATGCTGCTCTTAATCATTTGATAGTTTTAACAACTGCATGTTATAAGTTTAAAGATTGGAAAACCATTTCCATTTTGCTACATCTTGCAGTGCTACAGAAGAGTTACATATTATTGTAGTAACCACACTGACCCAGGTGAAGTGCTATTGTATAAAGGGTACCAAAACATAGTCCCCGTGTGCCAGATACACCACACTGGTATTATCATAGAATCCCCACAGTACAGAAACTCAATTTGGCCCATTGAGTCTGCACCAACAACAATCCCACCCAGGCCCTATCCCTGTAACACTATATACTGAACCTATTAATCCCCTGACACTGAGAATAGGCCATAGAGCAGGCCAGTCAATGTACCTAACATCTCACAAAACATACCCATCACTTTTATCCAGCATAGTGGCCTATCAAAGTCCCCAGCTTTCCATTGTGACAGGACAGGCCTGCGACCTCACATGAAGCAGCCTTTACTCCTGGGCTCCATACAGCCCAGGCTGGCTGACTCAACACCCGCTGATGCCAATTCTACCCTCGCTTGCAAGATCTGTGCAGTGTCAGTGTCTGAGCTGGAGTCTGTGAGAGTGTCAGGGCCTGATCATCAGGGATTGCTCTCCTCTTACCACATCCAACTACCTATTGTGGCTGAAGTCACGTCTTGTATTTGATCTAATCCTCACTAATCGATCTGTCCATGAGAGAATTGATAGAAGTGACCAGCACATAATCCTTGTGGAAACAGGGTCCCATCTTCACATTGAGGATATTTTTGGAAGTAAATGACAAGCTCTCTCTTTTTGCATTGCTTTCTCCCCTTGCTTCACTTTCAGTTGTCTGTGTTCTGGACTGTTTCATAGGACATAGAACATAGAACATTACAGCACAGAACAGGCCCTTCGGCCTTCGATGTTGCGCCGACCAATATAAAAAGCAATGCCCCTCCAAACTAAACCATTCCCTTCTCTTCCATATACTTATCAACTAACCTCTTAAACGCCACCAAACTTGGCGCATCTACAACTGCTGCAGGCAGGGCATTCCACTCCCGAACCACCCTTTGGGTAAAGAACCTGCCTCTGATATCCGTCCTATAACTATCACCCCTTAATTTAAAGCTGTGTCCCCTCGTGCTAGCTTTCTCCATCCTAGGAAAAAGGCTATCACTGTCCACCCTATCTAAACCTCTAATCATCTTATATGTTTCGATTAGGTCCCTCTTAGCCGCCTCCTTTCTAACGAAAACAACCTCAAATCCCTCAGCCTCTCTTCATAAGACCTGCCCTCCATACCAGGCAACATCCTGGTAAACCTCCTCTGTACCCTCTCCAATGCCTCCACATCTTTCTTATAATGTGGGGACCAGAACTGCACACAATACTCCAAGTGCGGCCGCACTAGAGTTTTGTACAGTTGCAACATGACGTTGCGGCTCCGAAATTCAATCCCTCTACCAATAAAAGCCAAGACTCCATATGCCTTCCTAACAACCTTCTCGACCTGACTGCCTACTTTCAGGGATCTATGCACATACACACCAAGATCCCTCTGTTCATCTAGACTACTAAGAATCCTACCATTTGCCCTATACTCTACACATTTATTATTTCTGCCATAGTGCATTACCTCACACTTTTCCACATTAAACTCCATTTGCCACCTCTCGGCCCAGCTCTGCAACTTGTCCAAGTCCCTCTGCAAACTATAACACCCCTCTTCACTATCTACCACTCCACCGACTTTAGTGTCATCTGCAAATTTACTAATCCATCCCTCAATACCCTCATCCAGATCATTTATAAAAATTACAAACAGCAGGGGCCCCAAAACAGACCCCTGAGGTACACCACTTGTCACCGATGTTTCGTATTAACTCATCGTTCTAGTTTTAATGAAGATGAATTTTCTGAAAGAGCAGGGTTTTTTTAGCTCTCCTGGGCATTGACCTGGGGTTCAGGTCACCTCTGCTCCCCCTGAGGATGGCTTGTTTCGGAGTCCCGATCGGACGGCTGGTCCTCTCACCTTCCTCCCTCATGGCTTTCTTTGCCAATTCACCTGGCCCTGGCACCTCACCTTGCTGCCGGCTGCTTGGCTATGGCCACCTAGTGCTCCTCAGCACTGCCCACAGGTCAAATACCCTCTCATCCTCTCGATGGCAGCTTGCGTTCTGGCTCATCACCTCCCTCCTTTTATCACAAATTGGTTAAGTTTGTAAACACAGGGGATTCCCTCCGAGTCACATCAATGTTCACCAGTATTTTCCAACTATCGGGGATTCGACCAATCAGAGTGTGATGTTGCTCCACATTGCCTGCTGATTAGTTCATGCAGAGCTATCAGAATCTGACTGGTGGCCACAGACACTGGGGCTGGAAGTGCTCCCATCCCTTTTATTGAGGCCTTACGTCCAAACACAGGGTATTTCATTGCAAGTCCATCTCCGATTGTCCCCAAACCGCATAGCCTGCAGCAGGTTATAGCCCTGTTCTACAGCCCTGAAGAAGGCAGCTCACCACCACCTTCTCAAGAGCAATTAGGGATGGGCAATAAATAGTGGCCCAGCCAGTGGCATCTACATGAACGGACAAATGGAGATAAAGTAATTATAATGAATAGTCACTTCAAGTATGTTGCAAATCAGTGACATATCCCTGGACTGAACTGTTCTTCAAAAATTGCTCCAGCTTCACATTAATGCCTTATTAATGAAAGAGCTTCCCATCACATTAATACTATAATTAATCAAATCTGTCGCAGCCTTTTACTGTTTTATTCCAAAGTGTATATTAATTGCTAGAGAAGGGTTATTGAGAAAGTTAATGAACTAATTGTTAGATATAAATCAAAGCTGCCTTATGCTCTCATAATTAGCTCGGTTCACTGTGTTTTGTAGCTATCTCTAAATCTCTGTATAATTTCTTCAATCTATCAAGCCAAGTCTAGCAGTGTAGCGCAGGATCCAGTAATAATCCTGTAATTGCCACAGTTGCTGATCTCTGGAACTCTGCAGGAGTCTGAACCAAAAAGACACAGATTTCAAATCTGGAAAGCATGACTCAGTCACAGATACTGTCACTGGTTGTTGAGCCAGAAAATAGTGTATAAAAACCAAAACATGTACAAGGACAGAGAGTTGGATGACGGATACTATAAAAGAGACAGTGTCAGTACCTGATGAAACAAATCTAGTTTCAATATAAGCTTAATTGAAAACGGGGGAGGAAAGGCGAATGGTGAGCAGTTTATTAGGAGCAAAAATGAGTCTTGCAGCCAGAAAAAACTAATGGGGGAATAGGAGAAAGACACAAAATTAGGGCAGGGGAGGGAGGCGGTGGTTTGGGGGGAGTGATCAGGGGACAGTTTGGCTTAGTGGACAAAGAGAAAGGAGGCAGCCAATGATCTTAATCCTCCAATCAAATCCTTTCCTTCTGCCTACGTACTCTATGAATGGTATCTTTTGTCTGTATCGTGAGCAAGAAGTAATACTTTTCGCTTTAATGAAATCAAATCCATGTGGTCCTCATGAGATCTTAGAAGGGAGGTTGGAGCAGATAAGGGAGAGATGTTAAAGGAGAAAAGAATAGAGAAAAGAATCTTTTATCCTCAGGGTGATCCTGGTGAAGGGCACCCAATGCACACTGCATTAGTTTGATTATTACAGTCAGGAAGGTTCAAACTCTACACAATATAAGGCTTTTGACTCTGAAAATTCAGACTTCGAAGCCCAGACTGTATCTATGCTTAGATTACTTATTTCGATTGTTTTCTACTTAAGCGTTGTGTGCACTTCCTAAAATATCTATTTTCTTTATTAATTTATTGTCATAGGTACTGACATGTTTTGCAGTCAGGTTTAAACGTAAATATTTGTTAGACTGAGTGCCATAAGTGATTGTTAATATATTGTAATGGACACTTAAAACAGTGTTTCCCCAAAGTCACCCATGAACAATGTATGTGAATGGTTCTGATTATATTCTCTTACCTGTGGAGAAAGAAATTCAATTTAAAGTACAATAAAGTACTTAACTTTACAAAAAAAGTTACATTTCTTTCACTCTATTGCTCTAGAAGTTACCAAAGACAATACCAAGTTACACACATAGAAATATGTGCAGGGTAGTGAATTGTCAAGCTACAGCATCCCCAGGGTGATCCTGGTGAAGGGCACCCAATGTACACTACATTAGTTTGATTATTATAGTCAGGAAGATGTACAGGTTAGGGGAATTAGTGTGATAAATATGTGCAGTTACAGAGATAAGGCCTGCAGAAGATGCTTTGTCAGAGATTCGGTGCAGACTCAATGGGCCAAATGTCCTCCTTCTGCACTGCAAGGATTCAATGAGTTCACACTAGTTATAAATGAAGATAAGACAATACTGATACATATAAATCTAGATTAATCCATATTCAATGCATATCTGATATGTTTTGAAGCCAGTATTACTGTGTCTGGTGCGAAGACCTTGAGATTGTACAGATGCTTCTGCAGTTGTAATGGCTTCCACTGTTAAACTGGCAGAAATTGTCTCAACAGGTTGGTAATATGATGATACAAAGGCACCAATCACTCATAAGGGATTGGGTAAACTCATTATGGGTTCATTTACTATGACCATGTATTTACTGAGACAGATATACATGGGCGTAAAGTTTAAAAATATCAGAGTGGTGCTATGTTCTGCTCACAGGCAAAAGTGAAACTAAAACTGAATTGTATGACATATTTCCCTTCCGATGATGTCATGCTGCTGTGCATTGAAGGCAGATAACAACACGGGTCACCTTAGCAGGTAGAATCAAGGTTTACAGAGAGAAATTTCCTTTCTTCTGGTTCTGCGAGTGTGACAGTCCTGGCTGCTTATAACAGAAGCCCTGGATGTTTCTATACACCTTTCTCTGTGTCTCTCAAGGTTGAATCTTCTTCAAGATGGTCCTCTCTGTGTATCTGGCAGCGAGCTGCCTTTTTCTATTACTTTATCCAGCAGACTCATACCATATAACCTCGTCAAAATTTCTACATCTCTAAAATAAGTCAGTCCTTCTCCCTTTTTGGCTCTTAGTTTTTGTCTTGGTCAGGGCAAAATTTACATTCTAACAAAGAGTCATCAACAAAACATCATTAACCTCCGAATGAGACCACAGTGAACCATAACCAAATTATGGATTGTCTTTTCCCCTCTCAGAAGGGAAGACACAATCTAAAATCCACAGTTCTGTCTGAGGCAGCGTGGTGCTTAGCACTGCTTTCACATAGCGCCAGGGACCCGGGTTCGATTCCCAGCTTGGGTAAATGTCTGTGCGGAATCTGCAAGTTTTCTTGTATCTGCATGGGTTTTCTCCGGGTGCTCCGGTTTCCTCCCATAGTGCAAAAAACCTAGTGGTTAGGCTGTGTTAAATTCCAGGAATCACCCTGGGGAAAAGATGAAGTTGGGGGAAGGAAAAAAGATAAGGAAAGGGAGGATAAAGTAGGTGAAAAGAGTGGGGCGGGGAAGAAAAATGAAGAAAGACAATAAAATAAAAAGTAGAGAACAGTAAAAAATTAAATAAAATGAAAACAAAGAGGTTGAGGTGAAATAGAGCAAATTATCTGAAATTGTTGAATCTGATGTTGAGATCGGAAGGTGATAAAGTGTCCAGCTGGAAGGTGAGATGCTTTTCCTCCAGTTTGCGTTGAGCTTCACTGGAACATTGCAGCAGGTCAAGGACAGATATGTGGGAATGGGACAGGATCGTGTGTTAAAATAGCAGCAACCGGAAGGTCAGGGTCCTGATTGCACACAGAGCGAAGGTGCTCAGCAAAGCGATCACCCAGTCCCTCTGATATAGAGGAGACCACATTGGTAACAGTGAACATGATGCACCAAATTGAAAGAGGGGCAAGTGAAACACTGCTTAACCTGGAATGAGTGTTTTGGACCTTGGATAGAAGAGGTAAAGGGACAGGTGTTACACCTTCCGCAATTGCATGGGGAGGTGCCATGAGTGACAGGAGAGGTGTTGGGTGTATTGGAGGAGTGGGCGAGGTTATCCCAGAGGGAACAGTCCCTGTGGAATGCTGACAGAGGGAGTGAAGGGAAGATGTGTTTGGTGGTGGCATCACGCTGGAGTTGGTGAAAATGGAGGAGGATTCTGCTTTGCATGTGGAGGCTGGTGGGGTGAAATTTAAGAACAACAGGGACTCTCTCCTTGTTCTGGGAGGGAGGGGAGAGGGTGAGGGTCGTGGCACAGGGGATGGACTACACGCTTTTGAGGGCCCTGTTGATAACTGTAGATGGGAATCCACGGTTGAGGAACCCTTTATTCTCTCTGTGAATAGTTATTCACCATCTTTCCTCTGGTTTCTGTGGCAATGACTCATCTTTCATACCCCAGCCCTACAGTATAAATATCCCCATTTTTTAAGCCTTTTAGCTTTGACAAAGGGTCATCTGGACTCGAAATGTCAGCTCTTTTCACTCCTTACAGATACTGCCAGCTCTGCTGAGATTTTCTAGCATTTTCTCTGAGAGAAGGAACATACTCCACTGGTCTGGAAGAATGCAGCTCCAACAACACTCAAGACACTCTTCACCATCGCACTGAAAACAGCCCACGTAATAGACACCCCATTCACAAAACATTCACTCCTTCCAGCACTAACAGTGGTAGCTGTATGTACCATCGACAAGATGCAGTGCAGGAATTCACCTTCCAAACCCTGGGACTACTACCGTCTGGATTGACAAACACAGCAGATACATGGGAGCACCACCACCTGCAAGTTCCCCTCCAAACCACTCACCATCCTGCCTTGGAAAAATATTACCATTGCTTCACTATCACTGGGTCAAAATCCCGGAACTCCCTCTCTAACAGCACTCTGGGTGTACCTACACTATATAGATTGCAGCAGTTTAAGAAATCAGTTCACCACCACCTTCTCAAGGGCAATTATAAATGGACAATAAATGCTTCCCTAGCCAGTGAGACTCACAGCCTTGAACGAATAAATAAAACTGGATGAAATCCAGAAAATCACAATCAAAATTGTCAACAGCACTTTATTTGAACATGTTGTAAATATAAAACCTTCACAATTTAGGTTTGGTTTCTTTGTATGTATCTTTGGTCCAAGTCACATTAAAGATCAAAAGACTTCTCTGATTACAATGATTGAACATACTGTATGCTCAGATGAATTATTTCCTCTGAATTACATCTTGTGTTTGCCATGGTGTGGAGATGCCGGTGTTGGACTGGGGTGGGCACAGTAAGAAATCTCACCAGATTAAAGTCCAACAGGTTTATTTTGTGGCACAAACTTTCGGAGCACTGTTTCTTCATCAGGTGAATGCCTCAGAGCACTCAGCTGAGGAAGGGGCAGTGCTCCGAAAGCTTGGGCTAACAAGTAAACTTGTTGGATTTTAACCAGGTGTTGTGAGACTACATCTTGTGTTTGGGCATATTCCAATGAGACTGAAAGAATGGTTAGACACCATGAGCCATGAGTCAAATGGGCGTGGTTTCAGATGCATTTTCAAGTGTGACTTTCATTCACTGTGAGATACTCTGTTTAATCCAGTCTCTTAGTAATCTTCCAGCTTCTCACAGTTTGGCTACTTCACACCAATCACAGGTGAAAGCAGAAAGACAAGTCTTTGTATCACTCTTCTTTCCTCCTTGAGTGTTCGATGGCTTTTGGATGTTGGATGCCTCACCACATTGTTTTATTTAAAGCCAAATTCTAAAATAAAATTGAATATTTTCCGACAACTTTTCCGTCCAGCTGAAATGATTCCAGGAGTACTCACAAGGCTAAAAATAACCATCACAGGCTTGGGCAAGTTTGAGTTTTTTGTAGTCAGCAGCTGGCTATAATAAGTCCACGAATGTGAACATGTCACCAATGTTCATCACCCTCTCACCAAAAATATCCCCAGAAAGGGCAGCATATTCCTGGTTTATGCTGTATTGCAACTCAAATGGATCAAAGCTCTTCCTACGTATTTCTTCAAAGGAAAGACCAAGTCTTGTTGAATGTGGAAAGACAGGTTTGCAAAGGAGTCTTTCTGGACCAGCAGTCCAACTCCAGGCAATGTGGGAGAAAGGTATTCACAGTTTGTGCGACTTAGCTTCTACGCCCCATTCCTGCCTTGTTTTGTGTGACAGTTTGGTTTATAACCTTGTGCCACGTTTGAATCAGGCAATGGAGTTCACTCCGAGCCCAGGAAACATTTACTGATTGCAACAGAGTCCTGGCCTCACAGTACCAGGAGTATGCAGTCAATTCTAGCCTGAGGTCATTGTCTGTGTGGAATTTGCACATTCTCTCCATATCTGTGTGGGGTTCCTCCCAGTACTCCATCCAATGATGTACAGATTTAGGTGGATTGGCCATGATAAATTGCCCCTTAGAGTCCCAAAATGTGTAGGCTAGGCAGATTAGCAGGGTAAAAACATGGGGTTATGGGGACAGGGTCTGGGTAAAGTGCTCTGATGGAGTTAGTGCAGAAATGATAGGCCGAATGGTCCCTTCCTGCACATTAGAAATTCTATGATTCTACAGAATCAGAAAGATCTTATCTGCTCCAAAATATGCTGTCAATTAGACATTTGAAAACTGAGGGTGACAATTTTTTCTTGGACAAGGATATCCAGTGTTATGGAATCTGGGATGGTATTTGGAGTCAGGGTACAGATCAATCATGATTTAATTAATGCTGGGACAAGACCAAGGGGCTGAATGTCTCATATATTAACCCACTTTCCCCTTCTTTATTTTCCTTCTCTCCTTCTCCATTCTTTCAATCCACCACCACTCTTCTCCCACACATCCACCAGAAACTCTGTTAATGCTGGCCATCTCCTTTTTCCCTGCTCCAAAGTAATGCTCCCAGTTTCTCTCCCTCTCTGGTCCACTTCATAAAAATACAGGGTCAGGAGTAAGCCATTCAGCCCCTCACGCCAGTTCACCATTTATTTAGATCATGGTTTCCCTATTTCTGAACTTCAGAAGCTGAGATTTTAGACAATTACAGGTGCGTGGAAAAGTGACAATTCTGGTCGCCATACTATCAAAAGGATGTGGAGGCTTTGGAGAGGGTATAGAAAAGATTTCCTAGGATGTTGCCTGGTATGGAGAGTATTAGCTATGAGGAGACATTGGAGAACTTGGTTTGTTCTTACTGAGACAACAGAGGTTGAGGGATGACTTGATAGAAGTCTACAAGATTATGAGGGGCATGGACAGAGTGGATAATCAGAAGCTTTTCCAGGGTGGAAGAGTCGATTACTCAGGGCACAGGTTTAAGGTGCGAGGAGCAAGATTTAAAAGAGATGTACAAGACAAGCTTTTTACACAGAGGGTGGTGGGTGCCTGGAACTCATTGCCAGATAAGGTAGTGGAAGCAGAAATGATAGTGAGTTTTAAGGGACGTCTTGACAAATACATGAACAGGATGGGAATAGTGGGATATGGTCCCTGGGAGGATAGAGAGTTTTAGTTCAGCCAGGCAGCATGGTTGGTGCAGGCATCAAGGATGAAGAGCCTGTTCCTGTGCTGTAATTTTCTTTTTCCTTTGAACCTCCTCAATTGTCCAGGAGTTAATAATTCTTCATTGCAGTTTCACTCCCCCTCCATTGCCACCCATTTTCCACCTGTTCCCCTCACCCTTACATCTATAAGTCTTCCTTTAACTGGTAATATATTGGACAAGGTCATCCTCTCTATTAGATGTGGCCTTTGCGTATCTATGGTAAAGGGATTGCCAGCACTATGGTCGGGGTAATAAGATGGCAGCGAACCTGTGCGGAAATATAATCAGCTTTGAAGCTGATCAAATTGGATGTCCTAAATTAAAGATTTGGGCACATTAACATCAAACACAATCAAATCAGTCAAATATACAAGACACAGGAAACATGTCTGGGTCTGACCCATCATTCACCCATCAAAAGAATCATCACACTGAGACCCAGCAAGAGATCATCACATCCCCATTGAAATGCACTGACCTATTACTCAAAGTAAGAATTTTACAACACTAGGTTAAAGTCCAACAGGTTTATTTGATAGCAAACAACACTAGCTTTCAGAGCGCTGCCCCTTCATCAGATGAGTGGGATTTCAGTTCACAAAAAGACATGAACTCAATTTACAAAATAATGTTTAGAATGCAAATCTTTACAGGTAATCAAGTGTTAAATATACAGAAAATGTGAGTGGAGAGAGCATTAAGCACAGGTTAAAGAGATGTATATTGTTTCCAGTTAGTGAGATCCTGCAAGCCCAGGCAAGTCATGGGGATTACAGACAGTGTGACATGAACTCAAGATCGTGGTTGGGGCCATTCCCACGTGCAAATAAACCTGTTGGACTTTAACCTGTTGTTGTGAGACTTCTTATTATGTTTTCCCCAATCCAACACTGGCATCTCCACATCATGACTATTATTCGAAGCCCAGATTGAGCCAGACTTTTTATCACCAGGGTTCTTGCAGTTACTTTATCTGGCGACAGGTTACATGTAAGAAACAGATGGACATCTGAGGGCGGGCCCCAGTGTCCTGTCAGGCAGACATCAAGATACCCAATGGGTATTAGGACCCCCATCCCGAGATCTCATTGGCTGGAAGCCAGAGAAATTTCTGGAAAGTTAAGCAGACAGAAAAATAAAGGTACACATCTCAGGCACACCAGCAGCAAAGACTTGATGAAGGCAGTGACCTTGAGATCCGGAAGATTGACCAGAGAAGGAAGGAAGGAAGAAGCTGCTATCGAGACTCATCTTCATGATGACAGACCAGAGGGACTCAGAGAATCGAGCCTGCAGTTTAACCAAACCATCTTTGCGGGTGGTATACTTGAATCGGTATACTACCCTCCTGTACGCCTGTGAAACATGGGTTGTGTATCGAAGGATTGCAAGAGAGCTCAATCATTTCCACATGACTTGTCTTCACAGAATATTACGCATCCGATGGTGAGACAAAGTACCAGACACTGAGAGCGCAGACCCGGTGGGCAGGTCACGTCATCTATATGTCAGACGAGCACATTCCCAAGCAGCTCCTTTTTGGGGAACTCTCTGCTGGAAGATGCTCACATGGAGGGCAGAAGAAACATTTTAAAGACACATTCAAAGCCTCCCTGAAGTCGCTTGACATTGACACGACCACCTGGGAAACACTGGCACAAAACCGTCCTACCTGGCACTGCCTCATCCACAAAGGCTGTCAAGCTCATGAAGCAAGGTTATTGCTGAAGCACAACTTAAGCGTGAGCTGCACAAGTCCAGAGCCACCAGCGCAACACCTACAGTGTCTACACAAGTCTGTCCAATATGTGCCAGGACATTCCGTGCTCAAATTGGCCTGATCAGTCATCTTCAGACACACCGCAACCAGCCTCAAAATGACTAATGGTGTCGAGGTCCTCATCGATGACGATAGATGAACAACTTGAATCGGGGGTATCCTCTTGTTTTATGTGAATAATTTAAGGGTTAATAATATTATTACTAATTAACTTATTGAACCTTTATTTGTGTTTGCCCTTTGTCCATCTTGCAGAGAAGGCCACCGAGGTAAGATATTTGAGTAAGTAAACTGGTCAGAACTATCTGAGGTACAACACCTGTAAATATTTCAATGTGTGTTCCCAATAAAGTTTATGCTTATTTACAACAAACTGGTTCCTACCAGCCTCCCATCCATTGGCTCTGTCTACACTTCCCACTGCCTTGAAAGAGTAGCCAGCATAATTAAGGATCCCACACTCCCCAGACATTCTCTCTTCCACCTTCTTCCGTAGGGAAAAAGATACAAAAGTCTGGGGTCACGTACCCACCGACTCAAGAACAGCTTCTTCCCCGCTGTTGTCAGACTTTTGAATGAACTTACCTCGTATTAAGTCGATCCTTCTCCACATCCTAGCTATGACTGTAACAGTACATTCTGCACTCTCTCCTTTCCTTCTCTATGAATGGTATGCTTTGTCTATATACAGCGCAAGAAACAATACTTTTCACTGCATGTTAATATAGATGACAATAATAAATCAAATCAAATCAAAGAATGTAGAATTTTTCCACTTTTAAGCAGACGACCATGGCTCAAATTACAAAATTTCTAATCAGCTGAAAGCTGAAAAATCATATTTTCGACAATAAAGGAGCATAGCTTCATGACGGTAAATCCTGTGCTAATATGATGTGACTATTTAAAAATCTGATTACCTTGATTTAAATGGGCCTGGAGCCACTAAAACAGACACACATTTAGCATTCAACTGTTGATTAGAGGCAAGTTTTGTGTACTTGTAGACTCCTTGCACCCATTTGCACCGGAGGTATAGTGTGTTGTTTCTTATCACAAGATGGCTCAGGGACTGAAGAAAGTTATTGAACTTACTGTTGCAGGTCCTGATGGAGGAGGTGCAGAGGAGAACAGATGCTCTGGAAATGCAGCGTGTGAGGAAGGATTTCATCTTACATTCCTGTCCTACTCTGTACCTCTGGTATTGCTCTGCCTGACTCATCTCCTTCCTCATTTAGAACAAGGATAATTCCTAATACGATCCACTCAATTCTTCTTGCTGATTCTTCAAGGTTGAGTTTCAGAGCATTTCTGGATGAAGTTTTCAGAGAAAACTGAGGAAAATGTTGATAATCTCTAATTGAAGTGCCAAATCCCAAAACATCTCTCAAGTGTCTCAAAAGATCTCTTTGAATACATTCTGTTATTTACCTGTTATTTACCTTATCTATTTACCTATTAAGACTTGTATTCCCTCCATTATCTTGCAATTGTATTTTTTTCTATCTATGCCCTGTTTGTGCACCCAACTCCCACTCACACGATGAAGGAGAAGTGCTCCAAAAGCTTGTGCACCTAAACAAACCTGCTGGACTTTAACCTGGACCTGCTTACCCAGTCCAACGCCACCATCGCCAACTCACCCTACCTGCAGCAGTGAATGAACAGTGAAAGCTTGGCATGGTTTCAAGAAGCACTCGAAACCTCTCAGCAATGACTTGTTGAATGATTGTTGATCAGAAAGGACACGCATTGAAGTGTGAGCAGAAAAACCATGCATAAACTCTTTAATGTGTGCAATTGATCGCTTTACTGAGACTGCATTCCATGCTAAAAAACAGTTAAACCAACTTTGCAGTTCAAGATCCCATCTTGTCCAACTCAGAGCTCCTTTCTAGTGCCTGAGGTAACCTGGAACAATCAAATACTGACTGTTTACATTTGTGGTAATTTTTAAGGGCCTCCTTTGCAGGCCGCATGATCAGGTTGGACCAATGGAGAACACAATTGAGAAGCTCAGCCGCTTGCGAACAAGGGCGGGTGTCCTGAGGTGGGGAGGACCCTCAGTTGGAGCCAGAGAGGAGGAGATTAAACCTACATATTAATCCCATTAGACATTTTTCTTGTACAGATATTGTATTAGTAATAAACTATTTCTTATTGAAGTCACAAGTCACCTTCTGATGAGAAAAACTATGATGTAGAGATGCCGGCGTTGGACTGGGGTAAACTCAGTAAAGTTTCACAACACCAATTTTAAATCCAATCAATTTATTTGATAGTAAATTTGCGAGCTTTCGACACTATGTGCCTTTGTCAGGCAAATGCAGTGTTCTGGTCTGCAATAGCACTCATACCAACACAGACAGTCAGAGATTGCTGATTAGAATGCGAATCCTTATATCTAACCTGCTATTCAAGTGTTAAAGTGGCTAACAATGTGTGTGAAGGGAATCCTGAGCATTGGTTAGAGAATTGTGTATTTTCTCCAGACAGCACAGTAAGTGAGGTTTTTTGCTAACCCAGGCAAGTTACGGGGGTTACAGATAGTGTGTCATGAAGCCAAGATCCCTGTTAAGACCGTCCTCATGTGTGCGGAACTTGGCTATCAGTCTCTGCTCAGCGACTCTGCGCTGTCGTGTGTCCCGAAGGCCCCCTTGAAGAACATTTACCCGCAGGTCGGAGGCCGAATGCCCATGACTGCTGAAGTGTTCGCCCACAGGAAGGGAACTGTTTTGCCTGGTGATTGTTGAGCGATGCTTATTCATCCGCTGTCGTAGTGTCTGCATGGTCTCCCCAATATACCATGTTTCGGAACATCCTTTCTTGCAACGTATTAGGTAGACAACGTTGGACGAGTTGCAAGAGTATGTACCCTGTACCTGGTGAATGGTATCCTCACGTTTGATGATGTCGTCCATGTCTATGATCCGGCATGTCTTGCAGAGGTTGCTGTGGCAGGGTTGTGTGGTATTGTGGTCACTGTTCTCCTGAAGGTTGGGTAGTTTGCTGTGAACAATGATCTGTTTGAGGTTGTGTGGTTGTCTGGAGAAAATACACAATTCTCTAACCAATGCTCAGGATTCCCTTCACACACATTGTTAGCCACTTTAACACTTGAATAGCAGGTTAGATATGAGGATTCGCATTCTGATCAGCAATCTCTGACTGTCTGTGTTGGTATGAGTGCTATTGCAGACCAGAACACTGCATTTGCCTGACAAAGGCACATAGTGTCGAAAGCTCGCAAATTTACTATCAAATAAATTGGTTGGATTTAAAATTGGTGTTGTGAAACTTTACTGAGAAAAACTATATCAGTCGTTGCGAGATCGCAGTAGGCAGCAAGAGGGAAGGAGAGAGATCATCGAAACTAAGAAGAGACTGGTACAGGGGGCCTTCAGATGCTTTAAATCAGAAAGGCAGAGCTTGAACGTTGAAAACTGGGGTAAATATATGGAAAGATTGTATTATTGCTTTGTGATTAATAAGATGATAGTGAAGGATGAACAAACAGTGATGCTAATCTCAATCTTTGGCCCACAGATTTACAGCCTAGTGATGAGCCTACCATCGCCTTATTCTCCAGACACAAAGGGTGGAATTCTCTCATCCCACCCGCTGTTGGAATTGCAGCAGGTGGGGCACAGATCATCCAAATGTCCATTAACCTCAGCAAGATTTTCCAGCCTTGGGACGAGTACAGCCAGAAAATCCCGCCCAAAGTCTTTTGACCAGACAGTGGGAATTGTCAACCCCTAACCTTCAATCACCTGATTCAGGTATAAGTTTCATTCTGCTGTAAGGCAGACAGGGGAGACTGTCTTTGGGTTCATGGTCAGATTGAGCGGGTGAGCAGAGCATTGCGAATTTGACCCAGCTTTAGGGGAGATGTAAACAGATTGTTTGGTCTGTGGGATCAACAGTCTCACAATAAAAAAGTAGCTGCTAGCTAAGACTAAAACCTCCTTGAAATAGACTGTACAGATAGGTGACACAGGAGACTAAAAGCCTGAAGTTAAGTGAAGAACAAGGCAAGTCCAAAAGCTCCTGCACAGATACTCAGAGCTTTTCCAGAAGGAACTTGGGGTGAATAAAAAGGATTAAAGCTCATATTTATTTGAACCCGAATGCTTTCAAGGCTATTCACTGCCTTATGCACTTCATCATAAAGTATAAAATCATAGAATCTTCACAGTGCTGAAGGAGGCCATTTAGCCCATTTTTTAGGTTTTGTATTCATATGTCTGAGAATGGATATCTTTGCTATAGAGGGAGTGAGAAAAGGCTGTTATATGAGGAGAGACAAAGTTGGATAGGATTGTATTCATTAGAGTTTAGACTAAGCAGGAACCTCATAAAAATTTATAAGATTCAGTAGATTCAGAAAGAATGTTTCCAATGGTGGGGTTGTCCAGATCGAGGGGTCATAGTTTAAGGATAAGGGCTAAACCTTATAGGATTGAAATGAGGAGAAATTTCTTCACCCAGAGGGTGGTGAATGTGTGGAATTCACTCCCACAGAAATGGTTGAGACCAAAACATGTGATTTGAAGAGGGAATTAGATATAGCTCTCGGGGCTAAAGGGATCAATAGGTAAGGAGGGAAGACAGGATCAGGATATTGAATTTGAAGATCAGCCATGAATGGCGGAGCAGGTGCAAAGAGCTGAATGGCCTCCTCCTGCTTCTATTTTCAATGTTTCTATATTACTGGATGAATTAGTGTGAAAACAAAGGCACAAAGATCAACAACGTTAAAGAGAATAATTGCTATATCTGATTGATATACAATCTCAGAAGCCCACCCACCGGTCCTGAGCTAATGCAATTATCTCTTTGATTATCAGTCAGCTGGTTGACATCCCTGAGCCAGAGTCATCAACACAGACATTTTAAACCAACCTGACATCACCGGAAAGAGAGAAACCAGGGGAAGCTAATGTCAATGATTCACTTTGGAAATGTTACTGCTTTTTGATAAAGTCAGGCACATAAATGTCTTCTTATCTAACTCTCTTTATCTTTTCTAACTTTTTATCTAATTTTCTATCGGACAAAGATAGCCTTTATTGGGGTATTGTGAACATAAACAGAGTATTTTGTTAAAGCTATTGGCTACACACGTGTTAGTTCTGTTCTGAAACCATGTTGACATGCATCACAGAATCACACACATGCCGTTATTGACAGGAACGATGCTTGGGTCTTTGAGCTTTTCTCTTCTCCAGAAAGACAGAACTAAACAGGAGTTGTTGAGCACCTCTCGAAGCTGGGGTCTCTTTAAAAATATTTCAATGCATTTTTTTCAAGCCATGCTTGAAAAAAGCATGGCTTGAATTTTTCGAATTGAGTTTTTCGAAGAGCTGAGTTTCTTTTTTGTTTCCACATTGGGCAGACATTCATTTCCACCACAATTAAGGACAGTTAATCATCACAAGTCAAGCTGTTGTCAAGTCGGTACGAATGTTGACTCCCTTCGCCTGCATCTGTTGCCTGTTGGGTGATTTCTCCACACCATGTGTGCCTAGCTGACATACAGCACCTGTGTTGGCAGGTCAGCGGGCGAAAGCCTTCTGATGTAACTCGAATGTAACAAGTTTGGTTCCCCTGAACGTCATGGGGATTGTCTACAGCTGTTCAAAAATTCACTGAAACTAACAGCAGACTGTGGAGTGGGGGAGTAGGGGGTGGGGGTGGGGATGGGGGGGGGGGTGGATGGCAGAGGTAGTGTTAATGGAGGTTATTTTCCTTCCCCCCTGTAAATACCTGTGGATCATGGTGGGAAAGCTGTTCTAGGTCCCAACTGTTTATCAGTTCAGCTTCAGACCCGAATCTCCACACTCTGTGCACTGCCGAGGTCCCAGTCCTGAATCTCAGGGGGCCGGGGTCTATTCACGTTGCAATCTTTGATAGTGCTGGAACTCTGTGCGTGCACAGTGCCCCTGATCTGTCAGTCTCCCCGTTTGCTGGTCAGCTTGACTGCTCACCAGCCCGGAACCCCCACAGTGCTGCCCCTCCAGCTCCCACCCCCATGGGCCGATCATGGCCCCCCCAGTGTCAGTGTGCCCATGCCCAGGGGCACCCCCACCCCCCACTGCCCAACCCCTGGGGGGCTCCTGATTGCCCCATTGATCTTTCCAGTGGAATCTCCTGCCAGTTCCCTGAATGTGGGGACATAGTCTGAACTCCACAGGAACGAAGTACTCCTGACAGGGTAGGAGATTCAATTGTATCCCGAAAGTTCCCGATAATTCGATTGAAAACATACTTAAAGTACATTTTAAGAAGACTCAAATGTCTTGCCTCCCTTCTCACCGGTTTCCAGTATGGTCTGGTCAGTAACTGTTCTCCAGCCCTGGGAGATGTGCACGCATTCCCGGTGCGTGAGCAAATCCCTGTTCAAGACAGGTGACACATGGTTCCCAGTGCAATCCGTTAGAAAAGTTGTGGATCGCAATGGGAGAATTGTGAGCTATATTTGTGTATAAATTTGTGTTTCTGTTTTAGACTCACATCTACAAGATTTAAATTGGAAACAAGCATGAGGCCTACATCTGAATCATCAAAACAACCACATGTTTTGTTGTTTCACTTCATAATCACGAGGTGGACTCACCTGGTGAAGGAGCAGCGTTCTGAAAGCTCCCGATTCTAAATGTGTTGGACTTTAACCTGGTGTAGTGAGACTTCTTACTTCATTATCATGCCAAGCCATCTTACTGTAATGGTATTAAGAGGCACTTTCAGTAGTGTATAAAATAGCATCTTTCTATATTGTACCAATCCCTCAGTCTTTCCATTCCCCTATCATCTGAAACCCAAATTTAAGGTGATCCCACATCACCCACCTCCACCACAGCAGGTTTGGAAGCAGCGAGTGCACTGAAGTGCCATGGTCAATACCCCTTCATCTTTCTGCTTCTGCCCAATCAGCTTTGGCATGGGAAAGCTTGCAGATGATATTCTCACCTGAATATTAACTGAGACCCTTAAAGCTTTCACACCCTCACTGCCACCAGAATTCAACTCATGATGGGCAGTGGCATTGCCATATCCAAAAAGAAAATCATGTTGAGAGATCATTGGGAATCAGGGGGAGGGAATGCTGACAGCCACCATCCTGCTCTTTCTTCTGCCATATCCCAGCTAGTGACCTCCCTCCCTGTGATCCCAAACCCATCTTCACCCACCTCATGGCCATCCCAGGCTATCTCTTTATGCTGCTCAGCAATGGACAGCTGCCAGTTTCTGATTGGCAGCTTTTGGGGGCGATATTCCCCCTCCCCCAGTGTCCTAATTTCCAGGAAAGGCCCATTGCTGTACATTTAAATGCCTGATGGACACTTCATTATCATGGGACTTCACCAATCAGACAGCATGGGGCTTCTGCCAGTTCACCTGCTGATGGGCAAGACCGCCATCGCCATCGACCCCCTTGTTGTTATAATCATTACCTTTTGATTTAATAAGTTCTCTCCTTTCCTTTTCAATCTAAACCTTTAGTTAGGCTTTCAAATTGTATTCACTGGATAAGCTGTTTACCAGCTGGAAACTGCTACCATCTACAAGGCTGGTCAGCAGATTTGGATGGCACGGTAGCACAGTGGGTTAGCACTGCTGCTTCACAACTCCAGGGACCTGGCTTCGATTCCCATCCTGGTCACTGTCTGTGTGGAGTTTACATATTCTCCTTGTGTCTGCATGGGTTTCCTCTGGGTGCTCCAATTTCCTCCCAGAGATGTGCGGGTTAGGTTGATTGGTCATGCTAAAAATTATCCCTTAGGTCATGAGATGCGTAGGTTAGCGAGATTAGTGAGTAAATATGTAGGGATATGGGGATAGGGCCTGGGTGGGATTGTGGTCAGTGCAGATTCGATGGGCCAAATGGTCTCCTTTTGCACTATACTCTTTACTCAAAGAGTGATTAGGAAGTGGAATGCCCTGCCTGCAGCTGTTGTAGATGCGCCAAGTTTGGTGGAGTTTAAGAGGTTAATTGAGAAGTATATGGAAGAGAAGGGAATGGTTTAGTTTGGAGGGGCATTGCTTTTTATTTTGGTTGGCACAACATCGAAGGCCGAAGGGCCTGTTCTGTGCTGTAATGTTCTATGTTCTATGTTCTATATACAGTTTCTATGATTCTATACATGGGAACGCAACCAACTGGAGGTATCCTCCAAGTAACTCACATCCTGACTTGAAAGTATATTGGGTGTTCCTTCACTATAATTGGATCAAAATGCTGGAATCCTTCCCTAACAGCACTATGAGTGTACGTACATCACAGGGACTGCAGTAGTTCAAGAAGGCAGTCCACCATTCCCTTTTTTCTTAAGGGCAATTTGGGATGGGCTGGAAATATTGAGAAATTTTTTTTAAAAAACGCCATTTTATAAGTTTTATCAAGATTCATCTTCTGATTTCTGCATTTACAGTCCTTCATTCTGTGCAGATAGTTAGCATTTTCTTTGATAGGCCTTCAAGTAATCAACAACAGTGTCCAAAGAGTTAACAAATAACACATTGTAGCAGCATTCACATTATGAAGCTTTATTATGAAGTATTTGATTTGTGTTGTCAACATCTTTAAAAGATAATTGGTCATCTGAGGTTCAAAACCAATATCCAAAACCTAATCTACAGGGAACAGGTGACAAGAAGATTAATGCTTGTTGCCTGACAGAATCACTGTGTTTAAATGTCATATTCTTTAAAAGAATCCCTCATCTCTAACAGGCTTACTGCCCAAATTCATAATTACCAAACTTCGAAGAGTTCCCATTAATCAATACAACTGACAGTTGGTCAGCTTCCTCGATTCACACTATTACAAAACTTTAATTTGCATACAGTTCTTTGATCTGATTTATTGTTGTCATGTATATTAATATACAGTGAAAAGTATTATTTCTTGGGCAGCAGAGTACATTGCACTGCCATTATGATTCGATTCTCAGCTTGAGTCACTGTCTGTGTGGAGTTTGCATGTTCTCCCCATGTCTGCATGGGTTTCCTCCAGGTGTTCGAGTTTCCTCCCACAGTCCAAAGATGTGCGGGTTAGATTGATTGGCTATGCTAAAATTGCCCCTTAGTGCCCTGACATGCATAGGTTAGAGGAATTGGTGAATAAATGTATAGGGATATGGGAGTAGGGCCTGGGGGGGATTGTGGCCAGTGCAGATTCGATGGGCCCTGTGGCCTGTTTCCTCACTGTAGCGTTTCTATGATTTCATTGCAGTGTTAATGTAAGCCTTAATTGTGATTAATGATAAACTTTGGAACTTTAAATTGTTTCTTGTGAGCTATTCAGACAAAGCATACCATATATAGAGAAGGAAAGGAGAGGGTGCAGAATGTAGTGTTACAGTCAAGGCTAGGGTATAGAGAAAGATCAAGATTCATACTTGGATTTCGAGCATGAGGGGGGTTTTAGAAATAGGAACTGGCATTCCTGGGATGGCAGGACTGACAAGTGAGAGGAGATTGAGGCAGTTGGGATTATATTCACTGGAGTTTAAAGAACGAAGGGGCATCTCATAGAAACCTATAAAATTCCAGCAGGACTACCAGTGGAGCTTTCTCAAGGAACAAAAACTGTTTGTCCTTGATAGGTATGTCCCTGTCAGGCAAGAAGAAAATGACCAAGTGAGGGAACCATGGTTCACAAAGGAGGTTAAATGTCTTGTTAAGAAGAAAAAGGAAGCGTATGTAAAGATGATAATACAAGGTTCAGTTAGATCGCTTGAGGATTACAATGTGTGCAGGAATGAGTAAAAAAGAGTTTACAAGAGCTAGGAGGAGCATGAGAAATCCCTGGCAGGTCAGATAAAGGAAAACCCCAAGGCTTTTTACTCTTATGTGAGAAATAAGAGTGGTGTACATGGACTTCAGCAAGGCATTTGACAAGGTCCCACATGCAAGACTTCTTGAGAAGGTGAGAGGCCATGGGATCCAAGGGGCTTTGGCCTTGTGGATCCAGAACTGGCTTGCCTGCAGAAGGCAGAGGGTGGTTGTGGATGGCTCTTTTTCTGCATGGAGGTCGGTCACCAGTGGAGTGCCCCAGGGATCTGTTCTAGGACCCGTGCTGTTTGTCATTTTCATAAATGACCTGGATGAGGAAGTGGAGGGATGGGTGAGTAAGTTCGCCGATGACACGAAGGTCGGTGGTGTTGTGGATGGTCTGGAGGGATGTCAGAAGTTGCAGCATGACATCGACAGGATGCAAGACTGGGCGGAGAAGTGGCAGATGGACTTCAACGCGGATAAATGTGTTGTGGTCCATTTTGGCAGATCCAACAGGATGAATGAGTACACTATCAAAGGTAGGAGTCTTAGCTGTGTGGAAGAGCAGAGGGATCTTGGGGTCCGGGTCCATAAGACTCTCAAATCGGCCTCCCAGGTGGAGGATGTGGTTAAGAAAGCTTACGGTGTACTGGCCTTCATTCATCGAGGGATTGAGTTCAGGAGTCAGGAGGTAATGCTGCAGCTTTATAGGACCCTTGTCAGACCACACTTGGAGTACTGTGCGCAGTTCTGGTCGCCTCACTATAGGAAGGACGTGGAAGCTATTGAAAGGGTGCAGAGGAGATTTACAAGGATGTTGCCTGGATTGGGAGGCATGCCTTATGAAGACAGGTTGAGGGAGCTGGGACTGTTCTCCCTGGAGAGACGAAGGTTGAGAGGCGACCTGATAGAGGTTTACAAGATGTTGAGAGGAATAGATAGGGTGGACTCTCAGAGACTATTTCCCAGGGCTGAAATGGTCGCGACGAGAGGGCACAGATTTAAGGTGCAGGGAAGCAAGTACAGAGGGGATGCTAGGGGAAAGTTTTTCACTCAGAGGGTGGTGAGTGAATGGAATCGGCTGCCGTCGGTGGTGGTCGAGGCGAACTCGCTGGGGTCTTTTAAAAGACTTCTGGATGAGTATATGGGATCCAATGGGATTGGGGGTTATAGATAGGTCTGTGGCTGGGTAGGTTTTGATGTGTTCAGCACAACTTGTGGGCCGAAGGGCCTGTTTGTGCTGTAGTGTCCTATGTTCTATGTTCTATAAAAGAATGACCAGGGTGAAATTAGGGCCAGTCAAGGATAGTAGTGGCAACTTGTGCATGGAGTCAGAAGAGATAGGGTGAGGCGATGAATGAATACTTTTCTTCAGTGTTCACTGAGGAGAGGGGCCATGTTTTTGAGGAGGAGAATGAGATACAGACTGATAGGATGGAGGAGGTAGATATAGATATAGAAAGATATAGAACATTACAGCACAGAACAGGCCCTTCGGCCTTCGATGTTGTGCCGACCAAAATAAAAAGCAATGCCCCTCCAAACTAAACCATTCCCTTCTCTTCCATATACTTATCAATTAACCTCTTAAACGCCACCAAACTTGGCGCATCTACAACAGCTGCAGGCAGGGCATTCCACTCCCTAATCACTCTTTGAGTAAAGAACCTACCTCTGATATCCGTCCTATAACTCATACCCCTTAATTTAAAGCTGTGTCCCCTCGTGCTAGCTTTCTCCATCCTAGGAAAAAGGCTATCACTGTCCACCCTATCTAAACCTCTAATCATCTTATATGCTTCAATAAGATCCCCTCTTAGCCGCCTCCTTTCTAACGAAAACAACCTCAAATCCTTCAACCTCTCTTCATAAGACCTGCCCTCCATACCAGGCAACATCCTGGTAAACCTCCTCTGTACCCTCTCCAATGCCTCCACATCTTTCTTATAATGTGGGGACCAGAACTGCACACAATACTCCAAGTGCGGCCGCACTAGAGTTTTGTACAGTTGCAACATGATGCTGCGGCTCCTAAATTCAATCCCCCTACCAATAAAAGCTTAGACTCCATATGCCTTCTTAACAACTTTATCCACTTGACTGCCTACTTTCAGGGATCTATTGACACATACACCAAGATCCTTCTGTTCCTCAACACTATTAAGAGCCCTACCATTAGCCCTATACTCTACACATTTATTGTTCCTGCCAAAGTGCATTACCTCACACTTTTCCACATTAAACTCCATTTGCCACCTCTCGGCCCAGCTCTGCAACTTGTCCAAGTCACTCTGTAAACTATAACCCCCTCTTCACTATCTACCACTCCACCGACTTTAGTGTCATCTGCAAATTTACTGATCCATCCCTCAATACCCTCATCCAGATCATTTATAAGATTATTTATTTCATTATTATTTATATCATTATTTATAATGATATAAATATGATTATTTATATCATTTACATGTTCTGAGAGAAGATGTATTAACAATTTTGAAAAACCTGAGGGTCAATAGATCCCCTGGGCCAGATGGGATACATCCTAGGATACTAGAGGCAAGGGAAGAGATTGCGGAGCCTTTAGCTCTGATCTTTGGGCCCTCACTGTCCATAGAGATTGTGCCAGAGGACTAGAGAGTGGAGAATGTTGTTCCTCTCTTCAAGAAAGGAAATAGGAATGACCCTGGTAATTATAGGCCAGTTAGTCTTACTTCAGTGGTCGGTAAGTTAATAGAAAGGGTCCTGAGGGATAAGATATATGACCATTGGGAAAGATGCAGTTTAATCTGGATAGTCAGCACAGTTTCATGAGGGGGAACAGTTTCTGAGCAGAGTCTGTTGGACATCCATGCATCCGAGAGCTATGATTGGATCTCCTGCCTCATTCTCTTTCAGGGAGAAAAGTCTCTGCGTGCACTCATCATTTATCAAAGTTTGCCTCTGTTTGCTGAAGAGGTTGTGCAAGTACCATGAAGTGAGCATGTGGAATGTCTATCAGTCAATGTGAGAAGCCTCGTGTTCTTCCATCTCATTCACCAAACAAAAACTCAGGCAGAGATTTTCAGGGGGTTACAAATGGTGGTGCAGAAAATAACCTGGCAATGTCGCACTCACCTGGATTCCTGAAACATGCCCATTCCCCTCCCCCTCCTCTCCCACCTCACCTAGTCACCACCTCTTCATAATCTTCCATACACCTACTGCTACCATGGAAACCCGTGGGTGTGATTACAGCTCTCTTCATGCTGGATCATTGGAAAATGCAGGATACTCCTGTCTGTGTTGAAGTTCCTATCTCTTTGAGGTAGGTATATTTTGGTGCCTCTTATCCCTGAAACTTTGGAAACTATATCAGACAGGGCATGAATGGCATTCAATCAAATTGAATTACCATCCATTTTCAATCGGAGGAGTTACATTGCTGAAAAGGGAAGGAACTCAGGCTGTCCAGTTTGAGTGGATAATTATACAATGATTTCTTTTCACAGTGGGATTCTCTCCGATTTTCCAACCAAAGCCAACAGTTGGAAAACATATCGGGGATTTCCAGCCGATGAATTAGAAGCATGTCACAGTGTCATCACAGGTTAAATCTGGTTTATGCTGAGTTAGACTATTTCAACTACTTGGATGAGGTGTCAGTTTTCCTAGACTAGGGAGAAAATAACACACTAGCATTCCACTTCCGGTTGCCATCCGATACCTTTTTATTCTGTGTGCAATGTGTGCATCTCTGGCAAGGCCAGGATTTATTGAGACGGTCATGCTGAGCGGTCTTCGGGAAGGACAAGGCCATAGGGCTGCATGTCGGAAGTACCCGGTCACGAACGGGTCAGTAGCAGCGATGGAATGTCAATACATTTCCATGTCAGGAATGCATGTGACTGGAAGAGATACTCACAGGTGGTGGTGTTCCTGTGCGCCTGCTCCCCTTGTTCCTCGGGCTGATAAAGGTTGGCAGAATGGAAGGTGCTGTTAAAGGAGCCTTGCTGGCTTCCTCTGGAAGTACGTGTTCAATGGGAGGTGTGAAGAGAAGCAGCGTCTTGACACGTGTTTGAATGATCCACGCCTCTCTCCCACTCCACTGCCATCTGAAAGCTGGTTCTGTACTTCACAACATTTTCGATTTAGGAAAATAAACTGAAGCTTCTCATATGATCCAGTTGATTAAAGAATGTGATGTACAATGAAACATGATAGTTGGTAGAAATGAATGGCAGGCACACTATGCACAAGATACAGATCAACATTAATCACTCATAGCAACACGTACCCTACAACCAGCAGCTGTCAGCTTGTCACAAAAAATCATACAGGGAGCAGAGAAGTGTCATATCACATCTCATAACAGTTCAGTGTTTCAAAGACCCAACATCTCAAATAAATATTAGTACAATGCCTCGTACATGAATTATTTCTTATAAATCCTGTTCAATGTAGCCTTTCATTGAAACACTTATTGTTATTAATTGCTTATCTCCTGCTTTGTCGCACTGATTAACAAAATTCCCTTTTCAAATGCTTTATTCAAACCAGCTGGATACTTTACCAAGTGTTTTGTGATTTTGTCCCAACTACATCAGTTTAATCAGCTAATCTTAATAAAATACTCCCTGGGACGTTTACAAGGATATAATGTGAAACTAGTTAACCAACTAATGTGACCTCAGGAGAATAAGGAAATTCAGCATGTCAGCTACGACTCTCATCTTTACAGATGTACCATAGAAAGCATTCTTTCTGGTTGTATAACAGCCTGGTCTGGGCTCCTGCTCTGTCCAAGACTGTAAGGAACTACAAAAGGTTGTGAATGTAGCCCAGTCCATCATGCAAACAAGCCTCCAATCCATTGACTCTGTCTTCATTTCCTGCTGCTTTTGCAAAGCAGCCAATATAATTAAGTACCTCATACACCCCAGACATTCTCTCCTCTACCTTCTTCCATCGGGAAAAAGACACAAATGTCTGAGGTCATGTGCCATCTGACTAAAGAACAACTTCTTCCTTGCTGCCATCAGGCTTTTGAGTGGACCTACCTCACACTAAGCTGATCTTTCTCTGCACCCCAGCTGTAACTGTAACACTGCATTCTCTCCTTTCCTTCTCTATGAATGGTATGTTTTTTCTGTATAGAGTTTTCAGTGTACGTTAATACGTATGACAATAATAAATCAAATCAAATCAAATCAAAGTACAACATGGGAAGTAGATAGCCATGGATCTCAACAAATGCCACATACCCATGTCCTCAGCATTGTAATTCCATCTAATTTTTTTAATTCATTCATGGGACATTAGCATTACTGGTTGGCCATCATTTATTACCCATCCCTAATTGCCCTTGTTCTGAGGGCAGTTGAGAGCCAACCACATCACTGTGGCTCTGGAGTCACATGTAGGCCAGACCAGGTAAAGACGGCAGATTTCTTTCCGTAAAGGATGTTAGTGAATCAGGATGGGTTTTTCCGACAATCGACAACGGTTTCATGGTCATCAGTAGATTCTTAATTCCAGACTTTTTTTATTGAATTCAAATTCCATCATCTACTATGAAGGATTTGAATCCTCAGAACATTACTGAGTGTCTGAATTAATACTCTAGTGATAATACCATTAGACCATCACCTCCCCAACAAATTCACAAGTTTTATTCGCATCAGCCCTGGTTTCCTGCCAAAAACTGGCAGAGAGTGACAGCTGCGTGGGTAGCAAGTGGGACTTTCCACCAGTGGAATGTAGGACCAGTCCCTGGATATCAGGAATGAGTCATAATGGGGGGGATTTCAGGAAGGCCTGGCACATGGCAGGGACAGGGAATGCTGAACATTTTGTTACGCGGCTCAGGAACGGGCTCCAGAACCCACAGTGAAAAGAGTGAAAGATGGGTAAATTGAAGTTTTTGGGCTCCCATCAGCTTCACCAAATAAGAAAATCACAAGATCTCCAGTCAGGCTTCAGTAAAATAGCAATTGGGCAGCAATCACTTCATTGGAGCCCAGTCTATATCTCTATGGATTGACCCCTCCAGTCTCCGGGAGATCTCTAAGCTGTCTGCTCAGAAAACTGAAGATAGTAGCAGGATGTTGGGTGTCACTGGTTAAGTCTTATTAGTGATTGTATATGCCAGCTCTCACCAAACATTTACCGGTGAGTTAGGTTATAGAAACACAATAACACTTTGAACTAATATGCTCTTTTAATATAGTGAAACTTCCTAAAACACTTTTGTGCGATCAAACATAATTTGACTTCCAACCGCATAAGGAGTCAAAGTTTCATCAGATAAAACTTTTAAGGAGCACCATAAGGGAATAGAGAGAGTTACAAAGGCAGAAAGGTTTAGGAGTTAGTAAAGACACTGCCACCAATGTTAGCGTGATTAAAATCAGGATACACAAGGCACCACAATTCGATAAGGTTAGAGCACGCAGAGGATTGTAAGTTCGGAGGAGCTTGCAGAGATAGTGAGGCTATGAAGGGATTTGAAAAGGCTGAGAATTTTAAATCTGAACCAGAGCCAGAACCAGCTCTAATGAATGATGGGTGGATGGAGCTAAGTGCAAGCTAGGTTGTATAGGCAGCAGAGTTTTGGATGAGGTTATGTCCATAGCAGCGCAGTGGTGAGCACCCACTGCCTCACAGTGCCAGGGATCTAGGTTCGATTCGCAGTTTGGTCACTGCTTCTGCACAGTTTGCATTTTCTTGCCATGTTTGAGTGGGTTTCCTCCAGGTGCTCTGGTTTCCACCCACAATCTGAAAAACATGCTGGTTAGGATACTAAATTCTCCCTCTGTGTACCCGAATTGGTGCTGGAGTGTGGCAACTAGGGGATTTTTACAGTAACTTCATTGCAGTGTTAATGTAAGCCTACTTGTGACACTAAACATAAACATATGAAGAGTGGAAGGCCATCCACAAAAAGCATTAAATAGTCAAATCTAGAGATAATAAAGAAACAGACAATGTTTCAATAGTGGATTTGCTGAGGTAGGCACAGAGTCAGGCAATATTAAAAAGGTAAAAGGATGGGACTGGACATGCTGACAGGGAAGAATTACATTTCCCAGTATGGTCATCCCTTGCCTTAATGAGAAATATACTTGTAAACAGAGCTTGATTTAATCAAATTCCAATTTGGATGATGTCTCACTTTGTTGAGTTGGCGGGTAAGATACTTTCTGATAGATTAGATTTATCAATCATTTGTAAAGGCAACACTGAATTTTGACAGTGAGCTATTCAAATTTTATTCTGGATGTTCATGCTTAGAATTCATTCATATTATCATAGTTTTATACATTTATATATTGATAAGTAATGTATCACACCAAAAACTGTACTACTACCTGTAAAATATGTAACAGTGAAATGCAGCAAAATTATTTTGTGTGTGAGTTATATTTCAGCACATCAACAATGGAATGGTAAGAAAAATTCTGACAATCATGTTCTATATTAATCCATAATAAAAGCAGAAGGAATATCTATGGTTCATCACAATTTTGCTAGGTAATTTTTTGTTACGTTTTGTCTTTCCTGCAAGATTATGTTTGGGCCTGAGGTCGATTTATTTCCAGTTAGAGGTTGCAAAATCCTATTGGCTGTCTTAAGCTGAAAAGATGTGCTGGTTGGCATTGGCTGTGCTAAATTAACCCTCAGTGTACCCGAGCAGGTGCTAGAATGTGGCGACTAGGAATTTTCACAGTAACTCCACTGCAGTGTTAATGTAAGCCTTACTTGCGACACAAAGAGGTATGTTTTACTGTCCCGCCCACCACAGGAGTCAGAGCAGGTGAGGGTGGACCATGGAAAGATCCACTGACCTCGGTCAGAATTTTTCAGTTTCGGGGCGAGTGAAAATCCTACCTTAATAAATAAACTTAAACAAAACTAACTTCTATCTAGCTTTAAATTATTATTAATCCAAATAGATCTGTAATTCTTATAAGTAGCTGAAGATTTCCTTTTGCTTATTACCCGCGCTAACGATTTTTGCTGGAACATTTTAAAGAAGAGAAGGACTAAATCAATCAGATAAGAAAGGGATTTGATATCCTCCACACAGCCCTTCAAACAGAGACAATTCAGTGAAAGTGTGAAGAGGGTTGTCCATTCTGTTCTAATATTACACCAGTCTGTGTGGTACAGTAACATGAGCTGGATTATTTGTAAACTTGCAGGGTTATAGCTCCCAACCCCAACATGACACCACTTGTTCAGCAGCTTGAGCATGGTAGCAGCTGAAAAAATCCACGGTATTTTGTTTGTGAAACTGATTTTTTTTTAAAGGTTGTATTTAAAGGACCTTCAGAGTGGCACATGTTGTTTCACAGATTCAAAGGCCCTTGAGGTGCAAAGACAACAAGATCTTATTCATGACAATACGCATTCAGTTAAACACAAAGGCTGAATATTTATAGAGAGGCGAGGGGCCAGAAAAGGCCCACAAATCTGGTCAGTCTGTGAACATAAAAATCTAGCTGAATTTAACTGTAGGGTTTTGTTAAAAATTCTTTTTACTAAGAGCGTCTGACCGCAGTTGACTACCTTGACAATCTAAACAACTGTCTGAGGCAAAAGAAGTGGTAGGGGATGAAGGGAATATGGGGATAGGGCAGAGTTTAGTGGTGGTAGTAGGGAATTTTGAGGGAGTGAGGGGGGATAATGTGAAGGGGTGCAGGCCTGGATGACGGGATGGAGAGGTAGGTACTCGGGATGTGTGCAGTGCGCAGAGGGAGGGCATCACAAGGTTGGGGATCATGGTATTGAATTGTACACCATACTTCTATGCCTTACAGAAAGGCTTTGACACAGGCAGCAAGGGGATCAGTCTGTGCAGCAGCAACCCAAAGTGGATGGGAAGGAAACTACCAACGCTGAAATTATTGCTCTGCTCTCACTCACAGATTTCACATCTGCCTGTGATACTGTCTCCATTTTGTCCCTTCTCTCCACAGATCACATCATTTGAAAAATACTCTCTTTGTGTGCAAATGTTCACCAAATTCTCAATTATGTTATTTGAGACAGACAACTCCCAAATCTTTTTGAAAACAATTGATTTAGAACTGATATATCAGTTTGATTTTTATTTTAATGGGAAACAGTGTTCATAGAATCATTGAATCCCTACAGTGCAGAAGGAGGCCATTCGGCCCCATCAAGTTTGCACCGACTACAATCCCATCCAAACTATATCCCCATAATCCCATTCATTTTACCCTAGCCAACACTCAGGGGAAATTTAGCATGGCCAATGAGGTAATGCATTTTACAAGGTCTAATAAAAGATAGGAAATGTACAGTAAATGGCAAAACCCTTAAGAGTATTGATAGGCAAAGGGATCTGGGCGTGCAGGTACACAGGTCACTGAAAATGGAACGCAGGTGGAGAAGGTAGTCACGAAGATATATACATGCTTGCTTTCTTTGGCTGGGGTATTGAGTTTAAAAATTGGCAAGTCATGTTGCAGCTTTATAGAACCTTAGTTAGGTTGCGCTTAGAGTATAGTGATCAATTCTGGTCACCACACTGGGGTATGGACAGAGTGGATAGTCAGAAACTTTTTCCCAAGATGGAAGAGTCAATTACTAGGGGGCACAGGTTTAAGGTGCGAGGGGCAAGGTTTAAAGGAATTACATGAGGCAACTTTTTTTACACAGAGGGCGGTGAGTTCCTGGAACTCGCTGCCGAGGGAGATAGTGGAAGCAGACGTGATAGTGAGTTTTAAGGGGCATCTTGACAAATGCATGAATAGGATGGGAATAGAGGGTTCCCAGAAGGGTAGAGGGTTTTAGTTCAGTCAACCTGGTTGATCTTCAGATGGAATGCACATAAGAACACCAAGCAACAGGAGGCATCAAACAAGGATACTACCACTAAAAACAAACTGAGAAGCTACAGGATTACAGACTGGAAAATAAGTAACGTGAGTCCTGTCTTTTGAAAAGGTCAAACACATGATCCTGGGAATTGCAGTCTCGTTGATCTGGGACCTAGACTGTGGAATCTACTGCAGTCAATAATACAACATCTTTAAAAATTAAACTTGCTATGTCAGAATCAACAGAATTCATGGGCACGCTAAGTGGTTGATACATTTATTGGAACATTTTAAGAATAAAAAAATTAGAGAATGAGAATGCTTCTGTAAATTGTGATTCACACAAATGCCAGGTGAAGCCACTCACTGCAGATGTTTAGTTAAACAACAGCGCAACAACAAAGTTGGAGAATAAATTGGCTAAAGAATGAGAAGCAGAGAAAGTTTCAAAGTAACAATTGCGAATGAACAACAGAGAGAAACAGTCTTTTTAAATCTTTATGACAAGCCCAAGGCCCATCAGTAAAATTGAAAGAATCAAGAATAGAGATAGAAGTGCAGAAGAGTCACAGCTGAAATATTAACTTGTTCATTCTCTGTTCTACTTGCTAACTTTTTTAGCATCAGATACTGTAAATATATATTTTTTATATTTATATCCATTCGTTGCAGGAGTTAGGTTTGCAGGAGTTGAAGTGGATAATGATGGTCCAGTATATCATTCCAATTCCTGTCTCAATCGGGTACTTCCAGTAATACGGGCACTCTGCATTTCATGTTAAGAGACAGGCTGACATCCTAAGTAATCTTGTCATTGCTTTGCATTATTATTGGCCATGCTGTTCCTGCTCCCTCGAGTTAATGGTTATGAGAGTTGGGAAGGGAGTTGGGGGCAGGGGGAGGGAGGGCAGGGTGGTGTCACACGCAGGATCAATCACTTCACTAGTGGATCAAAAGAAATGGTTGGAAGTTGTTTCCTATTGTAATCACTGAATGTTTTATGTTTTATCAATCTTGAAATTGCAGGGGGAAGGTAGAGGGAAATCATTGAGAACAATCATTCTTGAGAAATATTTAATTAGACAATGTGATAAGTTACAATGTCAGACAGGGAGAACATAGCAGCTTCAAAGATCCAAGAGTTTTTGACCAAGGCATAGATGTCAATATCAGATCACCAATTACATCTGGCAGTTACCCTGGGGTGCCAGCATTGGGCTGGGGTGGGCACAGTAAGAAGTCTCACAACACCAGGTTAAAATCCAACAGGTTTATTTGGAATCATGAGCTTTCAGAACACTGCTCCTTCACTGAGTCACCTGATGAAGGGCAGTGCTCCAAAAGATCATATTACCAAATAAACCTGTTGGATTTTAACCTGATGTTGTGAGACTTCTTGTTGCAGTTACTCTGGGATTAGTTTTCACATCAAAAATTGACACCTCGCAAAAGGAAAAGGAGAGGGAAAGAATGTAGGAGGAGGAAAGAGGGGAAAAAAAGAGATGAGAGGAGGAGGGAATAGGAGAGGATGTTCTACATATTCCCATCCAGAAGTAAATATTGGCCTCTTAGAGGCTTAGACACAAGAAAGTACTGTAGGAATGAGAAAATGTCATAGGCATTGCACAGATATATTTTGTGTCTGTTCATATTAGAAGGCACAAGTTATATCCTAGAAATAGAGGGTAACAAGAGAGAAAATTGAGGGTGATTGATATCAGCAGAGATAAAGTCTTGGAGGAACTCAAGGGACTGAAATCCAACAAATCCCCAGGACCTAATGGCCCATATCTTTGAGTTTGAAAGGAGGTCGCTGCAGGGTAGAGATGGAATATTCCAGCCCCATCAGGATCCACTGGGTTCCGGTGAGTTGGGATCAAAAACAAAGCGAGTCATTAAAGGATCGATTTACTTTGGCAGGATCAGAGGATTCCACTGACAGAAGGGCGGAGGGGGGTGGTGGGGGTCAGAAAATTCCAGCCAGGGGATGTACTGACTCTGTGATTTTCCAAATTTCCCCAGATTCTGAAATCGTCTCAGCAGAATGGAGGAAGCAAAAGTAACATTGCTGGTTAAGCGAGGAAGGGAGAGAGAAAACAGGGAGTTTAGTCTAACATCAGCCATTGGGAAACGGCTGGAAATTGGGAATCTGTTATTTATGAAATCTTAACAATGCATTTAACATGCAATAATGGCCTTCTTTAATCCTAGTGTTATTGTGTGATTAAACAGAGGCTTTTTCTCACAGAAGAGACTAGCGCTGGAAATACCCGACTTCATCTATCACTGGAAATCTCTGGTGTCGCCGGTGTGTTCTTGCTGGCAGTGGGGCAGGCCTGATGAGATCAGAGGATCCCAAGTTTAGGAACTAAGAGTTTTATATTTCTCTTTAATTTCAGTGAACAGCGCAGGCCGTCATTATTTAGTGTCAGGACCGTTGGTGAAACAGTAAGAGGGACATGCTCACTCTAAGAGGTTCTTACTCCAGAAAAAGAAGCATAAACTCTATCAATGTTACTAAGACACTGAAAGAAAGCTTTGTGTCTCGCAATAAAATATGATCACTTTATAATTCAAGTGGTGCACATCCCGTTGCAGTCCAGGTTGCAGTGGACTGGAAAAGTGAAAGGTACAGCATTATTGAAAAGGTATGTTAATTGTCAGGGTGATTATTACCCCAGCATGACTTTGTATCCAAAATAAATCATAGAAGAAATAAGAGTAAATCCTTCAGCCTCTGAAAGACATTTTGAATGTAACTTTTCATTAAGATTGGAAAAGTGGAACTGTTCTGTGATACAATAATCTTGTCAATGACTCTAGCTCTTTTCCAATCTGCCGAATTGTCCTATATTTATAATAGTACTGGAGTTCTCATTTCTCCAACAGTCAGTCTGTAGTCCATTACTAATATTTCCACTTCTTTCTAAACTTCAGATTTCAAGCCCTCGTGGCATTGTGTTCTCTCTCGTAAGACCTTTAACAAAAAGTGATCAGCCATTTATTAATTTAATAATGGTCTAAGTATCAGTTCAGCAAGCCAGCTATGAACAATCTAAAGCATGTTATTACTCTCATTGAAATCCCAGTAGACACATGTTGGGACACAAGTGATGGTATTGTTAAAACTTGGTAATTGAACCCAGCAGCTCCTTTGAAAGGATCTTTAGGAGTTACTCCCTGGTGAAATCATTAATGCTCAGGGTTCAATTGCTTGCACACTCCGAGTGCCAAAGTGCTTATGGTTTTCAAAATCTCCTCGTCGGAGTTGAGATCTCTTCAAAAGATTAATCCGCTATCAGAGTAAAACCTTGCAGAGATAGGAACCAACTCTATCTCGCTGAAGGAAGCACCTGTCCCGAGGAAGAAATACAGAAGCTCATTCTGGCTGCTAGTAAGTGGAGAAACTGTTATTATTCTAGGCATTAGGCACAAAGTGTGATATGGACGCATTGCATTCCTTGGCTAATGTGGCCACGTTCTAGGCATTTCTTTACAATAAGTTATTCAGTGCACAGCTGTTCAAAGGCTGCTGCTGTATGTCACTGGCAAAGATTTAAACAAGGCAATTAAACAGTCTGCAACAGCTAAAAATCAGAACATGTTATAAGCTTTTTTTTCCCTTTTTTTAAAAACACAAGTATGTCAAAACGGTAAAACAATCACAATAGTGGTATTAAAATGTGAAAATAATAAAGGAACACAGGCACTAAATGACATTGAAGGCTGATTGTTGTATTTAAACAAACAAAAATAAAGAAAACACACCAGCAAAAAAGGATAAATAGACAGAGTGAACACCAATGAAACAAGTGCCAAGTTTAGTTATTAAATTTTATTTATTAGTCACAAGTAAAGCTTATATTAACACTGCAATGAAATTATAGTGAAATTCTCCGAGTCATCACAATCCAGTGCCTGTCTGAGTCAATGCATCTAACCAAAACATCTTTCAGAATGTGGGAAGAAACCGGAGCACCCAGAAGAAACCCACACAGACATGGGGAGAGTGTGCAAACTCCACACAGAGAGTCAAACAAGCCGGGACTTGAACCTGGATCCCTGACGCTGTGAGACAGCAACACTAACCACTGCCGCTCCTCATAGAAAAACATAGACAAGAAAAGTCAACATTCAGTCATTGTTTTATAACATCATTTATAAGATAATTATTGTACAGTCCCTCACCCCTCTTCTATTCCACTACTCTCCAAGTGCTCCAGAAATGGCTGCCATTTTTCACAAAATATATTTATTTTGTTATGAATATTGTGGCAGACTCTTTCATTGAGCAATGTACAAATTAATTCCAAAAACTATGAATTTAAAAGTGGTATTGTTTCCACACTTTCAGGATAACATTTTTTGTTATCACCATTCCAAATGATCTAATAAATCACTCCCTCTCATTTTTACACATTAGAGCATCACAATGCAGTGATCACAGGATCAGGGGAAAATTCTATTTACTTACATCAGAATACAGCCGGAAGCTTGAGGCATGTCCAAACAAGATGCACAAAGGTGCTTTTGTCACAATTATATTTATTATATGTGGGGGAAACTATATGATAGATTCTGTGTATCTTTGTTTTTTTAAATAATAGAGCCTATGCATTATTTTATATCAAATAAGTTGGTCATAGAGTTTTACAGCACTGAAAGTAGCCCTTCAGCCCATCATGTCTGTGCTGGCCCATCAAGAACCTATCTATTCCAATCCATTTTCCAGCACTTTGTCCGTAGCCTCATGTTACTTTGTTCCAAGTGCTCATCTAAATGCTTCTTAAATGTTGTGAGGATTCCCACCTCTAATACCCTTTAAGGCAGTGAGTTGCACATTCTCACCATCTTCTGGGTGAAAAAGATTTTCCTCAAATCTATATCACTTTAAATCTATTCCCCGTGGTTAGTGATCCCACTATTAAAAGAAAAAAATTCTTCCTATCTACCCTATGTTCGTCATAATTTTATACATCTCTATCAGATCAGCCCCTCAGCCTTCTCTGCTCTAACAAAAGCAATCCCAGCCTAACCAGCCTGTTTTCACAGCTGAAGTGCTCAGCCCAGGCAACATCTTGGTGTATGCCTTCTGCACCCTATCTGGTGCAATCATATCCTGCCTATAGTGTAACAACCAAAACTGCACATAGTACTCCAGCTGAGGAGTAATGAGAGTTTTATACAGCTCCATCACAACCATCTTGCTCTTAGATTCTATGCTTTGGTTAATAAAGGCAAGTATCTCGTGTGGCTTCTGAACTATCTTATCTACCTGTCCTGCTTCTTTCAGGGACTACGGACATGCAAACCAAGTCTCTCAGGTATTCTATACTTCTTAGCATCCTATCATCCATTGTATATTTCCTTGCCTTGTTATTCATTTCAAAATGCATTAGCTCAGAATTTTCCAGGTTAAATTCTATTTGCCACTGTTAACTCATCTAACTAACCTGTCTATATCACCCTGCAGTTTAAAGCTACCCTCCTTGTTATTTACCACAGCACCAATTTGTCATTTGTTTGCTGATCACACCTCTCACATTCCCATCTAGATCAATAATGTACACAACAACAAGCAAGGAACCCAGCACCAATCCCAACAGGACACCACTAGGCTTCCAGTCATAAAAATAACCTTCGACCAATACCCTCTGCCTCCTGCCACAGTGGCCATTTTGGATCCAACTTGATAAATTGCTCTGGATCTTACAGGCTTTTACCTTCTTGATCACCTGGTCACTTCTTTGAAAAATTAAATTTGTTAATATGATCTTGCCCTGACAAAGCCATGCTGACCATCCTTGATTAAGATGTAGAGATGCTGGCGTTGAACTGGGGTGAACACAGTAAGAAGTCTGACAACACCAGGTTTAAGTCTAACTGATTTATTTGATAGTAAACTCACGCAAGCTTTCGAGGCTCTATTCTTCTCTGCCTGACAAAGAGCAGAGCCTCAAAAGCTTGTGTGAGTTTAATATCAAATAAATCAGTTGAACTTAAACCAGGTGTTGTCAGATTTCTTACTGTGTTCACTCTTGATTAAACCATGCCTCTCCAAGTGGAGATTAATTCTGTCCCTCAGAATTTTTTCCAATAATTTCCCTAGTACTGATGTTAGACTCACTGGCCTGTATCTGTTTTTTTCCCCTACTTCCCTTCTTGAACAATGGGACCACATTAGCTGTCCTCCAGTCCTCTTCTACTCTTCCTCACTTATCCAGCTGTCCATCTGTTGTGGTGGGATTTTTGTCAGTGCAGATTCGATGGGCCAAACAGCCTCCTTCTGCACTATGTGGTTTCTATGATTCTATGATATAACATTCTCATCCAGGAAATAAAATCCATAATGGTCTCATCTTTAACTTTCTTCAGCAGTCATGATATATTTGCCTCATAAAATGATTAGGGAAATCTCAGGTCAACAATGGAATGGTTTATTATTCTTTGCATTTGTCCAGTTATATCAGTGGCACGATGGCACAGTCATTAGCATTGCTGCCTCACAATGCCAGGGACCTGTGTTCGATTCCTGGCTTAGATCATTGCCTGTGCAGATTCTGCGCATTCTCCCTGTGTCTGCGGGGGTTTCCTCTGGGTGCTCTGGTTTCCTCTCACAGTACGAAAGACGTGTAGACCATGCTAAATTGCCTGCTTAATGTCAGGGGGTTAGTTGAGCAAATAAGTAGAGTTATGGGGATAGGGATTTTGATTGGCGCAGTCTCCATGGATCAAATGGCCTCTTTCTGCACCGTAGGGATTCTAAAAAAAAACTTACAAAACTCAATCCCAAATCCATCTGGCTCGGCAACTTCACTATTAGGGAAGGATTGTATTGTATCAAGTATTTCCAGCAGTCTCCCTTTAAGAATCATTTAGCTGCGTTATTTAATTTTGGCAGATTGAGAGAACTGAGGAAAGTCATAATATCTTTTGCATGTGCAGTTGTTTTGAATGTTTGCAGCTTGATGTAAAATTACCTAAAACATTTATTCACATCCTTCAGTTCTGTCACAAATACACAACTTTTTGATTTAATTTCATATTTAACTCTATTGGCCTGTTGTCTCCTTTCTTGCTTTGTTAACAGCCTATCAGGCTAATCTCACAGCTCAAAATGTTTTTGTCCCAGTTTTAGCAGTAAATTACTGACCTGGATCGGGAATACAGTGTTATATTCATGCCAAAATTTAAGAACATGGCTTAAAATAATGGATGATTGGGCTGCTCTGTAGGATTGTTCTAACTCTAATACCTGCATTTCTGACAGCGACTTCCACCTCTTTAAAGAAGTTTCATCTGAAATGATGCGTCCCTGCATTACAATGGATTATTTTCCAGAAAGTAATGTCAGATACATTAGAATTGTTATCCATTTCTAACAACATTGGCATAACTGTGGAGTCAACGTTCAATCTCCTCATTCAAAATAGATTCCTTGATGTAGAAACCACTCCATTCAGATTTATAAATGTTTGTGTTTTTTTTATATTCATTTGTGGGACATAGATGTCACTGGCAAATCCAGCATTTATTGCCCATTTTTAAAGTTTATTTATGAGTGTGATAAGTAAGTTTACATTAACACTGCAATTAAGTTATTGTGAAAATCCGCCAATCGCCATAATCCAGTGCCTGTTTGGTTACACTGAGGGAGAATTTAGCATGGCCAACTCACCTAATCAGCACATCTTTCAGACTGGAAGGAAACTGGAGCACCCGGAGGAAAGTCACGCAGACACAGGGAGAACATGCACACCCCACACAGACAATGACCCAGTGCCGGGAATCGAACCCAGGCCCCTGGTGCTGTAGGCAGCAGTGCTAACCACTGTGCCACATAACTAATGGGCTTGGTAGGCCATTTCAGAAGGCTCTGGACTCACATGTAGGCCAGACAAGGTAAGGATGGCAGATTTCCTTCCCTAAAGGACATCAGTAAATCAGATACATTTTCCTAACAATCAACAACAGTTTCAAGGTCTTCATAGATTTTTAATACTAGATATTTTTTATTGAAGTTAAATTCCACCACCTACTATGGCTGGAATCGAACCCGGGTCCTCACAGATGAACTGAGTTTCTGGATTAAATTGTCTTGCGAAAATGCCACTGGTCCATCCCCTCCTTGTGCTCTGAAACCACTCATTTATCAGAAAGTGTCTTTTATTTTAAACAATATTTGCTCTCTACAGGAAAAGTTAGCATGAACTGTTTTTACTTCAAGTGGGTCTTGTTACCCGATGAATGGATGGAGTTAACAGCTCAGCACTGATGGTTCAGGTTTGAAGATCTAAGGATTGAAAAGTGTTGACTTCTTATCCACCATCCAGAAACCTGAATTGAACTTTTAAAAAACAGATAATAAATTGCTTTAACCTCAGCCCCAGATGGCTACCCACAATTTGCATTATTACATGTTCCAAATTCCAATACATCAGAGTGGAATCAGTCTGTGCAAAACCCAAAGATAATGGGTGTGATTTGCCTGCCATTCATGCCTTAATCTCATTGCTGTGAAGTTGGAGAATTTGGCTGTTCACTGTGGCAGGATAGAAAAATCCCACCGATGGGAACAATGATAAGATTCCAGACAATGTCTCCAGCAAACTGTGAGGGATTCACACCTCCTGTCTCATTAGCTAAGCATCTTTGACAATCACCTAAGACAGCCGGTTATTGGAGATGAGCTATTGGGACCAGTTGCTGGGACAATGAGAGCCTGGCTAAGTTAGCATCCAGACATAAGCAAACTGTGTCACCTTTGCAATACAGGGATAATGGGAGGAACTGTCTGATTGGAATGAAGTCTGGTGGAGGAGATGCGCACAGGCAGCGTTAACCATTGCAAAGATTGAAAGAGAATCCCGCACTTTTACATCATAAATTATGCAGTTGGGGCTTCCCGCTGTTCCCGTAGACTGGGATAGGCTGGGAATGCACATGCCCTGCCATCATATTCAGTGCCATACTTAACAGGTGCCTGGACATTGAAGTCACTGACAAGACCAGTAGTGATGGCAGGGAGAAGGCTCGGACCTCCTGGGCCTACATTCAGTGACGCAGCCCTCTGCATTTTCCTTGGCCAGGTGCAGTTCAGCTGGTGTGTTCCTCACCCGGTTGATTGGAAGAGGAGGCCTGGCAGGATAACTAGTCCCGCACCTGTGAGTGCCCAGGTTTTCCAGCGCAGGTCAGCCCTCTATAGCTCGAAGAGAATGAATAAGCTCATCCACTCTTCCAGGGTTTGTGAAACTTCAGCTGCTGACACTAACCACAATGGAATTATGAAGGTTGAGGGGCATAAGCCTCAGTAATAACAGCAGATGGCAGTTCTTCCACTCTGCAGTGGAGTGACCACAATGTCTCCTTCACTCTTCCACACTCCTCGAGGGGGGAGCGAATAGGTTCAGGTACAGAAGGTATCAGCCAATGGTAGGCTCTCTGAGGCATGTCTTTTTATATGGGTGAGCTCAGCATCCTGGAGTATGCTGTCCTGGAATCTTTCTGGACATCATTCAGTTCATTAATGCCATGCCACACAATCTTTATTCGTGAAAGTGTAAGAAATGAATGTGAAATTGCTATGTGCAAATAGTTGCAACATACAATTCCTTTTAATCCATCTGCTCCATTGTCTTTAAGCAGAAGTTAAGCCTCAACTGATGAGAATAGCTGTGGCTTAACAAGGGAGAGAACCAAAGGCTCTGACAGAATTTCAGTAGAGGGCAGTCCAGCTGGCAGGTACAGAGCTGGATTGCACCATTGGAGATGGGCAGAATGGATTCAAGCCTCTGCCCTAGTAAGGATCCGTGGGCGGCAGGGTATCATAGTGGTTCACACTGCTGCTTGACAGCTTCAGGGACCTGGGTTCGAATCCTGGCTTGGGTCACTGTCTGTGCGGAGTTTGCACATTCTCTTCATGTCTGCGTGGGTTTCTTCCGGGTGCTCTGGTTTCCTCCCACAGTCCAAGGATGTGTAGGTTCGGTTGATTGGCCATGCTGAATTTGCCCCTTAGTATCCTGAGATGTGTAGATTAGAGGGATTAGTGGATAAAATATGTAGGGAGATAGGGCTTGGCTGGATTGTGGTTGGTGCAGACTCGATGGGCTAAAGGCCTCTTTCTGCACTGTAGAGTTCGATGATTCTATGAAACCTGGAGGTTATGTATGCCATTATGGCAGAGGTAGCTCATGTTGTCATCAACACGCATACCTGATGATGGATACCTCGGATGCATCTAACGCCCTCCAAACAAGGAATTTGCAACACCATTGGGTGCTGCAACTCCCAACTGGTGACCTCACTACTTAGAAGCCAGAGAATCTTCTGGAAGATAGGAAAAGGGAGATAAGAAAAAGCCACACCCCAGTGAAGACTCGGCACAATCTTCAGTGAAGACTACAGACAAAACTTGGAAGAAACCCAGAGATGGATGGAAGAGGAAATATGAAATCACCTCCACAGATGAGGGCACTGAGAGGGCAGAGACTCAGAGAATTGGACACGCAGCTCGGTCAAGTTCATTGGTGTAGGTATTATTAAATCTCAAGCAAATAGAATTGAGATGATTTATTGAACTCATTAGTAAAATTGGGTTGAACTGTGAACTGAATCTCATCCTTTTGTGCATCTGAGAAATAAGAGTATCTGGGAAAAGTGTTTGATCAACTCGTTCTACAGTAAACTGTAAACAACTGGTCCTAGAAGTTGTTCAATGATCACAGCACCCAAACAGCAGCAAGTTATATCCTTTTCAAACAAAAAAGAACCCTTTGGGCTGGGAGATTCCCGCCCAAGGCTAACAGACATGTCTGTTGCCCGCTCCGATTTCCTGATGGGTAGATGATAGAATTCCGGTATCTGCATGGTCTCTCCAATGTACCATGCCTCAGGACATCCTTTCATGCAGCGTATTAGATAGACAATGTTGGCCAAGTGGTAAGAGTATGTACCGTGTACCTGGTAGGTGGTTTCTCATGTGAAATGATGGCACCCATGTCAATGATCTGGAGAGGATCAAATGCAGAGAAGGCAAAGAGGGAATTATACAATCCCCTCCCCACTCAATCACAACAGCAGTCAACAGTTTAACACTTACTGAAGTAGCAAGCATACACTACCTAAAAAAAAACTGGCTATCAAATGAAGGGAGGAAAATGAGAGGAACCATTATTCCCTCTTCACCTCATTGAGCATTTACTAAGGCTACTGATGGAGTGTTTAATTCAGTGCTCTATTTGATTGAGAGGGTGTGAGACAATAAAAAGGGCACAAGGCAGATTCCCTGGGATGCTGGGTTCTGACGTGGCACAGTGGTGAGCACTGCTATCCACCAGGGACCCAAGTTTGATTCCCAGCTTGGGTCACTGTCTGTGTGTGGAGTCTGCACGTTAACCCGTGCCTGCGAAGGTTTCCTCTGGGTGCTCTGGTTTCCTCCCACAATCTGAAAGATGTGCTGGTTAAGTGCACTGGCTGTGCTAAATTCTCCCTCAGTGTACCCGAACAGGCCCCGGAGTGTGGCTATTAGGGGATTTTCATAATAACTTTGTTGCAGTGTTAATATTGGCCTAATAAATAAACTTTAAAATCAACCTGAAATGGTAAGTTTTTTCCTTGCCACAAAAGCTGCTTGACCTACTGAATATTTGTAGCAAGTTTTGTTTTTATTTCCGATTCTGGGCTGCCACAGTATTTTGTGTTTGTTTTCATTCCTAGAGTACAGATTGATATGAATAAATGTAAAGAAAGGCCTGAAAAAGCTGGGTTTACTTTCATTCAGAGAGAATTAATTAAAGACAGACAGTTTTTGCAATTGAATAATCTTAATGAAGGGATATATGGATATAAAATCAAAAGAAAGCTGGAAAATGTAATTACACAGAGTTGCAGTCTCCCACTCAAGTCTCAGTTATTCCCATTGTGCACCATATAATATACTGATCACTTTGCAGCCAGTCTTATTGGACAGATATAGCCTGACATTTAAAAACAAGATTCTAGTCTTAGCTGCACTATTCTTAGTCATCAATGTGGCAAGTATAGGCCATCTTGAAAGAACAGCAAGATTTAGTATTTAATCTGTTAAGCTTTATGGTTTTTAAGTATCATTAGTTTCCTTTACCTAAAAATGTGCCGTGCTACACTGGTCAACTGGTAAAAGTCAAGAGTTTATCGAGTGAGGAACCACACGTTATCTCATCATAGGATGAGGAATTCGAACAAAAAAGAAATGGTTTTGATTCAGATACGGGGTACAGAGAATAATCCTACAACTCATTACAACATACAGAACATAATGCCCAAAAATCGTTAAGATCATTTTTGCTAATATAGTTAACATCTTGTGACTAAAAATGGGAGTACAGTAACACAGTGGTTTTGATACTGGAGGCCTGCATTGATAATAGAGAATAGGAATTGTTTGGAAATCATAAACAAATCATAGAAAATCATAAACAAATCAAAGAAGCTAGTACCAGTCACAAATGTCAGAAAAAAAACAAAATGCTTCACTAATATCCTTAGAGCCTCCCATTTGTAGCCATTCCACCTTACAGATGATGCCATGCCAGCACTTGACTCTTAACTGTCTTCTGAAATACCCTAGCAGTTTATTTTTCTTTTAAATGGGACACTGGTATCATTGCCCAGGCCAGTATTCTCATTGCCCATCCCCAATAGTTTATAGAATCCCTACAGTTCAGGAGGAGGCCATTCAGCCCATTGAACCTGCACCAACCACAATCCACTTCCTCCCCCCAAGACCTATCCCCAGAATGCCACGTATTTCCCCTGACACTAAGGGGAAACTGAGCATGGTCAACTAGCCTAACCTGGTTATCTCCATTATCTCCAAACCTAGGAGTTCAAATTGTGTGTAATAATCTCTCATATCCCACAATACGAAATGCTTCTTGAAAATTCAAATGCACGACATGACAGAAAAATGCACATAAACTGGTAAGATTAGAAGTGAGAAACAGAATAATCTCCTGGGGCTGAAGGGTGGGAAGTTAATTGATGAGGGGCACGGGCAGCATGATGCCACAATGGTTAGCACCATGGACTCGGGTTTAATCCCCAGCTTGGGTCACTGTCTGTGTGGAGTCTGCATGTTCTCCCCGTATCTACGTAGGTTTCCTCCAGGTGCTCCAGTTTCCTTCCACAGTCAAAAAGATGTGCTGGTTAGGTACAGCGTCCATGCTAAATTCTCCCTCAGTGTACCCGAACAGGGTTCAGTTACAGATCTGACACCAGAATTAGCCTGCCATTTTGGTGTCACTTCCTGTGATAAATGGAAAGGTTTGACATCTGTGGGGAAGTGGTGGTGTGGTGACATTGTCACCAGGCTAGTATTTTAAAGAGCCAGAATTCAAATCTTACCGTGGCTGGGGATAAAATTTCAATTCAATAATAAAGCATTGATTATATTGTTGTAAAAAGCTAACAGGTTCATTAATATCCTTTGGGGAAGGAAATCTGCCATCCTTTCCTGGTCTGGCCTACACATGCCTCCAGAATCACAGCAATGTGGTAGATTTTTAAATGGTCTAGCAAGGTGCTCAGTTCAAGGGCAATTAGGGATGTGCAACAAATGATGGTTCTGTCCACACCCCATCAATGATTATTAAAAAAGCATTGTACACCAGAGAGAGAGATTTAAGGGGGAAGCAAAAGGAAGCAAATAGATATGTGTAAAAACAAAGGTAATAAAGGCTATCCAGAAATTGATATATTTTATCACATGATGGAGCATTACTAGATATTACCATGCAATGATACCTGATGCTATAGGAATGCAAATCCGGCATACTTCGAGTATTATTTTACAGCTACAGCACATCCCAGAAACACTTTAGATTCCTTTAACAGCATATCACAGCTATGAATTTATGTGGAACTTAATACTGAAACATTTAAACTGCATAATAATGTGCCCATTAATCATTCAGTCCAAAGCAAGCTGGAAGGTCAGTTATATCCACAGTGAGAGGGTGTGCTATAATTACATTACACATTATAGATTTATTTTTCCATTGCATCACTGTAATCTTGACACCACACAAATGAATAAAAAATAACAAAGGATGAAGTCCATTCTATCAAACTCTTCTTTCCATTGAGCAAGTAAAAACTACTCTGGCATAAGTGGTACCCAGCTAAAGAATTCCAGCAGATCTCCTGTGGCACTCCTTCTAGTGAGTCAAGAGTCAAAAGTTTAAAGTCACTGGAGGTAACTATGCTGAAGGAATGAAGAAGTGTTGTGGTGGAGAAATATTGTGGTGGAGATTGAGGAACTGATGTGTGAGTAGGAAGGTGTGCTGGTGAGTGGGGGATGAGAAACAGCAGTACCTCATTGATCCATTTAATGGTTCCTCCCTGATGTCAATGGGAGAACCAAGCCTCTCTGCACCCCACCGCCCCACCCCCCGCCACCTGCTCCCCCAAGTGATGCAGACAAAACTGGGAAGTCTCCAAGCAGAAACTATTTTTCTTCACTCATATTCAAAGTATTTGGAAGGACACAAAATTGCTGATGGAAAATAAAAAGTATTTTCTTTAAGGAAGCACAGAAACAAATACATTTAAAGTTTACTTATTAGTGTTACAAGTAGGGCTTACATTAACACTGCAATGAAGTTATTGTGAAAGTTTACTAGTCACCACATTCTGGTGCCTGTTTAGGTACACCGAGGGAGAATTTAGTATGGCCAATCTACCTAATCAGCATGTCTTTCAGACTGTGGGAGGAAACCCATGCCAACAAGGAGAGGTTGTGCAGACTCCGCATTGACTGCGACCGAAGCCAGGAATTGAACCCGGGTCCTTGGTGCTCTGAGACAGGAATGCTAACCACTCTGCCACCATGCTGCCTGGGGAAGTTTTGTGATTTATAATATTTGTATGGAAAAATAGATTGATTCCAGTCTCACAGATTGACACAGCTGAAACAGGTGTGAATTTTATCCCAATAACATGTTTGTGAAATATAAAATAAAAGCTAACATTCTTCCCTAAATATCCTAGCACCCAGTATCTCATAGTAACTGGTATTTTGAATCAAACACCCTCCCTCATAAGCCTCCTCAAGATCTACTTTTCTGACCTATATCTCTGAGGGCTGATTAGCTCCCTTGGCTGAGAGCATGGTGCAGAATAATGCTAACAGTGTGGTCTCAATCCCCATAACAGCTGAAGTAGATTTTGGCCTTGCCTTGGGCCGTAGGCATGCAGCTGCCTCACTACGAAGATGCTAGGATCATGCTAAAGCTGTCAAGAGAACGGAATCACGGTAAGCATCCTTCCCCCATTCCTTATTGCAGCTTTAGTTGTAAAGTTTGACCCTCAAAATTACTTACAGCTTAGATATGCTCATACAACAATAAGTCTTCAGCTACTAATATCATGGTAGATAGTAGTGAGTCTACTCACCGGAATCTTCTCCCTTTAAATCCCTGTTTAATTTCATTAAAATAAATACACTGTATAATCTAAGCTTTTATTGTTGTAGATGGGCTAATTAAATTTGAGGCAATAAAGTACAAATATGACAAGTACATTGTGATGGATGCAAGTATGCAATGGATAAACATTGTAAAAATATATTAATAGAAATAAGGACATGCAATTGTCCTGTAACATTGTGTGAAATGGCACAGTGGTACAATGGTTAACACTGCTGCCTCACAGCACCAGAAACCCAGGTTTGATTCCCAACTTGGGTCACTGTGTGGAGTCTGCACATTCTCATTGTGTCTATGTGGGTTTCCTCCAGTTTCCTACCACAGTCCAAAGATGTGCTGGTTAGGTGCATTGGCCCTCTAAGTTCTCCCTCAGTGTACCCAAACAGATATGTCAACTAGGGGATTTTTCACAGTAACTTCATTGCAATGTTAATACAAACCTACTTGTGACACTAATAAATAAACTTAAAAAATATAGTTTAATAGGAGTTCATTCTGAACCTTGGCTGCAGTATGAGTTCAGTGTTAATGATGAGCTGATATTACAGCAGCATGTTGATCACTGATCCCTGATGAATTAGACTAGTCTGTTTAATAATAAGTTGGAAGATCCTCCAATCAGCACAGAGAGGATTGTTTTGCAGGTCTTAACACATCTTAATATTCCGAAGATAGGGACAGTGAAGATAAGGCTTTATGAGCTCATCTGAACTCAGCGATATATTACTATCTTGCAACATACTAAAGCTTGTTTTTTTTTGTACAGATGGCTGAGAACAAGTAGAAGGCAGCAGCTAATCAAAACATTCAGATAGTAACACAAGTCATGCTGGATCTGTTTGCAACTAATAGTGAAAACAGTGGCATCTTAATCTTGGCCAATAATAGTGTATCTATTAGAAAAACCAGCGGATTATTCTGATTTATTGTGTGGCTACAATAACCTGGGTAATACATTAACAATAAAACAGAAAGGGGAACAGTGCCAGTCACAAAACACTACAATAATGGGATCATTTATAAGATTAATCGTAGAGGAAATTCAAATCTGTACTGAAGATATATAGAGAAAGGAATGGGATTTCTGAATTCAAACAAAAATAGAAACTAAAACAGAAACCTTTGCACCTTTTCTCTGCCATTTACACATTCCAATCATTTAATAGACCATTCTCAGCCTTAATCATCACCATTTACATCCCCTTTGTCTTTTTGTCTAAGCCATTCCCATCTACTATAGAGTCCTCCACCTCCTCTGACTCCTCATAGTATAAGTCTTGTCTGATTTTCCTTGTCTTCAGCTCTGATGAAGGGTCACCCAGACTTGAAATGTTGGCTCTATTCCATCTCCATAGATGTTGTCAGACCTGCTGAGATTTTCCAGCATTCTCTGTCTTTGTTTCAGATTCCAGCATCCACAGTAATTTGCCTTTTTCTGAACTGAAACTTCTTTTTCTGTTTTTCGTACCTTCTCTATCAGTGCTGTCACATGCTTTCTCATAACCAGCTGGTCTGATAGAGCTACCTGCCCTCTCCCCAGCCCCCTGTATAGCTATGTGGAATGGTGGAACATTCTGATTAGTTCAATGTTTTCTCCTCCACCTTCCACGTGGGTAGAAGAACTTGGATTTCAATCCCTCAGGAAAAAAATATCTCAGGTGGTTGCCATTGATACTTTACTAATGAGATGGGAGTTGCGAGTTTTTCACACTCCCCTAAATCATTGTCTTTGTTGAGATTAACAGCCCAGATGGTTACACACTAACAAATGGAAATGAGGAATGTACAGTAATGCATATTGGGGTTAGCCATCTTGGACTGTATTCATCTTGGACATCTATTCAATTCAGCGCATCTGGATAACATCTCCACACCAAAACAAAATGTGACAATGGCAACATTTCATTACAAGATTCGAATAAGAAAACATACACACACATTCCTCCTCAAACACTTACATCTCAACTTCACACTGTTACTTGCTCTGTTTAATTTTTGTGCTAGATTAAACTCTGGATAAAGCAACAGCCGCCACATTATTTGTCCTTGTATTGTAGGTAATCTTTATGTGGTAAGGTTGTAAAAGCAAGCTCCATCAAAAATAGTCTTGAATTTTGAGTTTCTCTGCAACTGTCAAGGGGTTGTGATCTGTATAAGTGATGATCTCTCTAGATCCATATCTGAAATATACTGCAAAGTGTTTGGGAGTCAGTAAAACATCCAGAGTTTGCTTCTCCACATCCTTCTTGGTGTCTCTTTTAATGTTTGGACAAGCACCCAGCTGGTCTCCTAATGCCTGATCCATTATTTTCCAGTAGGATGGCATCAGACCCGGGGCACTAATATTGACGGCCATTTTAAAGGTCTGTTGAATTTTAAAGCTGCTGCCACCAGTTCATTGGTTGATATGGCTTTCAGCCTTTCAAGAGGTGTTTGATATGTCCTTGACCACAATACCTTCACTTTTTTCTGTAACATGTCTGTCAATGGGTTAAGCATAGTGCTGAGGTTTGGTACAAATGTGCAGCAGAACTCCCACATTCCCAAACAAAATCGTGTTATTTCCCATTTGTGTTTGCGCGGATGGGGAAATCCTTCAATGCTGCATCTTTGTTATTTAAGGAAACTCCTGCCTTTGACTCTACAATAGACCCTAGATAGCTGAAACAAATTTCACTTTTTCAAATTTTATCACTAAGTGAAGCAACTGTAACCCTTCAGAATAGTGCTTCTAACTGGCTGAGGTGGTTCCTCAAGGTATTAAGATTTACTAATAGATCATCCAGGTATATGACACAGTTGGATAAGCCAGGCGTTACCTACCTCATTAGCCTTTGGAAGATGACTAGTGAATTTTGTAATCCAAACGGTACATCTCAGCACTGGAATAGGCCACCTGGGGTTACAAAAGCCACGATCCCCTTAGCTCAGGCAGTTAAGGAACTTGCCAATTTCCTTTAAACAAGATGTAAGTTGTGTTTTCCTCTATTGATACAGTCTTTTAGATGGGGAATTTGGTTAAGAGACAGCTTTGGTCACTTCATTAACTTCCTTTAGTCAATGCAGCCATTTGGTTCAGGCACAAGGATAGCTGAGGAACTCCAGTTGCTATGGCTGGGCTCAATCAGGTTGTGCTGTAACATCTACAGAATTTCTCCCCAAACCTGGGTCAGTTTTGAGGCCTATCTGATAGGGATTTTGCATTGTGGGACAGTGCCTTTTACATCCACAACATGTAGCCTAAGGATGGGCAGGCTGGTTAATCCCTACAAGCCTTTTTAAACATTGTAACTGTCCTGCCTTGTGTACTGTCTGTCCTGTGTTTAAATAAGAGAGCACGGTGTCAAATCTCCCCAACATTTGGGTATTGGATAACCAGACGGTGGGGAGATCAATTTGGAAATCATCCAAACCTCTCTTCAGTTCATCCCCACCATCCCTGCTGCTCTCCTTATTCCTAACTGCCTGATAGGCCTTTGTTTATTTGCCCTTTTCCCAGCTATGATACTGCATCTAGGTATTAATGTAACACCACCTTGCCTTCTGTCTCTTCAGTCTGGAGTGTCAATTGACTCAATCTCCTTTCCAATTCTCTTGACCACTCTGTACCTCTCACTGAACCTGGCTTTCAGTGAATTGGTAATAATATTAACCCTGGTCTTCTAGCTGAAATGTTACCTAGAAATGTAGGACTTGGGAACAGATGTAGACCATTCAAGCCTGTTCATTCATTCACCAATTATATTTAGCATTCAGTGCAATTTTCATAGTCCCAGCAGTGACAATAATTCTGAGTTGGTAAACATGACAATGGACAAGCGGACTGTTACGATTGCTACAGAAAATGAGTAATGCTGAAAATTCAAATGGGAACGCCTGGTGTGTTTTCTACTTCTCTTTTAAGGCTAGAACATAGAACATAGAACATAGAACATTACAGCACAGAACAGGCTCTTCGGCCTTCAATGTTGCGCCGACCAATATAAAAAGCAATGCCCCTCCAAACTAAACCATTCCCTTCTCTTCCATATACTTATCAACTAACCTCTTAAACGCCACCAAACTTGGCGCATCTACAACTGCTGCAGGCAGGGCATTCCACTCCGGAACCACCCTTTGGGTAAAGAACCTACCTCTGATATCCGTCCTATAACTACCACCCCTTAATTTAAAGCTGTGTCCCCTCATGCTAGCTTTCTCCATCCTAGGAAAAAGGCTATCACTGTCCACCCTATCTAAACCTCTAATCATCTTATATGTTTCGATAAGGTAAGAAGTGCAAGTAGATTTGAGATACTAATTAAAAAGCATTTTCCAAGTTCACTAAAGTGAGTATTATAATGGTTTACCATTATGGTGCATCAGGACACAGAGACTCTACTTTGTCCATTAAAACACCCTCAAAAATTCACTTCACCTTCAATCAATACAGGAGTGGGGAGTACAATGCCAGCATTTATTTAATGCTTTTTCATGCTGCAACGTCTAAAACACTTCATATTAATTAAAAACTCAAGTCAGTATCTAAATCTATCTGTACCAATATTTTGACAATATATATAAAACTTAAAAATGTCTGAAGTATAAAAAGGAAGGGAAGGTAATCAAGAACAAAGAACATCCACAGAATTTCTTCCCAGATCAGTGCAGATTTCTTTCCAGACTATCCCTTCAGCCCTTCAAGTCTGCACCAATCACATTCACCTATCCAAATCAACCACTTATAAACCTATATTCGCCGTTTGTTCATTGCAAATTGTTTTCTTACCTAGACCCAGAAATGTACAAATATTTTCCAATTTGAAAATTCCATCAAGAAATTGCAACTGAATTCTGAATGATTTCAATACAATAATTAGCTAGAATTAGACTTTGTGATCTGAAGCAATTGATCACTTTAAATTCCACCTCAGGGGTTTCTGCTGCATTATAACACTTGTATCACTATAAAGCAGAATATTCTCCAAATTCTCTATCAGCACCATCCGGGAAGGTAAACAGCCCATTCAGCCCCTCGGGCCTGCACTGCCCATTCAATAAGTTCATGACTGATCTGAATCCTAACCCCATCCAATAACTTAATACTCTAGCTGTTAAAAATCTGTCAGAGTTAAAATTATTAATTGAACTCGTACCTACTGTTTTGATGAGAGAGAGTTCGACACTTTTGCCATCCTTTGTGTGAAGAAGTGTTTCCTCACTTCTGACTTCATCACCTGTTTCTGATTTTACCTCATCCTCAAATTCTGCACATCAAGAAATATTTCACTCTATCTTATCAATTACTTTCAAGATCATGAACTCTTAATCAATTTCCCTCTTAACCTTCTGCATTCCAGGGAATACAGGGATTAGTTTATGAAATCTTTCCTTACTACCTAAGCCTTACAGTTCTGATAACATTACTTGGCACGCTATTTCAGTTTGGTACAGCTCCTGTGACTCTCACCAATTTTAACAGATACGCTACGGAAACCATCCTTTCCAGATGTAATCACAGCTTGGTATTGCGCCTACTCTGTCCAAGACTGCAAGAAACTACAAAGGGCTGTGAATGTAGCCTAGCCCAGCACGCAAACCAACCTCCCATCCACTGAATCTGTCTACACTTCCCACTGTCTCGGAAAAGCAACCAGCGTAATTAAGGACTCACACACCACGGACCATCTTCCATTAGAAAAGATGAAAAACTACGAGGTCACGTACCAACCAACTCAAGAGCAGCTTTTTCCCTGTTGCTGTCAGATTTTTGAATGCTCCTATCATAGATTAATATGATCTTTCTGTTCACCATATTGGCAACTGCAACACTATATTCTACACCCTCTCCTTTCCTTGTCCCCTATGTATTCTATGAATGAAATGGTTTTATCTGTGTAGTTTGCAAGAACTTTTCACTGTATCCCAATAGATGTGGCAATAAGTCAATCATTCTGGTGAACTCCTTTCAAAGACAAAATATCATTTCTAAGCTGCATTGTCCAGAATTGTAAACAGTGATCTGGTTGTGATCTTTGTATGGCTATTGTCACACTTCCTTCTCTTTGTGGCCCTCTTGTTGAAAAGGTTAACATTCCATTAGCTTATTAATTTTTTTTTGACCTGACTATAATATTTTAGTGATGGAACTCTAAATCTCATTGGATTTTCACAATTCCCATTTTTCACTGTTTAAAAAATATACACCTTGATCCATTTTTGGTCCAAAATAATTGAACTGACATTTGTCTGCATTGAAATCTGTCTACAACAATTTGGTTTAATTATTTAATCCATCAATGTATCTGCAATTTATGCTCCCATGTTATTATTCCACTGAGTGTATAACCATTATCTCTACTCTGTGTTCTGCCAACTAACTAATCTGTGACCCAGGTCAATAATTTGACTTCAAATCCATGCACTTTAATATTCATTAATAGATTCTTACATGAAATGTCAATGAATATTATCTGGCAATTTACGTAAGCACATTTATAAACATTTCCCTGTCTACTACTTTAGTTACTTCATAAATAAATTCTATTAGATTGTTGGACATAACCTATCATTTATAAATCCATGTAGACTCTTTGTAATTAGATCAAATTCCTTGAAGCGAACCTCCACTCTTGTGATTTTTCCATGGTAATCTGACTGGTGAGACCATGTTCATCCAGCGTAATGGTCTTATAAAAATTGGATCCTTCGCACCTAATACTTTCACATGGTTGTTAATTGTAAGTAGAGGGGAACAGAAGAACCTGCGTTTTTTTGCTCCAGAATATGGAGCTGTAACAAATGTACAAGTGGCATGGTGACACAGTGATTAGCACTGCTGCTTCACAGTGCCAGGGCCCGGGTTCGATTCCCAATCTGAGTTACTGTCTGTGCAGAGTCTGCATGTTTTCTCCATGTCTGCTTAGGTTTCCTCTCACAGTCCAAAAGTCATTCTGCTTAGGTGCATTGGCCATGCTAAATTCTCCCACTGGGGTGTGAAGACTAGGGGATTTTCACAATAATATCAGCCTTGTGGTACTTAAACTTAAAAGCTACATCTGTCTTTTATGATAAGATTACAATAATTTTCCCATTACAGCTGTTGAACTAATATTTATATAAATTCCTGTTCTACCTTTTATCACACCATTTTTAAGTAATGATTCCAATTTTCCAATCTAAAAGAACAAAATCTGAATTAAGAGCAGTTTGGAAGTTTACAGCTAAAGCAATTTTTCCACCTATTTTCTTCAAACCTTCCAATGGAAACCACTGGATCCTGAGTCCAATGGTCATTCATTAGGGAAAAAAGGTAATGTTACTAGGAAGAAAAATAAATCAATAGTTAGGGCAAAAACTGTCATAAATATTTCATAGTGCAAATACAGCAAGCTATTAGTAAGGCGAATGGAATATTTACCCATATCACAAGAGGGTTTGAGTTGAGGAATAGTGAGGTCTTGCTTCAGTTGTATGGAAGCTTGGTTAGACCTGTAGTAAAAGGAACAAAGAAAATAACAGCGCAGGAACAGGACCTTCAGCACTCCCAGCCTGCACTGACCACGCTGCCCGACTGAACTCAAACCCTTTGCCCTTCCAGGGACCATATCCCTCTATTCCCATCCCATTCATGTACTTGTCAAGATGTCTCTTAAAAGTCACTATCATATCCACTTCCATCATCTCCCCTAGCAGTGAGATCTCCCTTCCTGGCACCCACTACCCTCTGTCTAAAAAATCTTGCCTCGTACATCTCCTTTAAACCTTATCCTAGTAATTGACTTTTCTATCCTAGGAAAGAGCATCCGACTATCCATTCTGTCCATGCCACGCATAATCTTGTAAACATCTCTCACGTCTCCTCTCAATCTCCATTGTTCCAGTGAGAACAAACCAAGTTTCTCCAACCTCTCTTCATAGCTATTGTCCTCCATACCAGGCAACATCCTGCTAAATCTTTTCTGTACCTCTCCAAAGCCTCCATATCCTTCTGGTAGTGTGGCGACCAGAATTGAACACTATATTCTAAGTGCGGTCTAACTGAGGACTATACTTTGATCCCCTAACTCAGAAAGGATATTATTGCTTTAGAGGAAGAGCAACAAAGATTCACTAGACGTGTTCCAGAGATGGTGGGACTGTCTTATAAAAAAATATCAGGCAAACTGGGCCCGTATTCTCTAGAATTTCAAGGAAATGAGAGGGGATCACATTTAAATCTAGAAAAATACTTAAATGAATAAACAGGGTAGATGCAGCCAAAAGATTTTTCTTGCTTGGGGGAAGGAGAGTTCTAATTTCAAAATAATGGAAACGTCAATTAGGATCGAGATAAGAAATTTCTTTATACAGAGAGTTGTGAATCTTTGGAATTCTCTATCTCAGAGGGCCTTGGAAGATCAGTCATTGAGTTTGTTTAAAGTCAGGTAGACTTCTGATTAACAATAAGGTAAAAGGTTATGGGGATAGTGTGGGAAAAAGGAATGGAAGTGTTTGATCAGCTGTGATTGCACTAGATAGCAGAGCGGGCTTGACAAGTTAAATGGCCTTTTCCTTTTGTGTCTTTCTATAAAAACTACCATCAGAATGTTAAAAAAATGGAATAAAGAAAGATCTATCACCCGGATAATTTATTTTTTTCTAGAATGACTTTTGAACTAAAGAACTTGGAGAAAGATCAAGAGATTGAAATGATGGTCACCAGCTCAGTCTTGATGTTCATATGTGTTGCAATAGGAGACAATAAGACCATAAGAAATAGGAATAGGATTAGGCTGTTCAGCCCTTCAAGCCTGCTCCTGACTCAATAGCATCGTGGATGATCCAGCTTTTCTCACATCCACTTTCCTGCCCTTTCCCTCTAATCTTGATTCCCTTACTGATAAAAAAAACTATCTCTCAGCCTTAAATATACACAAGGGCTGTGCCCCACATCGCTCTGTGGCAGAGTTCCAAACACTCACAACCTTTTGAGAGAAGAAATTCCTCTTTATCTCAGTCTCAAATTGATGTCTTTTTATTCTGAGACAATGCCCTCTGATCCTAGACTCTTCTGTGAGGGGATTCACCCTGTCAAGCCCTTAAGAATCCTGGATGTTTCATCTAAATTTCTTCTAAATTCCAGCATCCCAACCTATTTAACCTTTCCTCATAAAACAATCCTTCCATACTGGGAATCATCCCAATAAACCTACTCTGAACTGTCTCCATTGAAATAATATCTTTCCTTAAATAAGGGGACCAGAACCACTCTCAGTGCTCCAGATGTGGTCTCACCAGCACCTTATACAATTGCAGGAAGACTTCCCAACTCTTACACATTCCATGAGCCTTCCTGATCACCTGCTGAACCCGTGAGCCAGCTTTCTGTGCTTTGTGCACAAGGATCCCCAAGTCTCTTTGTGCTGTAGCTTTCTGCAGTTTTTCCTCAATTTAAATAATACTCTGGTTCTTTTGTTCTCCCTTCCAAAATGAACAACTTCACATTTTCCCATATTACACTCTGTTTGCCTACATTTTTTGCCCACAAAGTTAACCTATTAAAATATCTCTTTCTAAACTGCATCCCTCTCACAACTTGCCTTTCCACCTATTTTTGTGTTGTCTGCAAATTTGGCTACAGTATGTTTAATTTATTCCAAGTCATTAATGTATATTGCAAACATTTGTAATCCCAGCACTGATCCCTGTGGAATCTCATTGGTTACAGGTTGCCAACCTGAAAAATAATCTCATCTCCACTTGCTATTTCCTGCCCATTTGCCAATTCTTTAACCATGCCAATGTACCATCTCCAACACCACGGGCTCTTACCTTATGACTTAACCATTTGTGATATACAACTTACCTACTGGTTCCCTTCCAAGCACTTTGATTGAGACTTCCTTGAAAAGCTATAATAAATTAATCAGACACGATTTCCCTCTCACAGAGTGATGTTGACTTTGCTTGATTAGATTATGATGTTCCAAATGTGCTGCAATCACTTGCTTAAGAATTGATTTTAGACATCAACAAGACTATAAATCAGAAAAGTAACAAAGGTCCCTTTTAAAATCTGCACTTTCAATAGATTTTTTATTTTATAATAAATAAAGTTAGCTCTGAGAAAATAATGTAGAATTCACATCAAAAAAACAAGTCACTCAGCTCACTCAGTCTACTTTTCACATCTCTTTCCAACTTAACTCATCTCACCCAATTAGCACACCCTATCTTCCTGAGTTATTTACCAAGTTCCCCTTAATGTATCTCTTTTTAAATGTGCAGTTTGCTGGGTACTTTAATATCTCACTATTATCATGTGTCAGAAACACTGCCCAGTTTGTCCGTTAAAAGGACTTTAAAGCCACGTGTGGCTTAGATTTAAAAAATTGGCTTAGGGATGTTGGAATAAGTCAAAGTATTTTGAGATGTTTTGAAATTATGACTAACTCATTGCATTGACATTAAGGCTTTCAAGGGCATGTTAAATAAGCAAACAAAATAGTAAAAGGAGGCAATGGCCGAGTGATATTATTGTTAGACTATTAATCCAGAAACTCAGCTAATGACTAGAGTTAGAATCCTGCCTTGGCAGATGGTGTAATTTGAATTTAATGAGGATCTTAGAATCCCTATAGTGCACGAGGAGGTCATTTGGCCCATCGAGTCTGGACTGACCACATACCTATCCCAGTAACCCCATTTATTTACCCTGCTAACCCCTCTGACACTAAGAGGCAATGTAGCATGGCCAATCAGCATAACCTGCACATCTTTCCGACTGTGGGAGGAAACCAGAGCACCTGAAGGAATCCACTCAGAAATGGGGAGAATGTGCAGACTCCACACAGTCCCCCAAGGCTGGAATTGAACCCAGGTCTCTGGCAGTGTGAAGCAGCAGCGCTAACCGCTGTGCCACCCAATAAAAAATGTAAATTCAATTTAAAAATCTGTGATTAAGAACTTACTGATGACCAGGAAACTATTGGTGATTGTCGGAAAAACCCATTTGGCTCATTAATGTCCTTTAGGGAAGGAAATCTGCCATCCTTAGCTGGTCTGGCCTACCTGTGACTCCAGAGTCACAGCAATGTGGTTGACTCTCAACTGCCCTCCACGGGCAACTAGTGATGGGCAATAAATGCTGGCCAGCGATGCCCATGTCCCACAAATGAATAAAAAATGTACAGAAAGCATAACTGAAAAAACTAAAGCTTTTCAGACTCTGATGTTGTGAAGTTTATCCCTATGTAGACATTGTGTTATCAGATGGTGTCTGTATATTAAAGTAACTCCTACTCCAAACCGCCCAGTGATAGGGGAGACTGTGCGCGCAGACACTGACTCTGACTGATCCCAACACATTCATCGTTAATAATTGGCACAATGGAAGCTTTGTGTTGTGTTAACATTCGCTATCATCCATCACTGTTTAACTTGACACCAGGCAGCCCAGGGATCTAATCCTCGGGCAGGGAATGAAGAGTTTCCTGGGCACGGCACAACTGGACGCTAACTCGGGAATAGTTGGGTTTTTTTCCCTCTGTGAGAGTTTACAAGGTGTGAAAGGCTGCCGGGGAAAGTGAAAACGGTTTCCACTGACCTTTCCCTGCCCGTGTCCAGACAGAGAGAGACACAAAATGTTCAGGAGCGCATCAACACTGAGGACAATTCAAACATGATCCCTCCGGCTCTCAACTATTCCATTCAGTTACCACCTCTCCCTCCCCCGCCCCCTGCAGTGTGTGGGTGTGTGTGTGTGGATCCATACACTGCAGAAACAGACCATTCCACTCATTCAATCTGCTCGAATGTCTCAAAATCCACCTTCCAACCAGTTCATGAAAAGGGAAAGTTACAGGATTGTGATACTGGATCAGCGCTGCGGAAATAGTTACATATCCTTTCACACTAACTTCATTCCAGCCAACTTGTGACACTAATGAATAAATTTAAGGGAAATTTAAAGACAAATACTATTTTTTTCCAGTCCATTATTAATCCCCGTCCACATTTAATCAATGGGGGTGGGTTGAGGCTCCCCCACCCTCCCCTAACCAGCTCCCAAACCTAACAAGGTTTCTTCCCAGAACGATTCCGGGAGAATATTGATAGCCCCACGTGGAAACTCTCCGAATCCCTGATCTGTTCTAGTGACCCCCACCCCCCCCCCCCCCCCCCCCCCCCCCCTCAGTTTCCCAAATTTGCTCTGTGTGTTCAAATGTTGGAAAGTGCACATTTTCTATTTGATAAAGAATATTCGGGTTGGAGCCAGTTTTCTCCTGGGAGTAGGTGAAATCAGATTGAAGTTGTGATGTAGGGCGACAGCTAAGAGTTGGATAGAGTTTCTGAGCTTTCTATATATATCCCAGTGATTTCATGCCAGCGGAGACTTTAAATGCCACCTAAACAGTTGGCGTTCAAATACTCTACAGCAGTTGGTGCTTGAGATAACTTGAGACTAAAAAGCCCCATTGATAATGGAGCTATTCGAAACGAACCCTTATTACTTTGCAGACCAACGCTTTTTCGATGGTGAGAATGTGTTCCCCTCCCGGCTGCAGGGCTTTGAAGCGCCCGCCTACCAGGAGCGCCTGGGGGCTGCCGTGTGTCCCGATGGCAGCTCACTGGAAGGCGGCTTGGAGGAGCACATGTACCCGGGCTCGGAGCTCCAGCAGCAGCAGCAGCAGCCAGGCTGCCCGGGCCAGTGCTTGCTTTGGGCTTGCAAAACCTGCAAGAGGAAATCCGTGAGCTTGGACAGGAGGAAGGCGGCCACCCTGAGGGAGAAGAGGAGGCTGAAGAAGGTGAACGAGGCGTTCGAGGCTCTGAAGCGCAGCACTTTGCTGAATCCCAACCAGAGACTGCCCAAAGTGGAGATTCTCCGCAGTGCCATCCAGTACATCGAGAGGCTGCAAGCTCTGCTCGGCACCTTCAATCAACAGGACAAACTGCATTACACTGACAGCAGCAGCAATACACACCAAGCGGCAAGTATCTCCCCACAGCACACACACATAACCCAGTCTAGACATCACCAGCAAACCTCAGCACCCTGGGGAAACCTGCCCACAGCAAACTCATCAGCTGGTGGGGCTGGGGCAACACAGGACAATGTTTGCGATGAGTTAATGGAAGGTTCACCTTTCTCTTTAACCTTTCCTTTGGCACCATTCCCAGAAGTTTTCGTTTTGTTTAAAGAATAGCTTATCCCTAGTTTGCCTCTATGATAGTTCTGCTGTCTGGCAAACATTAATTTCTAAAGTTAGAAATTAGCCCTTCCAAAATGTTTAAAGTTTTATATTTTTATTAGTGATACAAGCCGACTGACATTAACACTGCAATGAAATTACTGTGAAAATCCCCTCTTCGCCTGACTCAGGCACGTATTCGGGTACACTGAGGGAGAATTTAACACTTAACCAGCACATCTATGGACTGTGGGAGGAAACCGGACCACCTGGAGGAAACCCACACAGACACGAGGAGAACATGCAAACTCCACACAGACAGTGACCCAAACTGGGAATCGAACCCAGGAGGCAGCAGTGCTAACCACTGTGCCACCATGCCTTATCACCAATTAACTAACTTTTCCACTATTGTAATGTAGGAAAATTCAGCAAGGTCTAATCTCTACAATCCCTGTCAGTTCACTGCCCATCACTGCTTTATTTAAAAAACACGTTAAAAATGCATAAAAAGCACAAAGTGGGCTTCTGTATAAATATCTAGAAAGAGATGATGGGAAGAGTCTCAATGAGTTTTAGTCAAGTTGTAAATATGACATTAAAGGACTCATATTTAAAATCCACAGCAGATAGAAAATGATAATTTTTAAAGTGACACTGTGTCTCATGGGAAAGATTTTTATAAATCTTTTCACTTCAGAAAGTCCCAACGCGCTTTGACAACCATTGCAACCAAGCACATTGCATAATTTTACTGAAATAAGCTGTTCAAAATATATGGATGAATGGTCACCTGAACTTAACGGGAAGCAGTTTTGACAGGTTTACTATTGGAGAGAGCTCAGAGTCTCACCATGTTACACGAGAGGTGATATTTCAGAGCTGGGAAATCATTACAGTTGATTGGATTGTAGCTTCATACAGAGAACAGAGGAGTGAGGAGTGTTGGGGTGAGAAAAAAGAAAACAATAAACTTGGAATTCCATAGCTTGGCGAGTTCAGAAGACTGTAGATCCAAAAGCAGTTTGACTTTTTTTGCTATAAATAGCCTTTGTAAATCCATCCCTAGTCATTTTTCCATTACTGCAATTATAGGTCGGCGTGCCCAGCGAGTGTGGATCAAACAGCGCTTCCTGCAGTCCTGAGTGGACCAGCTCCGCTGACCACTGCAACACTCCATATAACCATCCCAGGGGTAAGTACAGCCCAGAATAGACTGGTGAGGAAATCTTCTTATTTCTACAGAGAGGAACTATATCACCTTCAGTAACATTGAATACATTTTAGCCAACCTCCAAAATAGGAACAAAAAAACTCTCCATATTGTGAATTATTCTATTTGTACAGATTCCCTGAATGAACCAATGGAATGGGAATATAATTTGTGCTTCCACAGTTGTGTAGATAGTTTGGATTTGAGGAGGCCACCTCATTGTCTTGTCTAATGTTGTGCTTTTAATTGTTCCCATGTTTATAACCATCTTTCAAATCCTTTTAAAAGAGGGCAAAAATTCACATTGCATAACACTGTGTAAAGTCAACAGTAAAGTGCCCACACTGGCCTAATCAGACAGGAAGAAAGCACAATCCAATATAGCACCACGTGTAGAGATTCATCAAGCCTCTCTAACCAGCCCACCAAGAAGCAAGCTTTAGTGGACAGTGAGCCTTCCCACCACCAGTATCTTCATCATAATGTCCAATTCAGAAACAATCTGATCAAGTCTTTCAAGGGGTTTCGAATGAAACTCAGAGCTGATACAATGCGTCTGAATCATATCCAGACTTATTTAACCCTTAACATAGTGATGTCTCCCAAGCCAGATCACAATGGGTAAAAAAAAATTGAATACTGGAATGTAAAACCAGAAGACCATAAGACGTAGGAGCAGAATTAGGCCACTCGGCCCATCGAGTCTGCTACGTCATTCAATCATAGCTGATTTTTTTCTTATCCCCATTCTCCTGCCTTTTTCACATTACTCCTGATCCCCTTATTAATCAAGAACCTATCTATCTCTGTCTTAAAGACACTCAGTGACCTGGCCTCCACAGCCTTCTGCAGCAAAGAGTTCCACAAATTCACAACTCTCTGGCTGAAGATGAAAAACCAAAAGATGAATAATAGTCTGGTCAGGAAGATAGTGGTTTTCAGCAGAAACTTGAAGCAGCTGTGAGGGTGCAGTGAAGTGGAATCCTTAGGAAGAGTATTTCTGAGTTTGAGGGCATGAATCGTTTAAGTCCCACCATTGATGGTGGAATATGAGAAAGGGGAAACCCAGGTTGGAAGAAGTGAAGGTGAGAACTGGGCACTGGGCTGGAGGAGCTTGCAGAGATGGGCTAGAGTTGGGCATTCAACAATTTGTAAACAAGGACAAAGATATTGGAATCAATGTGCTGAGGGATGGAGATCCAATGGAGGAATTTAGAAAATAGAATTCATTTTGAAATAGGATGTGGGTAGCGGAGTACTGGATAACTTACAGTTTGTGTGGGCTAGGTGAACCAATAGGTCATTGTGAAAGTTGAATCCAGATGTCATTAAAGTGTAGTGGAGCCATCATGCTGAGCGTGTGAGAACAATACTCTGATAGTGTAAAAAGTACTCTTAAAGAACTGCATATGAAATGTAACTAGTGTGAACATGGCACAGAGTGTTGAGTACACAGTGCCGAGTATATAATGCCTAGTATATAATGCTTAGTACATAGTGCCTAGTACTACTAGCATTGGAGGGAATGAGAAGTCAGGAAACTGATATGGGACCACTTGCTTTTCACAAATTTGAACTCAATATAGGTTCAATGTCAGCCAGGCAACTGGACAGGACAGGACCAGCTGGGCAGTTTTGGGCAATATCGGAAGGTTACTCCTGATGGAGATTGAGACACGCTGATGAATAATGTTGCCGACAGGCAGCATTTCATTGAAGAATAAGTGGTGGCCAAGGATGGAATATTGGGAATGGGAGGGAAAGAAAACATTGGTCAAGATGACTATGTTATAATCCATATTAATGGAATTACGAAAGAGTAATGTTGCAGAGGTAGACCACAGCAGAAAGGCAGTGGAGAAAGATGGGATGGATCAACCATACCAAAGAACATAGAGAGGTCAAGGAGAGACAGCAGAGATAATACAGACCGGACAATTATTATTCAAATTGATGAACATTTGTTGCTATACTTTAAACTTCAAACCAAGACCATTTACTTATTAGTGTCATACTAAGCTTACATTAACACTGTAATGAAGCTACTGTGAAAATTCCCTATTTGCCACATTCTAGTGCCTGTTCAAGTACAGTGAGGGAAAATTTAGCACGGCCAATACACCCTAACCAGCATGTCTTTTGGACTGTGGGAGAAAACCAGAGCATTCGGAGGAAACCCTCGCAGACACAGGAAGAACGTACAGACACCGCACAGACGGTCACCTCAGACAGGGATCGAACCCGGGTCTCTGGCGCTGTGAAGCAGCAATGCTAACCACAGTGCTACTCATATGTCTTCTGCTGGAACATATGTCTACTGCCAGAATATGAACACAATTTCAGGCTTTAATAGTTACAGCATTAGTTTCACATCTGGCAGTATTTCTTTAGGAAGAGATGGTTATCTTCCAATGGGCAATCATGACACAAGCTATCATGTATCTTTTATTCTCCCATTCTAAACCGTCATAGTTTGAACGCCAATGTTTCCAAGATGTAGCATTTCAGATTATGAATCAACAAATGTTGTTTGACTCTAATTCGTTATCTATATTGATTATTTTTAGATCACCTACTATCTGTGAACAAAGTCCAGTCGGCTGGAAGTACCAGCCTCGGCTCTCTCTCCTCTCTAATGGACAGTATTACACCAGAAGGTTCACCAAACAGCTTCTTGGAGGATAACACCCCAAACTGATCAATTACACTTGCTCTTTCCATGTGTCTTTTTATTATAGGAAGTTTTTTTTTATTTTTTATACTTTTTTGATGTGTGTTGTGCATAGGTTTTGTTGATTCAAAAGGGTTGCTTTGTTAGTAAGAAAAATCATTCCTAATTCTTAAACCTGTTTAAAATGGCCAATCCTTTTTATAGAGCTTTATGACCAATGTGTGCTTTTGTAACTTAACAGTCTGAAATTACTGTTGTAAATATACTTTTCCCCTTTTTACAATTCATATATTTTGAGTGAGTTTGTTATTTGGATTTTTTTGCTAAGTTATTTTGCTTTTTACAATAAAGTTATTGTTATAAAATATTTCAAATGTTGCATTATTAAGAGAAACTACTGGCTCAATCAGTTTTTTTTATAAAGTTAAAAGTTAAAGATTATTAGTGTCACAAGTAAAGTTTACATTAACACTGCAATGAAGTTACTGTGAAATTCCCCTAGTCGGCACAGTCTGGTGCCTGTCCAGGTCAATGCATCTAACCAGCATGTCTTTCAGAATATGGGAGGAAACTGGATCATCTAGATGAAATCCACGCAGACACGAGGAGAACATGCAAACTCCACAAAACAGTGACCAAGCTGGAATACAAACCCAGGTCCCTGGCGCTATGAGGCAGAGTGCTAACCACTGTGCTACCATGCCACACACACACACTAAATGGATAGAGACTGGGACAAAAAGAAATTTATTTTTAAAAAGAATCAAACTGAGTAACATCAAGTTCTTCAATATCTATTCACTTAATATTGCTGTCCTGTATATCGATTGTTAGCTTACTGTTGCTGTCCTTTTCTCTACAAGCCTTTTGATAACCATAATCCTATCAGTGTATGGAGTGAGGCTCAAATCTTCACAATGGCCCATGTTGAGGTCTGCACGATGCCTCTTTAATTAATTGTTAACTGATTCCTGTCATTGCTCCTTTAGCTTATTGCTGCCACACTGAGTCAGGGTTCAGAGAGGTCTCAATAATCCCAATGTTCCACATTCACTCAAAAACACTAAATTCAAAATCTAATCACTGGAATCCAAAATGTCAAACTGAGAATTTGTTTCAATTCTGTTTTATTGCTTCTTTTTAGTAACAGTTCACTATTTAGTTAACTGAAAGCACAGATTCCCTAAATGCCCAAGGGTGAAATTAAGACCAATTTCCAAATCTAACACATTAATAGGCTCTGAACTTCACGAGCCTCTACCACCACCATTAATATTCCCTTTGTTTATTTTGTCTGTGTCAGTCCTGTCACTTATATCACTCTCTCTCCTTCCCCCTCACGGTATAAGTCTTGTCTGATTTTCCTTGCCTTCAGCTCTGATAAAGAGTCACCCAGACTCGAAACGTTGGCTCAATTCTCTCTCCACGGATGCAGTCAGATTTACTGAGATTTTCCAGCATTTTCTGTTTTGGCATCTGGGGATTCCTTCCCTATCTCTGGCCCTCTGTCCTCCAACAAGACTTTTAATATCAAACTCTGCTCTGTAGTAATCGCCACATCTTGATTTTGCTCATATTTTCTCACTAAATTCTTGGTGGCCACTCTATGGCTCTTGACTGTCCCCTTGGTTTGGCAGCTTGAAGGAATGGAGACAGAGTTACGGCATTTGGATTTTAAAGACCTTCTCTTCTCAATGAGTACAATTTTGCTGTCGTTTGGAATGCAAAAGTAATAATAAAGTACAGGGTCACATTGCGACTTGAGATTAGATCTGCTTCATTCTGCTAATGATCCCAATGTAACTGGAGAGCAATCAATTTCTAAGTAACAGCATGGAAATAATAGCAGTGACCTCTATCTAGCACAACCCTCTAAATCCCTCACTGGCACTTAGAACTCATCAATTCTATTTGTTTTCTCGTATGCATTTTGCTTCTGTTGATAGTACCATTATTTTTGTAGTTTTAAATTTCATTTATTTATGCTGCTGCTGGAAAAGGTAACTGCATAGGTGAATTCAATCACAACCTGATGTTCATCCACAGAGTTTTACAACCTTTAAAAAAAGCCCTTGTTAGATGCCCTGTGGAGCCCTGTAAACTTCCACTTCAGCCAACCTGTCGGGAGTCTAGTCTGACAATAGAAAAATAAATTGATATTATTGATTTCACTGTTACTATTAACATAAAGAGAAGAGATTTTGACTCGCCGCAAATTAGAAAATCCCACCCAACCTTTGTGTGGTCCACTGCCCACTCCCCCCAATTGTGGTGGGTGTAACAGCAAAAAAAATCCCTCCAAGGAGTGAATTTTAAAGTAGCAGTGTAACCTTGAGAAAACACACAATGCATAATCCTGTTACTTACAAGCAAAGGTGACCATCAAACCAGCTGGCTCATAAGACCTGGTCCACACCAGGATGGCCTGAGAAACAATATTAGACATTTCTACCTCCCCCTCACCTCGTATTTAATAGACCTCAATTAGATTCCTAATAAATCTATACTTCTCTGAAATAAATGGACCCAGGCCTTTGAGCTTGAGTAGCTGAGGTTCTTTATCTTAGGAATCATAGAAACATGGAAAATAGGGACAGGAATAGGCCATTCTGCTCTCTAAGCATGCTCCATCATTCAGTATAATTATGGCTAATCCTCTCAACACCATACTCCAGCATGCTCCCCATTCACTTTGGCAGTTTTAGAGTCCAGAATCAAGGATCAAAGAAAATTAGAGCGCAGGAACAGGCCCTTCGGCCCTCCAAGCCTGCACCAACCATGCGACCTGACTTATCTAAACCCCCTACCTTTCAGGGGACCATATCCCTCTATTCATGTATTTCTCCAGATGCCTCTTAGAAGTCACTATCATATCTGTTTCACTACCTCCCACAGCAACGAGTTCCAGGCACCCACCACATTCTGTGTACAAAATCTGCCTTGTACATCTCCTTTAAATCTTGCCCCTTTCACCTTTAATCTGTGCCCCCCTCGTAACTGACTCTTCCGCCCCGGGAAAAAGCTTCTGACTACCCACACTGCCCATGCCTCTCATTATCTTGTAGACTTCTACAACCTCTGTCGTTCCAGTCAGAACAAATCAAGTTTCTCCAACCTCTTGTCATATGTAACACCCTCCACACCAGGCAATATTCTGGTAAATATTTTTTGTACCCTATATTTCTGTTAGTGTGGCAATCAGAATTGAACACTATATTCCAAGTGTGGCCTAATTAAGGTTTTATAAAGCTGCAACATGATTTGTCAATTTTTAAACTCAATATCCCGGCCAATGAAGACAAGCATACTGTATGCCTTCCTGTCTACCTTCTCCACCTGCATTGCCACTTTCAGTGACTTGTGTACCTGTACGCCCAGATCCCTTTACCTATCAATACTCTGAAGAGTTCTGCCATTTAATGTATAATTCCTCTCTGTATTAGATCTTCCAAAATGCATTACTTCACATTTGTCCAAATTAAACGCCGTCTGTCATCCTCCCTTGCCTCTCTCAGTATCCTAGGGTATCTCCCATTAGGCCCTGGGGACTTGTCTACCTTAACATTTCTCAAGAATCCCAATACCTCCTCCTTTTTGTTTTCAACATGACTCAAACTATCTACACACTCTTTCCCACCAAGTCCTTCTCTTTGGTGAATACTGACACAAAGTACTCATTTAAAACCTTACCGATTTCTTCTGGCTCCACGCAGATATCCACCCTTGGTCTTGAGTGGACCAACCCTCTCCCAGGCTAACCTCTTGCTCTTTGTTTATGTATTAAAAAGCCTTGGGATTTTCCTTAATCCTGTTGGCCAATGATTTTTCATGGCCCCTTTCAATCCTCCTTACTCCTTGCTTAAGTTTCTTTCTACTTCCCTTGTATTCCACACTTGCTTCGTGTGTTCCTAGCCTCCTAGCTTTGACAAATGCTTCCATTTTCTCTTTGACCAAACTCACAATATCTTTTATTATCCAAGGTTCTCAAAACTTCCTTCATCTTTACAGGAATGTGCCAGACCTGAATCTCTATCAACTTACAGTTGAAAGCTTCCCACATGCCAAATATTGATTTGCCCTCAAACATCTGCCCCTCGTATACATTTTTCAGTTCCTGCCTAATACTGTTGTAATTAGCCTTCCCCCTATTTAGCACCTTAACTTGAGGACTATAGTTATCTTTATCCATCAGCACCTTAACACTTACTGAATTATGATCACTGTTCCCAAACTGCTCCCCTACTGAAAATTGATCACCTGGCCAGGCTTATTCCCCAATACCAGGTCCAGTATGGCCCCTTCCCTTATTGGACTATCTACATACTGTTTCAGGAAGTCCTCCTGAATGCTCCTTACAAACTCTGCCCATCCATGCCCCCAGCACTAAATGAATCCCAGTCAATATAAGGGGAAGTTAAAATCTCCCACCACAACAAACCTGTTATTTTTACACCTTGCTAAAATCTGCCTCCATATCTTTCTTGTAGTTCACTACTGGAGCTCTTCTAAGGCCCCTATATCACTCAATGTGCGTGGGAACCAAAACTTCAGTACACTGAAGGTAGTCTGACCAATAAAACACTGATACATGGACAAGGGTAAAATTCCATGGACAACAATAGCATCATATGAACATCCACATTTTTTAATGAAAATTGGCAAACGAGGCAGATGAATTACAGAATAGAATCATAGAATCCCTACAGTGCAAAAGGATACTAATCGGCTCATTGAGTCTGCACTGACCACAATCCCACCCAGTCCTTATTCCCACAACCCTACATGTTTTCCCTGCTAATCCCACAACACTGGGGGCAATCCACCTAAACCGCACATTTTTGGATCGAAAATGACAAAAAAAACCAAGTCATAAGATTACGTGATTCTGCTTAAAAAAAAGACCTTTCCTCGTACTGTGATGAATTTTGAAAGAAGCATTGCAGAGGATGTGTTAAAATGCAAACTCTATCTAACACTCCCAAGAATTGAGCTGGCTGGAAAGCTGTGCAATTGGTGACCCTTGCCCTTTAACCTCTATCAAAGCTAGTGCTGTGGTAGTTATGGAAGGCAGCTGGTGTTCCAATGTCACAGAAGCATGTGTTAACTTGACCTAAGATTACTGGGACTGAAGGTGGACAGTGCTTGATACCTTTCTCTGCGAATTCACACGAGATCATCTTTCTGTGAAAAATAAGGGCCTTGAATCCCTCACAGCAAAACTCTCGGTCTCTGCAATTTATTACATTTTGGCAGAAACACTGGATACAAGGCTAGACTACATCACCAATTTGCCTTTCATGTAAAGAATATTGATGGATCAGCTGTACCAATGCCCTAAGTCGCATCAAGTCCCATTCACCACTCAGGCCTTATGCTCATTCACCAACCTTAATCCCTGGTTAATTAGTGCTTCCATTTTTAAATTCTCAATCTGGTTTCCAAACCACTCCATGGCCTCACCTCTCCCTATTTCTGTGATTTCCCGACACACAAAAATATTTGTATTCCTCTAATTTTGTCTCCTTTGAGTATTCCAGATATTAATTTTTCCACCATTGACATCCTGCCAAGGTTTTAAGCCCCAAGATACCCTCTTAAAGTTCTCTCTTTTTCATCTTTTAAGATGCTCCATAACGCTTGGAGCAAACTACTGGCTTTCTTCTCTAACATCTATTAATGTGATCCAGTGTCAGATTTTGCTTTATAACTAGTATCTCTAGTGAAGTACCAAGGAATGGTTTGTAACATTAGAGGCACGAGCTGTTATGTTTCAGGATTTTGCATTTTTTTTAGCATTTACAGTTTTCCTCATAAGTAAAAATGTATCAATGTGAATGTCTGAACATGTTATGTTTGGAGAAAAGATTTAAAGTTCCATAATTATAATCCAGAGATGTTTCATGATCATTATAGATACATACACGAAAAAAACTCAGAAGCCATTCAATAAGATCATCATAGAATCCTTACAGTGCAGGAAGAGGCCATTTGGCCCATCAAGTTTGCACTGACAACAATCCCACCCAGGTTCTATTCCTGTAACCCCACTTATTTTCCCAATTAATCCGCTTAACACTTGGGTCAATTCAGCATGGCCAATCAACGTAACCAACACATCTTTGGATGTGCGTAGTTAGGATCATGGGTGATCTTCTTTTGTCTTTACCCCACTTTCCTCCCTGTCGCCCATAATACTTGATTCTCTTGTAGACGAGAATACTGTTCACCTCAGCCTTGAACACATTCAATGATACAGCTTCCACTGCTTTGGAAGAGAATTCCAAAATCTAACAACCCTCTGAGAGAAGAAGTTCCTCCTCATCACCATCTTAAATGGGTAAGCCTTTATTATGAAAATGTGCCCCTGCATTCTGGATTCCTCAACAAGGGAAACATCTTTTCAGTGTCCACCCTGTCAACCTCCCTTAGAATCTTCACATTTCAATAAGATTATCTCTCATCTTTCTAATCTCTCAGTGAATTCCAGCACAACTTGCTCAATCTTTTCTCATAAGGCAATTTACTCAGTGAACCTTCTCAGAACTGTACTGAATGCAGAGTGACCAAATTGTCCCCAATACTCTCAATGCTATCTCGCCAGCGTCTCATACAGTTGCAGCAAAACTTCCTTACTTTTTAATATTCCAACCCCCCTTACAAAAAAGGAAAACAGTCCATTTGCCTTTCTAACAACTTGTTGCAACCTCCACACTAATCTTTTGTAATTCATGTACAAGCAAATCCCTCCATATACAGTTTAAAACAGTATTTCAAAGTTCCCCTCTGTTTAAATAATATCTGCTTTTCTGTTCATCCTGCCAAAGTGACAACCTCCCATTAAACACCCACCTGGATGGGTGCAGCTCAAAGAACATTCAAGAACTTCAACACCATCCAAGACAAAGCAGCCACTTGATTGGCATCCCATCCACAAATATTCAATCCCTCCACCACCAACACTCAGTAGCAGCAGCGTGTAGTGTCTACAAGATGCACTGCAGCAATTCATCAAAGGTCCTTAGGCAGTACCTTTAAAAGCCATGATCACTTCCATCTAGAAGGACAAGGGCAGCAGACACATTGGAACACCATCACCTGCAAGTTCCCCTCCAAACCATTCACTATCCTGACTTGGAAATCTATTGCCATTCTTTCGCAGTCTCTGGGTCAAAATCCTGGAATCCCCTCCCTAACCACATTGTGGATTAACCCACAGCATGTGGACTGCAGTGATTCAAGAAGGCAGCTCTTACTCGAGGGCAACTAGGGATGGGTAGTAAATATTGGCCAGCCTGCGACATCCATGTCCCAGGAGGATTGGACTATAAGCTGTCAACACAAACTGCTACCCATCACCACCAAGCATTTTTGCTCAGAGAACAACACTGGCCTCAAATCCGTACTGATAACAATAGTTGTGGATACTGAGAGGAAGCCCAAGACAAGACACAGGTTAACCTCTGTGTTACAACAGGGGGGATGATTTTTCCCTCTGCATGGTTTTGGAACCCCCCCTCCCCTCCCCAAAAGGATACCTCGCCTCATAATCTTAAGTAAGTGTGCATGAGATAGTAAAAAGCTACTGGTTTTGGTAAATTAAAGCAGGGTCTGGTGCTCTGGACGATAGTTTACTGACATGTTTGCCTGACATTCACCCGGGATCAAAGGAGAATACCATTCGCTGAGCCTCACCCACCCCCTGAATCGGGGCAGGCGTGCCGGTAAAATTCTGGTGTCTCTATCCACGAACAATTAACAGGTCTTTATTTTAAAACTGGTGACAGCCTTATTAAAACAATTAACAAACTGAATAAACTCTCCAATAGAATGCTGTTCCAATTACGACAGTCACTCAGGAATAATGAAATAAATCATTACAAAATATAGTCACCCTCAATAATATAACGTGTCTGTTGGAAATATAAACTTTCTTCTGATCTTTCGGTCTGGAACATTGAGTTGCTTTCTCCTTCTATTCAAATGGTGAATTGATAACACTCTAATTTGAATTCAATTGGTTGTGGCTCCTTGAGTGCTTGTTTTAAAATCATTGGTCCAATTCAAAAGCCTGTTTTGCTGTGTGGTACTTTGGCTGCTGCCCTGGACACAAGTGTTGCGAAGTTGGTTTCTGCAGCCTGTTTTCTGCAGTTTAAAATCCCAACACAAAGACACAGCATTTTAAAGAGAAAATACGAGATGATTATTTCTTTGGTTTCATCATTTTTTTTCAATATGCACACTTGTCAAACACCAGATTTTTAACCTTATATCCGCAACTTCATAACACCTGTTCCTTATCACTGCAGTAGCCTTGCTCAGCAACACATCTCTTCATTGTCTCAATTGTTACAGCACATTACTGTGAGGAGAATTTTAATTCTGTGTAGAACATCTTAATTAAATTATAACTCTTAAGTGTAATTAATTTCTAAATCATTCCTGGAATAAATTCCTGAAACTTGATGAACTGTTAACTTCTGTCTATGAGTAGGTAGCGCCATTAAATCAGCCTGAATGATTCCTGGATTGGTCTCTGCTGGATTGGTCTCTGCTGCTGAGGTAGCGGTCTTTATAAATAATGCTAAATGACAGTAATTACAATCACATCAATGTTCATATCTCTTAATCTTAAATCTGTGACAATATCTTATGACAACATCCCTGCATCCAATCTGTCCAACCTTGTCAGAATTCTTTATATTTCAATTAGATCCCCTCTCATTCTTCTACATTCCAGTGAATACAAGCCAAGTCGACCCAATCTCTCCTCATATGACTTATCTTATAACTGCTCATTGAGAAGGATGCTCCGAGTACAAGATGTTTCCGGAACCTATATTGTAGTTGATTAATTTTTATGGACGTAGGTGATGAAAAGTTGGCTAGCCCGGTTTTTGAGACAGAGGGCTGTGATTTGTGACTGGAACAAAGTGGGCAACACGTAGAATGGTGCCTCCATCTCCTGTCTCTGTCTGCAGCACACCCCATGCTGCACTGTCCTGTGCAGCACTGCCAGAAGTCAATGTGCATCTTAGGAGATTGAATCATATTCTGAACAAACTGTGAACCACAGGCAGTCTTACTTTAGACATTGTCCCTATAAAAAAGTGCTGCAACAAAACACTGCAGGCTGTTTGATAATCACTTCAGAGGAAGTTGAAGGTTGATGTATCCCACCAGAAAAAGGGAGCTCTCCTCAGGGTCACATTCCCGGAGACACTGATTGGATAGGTGGAGGCCATGTTTCTGACAGAGGCAGAAAGCCCTCACAAAAGAACCTCAGAAGTGAATAGAAACGGAGAAGATAGGAGGAGTAGGCCATTCATCCCTTTGAACCTGCTCTGCCGTTCAATATGATCATAGCTAATCTGTTACCTCCATACCATATTGCTGTGCTTTCCCCGTATCCTCGAATGCTGCAAGGGTCATGTTGGAAAGAGGCAGAGGCAAAGCAGACACCCAGGACCTCCAGTAGATGCTGCACAACTCAATTTTGCACCCAATATCTACTTTGTTTATTAAATGCAACATTTGATTACATTTGTTATTTCGATCAACAGAGGATGGTTAAAATTTGATGCCAATAATTTGCAATAAGGAATAGACTAGGTTTGTACTATCTTATCCAGTTAGCAACAATCAGTACTCTCACACCAGGTTAAAGTCCAACAGGTTTATTTGGTAGCATGAGCTTTCAAAGAGCTGGCCCTTCATCAAGTGAATGATGATAAGGTTTACTGTATTCATCAAATTATTTTGATATGTGGCCATGAACTATGCGAATGCATTGGTTTGTGGGGCTGAAATTGACTCGAGGAGTCCTGGGTGGGTCAGGTCCCACGATGATATTCATGTTCTTCTTTATGTTATCTTCAGTTCCAGCTCCAAATCCCAGTCAACTCCACCTCTGTGTCCAAGTGAACACCAGTTCAGAGATCATTGAATCCCTACAAAAGAAGGCCATTTGGCCGATTGAGTCTGTACTGATCACAATCCCACCTAAGCCCAAGTCCCGTAACCCCATGTATTTAGCCTGCTAATCCCCTTGACACTAGAGACAAGTTAGCATGACCAGTCAACCTAACTGCACATCTTTGGACTGTTCCTCAAGTATGTCACACTCATTTCCAAGTTGGTACCAGCACTATATCAGTTTGAGGTTAGTTACACTTCCATTTGCAGGTCCGCATTCACCTCATGACCTGTTCCACCAGATGATTTTCAAGGATGTACCTTTCACGATATCAAGCTCTCCATTCTTAGATAATGGGACTATCAGTGAGCTACTAATTCTTAAGCTATTGCAATAGCTGAAGCATAATATTTGATATTGTGCCAGTTTTAATACTGTAGATGGAGCAGTTGTATCAGTTTTCTTGATGCATTTCTCAAAAACTAAAAATAAAGCACTATGTAAGGAAGGAAATCCTGCAATAAAAATCTTTACCATTATTAACATTTAGCAAGGAGTTCAAAAGTCTTAAATACAACTATGCTTTTGTCCTTTTAATTATTTTTCAAATTCTGTTTTATTGAGCCCAACTCACACAAGGTGTTTTAGTTACATTCACTTGGAGATGTTCAAATGATCTGATATCTTCCTGAATTTTATCGAGAAAAGTACCAGCCTCACTTTTGTTCTAATCTGGTGATTAGCTGTGCCAGGGACCATACCCAGGCAACTAAGCTGAAAATTACCCCCCATACAATTTGACTTTCACAAAGATTTACACTTTAAAACAATATTACAGGATGCTGAGTCAATATGAAAGACAGGGATTGCTCAGTACGGAATTACAATTTGGAATACTCTGATATTGGAACACTCCAAACATTCCCGTGCCTCAAGCTGGAAATAGAAACTGTAAAAAAATTCATATTTAAAATTATTCTTCAATAATTTCTTTTACATTTGTTGTTTGACATCAGTTCAGTGTCCATGCCTCTTGAAGTGAAGCTTGTATTTCTGAGAAATTCAAATGTGTTTTTATTTGACCAGAATCTTGGTCATGTAATAAATCCCAGAAAATGCATTGAGAATCCATGTCACATGTCATGAACTGCTACAATATCTTCTGATTTTTTTGATCAGCAGATTGATGCACATTTTATCAAACTCTAGTTCAAACTAAAGACTAACAGAATAATTTATTCCAAATATAACAAGTAAAATAAATATATTCTATAAAACAACACATTTACAATAGCTTCAATCTTTATTACTCTCTTAGAAATGCTAAAATAACATGTGCTTTGCTGCACTACCTCGCGATATAACTTTGACCTTACAAGAAGTCACTTCCTTTGTGCAAAAAAAGTCTTGTCACTGATCTTTCCTACTGGGGTCAGAATGACTGACAACCAGAATAAACTTTAACCTGATGTTGTGAGACTTCTTACTGTGATAACTAGACTAAATTCGGACACCAAGAGATAATTCAACATCCTTTGAAGATAGGCTGAATCAAAGAAGATTAAATTGCTACACTCCTCTTAATTACAAGAGGTTAACAGCCCTTCACAGTTTGTCAATTACATAAACTGTTTGTCCACACAAGTAGACTTATCATTTACAGAGAAGCTCAAAAGGCACTCTTAGCTGCTCTGTCTCTGACCGCGATGCTAGGGTGATCAAATTTAAATGGAGTTTATGTGGTTTGAATAATTGATCTGTTAGAAACATTGAATAACTTATAAGATGGTTCTCCATTCATGCAAATGAAAACATGCAGAGCAGGATCTTCCTGAACTTTATATGTTTCAACCTTTAAGATTTTTTTAAAGAAAGACTTCATTCAATTTGCAGGAACTGCAGTGATCCGAATCTTCCACGTGCCATGTTCAGCAAGAGAGAATCTGAATAAGAATCTAAAACCAATGTATTTTTTTGCCATATTTGTAATTGCAATCTGTGATTGTAAGCAAAGCTATAACACAGATTGGATAAGTTGAAGGCTTTCTGTTCTGCATTTGTGACCCCTAGATTCCTATAAAAAGATGATTAATTTTAAAATTATTCAGCTTGTTTGACACTGTAGCTGGCAATTGCATACATCCTCAAGCCAACATGAGGCCCAGAGTGAATCCTGTTCACAGTTTGGGGACAGAAGAAGGGAAAAAAAAAGCAAAGTGCTTTTCATGATCACCAGATGTCTCAAAGCACTTTACAACCAATGAAGTACTCTTGAAATAGAATCATAGAATCCTACAATACAGAAAGAGGCCATTTGGCCCATTGAGACTATACTGACCACAATCCCACCCAGGATCGATTCCCGTAACCATTCACCATGCAATTCCCCTGACACCAGGGTCAATATAGCATGGCTAATCAACCTACGATTGCGCATATCGATGGCTACCATTGACACTGCAAACTGCTGGCTCCAAGTGGACAGGATCTCCAAGAAGATGGCGCATATTGCTGGCTACAATCAATCAAATCTTTGGACTGTGGGAGGAACCTGGAGCACCCAGAGGGAACCCATGCAGACATGGGGACAACATGCAGACTGTGCATAGACAGTGACCCAAGACCAGACTTGAGGTAACAGCACTAACTTCTGGGGCATCATAGTCAATGTTGTAATGCAGATTTACTTGTGTTTGCCCTTTGTCCATCTCGCAAATATAAGGGCACCGGGGTAAAATCTTGGAGTAAGCAAACCGGTCAAAATTATGAGAATTAACAGGTAAAACATTGGCACCCCAGATGGTCCTTCGATGAGAAGTGATATGTTGCTCTGAAGTTGAAGCTTTAATCCAGTATTGTCCAACACTCTGTCTGAGCCTGAATTAAGAGGGCAGGTGCCCCACGTGACAGCCAGTCTTAACTGAGCAAAGGACTAATACAGATTCGACCAGTAAATGGGGCCATAAACCCAATGTCTGTAACACAAGGTGGACAAACTGTTTAGTTAGAACTGGGATAAATAAGAGAATTTGGGTAAAATCTACAGGAGGCAATTTAGTGAAAACCAGATCCATGCCTCGAGCCCTTACCCATATCCATGTGACAAATCCTGAAAGGAAATAATTATGAACCAAAATCTCGAGATGTAGCCAGGAATTTCTCCATGTCATGTTGCTTTTCTTTAATTCATGGCACATCTGTGTCACCGGCTGGGCCAGCATTTATTGCCCAACCCTAGTTGCCTGAAGGCAGTTGAGAGACAACCACATTGCTGTGGTTCTGGAGTCACCTGTAGGCCAGACCAGATAAGTACAGCAGATTTCCTTCCCTAAAGGGCATTAATGAATTGAATGGGTTTTTCCAACAATCGACAATGGTTTCATGGCCATGAGTAGATTCTTAATTCCAGATTTTTTTTTATTGAATTCAAATTCTACCATCTGCTGTTATGGGATTCGAACCCGGGTCCCTCAGAACGTTAACTGAGCTTTTGGATTAATAATCTAGCGATAATACCACTGGATCATCACTTCCCCAGTGTTTCCTTCCTAGTTGTAGCATACCTTTTCCCTATGTCTGTGAGTGACCTTGAAGTGTAATAAACTGATCTCTGTTTACCATCTCTCTGGACATGAAACTATTCCACTCAGACCTGTAGGTCACACTACTGTGCACAGTAGCCCCTGGGTTGAAATGTGCTAGTTTCACCAGAACCGATAAAGGGTCATCCAGCTGACACAAAGCTCTGGTGAAGGGTCATCTAATCTCAAAATGCTGGCACTATTCTCTCTCCACAGATGCTGTCAGACTTGTTGAGTTTCCCCAACATTTTGTTTTTGTTTCAGATTTCAGCATCTGCAGTATTTTGCCTTCATCAGGACTGCTATTATTGCCTTATAATTTAAATTGAATATTTTATTAATGACTCATCACAAAACAGTAAAATCAACAGTTCTAATGAAAGGTCACAGAGCTGAAACATTTCTCTGTCCACAGGCGCTGCCCAATCTGCTGCGTACTTCCAACATTTTCTGGTTTTTATTACACCGATATTGGATTCCAGATTGAACAATCTGGAAATGTTTCACCTGCATCTTTTCCCCAGCAGAATCTTTTCCAGACACAGCATTTTCTTCTACACATTCACCAAACTCCTACCACACTGCAGATGGTTTCTGATGCACTTCTGTCCATTTGATGGTTTACAAATTAATTCTGAAAGTATTGTAAAGATTCAACAATAAAGCCACTGTTTAATCAGTTTTGAATCGATAAAAGAAAGATCTGGAAATGTAGGAAGGATGTAATTGCACTGGAGAGATTCACCAGGATGTTGCCTGGGATGAAATATTTAAGTTATGAAGAGGGGTTGGATAGGCTTGGGTTGTTTTCTTTGAGCAGAAAAGACCAAGAGGCCACCTGATTGAGGGTACGAGATGTTGAGAGACACAGACAAGAGTCAATAAGGAGCAGCTGTTTCCCTTAGTTAAAGAGTCAGTCACGAGGGGACACAGGTTCAAAATGTGGGGCAGGAGGCTTGGAGGGGATGTGAGGAAAACCTTTTTTACTCAGAGGGTCTGGAACGTGCTGTCTGGGAGGGTTGTGCAGGCAGGATGCCTCACACCCTTTAAAAAGGTATCTGGATGAGCACCTGGTACATCATAACATTCAGGGCTGTGGGCCAAATGCTGGGAAAGGGGATTAGGTGAGAGTTCAGGTATTTATAATGTGTCAGTGTGGACTCAATGGGCTGAAGGGCCTTTTCTGCCCTATGTTTCTATGATCCTATGTATTACAATACTCCTGTTCTGACAGGAGGTATTTTACAGTGATAATGATAAAGTGAATACTTCAATGCATTTTATCCAGAGTATTCATTGCTACACAATTGCTCCTTCCTTTGAGTAGGGAGGGAAAGTTATACTCACAGTAAAGGATGTTAGTTTGAGGAATACGAATGCTCATCTACTATTGCTTCCAATTACCATCATCACGTTCAACAGGTAGACATAAGCAGTGCTCGGTACCAAGTACAACACTTCTTCCAGAGCACAAACCAAAAGCACCAAAGTCTTCAGAAAAGCAACTCCACCTTCACAGAAATTCTGTGGTCACCAAGAATTGCTAATTTGTGACAACCTATTAGCATCATGGACTCACACATAAGAGTGGCAATTTTGTTTTGTTTAGAAGTGTCCAAATTACTAACCAAAGATATGTTCAAAGCCTGTGTCTCCAATAAAGGGTAGTGGATGGAATATTGCCACTTTTCTGGCAGCTCTTATCTTGAGTGGAAGAGCTAGGGTGAAGCCCCTTGGCAGGATTGGGCAGGTTTCCCTGCTGTGCTTTTAAACCTACGGGTAAAAAAACTGGGGGCAGATCTCAAGACATAACACTGGTGGGCGCCACAAAACTACAAAGGTATTTGAAGGCAGTCCAACAGGAAAGAATATAAATCACCCCCACCATGGAACTTCCCCCCCACTGGAATGGGACCCACAGCTCATAGAACATTTCCTGCAGCACTGCCCCTTGGCATAGTCTAGGCATAACCCTCACACCCCCAGGGTCTGTACTCACCCACGTATCTCTGGTGGGTTCTTCCTCGCCAGCACCATGTGACCTGTATGATTGCACACCAACATGAACAGACAATTTAACATGGGGAGAACCATCAAGCGTAAAGGCCTAATAATTATAGAAATATCGGCTTTAATGTGGGATTCCCATTACATCATTGACAATGGATGGGGTCAATTGATCGGTGTAAAAGCTGTTTTGGGATTCCCATATGATTTTCTACCCCAACTGCCTTTTTCAAGCACATGTAATGAAAGCACTACTGCAGAGGAAGACTTTGCCCAACTGAAGAACCATGCAATATTATAAATTGTAAGTCATGTAGATGTGGCATTACTTACATTCCAACACGGTCTAGCTTCAGGTTTTACATTTAACAATTTGCAGGTGTTCACAAAACAGGGTTTGCGAACATCTGACTTTCTTATCTTCCTTTGGGTCCTCATCATATTTTCCCCTGTATTTGTTGCTACCAGGCTTGGTTGTTCTTTATCTGCTAATTCAGGCCATCTAAGTATTACAGAGGTCACTAGGTTAGCTGTTCACCCAAGTAAACAGTCTTTGTTAATATAAACATGTTCTTTTCCCCTGATTGCAGTATTTTACTTAAACTTTCTGACTGTTTTGCAGAGATTCCCTATTCCCTTGTGATGAGACATTTAATCTTTATGGAAATCCTTTAATAATCCATGCTCGCTATTTGCCCTAAGAAATTGTTATAATAAATCATATTAATTACTTCCCTCAAATACTCCCTTTGTGTTTTGAATCTTGAAAAAATCAGTCCTATAAAAATATAGGTAGGTAATGTGGATACAGATGTGAACAGAGCAGCACCAAACAGCTGTCTAAGACACAACATCTGTGATGAAGCCACATGGATTTGAATCTTCTGGTTTAATACCTTGTACAAAGCCTTCAAATATTCCTTCATTCTCAGTACCTCAGTCACCACTAATGAAAAGCTTTCTAAAGAAGATGGGTCTTGCTCTGGAAAGAATAGACATTGTCTCATTTAAACTCATTAATGACCATCCTTCATTCAACAAACTCAGCAATGGAATTCAAATCAACAGCTGCAGCTGTGTAAGAATTTGGGAATAGAAGGATATTCTTTCCAACTCCCTGAATGCTGTTTCATCAACATCACTCATGTCTCAAATCGTAATTACCAGCTCTTGGGCAGACTCCATCTGCTGACATGTCCTCATCTCTTGACAGATGTGCCTGTTAGTGGCCCTCAGGAGGGCTTTGATCCTTGACATTTTCCAGGTTCTATATGTCCATGCATTCGACCTTCTGGCTAATGAGGATATGAGACATTTAAAATGGAAAATTCACAACTCAGCCAGGTCATCGAGAGGAGGAGGCAGGGACATCTTAGTTCACAACTTAAAGAAATTTTAAATGGAACCCTTCAACAAGATTTAGGTTTTGAATTTATATATTCAAGAGTCTAAAGTTTTTTAAAAGTTTATTAGTCACAAGTAGGCTTTCATTAATACTACAATGAAGTTACTGTGAAAATTCCCTCATCACCACATTCAGGCATCTGTTTGGATACACTGAGGAAGAATTCAGCATGGTCAATGCACCTAACCAGCACGTCTTTCAGACAGTGGGAATTAAACCCATGCATTAAAGACATATAAAGCTCCTGGGCCTGATGGCATTTACCCCAGGGTGCTAAGGGAGTTGAGGGAAGACTTGGCTGGGCCTCTGACGCAAATCTTTGTCTCTTCCTTGGACACAGGTGAGGTCCCAGAGGACTGGAGGATAGCAAACGTAGTACCGTTGTTTAAAAAAGGTCAGAGGGATCACCCAGGGAACTATAGGCCGGTGAGCTTGACTTCAGTTATAGGTAAGCTAATGGAGAGGATCCTTAGGGACAGGATGTATGAGCATCTGGAGCGCTGCGATCTGATCAGGGATACGCAGCATGGCTTCGTCAAGGGGAAGTCTTGTCTTACGAATCTAGTGGAATTTTTTGAAGAAGTGACAAAAACAGTTGATGAAGGACAGGCTGTTGATGTTGTCTACATGGATTTCAGTAAGGAGTTTGACAAGGTTCCTCATGGTAGGCTGATAGAGAAGGTGAAGGAGCATGGGATACAGGGCCGGGTATGTAGATGGGTCGAGAACTGGCTCGGGAGGAGGAGACAGAGGGTAGTAGTGGAAGGCTCTTTTTCCGGCTGGAAGCCTGTCACTAGTGGAGTGCCACAAGGCTCAGTACTAGGTCCTCTTCTATTTGTGGTCTACATAAACGACTTGGAAGTAGGGGTAGGTGGTGAGATCAGCAAATTTGCTGATGACACCAAGATGCTTGGATTGGCGGGTACAGAAGAGCAGTGTCAGGCAATACAACAGGACATAGACAGGTTGGTAGACTGGGCAGATAGATGGCAAATGGAATTTAATCCGGATAAATGCGAGGTGATGCATTTTGGCCGGAAAAATGTAGAAGAGAGTTATAGGATAAAAGGTAAAACTATACGGAGCATAGAGACGCAGAGAGACTTGGGGGTGCAGGTTCACAAGTCTCTGAAGGTGTCCTCACAGGTGGAGAAGGTGATAAAGAAGGCGTATAGTATGTTAGCTTTCATAGAAAAGGGTATAGAATACAAGAGTAGGAGTTTGATGTTGCAGTTGTATAGAACTTTGGTTAGGCCTCACTTGGAATACTGCGCCCAGTTCTGGTCTCCGTACTATCGGAAGGATGTGGAGTCCTTGGAGAGAGTGCAGAGGAGGTTTACCAGGATGCTGCCTGGTATGGAAGGACTGTCTTATGAGGAACGATTAGATAGACTGGGGTTGTTTTCCCTTGAAAGACGTCGGCTTAGAGAGGATCTCATAGAGGTGTATAAGATTATAAGGGGTATAGATAGAGTAAATGGAGGTAAACTTTTTCCACCTTTAGAAATGGATAGGACGAGGGGTCATGGCCATAGGGTGAGGGGGGCTATGTATAGGACGAATATTAGAGGGCAGTTTTTCACACAAAGGGTAGTGGGGGTGTGGAATGCACTGCCGAGTAAGGTGGTGGGAGCAGGCACGCTGGGGCTGTTTAAGGGTCTCTTGGACAACCACATGAGCGGTATGCAGATAGAGGGATATATTAGGACTGTTTAACTACGGCTTTTTTCCACAGGTAATTCGGTCCATACTTTGAGCGTGCATTCGGCAGGTGGTGCGGGTACAGCTCTTGGATGTTGATTCATGGGTTGCCTGGTACCTCATGTCGTAAATGAGTGCTTTATGTGGACCATCTGAAGGGCACCATGACAGCTCAGAGACTATCGATGTGGCTGTGCAGACACTTGGAATTGGGCCGGTGTCTGCGGGAGTTTGCGCGTTCTCCCCGTGGTTGCGTGGGTTTTCTCCGGGCACTCCGGTTTCCTCCCACAACCCAAAAATTCGCTCTTAGGCTGATTGGGAAACAAATTGTCCCTATGGTGAAAATTTTCCATATTAGGAATAATATATATATTATTATATAGGAATATTAAAATAGGATAATGTATTTGCTACTATATAGTATGACGGCGGCGCGGGCTCGTTGGGCCGAGGGGCCTGTTTCCCGTGCTGTGTTGCTTAAATTAAATAAATTAAACACGGGAAGAATATGCAAACTCCACACAGACAGTCACCCAAGCCAGGAATCGAACCCAGGTCTCTGGTGCTGTGAGGCAGCAGTGCTAAGCATTGTGCCACCATCTAATGCTTTTCTTTAGCACCTACTTAGTCTATCTAAAGAAGTGGGCTGAATGAATTTAGCAGTGGGGACCTAAGCCTGTGTAGGTTGCCGGCCATTTCTTTGATAAATGAGCATATGCTTTGTGCTTTATGTGCAAAATATGAGCACAACACACACTGAATTTTCAATATATTTATTAATACCACTGTCACATACTGTGAATCAGGCTTGTGTGTAAGAATATGGGTGTGACTGCTTTAACTGAACTGAAGACAGTTGAGACTAAGGGTCAAAACATTAATTGGTGGAAAGGCAAGTGGTTACAGTGGAAACGGACAGGACTGAAATGGAGAGTTGGGGAGTAGAATGAGTAGGAATTTACATTCAGCAGATAAGGGAGGTGGTTTAAATTTGTTATATTTTAAAAGTAACATATACAATTAGAAGATGGTAACTGAGTGAGGAAAATGATAAGTTTACTTTGTAATAGTAGCCATTAAATAACATTATCAACCACAACCAAGATAAATGGTGGAGAGGCTCGATGGGCTAAATGGCCTATTCCTGCTTCTATTTTCTGTTTCCATGTTTCTATGAAGGTTGGTAAACAATTGGAAGAAGTTCTTAAAACTATAGGAATAATAGATTGGAAAATCTAACACAGTTAAACAGAAATTGAAGACTATTTGCCTATGAGATATTGACCACAATACGTATGTTGGAGACAGACTTATGAAAACTACCTGCTGTTACTCTGAGAAAGGTGGTTTTGTCTGCAGATTTCTTGGGGCAAGCTGTGGTTTCTCAGTATTTTTTCTTTATTATTTTATGGATGTGGGTGTTGCTGGATGGGCCAGCATTTATTGCCCATCCTCAAGTGCCCTTAAGGGGCAGTTAAAAATAAACTAAATTGCTGTGGAGCTGGAACATAGGCCAGACTGGGTAATTATGGCAGGTTTCCTTCCTTAAAGGACATTAGTGAAACATGTGGGTTTTTCCGACAATCGACAATGGTTTCAGTGTCATCGTTATTCTTCTGATTTCAGATCCTTTTCATTGGATTCAAATTTCACTATTTGCCATGGGATTTAAACAAAGAACAGGCCCTTCAGCCCTTCCAAACCTGCACCAACCATGCTGCCCAACTTAACTAAAACATTCTACCATTCAGTTCAAACCCAGATCCTCAGAGCATTACACTGGGTCTCTGGGCTACTAGTCCACTAATAATACCATTACGCCAACACCTTGATTAGGTATTAAATGAGAGGGGATGAAAATCCTGTGTGAAATTGCCCTGCAGCAAAAGAGCATTTTGTAGTAAGATGACTGGAATTTTAATAGATTAAAAATCTATGAAGACTGTTGCCATCAAAAATGTGTGTACCTCTATGTTTAGCCAAAATATTGTGGGAAATGTTTATAGAAGTACTGTTAACTAAGATGTTCATGTGTCTTCAAGTGCTACTTTCTTTTCTCCCCCTTTATTTTGTCTTCACAAATGGTCCTCCCCATTTCAGCTTCCCCCCTCATAACACACAAATTGTAAATCATTGTGGTAGCTTGTTCAAGTTTCACTTTGCAATATGGGCACAGCTTGGCATTTACCATCTGCTGTGTGATAACACGTTCCAATGCCTTGACCAGTGAATCAGAATTCATATCTTTCATGTTCATTGCACATATTTTTCATAGCACCTGTTCCAAACCAGAGGACAATTTCAAGTTCTAATGAATCGTCGATGTAGAATATTTGAATTTGCTCTTGTTTTGAATGTTGCATGCTCTCATTGACAAAGGTCAACCATAGCTCTTCACAAATTCTAAAAACATGTCAATGTCTCAACAATTACATTGTTAAAGGAAACAGCTGATGGGTATTTGTGCCCATGTCCATCGGGATACCCAGTGCAGAGTGGGGGGTACAGGAAAGAGGAGGACCTCCTCGCAGGCCTGCTCTTGGATCTGGCCAAGGTGATTAACAATAGGTCCAGGCACGGGCAGTTGGGGGCGGGGGGGAGGTCATCATACTGACTCTCTGCCCCGCTATGTAGCTTTATTCATGGCTGGGTGGCCTTGGAGAGGGAAGTCATGGTGTCCACTGGCACACTCTAGGCCTCTGTGACTGATTGGCACTAAAACGATTGGGGTGATCTTCACCCCTGGAAATTATATTTTGGCTTAGTTAAGCTTCCTTTGATGTTTTGTTTTAGTTACAATTCCCCAACAGGAGCTGTAATCCTTTTTTAATTTGTTTATTTTATTGATCATTGATTCTATTCAAAAGAGGGTATCAGTAAGGGGTAACTGGGACACCGGGTGAATGGGAACAGTGTGGCCATTGAATAAAGTCAATAAAACAGCTCAGCAAGATAAGGTTCTGCATTTTCACTCAAAACCTGAATCAACCAGTGTGCATTCAGTTAACAGGATTCTGATCATTCACAGCAAGGCAACATTATATAAAAACTTTGAGCTGTGATACACTAACTGATTAGCAACTAAATTTTAACAACCTTCATTGGCATCATTGATGTATTTCTTTTGCAGCCTCTACAGGTTGGATTTTATGGAGAGTGAGGGTTTGCCTCCAAGGTTGGGTCATAATAGTTTGCTACGGGTGATCTTATTGAGCTCAATGTAGAACAGCCATCCCTCAGCGGAAGGAAGATCTCCCCCCAACACCAAAAGCTGCCAAGACCAATTGGCCAACAGCTCCAGAAACATCGCAACTCACTAGTGGACACTGCTGGATTACGAACTGTCCTTTGGAGACAGCATAGATCTCATCTGATGCTGGTCCAGAACATGGGCAGCCTCTGGGTGGACAATAAAGGTCAGGTGTTGGAAATCTGTGTGAGGAAGGGAGGGTTACAAAAGGGCTGCACCATCTTGGTTAGGGATGACATTGAGGCCCACTTTCACCCTCTTTTCCCCATCAACCACATGACCATATGTGTGCAGCATAATATTCAGGCTCAACTGCCTGTCAAGTAGTTTTTTTTGGTAACACTGCACAATTGCCAATTCCAGATCCCACCCAATGACTGCCATAAAGGAAACCAGTATCTCAACATCATCACATCAGACTTTACACATGTACAGGTGGGTAGTAATCCCCATTTCCACAGGTCCTGGCAGCCATACTAAATAAACTTTAAAAAAAACAGCTCATTGATTATTATAGAACACAGAACAGTACAGACCCTTCTTATACTGAGGTGACCAGAACTGAACACAATATTCCGAATGTGGTCTCACCAATGTTCAGTATAGTTGCAGCAATAATCCCACAGCTCAAACTCAAATCTCCCGTTAATAAATGCTAACACACTATAAGCTTTCTTCACGGCTCTATCCACTTGAGTGGCAACCTTCAGAGATCTGTGGATATGAACCTCAAGATCTCTCTGTTCCTCCACATTCCTTGGAACGCTGCTGTTGACCCTGTAATCTGCATTCAAGTTTGTCCTACCAAAATAATTCACCTCACATTTATTAGGGTTAAACTCCATCTGCCATTTTTCGGCTCAGCTCTGCACGCATCAATGTCTCTTTGCAGCTTACAAGAGCCCTCCACCTCATCCACTACTCCACCAATCTTGGTGTCATCAGCAAATTTACTAACCCACCCTTCAGCCCCCTCCTCCAAGTCATTGATAAAAATCACAAAAAGCAGAGGACCCAGCACTGATCCCTCTGGTACACCACTGGTAAATTTTCCATCCACCATCAAGCTTTGTCTTTTATGAGACAGCCAATTACTTATCCAATCGGCCAAATTTCCTTCTATCCCACACATCCTTATCCCCTTCATGTGTCTGTCATGGGATTATTGGCAATAATCCCATGGTCTAACAATACCCAAATGCATTCAGTTCAAATTCCATTTGAATAAAGCTGGTTCCCCTTGTGGGATTGTCTCAAGGGAAAAAAAAAGACTAGGAATCTTCCTAATCTGAGATTAGGAAGTTCACCAATCTCCTCCAGGGAGGAATGCTGTTCTAATCCATGTGTTTGACATTTAATTCCTCAGAATAGGCTGAGGAACCCACTCAGTTGCATAGTTAAACACCAAGAATGCCATTCACTACCAGAAATACCCAAGAACAGCAACAAAAGCAGCATGGCTAACATTTCAAGAACAAAATTAATTAATCTACTGTTAGGGGCCTGTTTAGAAACGCCGAGTTATATTTTGAAGGTTGACTCAACTTCAACCTTTTTTGATTTTGTTTTTAGTGTGAAGATAAAATGTTTCACTCCTGATGTGATTCTATTGACCCACTAGGAAGCTTTTACCAAAACAACATTTTTTAATAGTACAGGTTAACTATAAACAAAACAATTGGAGTTCCATTTTCTAATTGAAATACTTAAACATGACATAATTATTAACATCTACCCTATCTCTAATAGTTCCAATTCAATATTCCTCATAGATTTAAATCTCACATGAAAATCAGTAAGCAAACAACAGCTTATATGCTGGAATGCAGGATGCTAGTCTTCAAACCTCCAGAACATTCCTGGAGTGAGATACCTACTTTTTAGCAGGTTGCAGACTTCAATATCCAGAGAGAAAGGGAAGGGGGGTTGTGGGGGGAGGGGAATTGAAGCTGCTAGTGCTTTCAAATCCAAGCAGAAACTGCCTGCTTTTCCCCTCTGCAAACCTAGCTCCTCCCATTTATACATGACATGCTCTTGTCAAGTTTAAGTTTATTTATTAGTGTCACAAGTTGGCTTACATTAACATTGCAATAAAATTACTGTCAAAATCCCCTAGCTGCCACACTCTGGTGCCTGTTCAGGTACACTGAGGGAGAAAAAAGCATGGCTGAAACACCTAACCAGCAAGTCTTTGGACTATGGGAGGAAACTGAAACACCTGGAGGAAACCCTTGTAGACACAGGGAGAATGTTCAGACACTGCACAGACAGTGACCTAAGCCAGGAATCAAATCTGGGTCCCTGGTTCTGTGAGGCAACAGTGCTAATCACTGTGCCATCGTGCTGCCTCCAATTAACCTAAATGAACCCCATTCTGAAACCTCAGGGGGCAACCCAAAAAATAAAACTGCATTAGCTCAAGTTATAACAAACACTCCTAGTAACTAGGATCAATTAACCTTCTTCATTCTCAGCAGGTGGCTGCCCGAAGTAGACAAACCAGCATCATAATGAGAGCTGAAGTTTAAAGCATTCCTTTTGATAGGAGGCATGACAGAAATACATTTCTTTAAATATCATCATACTAAAAGTGAAGTGGACACAATTGCTAACCAATTGCAAAAGAACAGTAATGATGTTAATCATTGGGGAACCTCACCTCTGATGATCTAGGTGATGGAAAGTAACAAGTCAGAATGTTTGGCAATCATCATTTTAGGACAGAGCTTTAAATCTCTCCTTTCCAAGATTAGTACAATTTGCTAAGTGTACAGTCTGCAATCCTCACTCATGCATAGCTAGTTACACAAAGGTTGTTGCCCCAAACATTCCCCACCCTCCCAAAGACTGTCCTTGAAATTGCATCAAACATATAAAAAACTGCTGCAATTCTATTCATTATTAAATAAGAATGGTGAGACTCTTAACTGAAGTCATGCAGATAAGTTTTGATCAGACCTTTTCCTGTAACAAAACAGTTACTTTAAGGTCCCAACGGAAAATTTTCCATGATGCCAGCAAAAAGATGAGTGGATGGATGTTGGGAAGAAACATGGCATCTTGGTTCAGGCATAGAGAATTGATTTGCTGTTGATGATAATTCTTTAAACAAAGTCTTCATATTATATCAGAAGTGAATGAACAAAAGGATTGAAATCCAGCGTCGGTAGGTTACTTAGACAGCAACTTCCAAAGCTACAACCACTACCATCGAGGACAAGGGCAGCAAACACATGAGAACGCCACAATCTTAAAGTTCCCCTCCCAATAACTCACCATCTTCATTTGAACTATTTTTATTCCGCCACTGTTTCTGGGTCAAAATCCTGGAAACTGCCTCCCTGACAGCACTGTGGATGTACTTACACATGGACTGCAATGGTTCAAGAAGGCAGCTCACCATCACATCACCTCAAGGGCAGTTGGGGATGGACAATAAAATGCTGACTGAGTCCCACATCCCTTGATTTTTATAAAAAAATCACATCTTAGAAATTTCTGCATAGCCAACTCAAAATAAATCACTCCTTAACGGTGACTGGGTGGCAACCATGCTATGCAGCACCAAGGTGAAGTATCTAGCAGCTGGTATCTCATATTATGTATTGTACAACTGCACAATCTCAAAATGTTGCTGCAGATCTTGGACTGCTCTTTCCATAAGTGCCAAGTGCTCAACTGTGAGAGAGGAGATGTTGAGTTAACCAGCAGAGAGTGAGTATGAAGAATTATTAATTCCTGCTGGCAACAGATTGTTTCTCCATTGGGTAAAGGTAGCATTGGGCTTCTTAAAGATGCCTTCCCTAGTTGAAGGATGTGAGTGCACTGTAAGGGGTGCAGAGGAGATTCACCAGGACGTTGCCTGGAATGGAACATCCTAGGTGCATTCTCAGAAGCTTTTTCCCCAGGGCTGAAATGGCTGCCACAAGAGGACACGGGTTTAAGTGGCTGGAGAGAAGGTACAGAGGAGATATCAGGGGTAAGTTTTTCACTCAGAGGGTGGTGGTGAGTGGAATCAGCTGCCGTTGGTGGTGGTGGAGGCAAATTTGATAGGGCCTTTTAAGAGACTTCTGGATGAGTACATGGGACTTAATAGGATTGAAGGTTATAGGTAAGCCTAGTAAGTAGAGATATGATCGGCCCAACTTGTGGGCCGAAGGGCCTGTTTGTGCTGTAGTTTTTCTATGTACTATTTGCTACAGAGAGGTTGGAGAGGCTTGGGTTGTTTTCTCTGGAGTAGTCTAAGGCCTGACCAGATCTTCTGGACAGGTTGGTTTGGGAGCAGCTGTGAAGGATCAGTTAGGAGGAGATACAAGTTAAAAATGAGGGGTGGGAGGTTTAGGGGGGATTTGAGGAGAATTGTTTTTACCTAGAGGATGGTGATGGTCTGGAATGTATTGCCTGAAAGGATGGTGGAGACGGGATGTCTCTCATCCTTTTACTAAGTATCTGGCATGCCATAACATTCGAGGCTAAGGGCCAAGTGTTGGCAAGTGGGAGTAGATGGAAGGTCAGGTCATTTCATTGTTGATGCAGACTCGATGGGCCTCTTCTGCAATGTGGTATTCTGTGAATGACTTACCAATACTCACAACTCCAGATCACATTTGAAGAATGATAACTTATATACAATCTTTAAGGACAGCTGCATCTGTACAATACACCCTTTCACAAGTGCTATGAGGATTATACCTGATCCATCAAGGTATACCAGCTAAGTCAGCACTTCTTCTAATTCTAGATTTTAAAAATGCCAAGCATGAAAATGAAAACAAGATAATAAAATTCTGACAGAAGTAGACAGCGTATATTCAGAAAGAATGTTCCTGATGATAGGGAGAGTCCAGAACTAATATTCATAATTTGAGGATAAAGAGAAAACCTTTCAGAATGTGCGGACAAATGTCTTCACCCAGAGGGTGATGAATGTGTGGAATTCACTCCCACAGAAAGTAGTTGAGGCCAAAACATTGTGTAATTTCAAGGAGAAATTAGATATAGTTCTTGGGGCTAAAGGGATCGAGGGATATGGGAGGAAGCTGGGACCAGGACATTGAATTTGATGATCAGCCATGATAAAATGAATGGAGGAGCAGGGTCAAAGGGCTGAATGGCCTCCTCCTGCTTCCAGCTTCTATAATAAACAGGATGCCTCATTTCGTGGTTTGACTGAAATAATGTAATACGTATACAAATAAATGGATGAAACAGAACATGTATCATTTTTACGATTTATTTTATTGGCAGTGGAAAATAATTGTTTCAGTTCTAATATCCACTGAAACCAGGCAACAAATAATACTGACAAAAGAAACAAAAGATTTGGATATACTGTACAAAACAAGAGCATTTCAAGTGCAAAGATCACAATGTTGTGTTCTCAGTTAGCTATTGAAACTTGCAAACAATTACATTTTATTTCTGTAAGCAACAAAAAGGAAGACCACATTGTCAGACACTGATGAACATGTCTTTCCAAGTGTGCACCAACTTCAGCATCAAACTATTCAACTGGCTGAATTCAGGATTGTCTCCCCTTCCCCCATCCCGTCCGCTCCCCCCCATCATCCCCCATAATATTCATACGTTTATATTCTTAAAACAATGCAAGAATTACCTATCGTGCATCGTGCTGAAACGTACAGAACTGCGGACCATCAGAAATACATTGTTAATTGCTTCCTAATGTCATTGGTACCTGGTAACATTTAGAATGTGAGATGAAACCTTGAGTGCTATATCCTAAATATAATATAAACAATCATGAAATTATGTGCATTGATGCTATAGATACAATCATTGTATGAAATGAAACAATGAAGTTTTTGTTTCAGTAATAGATATATCTGAGGTTGCTCATGAAGTACAAGGTTTTAATATGATGGAAATAAACAGCACCATAATGTACATAAATTAGATATTATTTACCTGCAGTTGTTCCTTTAAAATGTTGATTAATCAGTTCCACATTCTTTTCTAGAACATACCATAAGATTAGTACTAATTTGTGGAAAGAATTAATTTCTTAAAATTGAGTGACTGCAATTCATGAATTAATGAATAATTTTACCTGTAACTTCACTATTATGCTACATACTAATTAGTTCTCATAAGTTACTCTGGCCTGAGCCAAAGAGAACTGCATTCAAGTATGTTTTATTCACTATATGTGTGCCTTGATTATTAAATCTACACAACCAAACACAGATCATCTTCCTTTTTGGACCATCATTCAAGCCAACTGTTAATTAAAATTAAATTTGTCACCTTCCTTACATCAATGTAACTTGATAGATGACTTGAATTGGGTCTTCATAGCTATCAGAATTAGACAGCTCAGAGATCATATTTGCAAAATTAAAAATGTTGGCTCTTGTTTTAACATGGGTCAAATGTAGATGATAAGTATGTTTAATTCTATATTTAAAACACTGAATGTGCATCAAACAGGTCACCAGATTTGTAACCAACTGTTTGGTTGAAATACATGAATCATAGATCACCTCCTCATATTCAATAAACGTGGTTACATTTGTAAAATGTTTATCCCAACACATTACATACTGCGCTGATATTCACCATTTATTCTTCTTCAGCTCAGCCATTCCCCAACATGGAGTTTAAAGTTTATTTATTGTCATAAGTAGGCTTATACTAATATCAAAATGAAGTCATTATGAAAATCACTGCATTCCTGCGCCTGTTTGGGTACACTGGAGGAGAATTTATCGTGGCCAATGCACCCAACCAGCACATCTTTTGGCCTGTGGGAAGAAACCGGAGCACCCGGAGGGAACTCGCGCAGACACGGGGAGAACATGCAGATTCTGCGCAGACAGAGACCCAACCTGGCTCCCTGGCGCTGAGAGTCAGCAGTGCTGCCATCTCCAACATTATAAATCTGCCACATTATAAATAAAACCAGCCAGGCAATGTTGGCAAAGGGGCTTTTGATGGAATTTTCAGGATTGGATATTCCTGGCTGTTCAAAAGCAAATTGGTAGATAATGTTCCTTTAAGGGAAGTGTTAAATTTTTAAGTAGTGTCACTGATCACAATTTCTGTCATTCCAGTTATCCTGCTCTTCGCAAAACCTAAAATAAGCTAAATACCAGGTGACATATAGATCAAGCACCTTACTCAGAATCCAGCAAGGCACTCCCTCTTTTCATGAATGCACACACACAAGGTGATGGTGGTGATGAATGGCAGCAAAGTGTTGAAAATATATTAACACCAGCAGAGCAGTAGGAAGCTGTCATACCTCTGCAGATAACTGGCTTTAGAAATGGCTGCGCGGGCAATATTTGCATGTTGTGGGTTCACAGAAGTGCATAAAATTAGATCTTTTCTGTCAAGTCATCAACAGACCCGTCACACCACGATTCATAGGGCTCAAATTTGGAAACCAAATAAGCGAAGCTCTTGGAAAAATTAGAGCAGTTCAGCCACACAGGTGGTGGAGCCAATTCACGGAGCCACAGCTATTTTATCTGCTCTGCAGCCAGCTTTTACAGAATAAACTGGTGTTTTCTTTTATTGTTTGATTTTCATTCTGTCACAACCAGGTCTTTCATGATATTGTGTCACCAGTTGCATCACTGCATGCTTTGCAGATGACAATGTCTCTTAAATAAAATGTCAGCACTTATTTTTATTAGCTCCAATAAAAGTTGCATATAGTCAACCTTCAAAAATAATCTGTGTGTTACCATGTGATAATCGAACCGTTAATGTTACGTGTGCACCAACATTTTATGTTCACTGTGACAGCACAATCTGCTGTCAAAACATTCTTGCTAATTCTCCAGGTTTGACCAATGAATCATTTCATGATATTAATGATGTTTTTAAAGTACATTTTTATTTCAAAGGTTTGTGTGTAGCTCATAAACCCACTTCTTTCTATTCTGTTGGTTGACATAAGAGATATTTGTTCTGAAAAGCATCTGGTGTGCGGGAATGATTCATTTAATCTGGGATACGTGGCTTAAAAAAAGTTTCTTTAAGTTTATGCAACAATAAAGATAGTTGCAGAAGATGCTGGAAAATCTCAGCAGGTCTGACAGCATCTATGGAGAGACAAGAGAACTAATGCTTCAAGTCTGGATGACCCTTTGTCAGAGCTGATAATAAAGTTAATTATCCTGTTGTCACTAATTAAAAACTAAATAATCTCCAATTAAGTAACCACACTTTACATCTAATCTCAATGTATCCTGCTCTAATGAAATTAAGGACATACAGAGCTTCAATGGCCATAAAGTGGCAATAGTGGAGAGGAGACCTTTATCCCAATAAGCTGCACTGTCTCTCTGACACAGTATCCTATCCACATGCTCTCCCTATCACCCTATGCCTGTAACCCCAAGCATTTCCTATGACCAATCCGCCTAACCTACACATCTTTGGAGTGGAAAGAAACTGGAGCACCTGGAGAAACCCACATAGATACAGGGAGAATGTGGCAAACTCCATTCAGACAGTGTCCCCAAGCTGGAATTGAACCCAGATCCTTGAGCTGCGGGGCAGCAGCGCTAACCACTGTGCCACCGTGTCTCTTCAATAAATGAACACTGATGGTAAATCCTGACGATGACCCAGATGTAAGAGATTGCAATACTTACTAACAAAAAACATAGGGATCAACAAACGAATAGATAGTAATTATTCATCTCTGGTCAACTACCTTTGAATCTCCTTCCCTCTCCCAACAACAGCCACGCCCCCACCTCCCCACATGATGAGTCTGTATAAAAATGGGGCTGGTTAAGATCTATTAATGAAGCTCTGCATCACTACTGCAGCACACTCAGAAGACATGTTCATCATCAAAAGAAACAAGCAATAAGTAACAAAATGTTGTACAGTCAAATAACATTAGAATTGACAGTTATCATTCACTGTTTATGTACATTTTGTTTTCTTCAAATTAGTACATTTGGTAAAAGGACAATTACCACATGACAAGGCAAACTTGGCGAGAATAAATGAAAGTGCAAAACCGAGGACTGAGTAAATATCACTGCCCGAAAGAGAGAAAATAAAGGAGCATTTTTAAAAAAAAATAGAATGCCCGTAAAACTTTTGATGAGCTGGGAAATTGGATTACAGAAATAGAAGGAAGGGCCTTTGTTTTTTTTTAAATGTTCACTCAATTAAATTTGACCATAATCTATGAGTATATGGAAGAATACAGATCCAGTTTATGTTACAAAATATGCTCGGTACAAAGGGATTTTAAATGGTGCCTGTGGTATTTGGGTAAAGAAAGTGCGTATGTGTCTATGTATATATGTGGTGTGGTGCGAGTGCCCTTTAATTTTAACTGGATAATTTCATCACTTTCAGGACTCTGATCAGCACATTTCCTGGACCACCTCTTCAAAATTACACTTAAAGTATATATTCAAAATAAAATACAGCAAGAAGATTCTTTCACCAATAAAAAAATAACAATTGAAGGAACTCGATTGAATTGGCACCAGAAACTACTGGGCACCTTTAAAATACAATGCAGTGAGTATGTCTGCAGATTAAAACAAGCAGTGAGCACACTCATTAAGCAGCGCTGGCAATAACTTTCATGAATAGAGACATTTCTCTGATGCTGCTAATATTTTCAGAGGAGAAAAATGTATCGAAAAGCAGGCACAGGCTGGAATTCTCCAGCCATTCATGCCAACAGGATTCTCCAGTCCCGCTGGCAGCACACACATCCCCGTGGGTTTCCCGCCAGTGTGGGGTAACGTTGACAGGAATTCCCACTGATAGTGGCGGACCAGGGAATTCCGCTGCTAGTGAACAACACACCACCTCTCGCCGGCGGGAGGCAGGTGGCTGGCAGACCAGAGAATTTTGCCCACAAAATAATTGTTGAACATAATGAAATGATGTATTTTGAAAAATTGTGGTTAAAGTATTTCACAACTTTAGCTATTTGAAGAATTATTTTGATGACGATGTGTGCATTCAATATGTTTGCATTCCCAAGATTAAACCAAGTGATTTTCATGCACTTTTGTTCAGCATGCTTGCTTCCCAAGGAGGGAAAGCAGGGACTATTTGCAATTTTATTCGTCAGAAACAAACTGGATGCAGAAGATGCTGATAGCATTTCCCAAATTTATTAGACACATTGGACAAAATTTGGGATGGCCAAGTTGCAGCTGTTATGAAAAAACGTTATTTATGACTTCCTATTTTGTCAGGGCTTTAATACAAAGCCGACTTTTGTAGGCAACACATTACAGGTACAGCCCAGATCAATTCCTTAGGTGGTCCTATCCATTCCCTGCATGTTGCATGCTGCTGACATCACTAAGTAAGATTTGTGAAGAAATCATAGCATATTTTTCTTTGTGGCACTTGGGAATTTCAATTCTTTACTGAGCATATTTAAATTATTGTACTTTGCAAAACAGTTTTAAGTTCAAGAATTGTTTTTGACCCACTCCCACAAAGTGCTGAATTAAAATCATGAACCCTCTATCAGCTTAGAAGGGCTGTTATATACCAATTTATTAAAAATGAAGTTATAAAACACGATCAACGTTTCATCAATCCTCGTATAAGTATTTTTCAAGGTACAGTCACACAGACTCAAGGGAACAAAAAAAGTGCCAGTGCTTAGCCACTTTGAAAGGGAACCTGGCTAAAGATCTGGAGTAACTTTCCAAAGTCTGCTCCCTGTGTCACAGGCAGAATGGGCATGGCTACTTTAATAGCAAACATCTGCCACATTACACTATCTGAAGCTATTATTAGATTGTCACATTCATTTAAAAATAGGGAAAAGGGCCAAGTGCCCTGATTCTTGTTTTGGAAGCCGTACTCAGTGAGAAATCACAAGAAATCATCTCGTTTAAACATTACAAGACACCTTTTGATAAAATGCTAAGATTTTTTTAAAACCCTACACCTTATAGAATATTTGAAGAACATTTCGCAATTGAAACTGCCCATTTCAAAGCCATTCGGTTAACATTGGCAATTACTGTTGTAACAGAAATTTGAAGGGCAGCATTGAAGGTTTAAACTTTTTGGATGCTGTACTGCTTCGCAACTTCCTAAACACAAAAGTACATAATCCTTTAAAAATATCCTTTGCAACCAGATCGGCATGTACAGCAGTAAAAGGGGTGATGAGGAACAGAGAGAAGTGTTCTGACACACGGCTTAGGAAAGGGGAACTGGAATTATAAAAGACACAGGATTGGATGTCTAAGGCTCAGGAATTCATCAGGGGAAAAATAAAAGAAACAACCCTTTGTGTAGACACAAGTTGGAGTTAAATACAGTATTATTACCATTTTTTTAAAGTATATCCAGTGGAGCAAGAGGTTCCAGGAACTGGGAACTATCATCAAACGGAGATTTAAAGCACACAGGAGTCTGTTTAACCTCTGTTGTTTCCACAACAATCTAAAAATAATCATGATGCAAGCCACCCAGTCATATGTGATGCTACAATTAACATGGCAGACAAATAATTGCACACTTCATTCGCTGAAAACGAATAATTCCTCATAAATGGGAGCAAGGTGTCCTTGGAAGGTATTGGCAAGATAAAAATGGCAGCAACATTGATTAAGACGGCATTTAGATTGAATCTACTTGCTTCAAATTCCATTAAATTATCTAAAAAAAACGCTGTTACAGTCAGCCGTATTATATACATTTACATTTAAAAAAACTTGCATTACTTCATGGTCATACGTTTACATACAGCAGGTATGATACACTTGAGAAAAAATTACTACAACCAATAAGACCACAACTGTACTTGAGGTTAAAAGTTGACATAACTTACTACTGACTGTACCAGAACAATAATACAGTAAAACAGCTCAAAAATGGATCCCTAGATTCATCTAACAGCTTTGTAAAGGATAATCCCACAAAGGAAGTCATTACTGGATAAATAAAATGATACTTTAAGATTTTGTATCTGAAGTAAACTGTTTCCCATTTATATTCAATGTACAGCTGACACCATCTGTGCCTTTCCAATTACTCTGTAGCAGCATTTGACCTCTAATGTTGATCTCACAGAGATGTAGTGGATTATTCCTGAAAGGCAGTCAGCATGTGTCCATACAGGTAGTGGGAATGAACTGGAAGAGACAATGTGCCAATTGTTAATTACACTTTCTCCATACCTGTCTGAAAACACTCAACCCTTGCAGAGGAATGGGAGTGTCAAGCAGGAAGGACAGTTCCACAGATACGAGGTGCTTTGCCCAAGAGGCCATTCTTCATATGCTAGACAGACTGGAAATATCAGCAGCTTATTCAACTCTGGGGGACGTCATCTGCATAACTCTGCTCTCACCTGACCTCCACGTCCTTGATTTTTGATTGATCATAGCATCCCTACAATAAAGAAAGAGGCTATTCGGCCCATCATATCTACACCGAACCCAATCTCACCCAGGTTCCATTCCCATTCCACACATTTATTCTGCTAATCCCCCTGACATTAGGGTCAATTTAGCATGCCTAATCAACCTAACCCACACATCTTTGAACAGTGAGAAGAAACCAGAGGAAACCCAAACAAAAACAGGAAGAAAATGCAAACTCCACACTGTGATGTAGGCCAGAATTGAACCTGGATCCCTGGCACTGAGAGGCAGCACTGCCAACCACTGTATCACCCAATTCAATTTATTATAGTCACATATATTGGTATGCAGAGACAAGTATTGTTCCTTGCTCGCTTTACAGACAAAGCATACCGTTCATAGAGTACATAGGGGAGAAGGAAAGGAGAGAGTGCAAAATGTGTTACAGTCACAGTTAGGGTGTAGAGAAACATCAACTTAATATAAGGTAGGCCCATTCAAAAGTCTGATGGAAGCAGGGAAGAAGCTGTTCTTGAGTCGGTTGGTACGTGACCTCAGACTTCTGTCTTTTGCACTTTGCAGTTAGTGAGTCATTGAAAGAACCTTAGCTGTTTTTTAAATTTTCTTTTCTTGCCCAAGGGCACTGAGGCTAGTTCCAATGCCTTAACTCTTGCTATTTCATCAATGATCAGTGTTTTAAGTGGCAAAGTTTCACTGCAGCAGGCGTCGCAGCATACATTCTTTATACTAATTACCCAACATCTTTCTTTAAAAATCAGTTAGCTCAAGAGGTCTGTGAGCCTGAACTTTTCCACTGAGCTCAATACTTGTTAGCAAGCCTTAAATACATACCAGGTAGTTCGCCATTTACTGGTGGGATTCAGAGACCAACCACACTAATGTTCTCTACCTTTTATTTCTTTATTGTTTGTCTTCATTTTTCTTCCCCTCCACTCTTCCCCCCCCACTTCATCTCCCTTCCCTTAGCTTTTCTGTCCCTCGTTTTCTCTTTTCTACATTCTACCTCTGTCCCATCTTCCCGTCCCCCAACCCCCACATCTCCATCTGTGTCGCTTCTCTACCCTTTATTCTCTCTGTGGATAGCTATTAGCAGCCTGTGGTTTCTGAGGCTATGACTCATCTTTCATTCCCTCCCCCTGCAGTATAAATATCTCCCATTTTCTGTGCCTTTTAGCTTTGACAAAGGTCATCTGGAATCGAAAGATCAGCTTTTTTCCGTCCTTACAGATGCTGCCAGACCCTGCTGAGATTTTCCAGTATTTTCTCTTTTTGTTTCAGATTCCAGCATCCACAGTGATTTGCTTTTATCCAATGTTCTTACCTGGTCTGGTCTACATGTGATTCTAGAGCCACAACAATGTGCTCGACTCTCAATTGGCCTTTGACAACTAGGGATGGGCAATAAATGCTGGCCAGCCAATGATGCCCAAGTCCCACAAATGAATAAAAAAAACACTTGTAATCTACAAGTGCTTTCACACATAATGGTGAAAAAATACAGTTATCCATAGGTGACCAGATGTCAAAGTTTTAAGTATGGAGATTCCTTTTTTAATAAAAGAGTGGGATGTGGAAAAAAAATGGAAATCAATTTCCGATACTATTCACAAGGACAATGAGTGGATCATTTCTATTCCTGAAAATCACTCCCATATTGCTTCTTGGGCCAGTTAGATTATCAGTGCACACAACCTAACTTTAGCAAATTCTTACACTCTGCCAAAATGAGGGAGGGAGCGGGCAAGAAGAATGGGAAAGAATTTGCAATTCTGATGGCATATGTGGTATTCATTGGGTTATTCAATGTAATTCAGAACTTCAAAGATGTGCAGGTTAGTGGATTAACTATGGTAAATTTCCCCTTAGTGTGTGTTAGTGGGATAAATACGTGGGGTTACGGAGATAGGACTTGGGTGGGATTATGGTCAGCATAGACTTGATGGGCCAAATGGCGTCCTTCTGCACTGTAGGGATTTTATGATCCTTCTCAAATAAGAGTGCAAATGTAGCTCCACCATATTCAAGAACTCATGCTAGTTACTTCCTCTACATGATGCCATCTGCTGTTGGCTCATACATAGGAGAATTTTCACAGTAAATTCCAAATTAAAACTGTAAAGGACGGAAGGAAAGCAGACAATGTATTTCTGGTGAAAGGACATTTGATTGTGAGAGTTGACTGAACCTAACAACAAAATAAAAGTATTGCATGAAGAATTTTCAAGAGTAAAGGAGTCAAAAAGGGGATTTGATCATTGACAGTGATGCTTTTCCAGTCGCTATGAAAACTGCCTGTGAATGTCGCCTGCAGAACAGTAAATTCTCCTGAGGATCGTAACAGTTAAGATAATATTTACTCTATTTTTCTTCATGCAGGCACAGTCATTAACTCAAGGGCGGTTAGGGATGGGCAATAAAGACTGGCCTTGCCACTCAGGATGAGTGTTCTTACAGAGAGAGACACCATAAAGGATGAACCATTTTACATGCTGCCCTTGAAAACACGGACCTTTACAACTTGTTGATGGGGGTTTGAGAATACTGTTACTAGGCAGTGCCAGTAAAACAACTGACATCATTCACTGAGCTCACTCGTGAGAGCAGGGTGGTTTATCATGGGAAATAGTCACGACACTTAATTTAACACACAAGGTCTTTTCTCAATTGAACCTATTTTCCACTTAGGCATTACATACGGGAACAGGATTACACCTGGGCACTGTCTGTAACTCCTTTGCAGGACCATCAATTATTTAACAATCATATCGCCTGATCTAACATTCAAATCTGTTGCACGTTTTGCTAGCAGTTTATACTTGGAAATGAAAAAGTCAGAAATAAGATTGATCTATTGATGATGACATTTTTTTGCAGGCTGTTGGTAACTTTGGCCATTCACAAGTTAGCGACATGAAGATTTGTACAAAAAAGTTGTAGATAGATCCTTGTAAAAAAGCACATGGAAGTTACACGTTGTCAGGGCTGAAGCTCTCAACATTGTGCATTTGCAATTTCACATTGGAACCTGGTTACTACAATACACAGCGATTAACTACATTTCTCCAAATTCTCCATTCTATCCATCTAGCAATAAACATCAGAAAGTAGAAAAGTGCATACTCACTGGTAATCACTGCCAACTCCCTGACTGCTCTGGTTGTCAGCAGGAGTAGGTGCGCACTGTCGATGTGTCTAACCTCTGTGTCCCTGATGTACCAACTACATCCCAGTCAAATGACAAAAAACACACACAACATGCAATAAGTTAGCAAGTCATGCCTGTAAGTTATCACAAACATATCAGTCAAACTTCAAACAAGTGTTCTCCAGTTATTTCCCTTTTCTGGTGCTGCTCAGTTCCCAGGCTTTGGCCTGAAATTGGGAGAGGGTGAAATTGGGCACAGTTTTCCCATGGTTGGCCCACTCTTACCTTCCGACTTTCTCCAATCTCCTGAACGTCACTGATTTCCATAGCCAGTGTCATCACTTAAAGTTACAAAAATCAAATGGCAGGCTCTGCATTTAACTATCTGCAGACAGCCCCTTCTTAAACAGACAATGTTGGATACAATTTTTTAAAAAATTCTCATGGGACAGCACATTCTCCACCTTTGATTTAGATGGTACAGTGGTTAGCGAGGGTTCAATTCTGGCCTCGAGCCATTGTCTGTGTGGAGTTTGCATGATCTTTCCATGTCTGCGTGGGTTTCCTCCGGATGCTCTGGTTTCCTTCCACACTCCAAAGATGCGCGAGTTAGACTGACAGGCCATGATAAATTGCCCCTTGATGTCAAGCGGACTAGCAGGGTAAATGTACGAGGTTATGGGGATAGGGCCTGGGTAGAATTGTTACTGGTGCAGACTCAATGGGCCAAATGGCCTCTTTCTGCCCTGCAGGGATTCTATGATTCACTTGGACTGATACTGTCCTAAGATTAGATTATAGGATGGACAATGAGGTTAGCTCAGCACTCAACTGTTTCTTTCTCCCATAGGAAGAAACATCATAAAATACTTCACTTCCTTAGCAACTGAATATGACAGGACTGTCAAGGTCAGAACCTCCACTTCAGCATTTTGTGTGGATGTTTGTGCGTACAAGAGTCACAACTTCACTCATCTGACTTTACACCAATAAATTGCACTTCTATAGCACCTTTAAGATAGGAAAACAAATCCCACAATACTTCACAGGAGAGTAATTGGATGAAAACTGAATCAGTGGAAGAGATTTTGGGAAGAGGTGACTAAAGTTGCGTGGGCTTTAAGGAACAGTTTAAAGAAGGAATGAAAGATGGAGAGGTTTCGGGAGAGAATCCTTCAGCTCGGAGCTCAAGCAGACAAAGACAGGCCTGCCAGAGGAATGAAGGAAAGGAGAAAGGATGCACCAGACTTCAGAGTTCGGATAATATCTTAAAGGGTTGAATACCTTCATTCAGTCCCTGATTTAAAGGAACCAACTGCTGGAAGGATCACTACTAAAGAGATTTTGCCAACAGCAATCTAACAGCTATCAACAATATATTCTTCAAAAATAATTCCAGCAAATTATTTCATTCGGGTCACTGGTTTATTTATTCCCTTCTTTGCTTTTTATCTGCCATTTCTCTATCCTTCTGAAAGGGTTAGTTGCTGATGTTTAGTTCCCCAGGTACCAGTTGACACAAAGGGGCAATTTTGCATGGTCAATCCATCTAACCCGCACATCTTTCGACTGTGGGAGGAAACCGGAGCACGGGAAGAAACCCACACAGACACAGGGAGAATGTGCAGACTCCACATACACAAGCTGAGAAGTGAACCCGAGTTCCTGGCACTGTGAGGGATGAATTCAAATTCCACCATCTGCCAGTGTGAGATTTGAACCCAGGTCAGCAGAACACTAGCTGGGTCTCTGTTAATGGTCTAGCAATAATACCACTAGGCCATCACCTCTCCCTTCTATTAATACAGTTGAATCATAGGGAGAGTGTAAGGTCAGTATTTTGCACTGGGTAATGTTAGTAAGTCAAAGCACTGCTTTGCTTCCAATCCACCACTTGACACGTACACAGACTGCAGTGGTTGTGTAATGGGTATATAAAACTCACTATCTGCCACGGTGGCACAGGGGTTAGCACTACTGCCTCACAGCACCAGGGAGCCAGGTTCAATTCTGGCCTTGAGTGACCGTGCAAATTTCTCCCTGTGTCTGCGTGGGTTTCCTCCGGGTGCTCTAGTTTCCTCCCATAGTCCAGAGATATGCAGGTTAAGTGGATTGACCATACTTAAAAAAATGCCCCTTAGTGTCAGGAGGATTAGCAGGGTAAATATGTGGGGCAATAGAGCTTGGGTGGGATTGTTGATGGGACAGGCTCGATGGGCCAAATGGCCTGCTTTTGTATTGTAGAGATTCTATGATCTTCTATGATTTTTATTAGCACTTCATGCATATCGGCTGAGCTAGGAATGAGTAGGTAAGTGCTCTGAAGCAAACATTAGAAAGCATTAAGAATGGACTTCCTAGCAGTAAAATTTCTAATAAATTATTCGACGAACCCTCAAGATTACCTGAATTAAATAAAATGGGTTTATTTTCATTATCTCCCTGGAAACTAAACCAGAAACAATTGACAGTAATAAGAAATGAAGGAGCGAGGAAGCTGCATTATCTTTTAGGTTTTGGAATTGAATAATTCATGTTGAGAAATCTCTTACTAAAGCTTTGGACATAAATCACCCTGGACAGATACACATGTTACATTGTTTGAAGTGTTATTTCACAGCATGCAAACGGGTTCAAATATTAACACCTTCTTAGAGTCGTCAATTGGTGCAGTGCATTTTTAACATTAAAACAAAGGTTTCATATTTCAGTCTCTGATGATGCTGATCAGCACAACAATGTCCATTCCACATTACACTGTGAAAGTGTTCTAATTCCACTTCATGCACTTCAATGATAAGTCACTGCAATGCAGCCATTTGTTAGTCAGACTTATTAAGGATAAATACAGATCGGCCAAGCTAGCTATAACCTTCACTTTCACTATCACTGCAGTTAATTGATTCCTCGTCACACACTGAGTTACATTACATTCACATTGTGAATCAATGATTTGACTCTTGCTCATGTAATTGACAGTGGACTGACAGTCAGCAAGGGGTGAGTTTAATTTACCTTCTGGTTGGATTTTCTTCGGTTGTACTGTCGGAGCGGGGCTGGACATTGCTGTCATCCTGAACCCTGCGGGTAGCGTTTCCGTCGACCCTGCCATCATGGTGATACCGTGGATCTCTCGTGGTCGGAAGCGCTTCCTCCACGATGGTGCTCGTCGAAAGCTTTTGTCATCACCCTATAATACCAGAAGGAATAAAATTGTAGTGTTACTCGAACTACCTAACTAGTCACATATCATATCATACATATATGTCATATAAATCACATTATCATATATATCATACATATTATGTATGTCATATCATATGTTTATATACATATCATATCATGTGTATTATATATGTCTTATCATATCATGCATATCATATATATATATATATATTATGCGTACTATACATCATATATTATACATCCCATCACATATTAAGCTGATCTTTCCCTTCTGCTCACCTGTAGCAGCAACACTATATTCCTCACCTTATCCTCATGTACTCTATGAACAGTATACTTTGTCTCTATAGCACGCAATAAACAGTACTTTTCACTGTATCCCAATATATGCGATAATAAAATCAAATAAAATCATAGACAGAGAATCACTATTGATAGCTTAACATTTCATTCCTGCACAGAAATCTCTGGTAAGGCCTCAAGGCAATGTAGACAAGTTGAATGAATGGGCACGTACATGGCAGATGTGGTATAGATATCTAAGTGTGATGTTATCCACTTGGGTAGGAAAAAGCAGAATGGCAGAGTATAACATAAATAGTGATAGATTGGGAAATGCTGACATGTAAAGGGACCTGGGTGTCCTTGTACAGCAGTCACTGAAAGCAAGCATGAAGATACAGCACTTAGGAAGACAAACAGTATGTTGGCCTTTATTGTAAGAGGATTTGAGAACAGGAGCAGGAATGTCTTATTGTAGCTGCAGGAGGGCCTTGCTGAGACCACACATCTGAAGACCAACAAAGAGTTGGTCTCCTTCCTTAAGAACGATATACATGCAGCAAAGGTTCACCAGATTGGAATGCTAGGATTTTCACATCAGGAGAGGTTGGATCAACCAGATCTGTATTCACAGGAGCTTAGAAGAATGAGTGAGGATCCCATTGAAACATATAAAATTCTGGCAGAGCTGGACAGACTGGATGCTGGGATGATGTTCCCCCCAGCTGGGGTGACTAGATCAAGGGATATCAGTCGCAGGGTATGAAGTAGGACATTTAGGATGGAGATGAGGACAAATATTTTCGCCAGGTGAACTTGTGGAATTCTCTATTACAGAAGGGTATGGAGGCAAAGTCACAATATATTTAAGGGAGGAATAGATAGATTTGTAGATGTTAAACACATCAAGTAGTATAGGGAGAGAGCAGGAATATGGCACTGAAGTAGAGGATCAGCCATGATCATGTTGAATGGCAGAGCAGGCTTGAAGGGCTGAATGACCTACTATTGCTCCTATTTTTTATCTAATCCTAAGGATCTACCCTTGTCCCACTCCTATTTCTTATTTACACATTACTCTTTAGCAGACATGTTAACGGACACACTGCAAGATTTCAAATGTATACTGATGACAGCTCACTTTACCTCACTAGCTTGATCTTTCCAGTCCCACTAAATTGTTAGCTTGCTTATCTAACACACAGTACTGGATGAGTCAAAATTTCTTCCAAAAAAATAATGGGAACTGTAGCCATTGGAACTGAATGGTCTTGTTAGCCACAGAGAATATGATTTTGTACAAGAGAGATTGTGTCTCACTCATTTAATTGAGTTTTTTGAGGAGGTCAAAAATGACTGACAAGGGAAAGGCCGTGAATGTTCTCTACATGGACTTTAACAAAGCATTTGACAGGGTCCTTCATGGCAGGCTGGTGGGAAAGATTAAATTTCAAGGGATCATGGGTGAACTAGCTAGATGGATTCAGAACTGGCTTGGCCATAGAAGACAGAGGATAGCAATGGAAGGATGATTTTCTGAATGGAGGTCTGTAATTAGTGGTATTCTACGGGGATTAGTGCTGGGACCTCTGCTGTTTGCGATAATTTAAAAGTGACTTGGAAGAAAACATAGCTGGTCTGATTAGCAAGTTTGCAGATGATACTAAGATTGTGGAGTTGTGAATGGTGACAAAGATTGTCAGAGAATACAGATAGGCTGGAAAATGGGGCAGAGAAATGGCAGATGGAATTTAATCTGGACAAATGCGAGGTGATGCATTTTGGTAGATCCAATTCAAGTGGAAGCTATAAAATAAATGGCAGAATAATCAGGAGCATAGACACACAGAGAATTGGGAGTACAGGTCCTTAAAAGTGACAGCACAGATAGAAAAGGTGGTGAAGAAAACATATGGTATACTGGCTTTCATTGGACGGGAATTGGGCATAAAATTGGCAAATTGTTACAGTTATATAAAACGCTGGCTAGGCCACATTTGGAATATTGCGTCCAATTCTGGTCATCACGTTATCAGAAGGACATGGAGACTTTGGAGAGACAACAGAAAAGATTTACCAGGATGCTGCCTGGTATGGAGGGTATTAGCTTTGAGAAGATATTGAATAAACTGGGATTGCTCTCCCTCGAAAGACAGAGGCCAAGGGGGAACCTGATAGAAGTTTATAAAATTATGAGACATAGGGATAAGGTGAACTGTTGAAAACTTTCTCCCCAGGGCAGAAATGACAATCACAAGGGGCACACACACAAGATAAAGGTGCAAAAGCTTCAGTGGAAATGTGCAGGGGAAGTTTTTTTTTTACACAGAGGGTGGTGTGGCTTGGAATGCACTGCCGAGTGAGGTAGTTGAAACAGATACAGTAGCAACATTTGAGATTTAACTTGATAGGCATGTGAACAAAGTCAAAATAGAAGAATATAAGTGGTTGTCTAGATAAGTAAATGTGACTGGCACAGGTTTGGAGGGCTGAAGGACCTGTTCTACTGTCCTTTGTTTTCCCCACCTTCCCCCAAAACCAACTCCACTGAATCCATATTGCTCTCTGGTAACTGACGCTGCATATTTCTGTTCACCTATGTGATCCTGAGGTAAACTTCCAACCACATTTCCACACCATCACCAACACTGCCTATTTCTGCCTTGGTAAGATTGTCCAACTCTGTCCCTGCCTGTGCCCTTTTTCATATATGCCTCCAGACTTAACTATCCTAACACACTTCTGGCCTCCCACGTTTTACCCCACGTAATCTTGAGGCCATCCAAAACTTTGATATTTGGGTCCTCACCCAAATCCTACTCACCTATCACCCTTGCGCTCGCTGAACTGATGTAGGTTCCTTGTTAAGCAATTCTTTCGTTTTAAAATTTTCATCCTTGTTTGCAAATTCTTTTGTAGTGTCACATCCCTTCCCTATCCTTGTAACATTCTCCAGCTCTACAAGTCTGCAAGATAGCTGCACTCCTGTAATTCTGGCTTGTTGAACATTTTCCACTTTAATCACTCCACCATTAGTTTTTGCATCTTCATTTGCTTAGGCCCCCAAGCTCTGCTTTTATCTTCTCTTATATAGTTAGGGGGACAGATAGGAGAGTAAATAGTAATAAACGGGACTCAGGGCTGGTGTGTTGCCTCCCAGGGGCCGGGGTCCAGGATGTCTCAGAGCGGGTTTTTAAGATTCTTAAGGGAGAGGGGAGTCAGCCCCAAGTCATAGTTCATGTAGGGACTCATGATGTAGGTAGGACAAGGGAAGGGGATATTAAACAGAAATTTATGGAGTTGGGGTGGAAGCTTAGGGCCAAAACAGACAGAGTGGTTATCTCTGGACTCTTGCCTGTGCCACGGGATAGTTTAGAGAAGAACAGAGAGAGGGAATGTTTGAACTCGTGGCTGCGGGGATGGTGCAGGAGGGAGGGGTTCAGTTTCCTGAACAATTGGGACTCATTCTGGGATAGGTGGGACCTCTACAAGAGAGATGGTCTACACCTGAACCAGAGGGGAACCAATATCTTGGGGGGAAAATTTGCAAAGGCTATGCAGGGGGCTTTAAACTGATTCAGAAGGCGGGTGGGATCCTGAGTAGTTTGGATGTAAAGAGGGACGAGAACAGGGGGGTCATAGATGAGAACTGTAAAACACAGCAGCGCACGGGTGGAGTAGGGCATGGTTTGAAATGCGTGTACTTTAATGCAAGAAGTATTCACAATAAGGTGGAGCAACTTGCAGCTTGGACCAGTACCTGGAACTTCAATGTTGTGGCCATTTCAGAGACATGGATAGAGCAGGGACAGGAATGGTTGTTGCAGGTTCAGGGGTTCAAATGCTTCAGTCGGAGTAGAGAAGGAGGTAGAAGGGGGGGAGGAGTGGCATTATTAGTTAAAGACTGTATCACAGTGACAGAAAGGAAGTTTGATGAGGACTTGTCTGTTGAGGTAGTATGGGCTGAGGTTAGAAACAGGAGAGGAGAGGTCACCCTGTTGGGAGTCTTTTATAGACCTCCTAAAAGTTCTAGAGAGGTAGAGGAAAGGATTGCAAAGTCGATCCTGGACAGGAGTGAAAGTAATAGGGTAATTGTTATGGGGGACTTTAACTTTACTAATATTGATTGGAATAGCTATAGCTCTAGCTCGTTAGAGGGGTCAGTTTTTGTACAAAGTGTGCAGGAAGGTTTTTTGACTCAGTATGCAGATAGGCCAACTAGAGGTGAGGCTACATTGGATTTGGTGCTGGGCAATGAGCCAGACCAGGTGTTAGGCTTGGAAGTTAGTGAACATTTTGGTGATAGTGACCACAATTCGGTTACGTTCACCTTAGTGATGGATAGGGATAGGCATGAAGCTGGGGGCAGTAGTTATAGCTGGGGAATGGTAATTATGAGGCCATAAGGAGGGAATTAGGGTGCATAGGTTGGACTAGGAAACTACAGGGACTGGGAACATCTGAAATGTGGAGCTTATTCAAGGAGCAGCTACTGCGAGTCCTTGATAAGTATGTCCCTGTCAGGCAAGGAGGAAATGGTCGAGTAAGGGAACCATGGTGTACTAAAAAAGTTAATTCGCTGGTTAAAAGGAAAAAGAAGGCTTATGTCAGGATGAGGCTTGAAGGCTCAGTTAGTGCAATGGATAGCTATAGATTAGCCAGGAGTGAGCTAAAGAGTGAGTTGAGGAGAGCTAAAAGGGGACACGAGAAGACTTTGGCTGATAGGATCAAGGAGAATCCTAAAGCTTTCTTTAGATATGTTAAGAATAGACGATTGGTTAGGGCAAGATTAGGGCCAGTCATAGACAGCAGTGGGAAGTTGTGCGTGGAGCCTGAAGAGATTGGAGAGGCACTGAACAAATATTTCTCTTCGGTATTCACGCAGGGAGATGTAAATGTAGTTGTGGAGAACACTGGGATACAGGGTTGCAAACTGGAAAGTATTGAAGTAGATAAGGAGGATGTGCTAGATATTCTTGAGGGTTTGAAGTTAGATAAGTCCCCTGGGCCGGACGGGATTTACCCTCGGATTCTCTGGGAGGCGAGAGAGGAGATTGCAGAGCCTCTGGCTCTGATCTTCAGGTCGTCGTTGGTTACGGTATAGTGCCGGAAGACTGGAGGATAGCGAATGTGGTCCCATTGTTCAAGAAGGGGAAGAGAGACTTTCCGGGGAATTATAGGCCAGTGAGTCTTACTTCTGTTGTGGGCAAAGTATTGGAGAGAATTATTAGGGATAGGATTTATAGTTATTTAGAGAGAAATGAATTGATTGGGGATAGTCAGCATGGTTTTGTGAAGGGTAGGTCGTGCCTTACTAACCTTATTGAGTTTTTTGAAAAAGTGACCAAAGAGGTGGATGGGGGTAAGGCAGTTGATGTGGTATATATGGACTTTAGTAAGGCGTTCGATAAGGTGGCCCATGGAAGGCTTCTGCAGAAAATGCAGATGTATGGGATAGAGGGTGATTTAGCTAATTGGATTAGGAATTGGCTAGCAGATAGAAGACAGAGGGTGGTGGTTGATGGGAGATATTCATCGTGGAGTTCGGTGACAAGTGGTGTACCTCAGGGGTCTGTTTTGGGGCCCATGCTGTTTGTAATTTTTATAAATGATCTGGATGAGGGTATTGAAGGATGGATTAGTAAATTTGCAGATGACACTAAAGTTGGTGGAGTGGTAGATAGTGAAGAGGGGTATTCTAGTTTGCAGAGAGACTTGGACAAGTTGCAGAGCTGGGCCGAGAGGTGGCAAATGGAGTTTAATGTGGAAAAGTGTGAGGTAATTCACTTTGGCAGGAATAACAAATGTGTAGAGTATAGGGCTAATGGTAGGACTCTTAATAGTGTTGATGAACAGAGGGATCTTGGTGTATGTGTGCATAGATCCCTGAAAGTTGGCAATCAAGTCGATAAGGTTGTTAAGAAGGCATACGGAGTCTTAGCTTTTATTGGTAGGGGGATTGAATTTCGGAGCCGCAACGTCATGTTGCAACTGTACAAAACTCTAGTGCGGCCGCACTTGGAGTATTGTGTACAGTTCTGGTCCCCGCATTATAAGAAAGATGTGGAGGCATTGGAGAGGGTACAGAGGAGGTTTACCAGGATGTTGCCTGGTATGGAAGGCAGGTCTTATGAAGAGAGGCTGAGGGATTTGAGGTTGTTTTCGTTAGAAAGAAGGCGGCTAAGAGGAGACCTTATTGAAACATATAAGATGATTAGAGGTTTAGATAGGGTGGACAGTGATAGCCTTTTTCCTAGGATGGAGAAAGCTAGCACGAGGGGACATAGCTTTAAATTAAGGGGTGGTGGTTTTAGAACAGATGTCAGAGGTAGGTTCTTTACCCACAGGGTGGTAAGGGTATTGAATGCCTTGCCTGCGTCAGTTGTAGATGCGCCAAGTTTGGTGGCATTTAAGAGGTTAGTAGATAAGTTTATGGATGAAAAGGGAATGGTTTAGGTTAAAGGGTCACTGCTTGTTCCTAATTGGTTGGCGCAACATCGAGGGCCGAAGGCCTGATCTGCGCTGTAATGTTCTATGTTCTATATATTTTAGATTCAATCCCTAATTTTCCTCCTTTAAGATAGATAGTTGAAACCAATGGCGAAAATTAATGAATATTTTGTTAAAATATAGGCTAATCTGCTGATATTGGCATTGTTAGTTTATTACAAATTAGTTACATAAGTTTAGTAATATAGTAAATTCCGACTCGCTGGCATGAACAGTAATGTGGCTAACCGTCAAAGGAATGGCTGAAGAGATAAGCTTTCAGAATACATTTGAAGATTGGAAGAGGAGCAATAGGTGAGAAGGTTCCTCAATATAGGATTGAATAACTTACAGCATAGAGGACCAGAGTCAAAGAAAAGTGGGAGATGTGCTGGAGAAGGTTGCTAAGCAACCCCAAAGCTTTGGAGTGACAGGAAAATAAAGAGGAACCCATTTGGTATTCCCGATGCCCATTTAGGATTTTGTTTTTTTTTTCAAATTAATTCAGCATGCTTAAAGTATGGGACAACAGTCATGGAGGAATTTTCCCATCCCACCCAGCACGGGAATCGTAGCTGATGGAACACGGACATGCAAAGATCCGTTGACCTCGGGTAGGATTGTCTGGTCTTTGGGAGAGTGTGGCCAGAATATCCTGTCCTTTGTGTGGGAGTTTGGCAAAATTAACAGGTGTAGGTTGAAATTTAGGAGCTGACAGAGTTGGTGATGAATAAAGGATCTCAGTGAGTGAAGGAGGTAACAGGCAGCGTCTGTGACAGATTAGATTCAGTTCGAGATGGATGCAATCTCGGATAATGACTCAGAGGGAGGGAGCCAAAAAGAAGCCTTTAGTGGAGGAATGGGTTAAGTCATTGTTGGAGATGTGCCGAGTACATTCGCCACAACTCAGAGTGGAATCAATCGGGGGTAGGGCTATGCAGAAAAGTAAATGGAAAGATGAAAAAAGGACAAGGAAGGATAATGCAACGTATTCAAAACACAGCTTTTTCCGCAAGATTCTGTCTCCCATGAATCCAACACTTGATGAGTCAAAAATTCAGGATACTCAAATACTGCCAAGATGCTGCCTAGGTTTTCCACTAGAGATGTATGATTGAATCCCTAATACTCACATCATCCAACTTCCGCTCAGTTCCTAAGGCCAATAGGTTGTTGAATTCACGTTCCAAGACCTGTCTTGCCTATTAAAAAAAATGATCACAATCCATTTTTAACTTCACAGCTGTTGTAATTATTTGGAAATCAAATGGACAGAGGAAAGGAAGACATTGGGACAAGAGCTTACTTGTGTATTTTGTGTGGGAATTTGTAACAATAACGCTAGACTGTTGTAATCAAAATTTTCATCCAGGGCTACCAAAGCTCCATGCACCCCACTTTCCATTATGTTGTTGGCATATTCCCGGAGTCCAATCGACTGCACCCAGTGAATGACTTGATCGTTAGTCCACACCAACACATCTAGGCAAGAGTCAAATAAAGGTCATTATTTCACAGTCAAGTAATGTTGTGCGCATCAACTTGGATTTTTAAACAGGGAACTACTTCAATTCTGGGAAAAGCCATGCTTCTTACACAGCTCCATGTTCAGCAGATCAGGGCATAAAACACAGTGACTGGCAATTCTGAAAACTCCTTCTGAGTGATTCGCAAACTCAACATATTCTTCAGAAGCCATGATTCAGTGAAGGAATAAATGAGACAGGACAGGAGAATGGTTCAGTATTCTCAATTCTCAAATTACACTGGAATTCTATAAAGGAGCTTCAATTTCGGAAGGGAAAAAGCTTATGAATAACTGAAACAGGAAAGAAAAGAGCCCAGAGGCATCACAAATCCTCTTCAATTGTATTTCAAAAAATCTTCCATTCGGAGTTCTGTTTGAAATGAGATACTTTCCTCTTCATAGAAACTCATCATTTCAATCTCCAAGCACAGCCCGGGAAGGCAAATTCTACTAAAGAGGGGGTGGCTCAGCAATCTTAATCATCATCAAAGCTTGCAGGAGATGTCTCAACCCAACAGTCCATCTTACACAGCCTACATTTAAGCAAGGCAAGGTCAAAACTGACTCAGGTCCCCAGACAGAAAAAAGCCTCACTAAATTGAAGGTTTCAAAGTGAGATAGGAAATAGACTAGTCTTTTCTTGAACGCAAATAGTACTTTACAAAGAATGTGCAAGTTAGATGAATTGTCTAAAATTGCCTAAATTCCCCTTAGTGACCCAAGGTGTGAAGGTTAGGGGGATTAGCAGGGTAAATGTGTAGGGTTATGGGATAGGGTAGGGGTAAGATGCTCTGTTGGAGAGTCAGCGCAGTCTCGGTGGACCTAATGCCCTCTTCTTCATGGTAAGGATTTTATGCAGGGCGATAATTCTATAATGGTCTCATAAGCAGTTAATATGACTAACACTGCAAATGATCATTGTGCCTCAACTGACCAATATTTTATAATACTTTGCATACTGCTACACCAAACCAGCACCAAACAGCTGATTAAATCTTAAATCTTGCAGGTCTTATGAAGAGAGGCTGAGGGATTTGAGGTTGTTTTCGTTAGAAAGGAGGCGGCTAAGAGGGGACCTAATCGAAACATATAAGATGATTAGAGGTTTAGATAGGGTGGACAGTGATAGCCTTTTTCCTAGGATGGAGAAAGCTAGCACGAGGGGACACAGCTTTAAATTAAGGGGTGATAGTTATAGGACGGATATCAGAGGTAGGTTCTTTACCCAAAGGGTGGTTCGGGAGTGGAATGCCCTGCCTGCAGCAGTTGTAGATGCGCCAAGTTGGTGGCGTTTAAGAGGTTAGTTGATAAGTATATGGAAGAGAAGGGAATGGTTTAGTTTGGAGGGGCATTGCTTTTTATATTGGTTGGCGCAACATCAAAGGCCGAAGGGCCTGTTCTGTGCTGTAATGTTCTATGTTCTAAATCCTGCACAGATGATTAGTGCTACAAACATGTTAGATCTTTTGGAAGGTGAATGCTTTTATTCTGTTCCAGGTTTGAATAAAGCAATGCCAATGTGCAAAGTGTGCAGTTATGTTCAAAATCCTCTAATGATATACTAGTAAACCCTTGTTAAAGGCAATCATAGAATCCCTACATTGTTGAAGGACGCCATTTGGTCCATCAATTCATCACTAACTCTTTGAAAGAATATCTTGCTCAGGCCTTCTCCCTTCCCCACCCCATACTTCCACACATTTACCATGGCTAATCTATCTAACCTACACACCTTGGGATACTAAGGGGCATTTTTTTTAACCATGGTCAATTAACCTAACCTGAATATCTCGTGACTGTGGAGGAAACCTGAGCACTGGAAGGAAACCTACGGGGAGAAAGTGCAAATTCCAGGCAGACTGTTCACCTGATTCTTCCGTATGCTTCCATGAAGGCAGCAAGCTTGAAGATTCCTTTCTGAGGGGGCTGAGATAGTGTTATCATCCACATCCTGAAATTCCATGAATGATATCAATGTCGTTTGCTTCTTGGTTTCAACCAGCTGAGATTAAAAAGTTTTCTGTCTATGTCTATTCCATTGGGAAGTTTGTTCTTGACAAGGTGATGAATGATCATGATAAAGATGGAGAAAAGAGTGGGAATGATGACACATCCCTGCTCCACTCCAGAATTTCGTCACTTTTCTGTCAGTGAAGACTATCAATGACATCTTGTCACAGTGAAGTTAGAGTAAGTTGGTGAATTTCTCTGGACTGCTGATCTTTGACAGGACTTTCCAAAGCACTTCTCAACTGGCTGAATCAAAAGTCTTGCTCAAATCAACAAACGGTACATAGAATGATTGATGCTTCTCCTGGCATTTCTCTTGAAGTTGTCGAACAATTAAAATCTCGTCCATTTTTCCATGGTTTGGTTGAAAACCACACTGGTATTTTTGAAAGAATTTCTTCAGAGATTGGGAGAAAGCAGCTAGCAATGAATCTCCTAATGATGGAGGGAAGGGAGTTTCCTGGGTATTTCTTGCAGTTTGCCTTGTCTCCTTTTTTGAAGTTGGTGGCAATGATGGCAGCCCTGAGGTCAGCAGGGTTTCTTCTCTGTCCGAGATTTACAGGAACAGCTGATGTAGATGATGGGTAATCATTTTTCCTCCAAGTTTGACAATCTCCACTTGTTGCCCATCCGCTCCTTTTCCATTCTCCAAGTGGTTAATAATGGTTTTGACTTTGTCCATTCTTGGTGGGAGTCCAAGATCATCATTGGTGGAGAACTGGGGGAATTCCTGAATGTGCCCTCATCCATGATTGTATTAAGGTACCGGAATTCTTTGAAGTGTTTGCTCTATTGAAGGTTGATATTTTCTCAGGCTCCCAAAGGGTTCTAGCCTTTACACCAGTTTGAGGGGTTGGGTACTAGATCCAGATATTGCCTTGGTGGCACTGAAGAAGTCCTAGGAGTTGTGCTTGTTGGCAAAGAACTGCAGCTCCTTCAGCTTTCTCAGTCCATCATTGGTTCTTGATTTCCGTTCTTTGTACCTCCACCTTTGCTATTTGATGAGTTCTGCTTTTTGCCTTGTTGGTGATGTTGTTTTGCCAGGTGTGGAAAGTGTTCCTAGTGTCAGTGAGGTATTGGATGATGTGGCCATTCTCATCAAACCAGTCTTGCTATTTCCTGATTGTGTAGCCGATGGTGCTTTTACAGTTTGAGATGATAGCTATCTTTAGCTCTTTCCAATTTTCTTCCATTACATTAGTACGAATGCTCTGGAGACTCTGGTGAAGATGTTGTTGGAAATTTGTTGGTATGTTTGGCTCTTGAAGCCACTTAATGTTGATCCTTGCCATCTTGTTGTGGTGGACAGGCTTGAGCATTCTGTTGATCCGAGGAACAATACTGTCATGAGTCTTAAGCCCATGGTAAGATCACCAGTGATGGTAAAATTGGAGAGGAGGAACCCAACAAAGCGCAATCCAAAACAATTCCTCAATGGTGAATCAGCAAGATATTCATGCAATATCACTGACTGCAATGACAGTTGACAGCATCAGTAAAAGGGAGATCCCCAGCCATCAAGGTTCCCTTGCTACTGGAAATGGACCTATCTTCAATCAACAGCCTTGCGTCTGCTGATGTGCAACGACATTCCTACGTTAAAAGATGTCCCACAAGGTGCCTACTTGAGAAAATACCCCTCACACAGACAAGAGGTGATGGGAAAAGGACCTTGAGATTTGGAAATCCAAACTTTGGAGTGACTCACAGAAGATGGAGTTTGATTCAATCACCTCCTCATGGATTAGAGCTAGGACAGATTTTGGCAGCTTTCTTCATAACTGAGCCGCCCTTTTCAGGATCCATTCTGCATGGTGAAGGGGCGACAAAAGGTGCCCTTAAGAACAGTTTGTTCCATCTTCAACCTGGCTGAAAAACTACATCGCGCAGGTTAATCTACCTGTAGTCAGAAAATCAAAGTTAAACTCATTCTCGGAACCTGAAATGTACGAATCCTCGTGGATAATGAGCAAAACAATCGACTGGAATGGAGAATTATCCTCATTGCCCTTCAACAGTGCCGTCGCTGTCTTGCGAGAGACTCCGACAGTAGGCGAAGGGAAGCTGAGGGAGGAAAGCAGTAGTTACATCTTCTTCTGGAGAGGAAAGCCCGGGGATCAATGCGAAACACATGGAATTGAATTTGCCATCAAGAACAAACTAATCACTGACTCTCAAAACTTCCTGTTGGCATCGAGTGCCTCATGAACCTCCATTTACAATCTGCCAAGGGTCAACAGGCAATAGTCACGAATGCCTATTCCCCCAACACCAACAATGGCTCCAAGGAAGGCTTCTACTCCACGCTGGACAACATACCCTTCAACATTGCTAAGAAATCATCCTGGGAACTTCAACACCAGGCTGAAAAGTTCTGAACTCCAGGAAGGGAGAAATTGGGAATTGCAACTTTAATGGGATTCACCTGGTTGCCAAACACATGGACCAACAGCTTGTCATCACTAACACACTGTTTTGCCAAAAAGACAAGTTCCAGACTTTTCCAGTCAAATCACTGGCACGTGATCGACTTCGTCATCATCCAACCTGAGACTAAAAGGGTGCCCTCATCACCAAAGTAATGATCAGTGCCAATGATTGCTGGACAGAGCACCACCTCATCCATTCCTTCATCAAACTTCACCGGAAGCAGTGGAAGGAACAGCTCAGATTCTGCTAGGCACATTTATACAAACAGGATAGTTAAAATTACACTGATGTTTCAATATCCAGGTTTAGTAACTACAGTTCTGGATCTGAACAGAGAACCAAACAGCAGTTTTTCTTCTGAACTAACCTTTAATTTCATGTTGACTTTCTTCTCTTCGCCGCTCCAGTTCCTTCCTGTCATAGTTCAATCTCTTCAAACACATGATCCCATAATGTAAACACGTGCTGGAAACAAGACAGATATTAGTCAGCACAATTTACAAAAAGAAACCCGTGAAGTTATTTTTGTGTGTGGTATTGGGGCGGGGCGGGGACAAGGTGGCACAGTGGTTAGCATTGCAGTCTCACAGTACCAGGGATCTGGGTTCAATTCTCCGCTTAGGTCACTGCCTGTGTGGAGGTTGCACATTCTGTCCGTGTCTACGTGAGTTTCCTCCAGGTGTTCCGGTTTCCTTCTACAGCCCAAGGATGTGCCAGTAGGTGTACTGGCTTGCTAAATTGTCCCTTAGTGTCAGGGGGCTAGTTAGGGTAACTGCATGGCATTATGGGAATGGGGCCTGGGTGGGATTGTGATCACTGCAGATTCAATGGACTGAAAGGCCTCCTTCTGCAAAGTAGGATTCTATGATTCTATTCTATCCTTGGCTCAATGTTAGTCTGTTTGACCCTGAAGGTTGTAGGTTCAAGGCCTGCTTGATCATGCAATCTAGGCTAAACTTCAATGCAGAGAGTTGCAGTGTTCAAAGTGCGATATCTGTTGGAGAAGGTGTGAAACTTAAGCCCTGTCTGCCCTCTCACATGGGTATAAAATAGTCAATGACACTTTTCAAAGACCAAGGGAGTTCTGGTACTCTAGCCAATATTCATTTCTCAAACATTTCACTACAATTTTGTAACTAATCATGTTATTGTTAGTGGGATCTTGAATGGGTAAGTTGGCAGTCTCATTTTGTCACCACAGTTGCTAAATTTCAGCAAGACTTCATCGACTGTCAATTGCTTTGGGGCATTATGAGAGCATGAAAGCTGCTATAAAAATGCAAGATCTTCCTTATTGGGGCAAATTGGTTTTAGGCATCGAGACCCACAAACCATTGGAATATGGGTGCTATTCTGGTTGGTTGGAATCAATGGGTGCTATTCTGGTTGGCAGTTGGTGACTAGTGGAGTGCCGCAGGGATCGGTGCTGGGGCCTCAACTGTTTACCATATACATAGATGATCTGGAGGAGGAGGCTGAGTGTAGGGTAACAAAATTTGCTGATGACACGAAGATGAGTGGAAAAGCAAATTGCATGGAAGGCGCAGAAGGTCTGCAGAGGGATCTGGATAGGCTGAGTGAGTGGGCGAGGACCTGGCAGATGGAGTACAATGTTAGCAAGTGTAAGGTTATCCACTTTGGCAGAAATAATAGTAGAAGGGATTATTATTTAAAGGGTGAAAAGCTGCAGCATGCTACTGTGCAGAGAGACCTGGGGGTCCTTGTGCACGAATCGCAATAACTCAGTCTGCAGGTGATCAAAAAGGCGAATGGGATGTTGGCCTTTATAGCGAGAGGGATAGAATACAAAAGCAGGGAGGTCTTGCTGCAACTGTACAGGGTACTGGTGAGGCTGCAGCTGGAGTACTGTGTGCAGTTTTGGTCCCTGCATTTGGCCTTGGAGGGAGTACAGAGAAGGTTCACCAGGCTGATACCAGAGATGAGGGGGTTAGCTTATGAAGAGAGATTGAATAGACTGGGTCTGTGTTCATTGGAGTTTAGATGGCTGAGGGGGGATCTTATAGAGACATATAAGATAATGAAGGGGATAGATAGGGTAGAAGTAGAGAGATTCTTCCCGCTTAGAAAGGATAGCAGGACTAGAGGGCATAGCCTCAAAATAAAGTGGGGGGGGAGAAGGCAGTTTAAATCAGTGTTGAGGAGGAACTTCTTCATTCAAAAGGTGGTCAGTCTCTGGAATTCTCTGCCCATTGAAGTGGTGGAGGCTACCTCACTGAATATATTTAAGTCATGGGTAGATAGATTTCTGACAGACAAAGGAATTAAGGGTTATGGGGACAAAGCAGGAAAGTGGAGCTGATCCACTTCAGATCAGCCATGTTCTTGTTAAATGGTGGGGCAGGCTCGAGGGGCCAGATGGCCGACTCCTACTCCTATTTCTTATGTTCTTATTTGATTCAAAAGCAAATGGTTTATGAAGTTCAAACACACTCCTAATTATTTTATAAACACACAACATTAGATTATGCCTCTTTCTTCATAACATGAACCCAAAGAAAATGGGCAGGATTTTCTACAACCTTGCGGAGTGTTTTGTGGTGATGGAGGTGAATCATTATTGGGCAGCTCCTGCTGTCAAACCTGCTGAGATTTTCCAGCATTTTCTGCTTTAGTTTCAGATTCCAGTATTTGCAGTGTTTTGCCTTTATCTCAATGTTTAACTTTACTTGGTTGACTTCAATGTGCAGGAACAGTAAGTTTCCAAACATCATCACTGGGAGGGATTTTCAGCACAGATTCAATATATTTTAAAAATTCACAATCTTCTTGTTTGGTGGTAAATTTCATGACAGGGTCTACATTTAAACTGTGATATAACCTAGTAGACACATGGAAAGGCCAACTTTATACAGCTGCAGAACATTGAGCCTGGATCATAACTCACATCTGCAGGCTCCATGTACCTTTTAGAGATACCATGTGCCTCTTAGTTTATTCTTACTGGTTTCAAACTGATACTTGTGTCACTGCAGTATTAGAATAGAAAATTATAACATGCTAAATAAATCTGGGCGGGAAATATCTGTACCTGTTATCACATAAAGAGTTAAAATGGCATACATGTAGATCTGAATCGGCAACAAAATTTTATCAGCTTTTTCACAGGGTTTTTTGCTTTTGCACAATCTAATGCGCTGACTGCATCTCAGTCAGAGGTTTACTCAGCTGAATGACTTACTTGAATGCGTGCATTTGCAATAGACAACAAAAAAACACAACAGCTCACCGATGAAAGCTGTCAACCATTTTCAGATGCATTCGCAGATCTTTCTTTGTGAGGTGGTCAAGCATTCGAGCATCTACCAGGCACTCCATGAAGTAGCTGCGATACTGGGGCAGTCCAAGACTGGGAAGCCACTCATTGCCAATCCACTCGTGGTTCATATCTCCATAAGCCAACGTCTGGTGAGAAGAAAGGATAAAGTCAACGCTGATGAAAAGCCACTGAGGTTGTCTCCTGAGGATAGAGGCTAATCCTGTAATCCTGGGTGTGGCACAGTGGTTATCATTGCTGCCTCACAGCTTCATGGACCCAGGTTCAATTCCGACTTTGGGTAACTGTTTGTGTGGAGTTTGCATATTCTCCCCACGTCTGCGTGGGTTTCCTTCGGGTGCTCCCGAATCCTCCCATGGTTCAAAGATGAGCAGGTTAGTTTAATTGGCATGATAAATTGCCCCTCAGTGTCAGCGGGAACGAGCAGAGTAAATACGTAGGGTTATGGGGAGAGGGATCGATGTGCTGAATGGACTCCTTCTGCACTGTAGGGATTCTATGAACCGATATTATTAAACTATTGGAAGTAATATACAAACAGAACAGGAAACATTATGGGTTCAAAGATCCATTTGCACACAGGCTCAGGAAGTGTTTGCCAACCTCCAGGTATCTCAAAGGTTTACAGCATGGAAACAGGCCCTTCGGCCCAACTTGGCCATGCCATCCTTTTTTAAAAAATCCCTAAGCTAGTCCCACGTTTGGCCCATATCCCTCTATACCCATGTAACTGTCTAAATGCTCTCTAAAAGACAAAATTGACCCATCTCTACTACTACTTCTGGCAGTTTATTCCAGACACTACCCTCTGTGTGAAAAGTTGACCCTCTGGACCCTTTTGTATCTCTTCCTTCTCATCTTAAACCTATACTCTCTAGTACCTAATTTCTGATAATGCAAAGCAACAACCAACCATAACTCAGAAAGTTTTTGGGTGAAGGGAAGGTATTCTATAAAGAGAAAGAAACACAGTTATATCCTGCTTTTTTAAACAGCTTGTCAGGTGCAGTGAAATAAGCCATGGATTAGCTTAAGAACATATTTAAACCGACCCACATTCCTCCTTCCCTCTCCCATCCTGCCCTCTGCAATGATCACCTGAGAGCATCTGGTTTTAAACCACATGAAAATTATTGATTAACTATTACAGACAGGCTCCTGACTACCTGTGAGGAATGATGCCCAAAACCAGCTCCACAATTCGATTTTCGGAAAGAAATGGATATTGATTTATTAACTTAGCAAAGCCGTCAAACGAAGACTTCTGCTAAAATGAAAAAATGTGCAGCACTGACACTAATAACCCATGTAGAACAACTGCTAATAGCTCTTATCCTTTCGGACAAACGTCAAAAAAAAGAAAAATTTTTTTTGGGGGGCAGGATGCGAGACTGACTGCAAACGTACAAATTTAGTCTTGAGAGCCAGACAGTGACAGCTGTTCTCATCCTTTTGAATCTCCTCCAAGAGTTTAAAGCAGCATTTTATTAATGTGAATGGGTCAAGTATTTGTAGCCCTGATGCTGCGGCTAAGATATTTCTGCAGTAGTCAGAAGGTTCTGTAGCCTCAGTGCACACCGAACTTCGGCATAGCAAACAACAACCACTGACTGTAGACCTCGCTGCTACATACAGCTTCACTTGTCCATTAACAGGAGTGGAAGTAAATACAGAAAACACCTCTGGAACAAGACTCCTTTTACAACTCTGTGGCATGCTGTAGATACCAGCTAACCTACAATTATCCAACTGCCCATTCTCCATATTTAAGCTTCGGCAGCAGGGGATGGATGTTAACTTGGAGGGAGCGCATATAGGCTGTTTTAGGTTAGGAAATCCGAACAAATAGATTTTCCACACATTCTGCTGAGTTTACTAACAGGATCTAATCACCAGGATCAATTTTCTGGATGTAGCCAATCTGCCAGATTGGGGGGTGAGGTGGGATTTAATGGGCAAAGTACACAGCCCAAAAGAGCAAAGCCTATCGGTTCCACTGAGGAACTCTTTCTAAGATGACAGTTGCTCTTTTCAAATCCATTTGGAGCATTGTGAGTTTTGGAGTTGGAGTCTTGGGCCCCGTATCTAAGGAAGGACACACTGCCTCGGAAACGGTCCAGAGGAGATTCACAAGGATGATCTTTGGAAAGATGAGCTTGTCGTATGAAGAATGGTTGAGGATTCTGGGTCTGTACTCATTGCAGTTTAGAAGGATGAGGGGGAATCTCATTAAAACTTACAGGATACTGCGAGGCCTGGATAGAGTGGACGTGGAGAGGATGTTTCTATTAGTAAGAAAAACTAGAACCAGAGGGCACAACCTCAGGCTAAAGGCACAATCCTTCAAAACAGAGATTAGGAGGAATTTCTTCAGCCTGAGAATGATGAATCTGTGGAACTCTTTGCTGCAGAAGGCTGTGGAGGCCAGGTCATTGAGTGTCTTTAAGACAGAGATAGATAGGTTCTTGATTAATAAGGGGATCAGGGGTTATGGGGAAAAGGCAGTATAGGGATGAGAAAAATATCAGATGATTGAATGGCAGAGCAGACTCAATGGGCTGAGTGGCCTAATTCTGCTCCTATGTTTTATAGTTCTACGCATACAGGTTCAGAAAGTGTTTACCCAACCTCCAAGTTTCTAATTTTTGGTAAAACAACAACAGGCTGTAAGTCAGAAACTTTGGGAGGGAGGGAGGCTGTTTTATACAGAAGAAGAAACACTGTAAGGCTCTCTTATTTTAAACAGGGATTGGAGCATGGGTCTGATCACAGGTTAGTGAATCAGTCAAAACTGATTCAGCAGCTTATATAGTAAAGAACCAGCAACGTTCATCTTGTTTGATAGCTGTTAGATTTCCCAGGGCCTGCACTCAATAGGCCAGGATTGGTTTCAAAATGGTGGTCAATTTTGAGCCATGCAACTTCATTAAAATGGTGAAAGTTGCTCTTCGTGTCAGTGGATTGGTTGCCTGCACTTGCCGTCTCACCTCCACTAAAACTGTAAACGGGCAAATTGGCTGCAGGGTTCAGACTTCTCCAATTTTAACTGCTCCCCCAATCCTAAACTGCCTGATATTTAGAAGTAAAATTTCACTCCCTACCTCCTTTACTCTCTCAACCCACTGCAACTTGTCAGCAAGATGTCCAATCAAACACATTATTGTGTAATGTTTAATCACCCATCACTGTATAATACTTAATTTTTGCCAATGGCACAGTTTCATTTAGCTGCAGCAACTAAGTCTGAATGTTCAAGTGATTTTGGAAAGCAGTGAAATCAAATCGACTCTCAGAATTTTCACCAAAACCTCTTGCGTGTCAGACTCCATCATTGTAATAATTCAAAACCAAAGAGGGCTTTGGGTTTTATGTTAGGGCAGGGATTACAAAGCACTGTTTAAGAAGTTGGTATTACAAGTTGTTGAACAGAGAAAGCAGTAACATCAGAAATGATGATTTGACCATTACACCATGTAAATTTCACTCTGGAAATAAGTTCCTCACTAGAACTGACAGGCTTTGATCTTTTGCACAGTAAAAAGTCTCACAACACCAGGTTAAAGTCCTGTATGTTTATGCTTTCGGAGCACTGCTCTTTCATCAATGACAAGAAATATCTATAACAAGAACTTTGCCACATTAAGTCTACACTCTATTTAATGGACTCCCTTCACATCAGGTTAGCACAGGCCCACTTGTTGCTCACTCCCAAATCCAGGCTACAGTTCATGACACCTCTGAGGGACCATATGCCACAAGTCATGGACAAGATTGCCTGACTGTAGAAAAATAAGCCTGCCAGGAATGGGGGCAGGAATCCCAAAAGTGGGTCCTGCCCATCATTTTTAAATAGCTCTGTAAAAAAGTGGGCCATAATTGTACAAAGTCAAGCAAATTATTCCAAAACACTAACCAAGCCTTGACTGAAGTATTGAAGCCAATTTAGGTACCACAATTTAGAAATAGTGTCAAGGCCCTGACTTCTGACTTAAGAAAAGAGTCAGCCTCCCACATATCAATTCCACCTCACATGAATGGCAAAACAGTCACATCAGCAGATAAAAGACATCTGACACTAGTCATCTGAAATCCTTCATCCTTCGCTCCCACAAAGGCAGAAAGCATCTCACAATAAACAAAGAATTTGCAGCTAACCATGCGATTGTGGACATGTTTGTATTGAGGAAACAAGCTGCAGCTTACACACTAAAGATGTGCGGGTTGGGTTGGTTGGCCGGCCATGCTAAATTGCCCCATGGTATCCTGGGATGTGTGGGTTAGAGGGATTAGTGGGGTAAATATGTAGGGTTATGGGGATAGGGATTGTTATTGGTGCAGATTTGATGGGCTGAATGGTCTCCTTTGCACTGTAGGGTTTCTACGAAATCTATGACTATACGCAAGAAACATCAAAACTGTTTCAAATACAGTGAATGGGACAATTCAGCTACTGTCAAACATGCTCGAATGGATAACTACCACATCCAACGATCCTTCTCAAGGGCAATTAGGGATAGGAAATAAACGCAAGCCGAGTCAGTGACATTCATATCCCATGAGTGAATATAAAATAATTTAGACTTCTCCCATGGCCTGCAAAACCAATCAGACCAGTTAGGAGACCTTCTCATCCTTCTTGGCCAGACTTACTCCAGAAACACATTACCCTCTATTTTGCATAGCTGACTAATCAGCAGTAAGAACGTAAACACATGTGGCAAATATAAGAGCCTGACCAATTTCAATAAAACCCTATCCTTAATTTGGAATACTCATTTGGAATACTGCGTCCAGTTCTGGTCATCTTACTACCGGAAGGACATGGAGACTCTGGAGAGAGTGCAGAGGAGGTTTACCAGGATGCTGCCTGGTATGGAAGGTCTGAGTTACGAGGACAGATTAGGCAAATTGGGACTGTTTTCCTTAGAAAGACGTAGACTTAGAGGAGATCTGATAGAGGTGTACAAGATTACGAAGGGGATAGATAGAGTAAACAGGGTTAAGCTTTTTCCTAGGATGGACTCGAATAGCATGAGGGGTCACGGGCTTAGGGTGAGGGGGGTAAGGTATAATTTGGATGCTAGAGGGAGTTTTTTCACATAGAGGGTGGTGGGGGTATGGAACACGCTGCCAAGTAAAGTGGTGGAGGCAGGTACTCTGGAGTTATTTAAGAAATACTTAGATGGGCACATGAACAGAATGGGAATGGAGGGTATAGAAAACTGATTTAAAATAGGGATCATGAGCCTTGGGAGTCCCTGGGAATTGTGTAAATAGATGATGATATTGATGTACTTGTTTTTATCCTACAGGTGCTTTGGTCCACCTTGTTGTTTAACGAGGGGCATACACGCGATGGGTCGTGAGAGGGCTGCTCTTGTATCTTTTTCGAGAGTATCCTAGTGCTTCACGTTGTTAGTGTATGCTTGACCTGGACCATTTGATGGGCAACACGACAGCTCAGTGACTATTGCTGTGCTGTGCAGATACTTGGATTTGGGCCTGTGTCTGTGGGAGTTTGCACATTCTCCCCGTGCTTGTGTGGGTTTTCTCCAGGTGCTCCGGTTTCCTCACACATCCTAAAGATGTGCTCTTAGGCTAATTGACAAAACAAATTCTCCCTAAAGTGTCTCAAATTTGGTTTTTAATCCATAGATCTATAAACATGGACAGGGATCGTGGGTAGAGGTGGGAACATCGGGGTGGCGGCACGGGCTCGTTGGGCAGAAGGGCCTGTTTCCCATGCTGTTTTGTTCTTTGTTGTTAATCCCATCCTTTATTATTCATTTGTTGCAATTCTTTCTCCAGATGACTGGCTCAGTACACTGCCTGAATCGTCAAGCCTTATCGGTTTTTCTTAAGAACTCTTTAAAGGAAACAATTGTTCTTTTCACAAAAACGTTGACATGGTGTAATGGTAAAATTGTTTTAGTCAGAATTGTTGTTGAAGAAGTATTGGAAAATCTTATAGTTGGGGAAAAGAGCCAGAAGAATGAAGTGATTTGAAGAGCAAGTTCCATACTGGGGAGACACGATGGGTGCCATCAATAGTAGACATCTTGGAAAGATATACTTAATACACATTATAATCATCAAAGTCAAATTCAAACATATCTGAATGTCTTGTATACTCACCTGAGCCCAACTGCCCTCCTCATTCTCCTAACAGGTTAGCAAGTTAGTAAAAGCATTAAAAAAAAAAGAGAAAAATGAAAAAAAGAAAACTGTGATTAGTTCAATCACTGCTCCTAAACTGCTGGCCTAGAACATTATTTTACCTCATCAATATATTTTTGCAGCAGAACACAAGGTAGATTTGTACGGTAAACCTCAGTAATTCAAACTCTGCAACAATAAAGTCTGGATATAACATTTCCATTATCTTAGCCACTTTGGCAATCAAAGCTATAGTCAGACAAGAACACTGCACCTCACCAAGACAGGAATGTTGACTTTAATGGAAGAGTACAATTAAATCAATCTCTGGAAAAATAGGAGCTAACATCTCCTCCCCATCATTGGATGATGGGGCAAGAAATATAACAGTAAACAATATAAAACCTGCTTTTTTGAATTTCTGAACCATGGGGATAAGGAAAGGAACTCCACAAGGGTTGATAAGGATAGTGCAGGTCACATTGTGTGAATGGACTTTCGAGGGAGTTTGATAAAGAACCACAAAGATTTATTCGAAATATTGAACAGCATGGGATTAAAAGGGCAGCTACTGGGTGGATATAGTTTTGCCTAAAGGGATTATAAGCAGAATAGCAGCAATGAGTATTCGAACAAAATTATCTGATGGGGACACAGATGGGGCATAGAAAACAATACACTCCCAAATCCAGGCTACAGTTCATGACACCTCTGAGGGACCATATGCCACAAGTCATGAACAAGATTGCCTGACTGTAGAAAAATAAGCCTGCCAGGAATGGGGGCAGGAATCCCAAAATTGGGTCCTGCCCATCATTTTTAAATAGCTCTGTAAAAAAGTGGGCCATAATTGTACAAAGTCAAGCAAGTTATTCCAAAACACTAACCAAGCCTTGACTGAAGTATTGAAGCCAATTTAGGTACCACAATTTAGAAATGGTGTCAAGGCCCTGAGAAGGGGGTTACTAGAACAGTACCAAGGATGAGTGACTTCAATTATGTGGAAAGGCAGAGCAGAGAAGGTTGAGGGGAAATTTAATGGCGATGTCCAAAATTATGAGGTACAGATTAAATAAGAAGAAATGGTTTCCAGTAACTGTATGGTCAGTAACTAGAGGATACAGGTAAAAGGTATTGCTGGAAATAGATAGACATGCAGTCAAAGCTTTTTGACTTTCACTCATCAGAACAAGTTCTCAAGAATACCAATTCTCAAAGGGAAGAACAAGTAATATTGCATGAGAAAAACGTGCTGATTGGTTGGCAAGTGGGATCTGATTGATAGATATGCAGTCATGGAGAATGTAACAGGGAATAATTATCCCTTAAGATTTTGATTAAGTTCAAACCAAGTAAGTCGATTGATTTAAGATAATCAGTGGTTCATTTACACTTATTAGAAACTACATATGCAGGACACCCTTTCCTGTGCAAACAGAGAGAATATGTTCAGAAATTGCATCTTTTTCAACCAAACAAAAACTTGGTTGGTTAGGGGGTGGGAAGCAATTTACCCTGGTGCATTCTCCATGGGAATATCTGTACCACAGTAAGACGTCTTACAACACCAGGTTAAAGTCCAACAGGTTTATTTGGTAGCAAATGCCATTAGCTTTTGGAGCACTTGCTGCTCCTTCGTCAGGTGAGTGGTACATCTGTACCAATCAGAGATCATTTGCAAACCAATCCTCATCCTTTTCTCCTGCGCATAAATTGCTGTTCCTGATGAGTTTTGATTTTCTTGAAGACCTGTCCTGATGAGTACAAAATAAAAAGCTTCAACAGCGCTTCTTTTTTTCAGCAATAATCGATGTCTATCCACTATAGGGTGTAAGATAATTGCTAAAGAACCAGAGGTGACTAAAGAACACATTTCCACTGCATTAGTATGATCTGGAAAGTATTAGCTGATAGAGGAAGGAGATTCAGTAGGGAATTGATATATACTCACAGTGCCTTCATCCCATGCAATACCATTCTATGATTCTCTTTGAATAGTCTTGAGAGTTCATGTGAATTTGTCACATAATTTACTCTTTAAATCATTTTAATGCACTCACTAAGATGTCAGAATGAAACACCTTCTGTCACTTGATCACAGCAGAATTAAACGCTCCAGATAAGCATGCGTTAGATACAGGGTCAAAATCCTCCCACGATGGATCTGCAGCACACTTCAACCTCGAGCTTGTTAACTGCATTTTCTGACAAACTCATTTTTCATTCTTGCCTTCCTGAACTAACAAACTACTGGCTGGTAGTTCATCACACAATTCTGGACTGTTCTGATTGAGAAGACTCAAAGGAAATCAACATCAGGATTTCCTGCCCATCAATCAAATATTCTGAATCGCAAGATGTCACTGACAGGATGAGATGAAATGATTTTCTTCATTCAAACCGAGTGGGCGAAGTGGAAGGGACGGCTGTTACAAACCAATGTGCTGCTGAGTCTCAGCACCTTAACACAAACAAGTTAGCAGCACAGCGGCACAGTGGTTAGCACTGTTGCCTCGCAGCACCAAGGACTCAGGTTCGGTTCCTGGCTTGGGTCACAGACTGTATGGAGTCTGCACATTCTCCCCATGTCTGCATGGGTTTCCTCCAGTTTCCTCGCACTGTTTGAAAGATGTGCGGATTAAATGAATTGGCCGTGCTAAATTCTCCCTTAGTATCAGGGGGACTCATCAGGGTAAATGCATGGGATTATGGGGATAGGGCCTGGGTGGGATTATTAGTGGTACAGACTCTTTGGCTGAATGGCCTCTTTCTGCACTGCAGGATTCTATGATTCTATGAATTGAAAATGTCAGTATTGAACACTATCATGTCATTTCATTTGACAAACTGAAACAATTAAACCTTTCATCTGAGTTTGCGCAGAAACTGTTGTTTATTTTTGGGTGCTTTTCAGATTAAACTGCTTCAACCCATGATAGGACACAACTGATTTCCTCGCTGGTTTCTACTAACTGAGTCAATAATGACAATTCTTTTAACTTTCCCTCTCTCCCTGTGAGTAAGCATCTGGGCCTTCCCAAAAACTCACTCAATAATACAAAGAAACAGAAAGTATCCCATCATCAACACACCATCTTGTCAGGTTTTGTTTTGTTTTCAAGTCAATTAAACTTTATGATCTGTGATGTTTCTTAATAATCATTCTGCTCTCACCATTCCACTTCCCAGAATATGCACAATTGCTAAACTAGATATGGCTTCCTTTAAATGGGCAAGCATTTATGATGATTAGCACCGCAGTCTCTCTGCGCCAGTGATTAGCACCGCAGTCTCTCTGCGCCAGTGATTTGCACTGCTGCCTCACTGCGCCAGTGATTTGCACTGCTGCCTCACTGCGCCAGTGATTTGCACTGCTGCCTCACTGCGCCAGGGATCCGGGTTTGATTCCCGGCTTGGGTCACTGTCTGCACAGAGTCTGCATGTTCTCCCTGTGTCTGTATGGGTTTCCTCGGGTGCTCCTGTTTCCTCCCACAGTCTGAAAGACGTGCTGGTTAAGTGCCATGCTAAATTCTTCCTTAGTGTACCCAAACAGGCACTGGAGTGTGGCGACTAGGGGCTTTTCACAGTAACTGCATTGCAGTGTTAATGTAATCCTTATTTGTGACTAATAAATAACCTTAAAAACTGTGCATTGAAACACTATTCTGCTCTCTCTGTTCCATTTTCCAGATTATGTCAATTATTAAACTAGATATGGCTTTTTTTTTAAATAGGCAAGTATTTATCTCATCATAAAACAATTAAACTGCATTGGAGAAGAAAACTTACACCTTGTAGGTAATAAATTTTAATAATATTTATCAATGGATAAGAACGGAAGGTTTGAAAAGAGTTAAATGAAAATAAAGAAAATCAAGACATGGTTTCTCAATGCAGCACAACCAAATTGGACAGGGATGGACTAACCGTTTTTGCTGAAGCCGCCATGTTTTCCATTTCCTCATGTGTAACCCAGACATTTCCAGAGGACTAAGTGGAAGGCCCAAAAAAGCACAAGGACAGTCCAGTAAGCAGTGTTAGAAGAGAGAAGTGTTAGATGACAGGAAGTAGTAAGAAATAGTTCATTAAAACAAACACTTTTCATGCATTGTTGCTGGTAGAATCAATGTTACAAAGCTAAACAGTTTCAAAGTCTTGCAAACACTCATTCCCTTCAAGGTAGATCCCCATGCCTCCAAAGGTGCTTTCCCTCCTGCAACGCACAGTCTGAACCGGAGCCTCAATGCTTAGAACATTCCTGACCCATCAATGCTCATTCACAGGTGAGGAATGATCCGACAGTTCTCTCCTCCCTCTATATCTGGATAGCATTCAGCCTCAGTAGCCTGGCTGTGAACCCCCAAAAATCGTTCACAAAAGTTGGAGATTACTATGATTTGTATCAACAATCAGGCTGATCTGAGTGTGTAAATCTTACTCAACTACCTGAATCAACAGAACATTATCAGATCACATTTTAAAAGAGAAATAGAGTTTGAATTTTTTGCATTGAACAGAGAAGGAAAATTGAATATTGGGATAAAGTTTAAAAAGTATCAGTCCCAGGTGGACAATTATTTTCACAAACTAATTTCAACCAATCCCATTCTCCTCTGTCAAGCTCCAAATATCTGAGTGAATTTTCTGTAACAGCAAATCCAGGAGCCCCTTCGAAGCGCGCTTTCTACATTGAGAAACAAAGTGATGTACGTTTTAAACTATCAGTTGTGAGTTTACATTCTCGTAGTCTTTACTCAGCTTTCACCAATGCTTTCAGAATTAAGTTGAAATGACTGGTTTCTCGAAATCCCTCCACGCACGATACACCCCCTTTGAAATGGTACATCTTCACTTAGTACAGCAAGCTTTCAAATCATAAATAATCAAGCAAATCAACAAAATACGTATGTGGCACATAAATAATCCAGAAATTTACCCCTTCAATTGTCACTTTCAGTTCCTTGGTACATGTTAACAAAACATGGGTTTTGGTAAGAGCAATCCCATACCACATGACTATATAATTTGTATCTTTGTGTTTTGCAGCCCCCGATATATCCAAAGGATGAACCTTTCACCACCACGTCCTTCAGAACTCAAACACCAGCCAATACATCAGTGCAGCTCTTTAACAATGAAATGATGCTGAGAAGTTTATAATTGCCCTCTATTTGCATTATCTGTATGAGCAACCCAATTGGATGAACCTGTTTGCTCTGAATGGTGATACAGGATTACTCTCTGGAACATGGTATACGTCTAAACTGAACAGAAGGACTCTTTCATGACTTCAAAGAAATCACAGAAACCCTACAATACAGAAAGGGGCCATTTGGCCCATCAAGTCTGCATCAATCACAATCCCACCCAGGCTCTACCCCATCTCCCCACATATTTACCCACTAATCCATCTAACCTACACATCTCAGGATACTGAGGGCAATTTTTGTTAGCATGGTCAATCAATCTAACCTGCACATCTTTGGGCTGTGGCAGGAAACTGACACAGACACAAGGAGAACGTGCAAACTCCACACAGATAGTGACCCAAACCAGAAATTAGACCAAGGTCCCTGGAGCTGTGAAGCAGTAGAGCTAACCATTGTGCTACCGTGCAGTCCAGATAACATATCAAGTCCTTTTGAATTCAAAAGAACAAAGAAAAAATAGGAACAGGCCTTTTGGCCCTCCAAGCCTGCACAGACCATGCTGCCTGACTTAACTAAACCCCTCTATCTTTCCAGGGGCCGTATCCCTCTATTCCCATCCTATTCATGTATTTGTCAAGATGTCCTTTAAAAGTCACTACCGTATCCATTTCCACTCTCTCCCCTGGCAAGAAGTTCCAGGTATCCAGTACTCTGTGTAAAAAATCTGCCTCGTACATCTCCTTTAAACCTTGCCCCTCATACTTTAAACTTGTGATCCCTAGTAATTGACTCTTCCACCCTGGGAAAAAGCTCCTGACTATCCACTCTGTCCATGCCTGTCATAATCTTGTAGATTTCTATTAGGTCGCCCCTCAACCTTTGTCATTCCAGTGAGAATAAACCAAGTTTCTCCAACCTCTCGTCCGTAATGTCCTCTGTACCAGGCAACATCCTGGTAAATCTTTTCTGTACCCTCTCCAAAGCCTCCACATCTTTCTGGTAGTGTGGTGACCAGAATTGAACACTATATTCCAAGTGCAGCCAAGCTAAGATTCTATAAAGTTGCAACATGATTCGCCAATTTTTAAACTCAATACCCCAGCCGATGAAGGCAAACATGCTGTATACCTTCTTGACTACCTTATTGAAACATATAAGATGATTAGAGGTTTAGATAGGGTGGACAGTGATAGCCTTTTTCCTAGGATGGAGAAAGCTAGCACAAGGGGACATAGCTTTAAATTAAGGGGTGGTAGTTATAGGACGGATGTCAGAGGTAGGTTCTTTACCAGAGGGTGGTAAGGGTATGGAATGCCCTGCCTGCTGCAGTTGTAGATGCGCCAAGTTTGGTGGCGTTTAAGAGGTTAGTAGATAAGTTTATGGATGAAAAGGGAATGGTCTAGGTTAGAGGGTCACTGCTTGTTCCTCACTGGTTGGCGCAACATCGAAAGCCGAAGGGTCTGTTCTGCGCTGTAATGTTCTATGTTCTATGTTCTCCACCTGAACTGCCACTTTCAGTGACCTGTGTACCTGTACACCCAGATCCCTCTGCCTATCAATACTCTCAAGGGTTCTGCCATTTACTGTATATTTTGTACTTGTATTAGACCTTCCAAAATGCATTACCTCACATTTGTCTGGATTAAACTTCCTAATCAAACCAGTTACATTTTCTTCCAAATCACTGATGTACATATTACAAACAGCAAAGATCCCAGCACCGATTCCTGTATCGGTTGGACTTATACCTGGTATTGTCAGACTTCTTACTGTGTTTATCCCAGTCCAACGCCGATATCTCTACATCAGAACTCCACTTGTAACAGCCCTCCATTCAGAAACACACTCTTCCACCACTACCCTCAGTCTTCTTTGACCGAGCCAATTTTGCATCTATCTTGCCAGCTCGCCTCTGATCCCACGCGACTTCATCTTCTGCACCAGTCTGCCATGAGGGCCTTACTGAAGTCTATGTAGACAACATCCACTGCCCTACCCTCATTAGTCATCTTTGTCACTTCCTCAAAAAACTTGATCAAGTTAATGAGACATGACCTCCCTTTCACAAAACCATGTTGCCTCTCACGAATACATCTACTTACTTCCAAATGGAAAATCAAAGAATTCCCTCCAATAATTTCCCTACCACTGATGTATGACTCACTGGCTTGTAATTACCTGAATTATTCTTGTTACCCTTCTTTAAACAAAGGAACAACATTGGTATTCTCCAATTTTCTGGGACGTCCCTGTAGTCATGATGTGGAGATGCTGGTGTCGGACTGGGGTAAACACAGTAGGAAGTCTGACAACACCAGGTTAAAGTCCAACAGGTTTATTTGGTAGTAAACGCTGTTGGGGATTCTCCCTTCGTCAGGTAAATGGAGAGTTCTGGCCTCAGACAGAACATTGTACAGGCAGTTTACAGATTACTGATTAGAATGCGAGTCTTTACATCTAATCTGCTATTTGAATAGCAGGTCAATTGTAAAGACTATTTGATGGGCAACATGACAGCTCAGTGACTGTCGCTGTGCTGTGCAGATACATGGATTTGGGCCTGTGTCTGTGGGAGTTTGCGCATTCTCCCCGTGCTTGCGTGGGTTTTCTCCGGGTGCTCCAGTTTCCTCCCACATCCCAAAGATGTGCTCTTAGCCTAATTGGCAAAACAAATTCTCCCTAAATTGTCTCAAATTTGGTTTTTAATCCATAGATCTATAAACATAGACAGGGATCACGGGTAGAGGTGGGAACATCGGGGTGGCGGCGTGGGCTCGTTGGGCCAAAGGGCCTGTTTCCCGTGCTGTTTTGTTCTTTGTTCTTTGACTCACATTCTAATCAGTAATATGTAAACTGTCTGAGGCCAGAACTCTCCATTCACCTGATGAAGGGGCAAACCCTGAAAGCTTATGAATTAACTATCAAATAAATTGGTTGAACTTAAACCTGGCGTTGTTAGACTTCTTACTGTGATGTCCCCTGTAGCCACTGAGGATACAAAGATTTCTCTCAAGGCCCCAGCAATTTCCTCCCTTGTCTCTCAGCATTCTGGGATATATCCCATCAGGCCCTGGGGACTTGTCTTGTTTCTCAAGAACTCCAATACCTCTTCCTTTTTAATCTCAACATAACAAACGATTTACACATCTTTTCCCAAACTCATCAACCACCAAATCCTTCTCTTTGGTAAATACTGACGCAAAGTACTCATTTAATACATCTCTGGTTCGACGCATAGATTCCTTCCCTTGTCCTTGAGTGGGCCAAGTCTCTCCCTGTCTACCCTCTTACTCTTTATATATGTATAAAAAGCTTTGGTCCAATGCATGTTCACTTTTAGACGATTCTAAACAGATGTTAGCAATACAAGAGGATGAAACACTTGGATACGTTACAAAAACAGTTTAAGGTGGATTAAATATGTTAAATAGGAGTAGTTTGATTACCGGGATGTATTATTTATACAATCCAATTGATGGATTCAGACATTATACACAAGTTCCTGTCAAGTGTGTATGAGTGAGAGCGATATTAGATTGTTAGCTTTCTTTTCTGTCCATGGTGAATTGGCTGCAGAGGTGACATGGGGGTATGAAGGAGGGTGTGAGGCGGGTGGTAGTATGAGTTAGCATGGGGAGGGAATGGATGGAGGTTTGAGGTGGTGAGGTGAGGGCTGGAGGGCCCAGCAGTTCTGAAAGAAACTGGGATGAAGTTCCTCAGAATCAAGTTGGGCTTTCAAATCAGCCTCCGGATATGTTTATAGTCAGAGAGAACGAGGGGCTAATGAATATGGACCACAGTCCAGAAGGGACCCCAGGGCCTATGAGGAGGGATGGGTGGGTAACAGATAGGAAGTTGAAAAAGAAAAGGAGTCACGGCACTAAGATGACCCCAGAGGAGGCATCCCAGAACATCAAGGGTAGGGCAACAGCTGAGGTAGAGAGTGCAAGGGAGGTGGATCTAAATGCCCCAGAGGACGGTAGGAGTGAGGGATGTGAGATAGTGGTGGGGGATGAGAAGGTCAAGGGGATTGACAGGCGGTTCTGTGGGCAAAAGCGGGACTCCAGGATGGTAGTCTGCCTCCCTGGAGCAGGGGTCCAGGATGTTACGGAGAGGGTAGAGGGAACTATGAAGGGTGGAGGGCTAAGGCTGATGTAATAGTCCACGTGGGAGAGAAAGATGTAGAAGCAAAGTGCATATGTAGGCAGTTTAGGGAGTTGGGGGCCCAGCTGAAGTGTAGGGCCCTCAGGGTGGCATTCTCTGGGCTGCTGCCGATGCCTGGGAATGACAGGGTTAGGAACAACGAAGTGCTCCAACTGAATGCGTGGTTGAGGGATTGGTGTAGGGTGGAGGGATTCAGATTCTTAGACCATTGGGAAGTCTTCAGGAGGGAGGGGCATCTATACAAGAGGGACGGGGAACAGTTGTCTGGGAAGGGCACCCATATTTTAGCTGGGAGGTTAGCTGGAGTGTTTCGGCAGGGTTTAAACTAATATGGAGGGGGGGGTGGGGAGATAGAGGGAACTTGGAGTGGGAGAGAGATTGGTGACAGGGTAACTCCGGAGAGTAGGAGGGAAGATCAGAGAGTGCCTGAGGGCCTTCAGTGCATGTGTTTTAATGCGAGGAGTGTGACTGGCAAAACAGATGAACTGAAGGCAATAATGTTCGAGAGGAAGTTAGAAGTGGTGGCGGTGACTGAGACGTGGCTAAAGGAAGGGCAGGACTGGCAATTGAATATTCCGGGGTACAAGTGTTTTAGGCATGATAGAGGTGGTTTGAGGAGAGGAGGGGGAGAGGCGTTATTAATTAAGGATCACATCATAGCAGTGCAGAAGGAGGGTGGTATGGCTGAGTTAGGAATTGAGTCGCTATGGGTGGAGTTGAGGAATAGGAAGGGAGAGGTTACTATGTTGGGTGTGTACTACAGACCACCCAACAGTCCGCGTGCCGTGGAAGAAGGGATATGTATAGAAATTTTAGATAAGTGTAGGAAGAATAGGGTAGTTGTAATGGGAGATTTCAATTTCCCTGGGGTAGATTGGAAGGTGCTGAGAGCGGAAGGGGAGGAATTTGTACAGTGTGTTTTAGAAGGGTCCTTGGAGCAGTATGTGGATAGCCCGACTAGAGAGGGGGCTATACTGGATCTGGTTTTGGGGAATGAGCCAGGGCAGGTGGTTGACGTTGTAGTAGGAGAGCATGTGTCTAATAGTGACCACAACTCTGTCTGCTTTAGGGTATTAATGGAAAAAGATGAAGCCTGCCCTAAGGGGAGGGTGTTAAACTGGGGGAGGGCTAGATATAGCCAGATTAGGCAGGATCTTAAGGATACCGACTGGGGTAAGCTGTTCGAGGGTAGGTCGACGCTGCACACGTGGGAATCTTTCAAGAGAAAACTAAAATTTTTGCAGGATAGACACGTGCCGGTAAGGAGAAAGGATGGGAAGGGTAGGATTAGAGAACCGTGGGTTACTAGGGATGTTGAGGACTTGGTCAGGAAGAAGCGGGAGGCATACGTTAGATCCAGGCAATTGGGGACAGAGGCAGCGCTGGAAAAATATAGAGAGTGTAGACGGGATCTTAAAAGGGGTGTCAGAAAGGCAAAAAGGGGCCACAAAATGGCTTTGGCAGGTAGGATTAAGGAAAATCCTAAGGCATTTTACTCCTATGTAAGGAGCAAAAGGATGGTTAGAGGGAAGATTGGACCTCTCAGGGACAGGGGAGGGGATCTATGCTTAGAGCCTGAGGGGATGGGGGAGATCCTGAATGAATACTTTGCGTCAGTATTCACACGGGAGAGGGGCCTGATGTCTGATGCTGGCTTTGAGGATTTTGAGGACCCGTTAAAGGAAATAATCATTACAAGGGACGAAGTGTTGGGGCTTATAGGTAGCATAAAGACTTATAAAGCTCCGGGGCCTGATGGTATTTATCCCAGGCTGCTAAGGGAGGTGAGAGATGACATTGCTGGGCCTCTGACGCAAATCTTTGTCTCTTCTTTGGACACAGGTGAGGTCCCAGAGGACTGGAGGATTGCAAATGTAGTACCGTTGTTTAAAAAGGGTCAGAGGGATAATCCAGGGAACTATAGGCCGGTGAGCTTGACTTCAGTTATAGGTAAGCTAATGGAGAGGATCCTCAGGGACAGGATGTATGAGCATCTGGAGCGCTGCGATCTGATCAAGGATACGCAGCATGGCTTCGTTAAGGGGAGGTCGTGCCTTACGAACCTAGTGGAATTTTTTGAAGAGGTGACAAAAACGGTTGATGAAGGACAAGCCATTGATGTCGTCTACATGGATTTCAGTAAGGCGTTTGACAAGGTTCCCCATGGTAGGCTGATAAAAAAGGTGAAGGCGCATGGGATACAGGGCCAGGTATGTAGATGGGTTGAGAACTGGCTTGGGAGGAGGAGACAGCGGGTAGTAGTGGAAGGCTCTTTTTCCAACTGGAGGTCAGTCACTAGTGGTGTGCCACAGGGCTCAGTACTAGGACCTCTTCTATTTGTGATTTATATAAATGACTTGGAAGAGGGGGTAGGTGGTGTGATCAGCAAATTTGCTGATGACACTAAGATGCTTGGATTGGTGGGGACTGAGGAGCAGTGCCAGGCAATACAACAGGACATAGATAGGCTGGTAGATTGGGCAGATAGATGGCAAATGGAATTTAATCCGGATAAATGCGAGGTGATGCATTTTGGCCGGAATAATGTAGAGGGAAGTTATAGGATAAAAGGTAAAACTATCCGGAGTATAGAGACGCAGAGAGACCTGGGGGTGCAGGTTCACAAGTCTCTGAAGGTGGCAGTACAGGTGGAAAAAGTGATAAAGAAAGCGTATGGTATGTTAGCCTTCATAGGAAGGGGTATAGAATACAAGAGTAGGAGTTTGATGTTGCAAGTGTATAGAACGTTGGTTAGGCCTCACTTGGAGTACTGCGTCCAGTTCTGGTCGCCGTACTACCGGAAGGATGTGGAGTCCCTGGAGAGAGTGCAGAGGAGATTTACCAGGATGCTGCCTGGTATGGAAGGGCTGTCTTACGAGGAAAGGTTGAACACACTGGGGTTGTTTTCCCTTGAAAGACGTCGGCTGAGAGGGGATCTATTAGAGGTATATAAGATTATGAGGGGTATAGATAGAGTAAATGGTGGTAAGCTTTTTCCACCATTAGATTCGGATAGAACGAGGGGTCACGGCCTTAGGGTGAGGGGGGCTATGTATAAGACTAATATTAGAGGGCATTTTTTTCACACAAAGGGTAGTGGGGGTGTGGAATGCACTACCGAGTAAGGTGGTGGGAGCAGGCATGCTAGGGTTGTTTAAGGGTCTCTTGGACAGCCACATGAGCGGTCTGCAGATAGAGGGATATAGGAGGACTGTTTAAATACTTTAATTGTTTCCACAGGCTGTTCGGTCCACCTTGTTGACCAACAAGGTGCATGCATTCGGCAGGTCGTGCGAGGGCTGCTCCTGGATGTTACTTCAGGAGTGGCCTAGTGCTTCATGTCGTTAGTGTATGCTTAAACTGGACCATCAGATGGGCACCATGACAGCTCAGAGACTATCGCTGTTGCTGTGCAGACACATGGATTTGGGCCTGTGTCTGCGGGAGTTTGCGCGTTCTCCCCGTGGTTGCGTGGGTTTTCTCTGGGTGCTCCGGTTTCCACCCACATCCCAAAAATGTGCTCTTAGGCTGATTGGGTAACAAATTGTCCCTATATTGGTCGCTATATGTCATTAAGACGTTAGGATGGCGGCACGGGCTTGTTGGGCCGAAGGGCCTGTTTCCCGTGCTGTGTTGTTCTTTGTTCAGCCCACCATGGCACATGGGCACCAACCTCCCTCACAATCTGCTTCCAGGGTTGGCAGACTTGACCTATCCCAGACCAACCTTCCCAGAGTGAAAATTGGGTCTAATGGGGCCTTTTAAACAGGTCTGCCAAGATGGAAATTCCTCTCCTCAAGCTACCTGCCTCTGTAGTGAAAATCAGGACAATTACCCATGTCCATTAAAACTGTCCTAAAATCATTTCACAATAGATCAGAATCAGTTATCAGCTCATTAACATTTACCGTTTATCCTGATTGTGGCTGATTCTCAAGTTTATGATTGAAGTATCTGACATTGCTGCTCCCATTTATTTACAAATTCTACATGATAACATTCTTGAATCTAACCCAAACAGTGCAAGAGTGTCATTTTATAGGTTTGCCTTGCACTTTATCCCAAAGACTGATTAATCAACTTCTCCTCATTGCCTCAGCACCGGCTCAAGAACAGCTTCTTCCCCGTTGCCATCAGGCTTTTGAATGGACTTACTGTACATTGAGCTGTTCACCATTTCACCAATCTTTCCAAGCATTTGCATAAACTTAGCTTACCGTTCTTGATGTAGGCGGTGCTGACGGACTTGTTAATGACACCATCTCCTGTATTGCCAGGCGGAGCTTCAATCGATGAAGGGGGTTGCTGATTCCAATCTCCCTCTGGATCTCTGTATCAGACAAGGCAGACATGATAGCGCCACTCTTCACGTTGGCTCGGCAGGCAGCGACGTACCAGGCTGGCATTCCCACCCACAGCTGTTTCACATTACACAGAAGATAGAAAATTAACATTATTTCCAACTATACACGTTGAACAGCTTTCCTTCTGAAATGAAGTGCGCTTTCTTTTGTTGCAGTCAGACTATAGTGAAAACTAAATTGCCATTACTGTTTGGGCATGAGAAAAGATTATCCATCACTGGCCTTGCTATGGGTCATTTGTATTAATAATTGCAGTACAGCTATATAACCTGAGGTTGGTTAGCAAAGACAACACATCCCATATCAATTTACTATCTAGGCAATTCTGTTCAGCATGGGGTTAGTCTGACATTCCCCTTTCCTATAATTAAGGTCCAGCAGGTTCACCTGGTCTGCGGAAAGCAGTAAAATGAAGTGACAATCTTCCAGATAGAAAATTTACTATTTCCAGCTGCTTTAGAGTTTGACAGAGGCACCAATACATAAAACATGCTTTTTAAAGATTGCATTTTTGGTTTCTTGCAAACACTGTCACCTGGGCAATGTTAAAACACACCAGTTCATGACCTGGGTGTTACATTATCTGTCCAAAGAGGACATCCAGCTTCCCTGTCTATTCAATGTCTGAAAATTAACAGAATGTTCAGCAAATGCTTTAACAGTAGATGTCATCTCTTTGACAACTTGTAGCTAGGCATTTGAGCTCTGAGAATGCCAGGTTAGTCAAATGGAGTACTTGCTGCAGTGGAACAAACCAAAGGAAATTCAAAAAGGACATCAGTATATCTGGAGATAAAATAACGCTGCAATTAGAAAAACTCCAGAGTTTGGGACAGAGATGGGGAAATGCAGGGCCAGTGCAGGGATGCAAAAAAAGGTGGAACCAAGGAGATTTGAAAACAAGTCATTCCAGATTGGAGGCAGCAGGTGAGCAAGTGTGTAGACAGCCTGCGATGCAGAGCTCAGTACAAGGTGAAACTTATAGAAAGTAAGAGATAGAAGACTCAATTACCTCTATGCAATTCAGTTTGAAATTGCTAATGTTACACAATATGATTTCAGGAATGAGTTGACCTGAGATGGATGAGAGATGAGTGGTGTCGAAAAGATGGTTTTTAATGATGAAAAGGATATGGAATCAGAAAATATTCATGGGAACACGGAGGATGTGCAGATTGCAATCAGTATGATTCAGCCTGAGACACTGGGGGCAGGGCCGGAGTGGCCAGGGGTGGGGTCACTGTCCAGGGGCGAGGTTGGAGTTGGAACTCAAAGGTGATGACTTTTATGGCTACTTTAAACGATTTTTATTTTTACCTCACGGTTTCTTGACTTAAATGTATTTTTTACATCACATTCTCAACTAGAAAGTGCAGTCTAAGAAAAAAATGGCATTTCTAATCTGAAAATTTAACAAATTGCACTACAGTTTAGTGTGAATTTGAGTTGAGGAAAATGTGGGTAATTAACATAAAGCAGTAATACATCCACATTCCCAGCTTTAATGGTCTAATTGTCACCACTGGACTACTCCAGGAATTTACCTCTAGCCACGATACTACTGTTGGTCCGTCCCACTGTGCAAACGGCATACCTTTCCTCCGTGCATCCTCCAGCAGCTCATGCCTATAAAACACGGATATTTAAGGCCAGTTTATCACGTTCCTGGTTTAATGCCCCTCCAAATGTTAAAACAGGGTTCAATTCAATACTGGAATCTCAAACAGTGTCAAAGCTAACGGTCCACGTCTTTCTGTAATATTAAGGAGGAATCGCTTGGCTCTCTCCATTCTTATGGAGCAAATAGCACAGCAACTTCTGGGGTCTGCACGTTTCTGTTAAACACGGAAACTGCTGTCAGGATTCTCTGATTCCCTCCACTGGGTATATTGCTGCACTTCCCAAGGACGCGAGTCGGCATTAAAATGCCTTGCACCTAGGATATATTACCCATATTCATACATATATATCCATACTTTTATGGATATATTCCATAAAAGTGGCTGCAAGTTTTAAGCTGATGCATTCAGGAGTTATTGATAATATGATAATTAGCAAATGACCTCTCTCGTGCTGAAGTGAGTGCAGAATCTGAAACAATATTGTATCATAGGATCCAGTGCAGAAGAATCCATTTGGCTCAAGTCTGCACTATCCACAATCTCACCCAGGCAATATCCCTATAACCCCATGCATTTTACCCCAGATAGTCCCCCTGTCACTTAAGGGTATTTAGCATGGCTGATCCACTTAAATCGCACATCTTTGGATTTGTGTCAGAGATTTAGCCAAAGAACAAAGGAAATTACAGCACAGGAACAGGTCATTTGGCCCTCCAAGCCTGCACCAACCATGCTGCCCGACTGAATTAAACCCCCTACCCTTCGTGGGACCATATCCCTCTATTCCCATCATGTATTTGTCCAGATGCCCCTTAAAAGCCATTTGCTTTCATGATCGCCATGCATCCACCCTCTGTGTAAAAGATTCTGTCTCGTACATCTCCTTTAAACCTCACCCCTCGCACCTTAAAACCTGTGCACCCTAGTAATTGACTCTTCTACCCTGGGAAAAAGCTTCTGATTATCCACTCTGCCCATGCAGGGTGATGTAAATGTAGTTGTGGAGAACACTGAGGTACAGGGTTGCAAACTGGAAAGTATTGAAGTAGATAGGGAGGATGTGCTAGATATTCTCGAGGGTTTGAAGTTGGATAAGTCCCCTGGGCCGGACGGGATTTACCCTAGGATTCTCTGGGAGGCAAGAGAGGAGATTGCAGAGCCTCTGGCGCTGATCTTCAGGTACTCGTTGGTTACGGGTGTGGTTCCGGAGGACTGGAGGATAGCGAATGTGGTCCCGTTGTTCAAGAAGGGGAAGAGAGACCTTCCAGGGGATTATAGGCCAGTGAGTCTTACTTCTGTTGTGGGCAAAGTATTGGAGAGAATTATTAGGGATAGGATTTATAGTTATTTTGAGAGAAATGAATTGATTGGGGATAGTCAGCATGGTTTTGTGAAGGGTAAGTCGTGCCTTACTAACCTTATTGAGTTTTTTGAAAAAGTGACCAAAGAGGTGGATGGGGGTAAGGCGGTTGATGTGGTATATATGGACTTTAGTAAGGCGTTTGATAAGGTGCCCCATGGAAGACTTCTGCAGAAAATGCAGATGTATGGGATAGAGGGTGATTTAGCTAATTGGGTTAGGGATTGGCTAGCAGATAGAAGACAGAGGGTGGTGGTTGATGGGAGATATTCATCGTGGAGTTCGGTGACAAGTGGTGTAACTCAGGGGTCTGTTTTGGGGCCCCTGCTGTTTGTAATTTTTATAAATGATCTGGATGAGGTATTGAAGGATGGATTAGTAAATTTGCGGATGACACCAAAGTCGGAGGAGTGGTAGATAGTGAAGAGGGGTGTTATAGTTTGCAGAGAGACTTGGACAAGTTGCAGAGCTGTGCCGAGAGGTGGCAAATGGAGTTTAATGCGGAAAAGTGTGAGGTAATTCACTTTGGCAGGAATAACAAATGGGTAGAGTATAGGGCTAATGGTAGGATTCTTAATAGTGTTGATGAACAGAGGGATCTTGGTGTATTTGTGCATAGATCCCTGAAAGTAGGCAGTCAAGTCGATAAGGTTGTTAAGAAGGCATATGGAGTCTTCGCTTTTATTGGTAGGGGGATTGAATTTCGGAGCCGCAACGTCATGTTGCAACTGTACAAAACTCTAGTGCGGCCGCACTTGAGTATTGTGTGCAGTTCTGGTCCCCACATTATAAGAAAGATGTGGAGGCATTGGAGAGGGTACAGAGGAGGTTTACCAGGATGTTGCCTGGTATGGAAGGCAGGTCTTATAAAGAGAGGCTGAGGATTTGAGGTTGTTTTCGTTAGAAAGAAGGCGGCTAAGAGGAGACCTTATTGAAACATATAAGATGATTAGAGGTTTAGATAGGGTGGACAGTGATAGCCTTTTTCCTAGGATGAGAAAGCTAGCACGAGGGGACATAGCTTTAAATTAAGGGGTGGTAGTTTTAGGACAGATGTCAGAGGTAGGTTCTTTACCCAAAGGGTGGTTCGGGAGTGGAATGCCCTGCCTGCAGCAGTTGTAGATGCTCCAAGTTTGGTGGCGTTTAAGAGCTTAGTTGATAAGTATATGGAAGAGAAGGGAATGGTTTAGTTTGGAGGGTCATTGCTTTTTATATTGGTCGGCGCAACATCGAAGGCCGAAGGGCCTGTTCTGTGCTGTAATGTACTATGTTCTATGTTCTATGCCTCTCATAATCATGCAGACTTCTACTCCGTCCAGAACAAATCAAGTTTCTTCAACCTCTCTTTATGTGTAATGGCCTCCATACCAAGTAATATTCTGATAAATCTTTTCTGTAACCCTCTCCAAAGCCTCCATTTCTTTCTGGTAGTGTGACTAACAGAATTGAACACGATATTCCGAGTGCAGCCAAACTAAGGTTCTATAAAGCTGCAACATGACTTGTCAATTTTTAAACTCAATGCCCCAGCCGATGAAGGCAAGCATGTCATATGCCTTCTTGACTACCTCCAGCACCTGCTTTGTTACTTTCAGTGACCTGTGTACCTGTACACCCAGCTCCCTTTGCCTATTAATACTCTTAAGGGTTCTGCCATTTACTATATATTTTCTCTCTGAATTAGACCTTCCAAATTCACCACCTTATTTGTCTGGATTAAACTCCATCTGCTATCTCTCCATCCAAGTCTCCAACTGATCGATAACCTGTATCCTCTGATGGTCCTCATCACTATCCGCAAAGCCACCAACCTTTGTGTTGTCTGCAAACTTACTATAATCAAACCAGTTACATTTTCCTCCAAATCATTTATATATATTACAAACAACAAAGGTCCCAACACTGATCCCTGTGAAATGCCACTAGTTACAGCTTTCCATTCAAAAATGCACCCTTTCACTGCTACCCTCTGTCTTCTTTGACCAAAGTTTTGTATCCACCTTGCCAGCTCACCTCGGATCCCATGCAAGGTTCAACTTCTGCACCAGTCTGCCAGGAGGGACCTTGGCAGAGGTCTTACTGAAGTCCATGTATACAACATTCACTGCCCTACTCTCAATCATCTTCATCACTTCCTCAAAAACCTCGTGAGACACAACCGCCTCTTCACAAAACTATATTGCCTCTCACGAATACGTCCACTTATTTCCAAGTGGGAATAAATGCTATCTTGAAGAATCCTCTCCAATAAGGCTGATGGAAGGCTCAATTACCTGTAATTACCTGGATTATTCTGAAAATATATATGCATTTTTTAATAAACTGTTTGGAATGGGATTTTCCATCCGCACTCATCCCAAGACCAGAAAATCCCGCCCGAGGTTAATGGACATTTGTATGGTCCTGTCCCACCCACTAGGATTCCCATGGCAGATGGGACGAGAAAATTCTGCTCTCTGTGTTTCATATCTCTTTCCCTTAAACCTATTTTTATTTCCTAATCTTTGTTTCACATTATTTTTGTCTTTTAAATTTAATTTGTGTGTCTTACTTTATACTTCTGAGCTTGGGTTCTGTGTACCACCATGAGAATCCTTCAATGTGATTGGTTGAAGAGCCACACACTTGTGTTGCTCATAGATTTTCTACAGAGGGTAAAAGACATCCAATGGCAAAAAGCCTTCACTCAAAACTTGGTCTGAATTTTGTGGTCAGCTCTCAGCAATGTGATTGCCCTTCTTCTGACCACAAAATTTTAGCCATGAACAGCTAACACCTCCAAAAGGAGAAATTTATTTTCTTGTGCTATCCTTTCAAAAGCCCAGAACCTCAAACTTTTGCTTCAAAAGAAATTGTCTCTCTGTTCTCCGTTCCATCTTGAGGTTCAGGTACGTAAACCTCCCCCGAGCCCTACTCCAAAACATGACCTAAACACAGAGGCAGACAGTGCGCTGGCTGCAACACAACAACTGCTGGATTTTCCACAAACATAAAAAGCATTTTGCTCCCATTTTGGCGGCATAGTGGTTAGCACTGCTGCCGGGTTCGATTCCAGGCTTGGGTCACCATCTATGAAGAGTCTGCATTGATTTACTCTGGGTGCTCCAGTTTCCTCCCACAGTTCAAAAGACATGCTGTTTAGGTGCACTGGCCGTGCTAAATTTTCCCTCAATATACCTGAACAGGTGCTAGAGTGTGAAGGTAAGGAAATTTTCACAATAACTTCATTGCAGTGCTAATGTAAGCTTATTTGTGCCATTAAGAAATAAACTTTGAAAAAAACATTTAATTAAGAGCAAAAATGACAACCAGCATCTAATCTCAATATTCTCTTTGCATTCATGGTATAACAATCAACTTCAAGTAAGAACATAGGCAAAAGAACAAAGAAAATTACAGCACAAGAATAGGCTGTTTGGCCTTCCAAGCCTGCATCGACCACGCTGCCCGATTGAACTAAAACTCCCTACCCTTCTGGGAATCGTATCCCTCTATTCCCATCTCATTCATGTATTGTCAAGATGCCACTACCATATCCATTACCACTACCTCCCCCGACAGTGACTTCCAGGTACCCACAACCCTCTGTGTAGAAAACTTGCCTCATACATATCCTTTAAACCTTGCCCTTTGCACCGTAAACCTATGCCTCCTAGTAATTGACTATTCCACCCTGGCCATCTGATTATCCATTCTGTCCATACCCCTTATAATCTTGTAGACTTCAATCAGGTCGCCTCTCAACCTCTGTCGTTCCAGTGAGAACAAACTGAGTTTCTCCAACTTCTCCTTGTAGTTAATTCCCTCCATATCAGGCAACATCCTGGTAAATCACATGGTGCTAAACCATGAAATGTTATTTCTAATTGAAACAAAGAATTTGATAAACGAAAGGCCTGTCGATCCAGGTCAGTGCTTGTTTTAAGTGCACATCAGTCCAATAAACAATTATATAAGCGTAAATGATATCCTTTTGTTCCTGTATTACACACAGCAATCTTAATTATGATACAAATTTAAAGAAAAGCTGGAAACATTTAGGAAAATTACACTACAATAGAGATTAGAGACAAGAGTCAATTCTTGAAACCAAAAGAGAAGATGCTGGAAAATCTCAGCAGGTCTGGCAGCATCTGTAAGAAGAGAAAAGAGCTGATGTTTCAAGTCCAGATGACCCTTTGTCAAAGCTGTATTGAAGAGGTGAAAGGACAGGTGTTACAACTTCTGCAACTGCACGGAACTGTGTAGCATGAGTGATGGGAGAGGATCTTATTTTAATCCATCACCACTGGTGTGCACAACAAGTTAAAACTTCACCTGTGTCACAAAGTGTCAGCGCTTCCTACACAAGTTTTATTTTATATGTAAATTGAATTCGAACCCTGTGGAGTCAGGCTTTGGCAGCCTGCTGTCTTAACACTGCAGGTGTAGGATTTAAAACTCGAGGAGGTTTCAGCAGTGTGATTCTGTCAGCTTATACAAGTTGCACAAGTCACTAATTCCTCTAAGCAATGTTTTTATGATGTGGCCTTTTTTGAAAAGACATTCTAAGTTCAAAAGGAAGAAAAGGAAGTTCAAAAGGAGGGCAGGTCCTATGAAGAGAGGCTGAGGGATTTGAGGTTGTTTTCGTTAGAAAGGAGGCGGCTAAGAGGGGATCTTATTGAAGCATATAAGATGATTAGAGGTTTAGATAGGGTGGACAGTGATAGCCTTTTTCCTAGGATGGAGAAAGCTAGCACGAGGGGACACAGCTTTAAATTAAGGGGTATGAGTTATAGGACGGATATCAGAGGTAGGTTCTTTACTCAAAGAGTGATTAGGGAGTGGAATGCCCTGCCTGCAGCTGTTGTAGATGTGCCAAGTTTGGTGGCGTTTAAGAGGTTAATTGATAAGTATATGGAAGAGAAGGGAATGGTTTAGTTGGAGGGGCATTGCTTTTTATTTTGGTCGGCACAACATCGAAGGCCGAAGGGCCTGTTCTGTGCTGTAATGTTCTATGTTCTATATTTTAGCACAAAACATCAATTCTGCAATCCAAACACTGACTTCCTCAAGTCAAAAGTCAAACAAAAATGTTGACAGCTTACGGCACAGCACTGAGTGTAGTCTGTACTCTAATAGAAAACCAAACCAGAACTAATACAAGATTAACACAGGTCAACATACATGGAATGGCCAGTTCTGAGAGATAAAAATAGCTTTTAAAAACTGAAGGTCAGATCAACAAGGCTTTCCTTACTCAGAACTGATTCATACTGGATTGGGATATGTTTCCAAGGTGAAGGTCCCAGCTGAAATGCTCGATTTTTGTTTCTCTTATCAAATATTGATTGGTTTTCTGTGGTTTTATTAAGTTTGGTGCCATTCAGGATTGATGATGGAATAATTTACTCTGTGAATGAATTCTGGTCTTCCACATTTTCATAAATTATTTTATTCAGAGCAGAGGAAATATGTTGTGGACGGAAGTAAGGGATGTCCAAATCATTTTGGACACTTAACTCATTAATGTTAAATAAGCTCAACAAGTATGCTTTAGCCTCACGTGTAGCAAAATAGACATGGATGCTGCATTAGTGTGAACGAAGAAATAGTTAACTTTATTTATTAGTGTCACAAATAGGCTTACATTAACACCGCAATGCAGTTACTGTGAAAATCCCCTAGTCGCCACACTCAAGCGCCTATTCAGGTACAAGGAGGGAGAATTCAGCATGGCCAATGCACCGAACCAAACTCCTTCAGACTCTGGGCGGAAACTGGAGCACCCGGGGGAAACCCAGGCAGAACGTGCAGATTCTGCACAGACAGTTACCCAGCCCGGATTCAAAGTCAGGTCCCTGCACTGTGAGGCAACAGTGCTAATCACTGTGGCACCCTAAAAAATATGGCACAATAATAGATATGACTGGAATTGGCTCTGCATAGGCACTGGTTCAGGCTGGAGGATAATTGTCGACTGTTCCAGAAACATGTACAAATCTTTGTTTACATGAGCAATGGTAACCTGTGGGTTGGCTCGTTTACATTCACTTCATGGGCTCTTTCTTGAGGTACACACTAAGGTACAATTAAAGTTCAACAAGCCTCATTCCCAGGGATCTAATAAATTGGTTCATTTTGTGAAGAGACATTTAGCATGTAGAATATTAGAACGACAGCAAAAATCTGCAGTGAAATAGCAAAATCCCAATTTTATCATGTCACTGTGGAAAGCTATTGAGAAGAAGTTAAGAACTGCAAGACAGAGGGAGCAGATCACACTGTGCTTGAAAACAATCTGAACAATCGCTGCACAATAACCAGAAATCATGAGCAAGAGGAAGAAAAATGCACCTAATCTGGTTACAAACAGAACTTAGCGGAATGGTAAGGAGAAGGAGGAGGAGAGAGGCGGGAGGCGGGGGGGCACAGGAGAGGGAGACAGAGGACAGAAAAGGAGGAGGAAGGAAGGGGGAAAACTGACATATTAGTGTGCATGCTACTGGCTGCTATTAACAAACAATACTGGTGCAAAAATTAAGAAAAACTGATGATAGCGAATGAGGTAATGCCTTCTGATTGGAATGGAGCAAAATATAAAAACATTAGAATTTCTCTCATTATTCTCTGCATTTTTTTAACAAAGTTCAATGGACAATATTTTTTCTCAATCACACAGTGGCCAAAAGCACTCAAGAAGCTGCTGTATTGTCACAGAGCAATACAGCATGGAAACAGGGTCCTTCAGCCCAACCAGTCCATGCCAGCTGCTGTGCCCTTCTAGCTAGTCCCAACTGTCCGCATTTGACCTTTATCTCTCTAATCCTTTCCCATCCATGTATTTATCCAAATGTTTTTCAAATGTTATTATTGACCTGCCTCAACCACTTTCTCTGGCAGCTCATTCCACACACGCTCTGCCTGCTGCATGAAGAAGTTGCCCTTCAGGTCCCTTTGAAATCTTTCTCCTCTCATCGTAAATCTATGTCCTCTAGTTTTCAATTTCCCTTCCCTAGGAAAAAGATTGTGTGTGTTCATTGTATCAATGCCCCTCATAATTTTATATTTCTCAATTAGGTCATCCCTTATTCTCCTATATTCCAAGGAATAAAATCCTAGTCTAGCCAGCTGTTCCCTATAACTCAGGCTGATTAATCCTGGTAACATCTTCGGAAATCTTCTGAGCACTTTTCAGGTTTATCAATGTCCTTCCTATAACAGGTGACCAAAACTTCAAGTGCAATCTCACCAATGACGTATAAATTCTAATATAATGTCCCAACTCCTACACTCAATGCTCTGATTGATGAACTAGTGTGCTAAATGCCTTCTTCACCACACTGTCTACCTGTGATGCCACTTTGTACAAACTAATACTTGTACTCCCAGGTCCCTCTGTTCCTCAACACTCCCCAGGGCCCTCCCATTCACTGTATAAGTCATATCCTGGTTTGACTTTCCAAAATGCAACATCTCACCCTTATCTGTAATGAAATCCATTTGCCAATCCTCAGCCCACTTCCCCAACTGATCACAATCCCTCTGTAATTTCTGATAACCTTCTTTGCTATCAATGATAAATCCTAATTTACTATCATCAACAAATGTATTAACCATACCTTGTACATTCACACCCTCACTGGCATGTGGCACTGGGAGTAATCCAGAGGTCCCTACCCTGGAGGTCCAGCTTCTTACCTAACTCCCTTATACTCATTCCTTAGGATCTCAGCCCTTTAGCCATTCATGTCACTTGTAACCAGCGTGTACAACGATCTCTGATTGTTCACTCTCCCCCTTTAGAATGTGCTGCAAATGCTCAGACATCCTCGACTATATAATAAACCACATTCGTGGCCAGAATGAAGGTTTGGGTTTACCTATTAAGGGCAATCATTCTTCTGAGGATCCCTACAGGTTTGAGTCAATAACTAACCATATCAGTGTAAGGAATTCTTACAGCCAGGGTTATTCAATATTTATATTCTATTTTGAAACGAGAACATAAGAACCAATAAAAAAATCTACAATCTTAATTTGCTGATCCATTCAAGGTCTATGATTGGAACGTTTAAAAAATAATTAATGTAAATGGGAGTTAAAGCACTTGGGGCTGTGTTGTCGTGAAGATCCTTCACTATAGTGTATACGGTGTAGAAGACACATGTCACAATGGGTTTTCATATCTGATGGATTCCAGTCTTGGGTGCCTAGATTAAATGTTGCATTCAAGGTATCTAGTTTACAATGGCAAGAAAGCATTCTTTTTGGTTGTACCACAGCTTGGTATGGCTTTTCCTCCACCCAAGACTGCAAGAGTCCACATAGGGTCGTGAATGAAGCCCAGTCCATCATGCAAACCAGCCTCCCATCCACTGAAACTGTCTATACTTCTCACTGCCTCAGACAGGCATCAATAGATTCCTACCACCAGGCTACCAAGGTTGCAGTAAAAGTGGTGGCACAGGTAACAGGAGCACTGAGAAATCTTTCATCAAAGGCACTCATAAAGCCCACTAAGTGGCTATCTAACTACTGCAGGAAAGTCAATTATGTGAGGCAGAAGGGTCAAGGAGAGGGCTATGTGTCTGAATGTAGGCCTTCCTTTGGTTCAATGAAAATAAATAACATTCAAAACAATCACACACTTTGGATTCTTACAATTTAGAATTGCTTCAAACTTACTTTTTCTTTAGCCTTCGGTCCCTCTCTGCTTGTGTTCCAAGTTTGCCGAGAGTAAGGGAGTCCTGGATGCCCATTTCTGTATCCAACATACCACCTAGTTAACAATAAAGAGATACTGAGGAATACATTGATCTTCTCCTCACTTTTATCCCAGTTTCAATCATTAAAAAATAGAAATCTGATTCCTACATTTACAGATAGGATAAAACACAAAGAGATGCAATCAGATGCATAATGTTACAACAGTACTTCACTTTAGCATCTACTTTCTCAGGGAATTATACAAATCTGACATGTCCATTACAATGCTCACCAATTTTCATAGATGCATCACAAAAAGCATCCTTTCTGAATGCATGCTATGGCTCCTATTCTGAGCAAGACCGCAAGAAACTACAAAGAGTTGTGAATGCAACCCGATCCACCACACAAACCAACCTTCCATCCATTGACTCTGTCTATACTTCCTGCTGCCTCAGAAAAGCAACCAGCATAATCCAGGACCCCATACACCCCGGACATTCTCTCTTCCACCTTCTTCCATCGGCAGAAAAGGTACAAAAGTTTGAGGTCACGTACCAACGACAGAAGAATAGCTTCTTCCCTGCTGCCATTAGACTTCTGAATGGACATACCTGGCACTAAACTGATATTTCTCTACCTCCTAGCTATAACTGTAACATCACATTCGGCACCCCCTTTTTACCTTCACTATGTATGGTATGCTTTGCCTGAATAGCGCACAAGAAACAATACTTTCCACTGCATGGTGATACATGTGACAATAATAAATCAACTCAAATCAAAAATCAAATATTTACATTAGGCAGTGAGAGTGCAAGGGTGGGGGGAGGGAGGACTGGAACAAAAGGGGCCTGCAAAAGGGAGAATAATTATTTTATGGTCTAAAATACGCAACTAAAAGAAATCCCCTCCCGTTAGGTTAATTGATTTACCCATTGCGTAAAGCTGGGTCCCACTACTTCGAAGTACTTGTGAAATAAACATTCTCCTTCCAGTAGAAGATCTGTTAGATTCTTGCACTATCCTATTGCATCGCTTTAAATCATTACCAATAAAGTTCAAATTTAACAAATTAAAACCATTTCTCTCCCATTAAGCTCATGCACAAAGTTCATCATTTAAATTGTTAACAGGAAATGTTGAATGCGTACAGCAGATCGTTTATAATGTTCCTACTTACCAAAGTATCCATATCCTATGGGGAAGAAAGAAAATGAGATTTATTTATATGCAAAATATCTAGCTTAATTCTTCAACATTATTTAAAATATTAACAATTTTATTCTTGCATGCAAATATAATCCTGGCGTACCCAAAGTCCAGCATGATGATTTGGAAAAATCGTTGGTATCATTGGCAGAATTATTTTCCTAATCCCAGTTTCTCTTTGTAATTCCCTCTCCCTGCTCTTTTTTGGGTAAATGCTATATATTATTAATAGTGTGCCATTCCCATTGTTATTGGAGGCTTTTTAGCACCATTCCCATATACAAATCACAACCACGAGAACGGCTGGTCTATTCAACTGTGAAAGGCATCGCAGCTTAGTGCAAATGCACCCTCACAAGGTGCCCACATTTGTACATTTTCCAACAGAGGATACCGAACAGTGATCAGGAGTGCAAAGCCTGATCCCTAACTTAGCAGTAACCAATCCTAACTCCATCTTTTGAGCTGAGATTAGTTAATTCACAAAAAGAACTGAACCAGTGATCTTGCCGGCCTCCATCACTTAAAATCACAATCAAAAATGAGGAGTGCAGCAATTTAATAAAGAGAGATAGAACGCACAAGATTAGAAAGGGATTTGAACAAAATCTTACAGATTTAATATTTCAGAACTGATAGTGATAGAATTTTGTCAGATAGGGCAATAAAGGAATATGAATCCAGGTGGGAATGTAAACTTGAGGGGACACAAAAGAGTTGCAAAGATATACGGGCAGATTAAATAAGTGGGCAACAGAGTGGGAGACATAATGTGGGGAAAATGAGACTACTTGTTTTGGTAGGAAGGATATAATGTTTTAAAAAAGTTACATGAAATTTCTAAATGTTAATGTTCAGGGAGACGAGGGTGTAAAAATACTGTTAGCATGTAAATACAGCAAGCCAACCAATAGGAAGGCAAATGGCATGTTGACCTTTATTCCAAAGGGATTGGAATACAAGAATTCGAAGTCTTGCTACAATTGTCCAAGGCTTGGTTTAATCACACCTGCATAGTTTAGATCTCTATCTATGGAAGATTGTACTTGCCTTGGTACAACAAAGGTTCATTATATTCTTCTCTGAGATGAAAGAGTCATCCTATGATATTGGCTGTAAAATAGGACACTCTGAAATTCTGATAGTTGAGAGGTGATCTCATTGGAACTTATTCTGAAGTCTCCAGAATCACAGATGCCAATCTTCAATCACTTTGATTCATTTTGGGACCTGATAATATTCCAGCAATAATATAGAAGACTTGTGTTCCAGAACTTGTTGCGCCCTTTGCCAAGTTACTCCAGTACAGTTACACAACTGACATCTACCCAACAATGTGGAAAATTGCCCAGGTATGTTAATTACACAAAAAGCTGAACAAATCCAACTCATCAGTCTATTCTCCACTATCAGTAAAATGATGACAGGGATTGTGATCAGTGCTATCAGACATACTATTCAGAAAAAACCTGCTCCTATTTGCTTAGAATGAGTTCTGTCAGAGTCAGTCAGGTCCTGACCTCATGGACGGTATGGTAGCATAGTGGTTTGCACTGCTGCTTCACAGCTCCAGGGACCTGGGTTCGATTCCCGGCTTAGATCATTGTCTGTGTGGAGTTTGCACATTCTCCTCGTGTCTGTGTGGGTTTCCTCTGGGTGCTCTGGTTTCCTCCCATAGTCCAAACATGTGCAGGTTAGGTTGATTGGCTATGTTAAAAAAATTGCCCGTTAGTGTCCTGAAATGTGTAGTTTAGAGGGATTAGTGGGTAAATATGCAGGGATATGGGGAGATGGTCTGAGTCGTATTGTGATCGGTGACTCGATGGGCTGAATGGCCTCCTTCTGCATTGTAGGATTTCTATAATTTCTATGATGATTACAGCCTTGACACCAAACAGAGAAAACAGCTGAATTTCAGAAGGCAGGTAGAGTGAGTGCCCTCAATATCAAGGTAACATTTGAGCTTTTCATCGAGAAGCTCTAGCAAAATTGGAGTCAATGTGAATCAGGAGAGCTTCTCCACTGGTTGGAGTCAAACCTGGCACAAAGGATGTTGGTTATGGTGGCTGGGGGTAAATCATTTAAGCTCTAGGAATCACTGCAGGAGTTCCTCAGGACAGTGCCTTACACCCAACCATCTTCAGTGCTTCATTAATCCTTCCATTTTAAGGTCAGAAGTGTGGATGTTTGCTGATAACTGCTCAATGTTCAGTACCATTCTCATCTCCTCAGATACTCAAGCAGTCCATGTCCATACGCAGCAAGGTATGGACAACATCCAGATTTGGGCTGACAAGTAGCAAGGAACATTCGCGCCACACAAGTTCCATAGAACGACCTTCTCCAACAAGAGAGAATCCAACCATTTCTCCTTGGCATTCAATGGCATCACCATCACTAAATTCCCCCACTATCATCCTGGACGTTAGCATTGACTAAAAATTGAACTGGCTAGCCAGATAAATACTGTGGCTACCAAAACAGGTAAGAGGCTGGGAATTTTCTGGTGAGTAACTCACCTTCTGATTCCCCAGAGCCTGTCCACTATCTACAAGGCAGAAGTCAGGAATGATGGAATATTCTCCACTTGCTTGGATGCGTGCAGCTCCAAAGACACAAAGATCACCACCATCCAGGACAAAGCGACCTGTTTGATTGGCATGTCATCCACCAATTAAACATTCACTCGTTCCGACTGATAGTGGCAGCAGTGGGTAGCATCTACAAGATACACTGTATCAATGCTCCTTCAACACACCATCCATAGGGTGACATCTTAGAAAGATAAGGGCAGCAGATACATAGGAACACTCCAACCTACAAATTCTCCCCCAAACAACACATCTCCCAGCTTGGAAATATATCACTGTTACTCTGCAGTTGCTGGATCAAAATCATGGAACTCCCTTCCTAGCAGCACTGTGGATGTAACTACATGGATTAGAACATAGTACATAGAACATAAAACATTACAGCGCAGAACAGGCCCTTCGGCCCTCGATGTTGCGCCGACCAATTAGGAACAAGCAGTGACCCTTTAACCTAAACCATTCCCTTTTCGTCCATAAACTTACCTACTAACCTCTTAAACACCACCAAACTTGGCGCATCTACAACTGACGCAGGCAAGCCATTCCATACCCTTACCACCCTCTGGGTAAAGAACCTACCTCTGACATCTGTCCTAAAACTACCACCCCTTAATTTAAAGCTATGTCCCCTCGTGCTAGCTTTCTCCATCCTAGGAAAAAGGCTATCACTGTCCACCCTATCTAAACCTCTAATCATCTTATATGTTTCAATAAGGTCTCCTCTTAGCCGCCTTCTTTCTAACGAAAACAACCTCAAATCCCTCAGCCTCTCTTCATAAGACCTGCCCTCCATACCAGGCAACATCCTGGTAAACCTCCTCTGTACCCTCTCCAATGCCTCCACATCTTTCTTATAATGTGGGGACCAGAACTGCACACAATACTCCAAGTGCGGCCGCACTAGAGTTTTGTACAGTTGCAACATGACGTTGCGGCTCCGAAATTCAATCCCCCTATCAATAAAAGCTAAGACTCCATATGCCTTCTTAACAACCTTATCGACTTGATTGCCAACTTTCAGGGATCTATGCACACATACACCAAGATCCCTCTGTTCATCAACACTATTAAGAGTCCTACCATTAGCCCTATACTCTACACATTTGTTATTCCTGCCAAAGTGAATTACCCCACACTTTTCCACATTCCACATTTGCTAGCACGAGGGGACACAGCTTTAAGTTAAGGGGTATGAGTTATAGGACGGATATCAGAGGTAGGTTCTTTACTCAAAGAGTGATTAGGGAGTGGAATGCCCTGCCTGCAGCTGTTGTAGATGCGCCAAGTTTGGTGGCGTTTAAGAGGTTAATTGATAAGTATATGGAAGAGAAGGGAATGGTTTAGTTTGGAGGGGCATTGCTTTTTATATTGGTCGGCACAACATTGAAGGCCGAAGGGCCTGTTCTGTGCTGTAATGTTCTATTCTATTCTATTCTAAACTCCATTTGCCACCTCTCAGCCCAGCTCTGCAACTTGTCCAAGTTTCTCTGCAAACTAGAACACCCCTCTTCACTATCTACCACAGATTACAGTGGTTCAAGCGGGTAGCTCACCACCATTTACTCAAGGGAAATTAAGGATGGGCAATAAATGCTGGTTTAGCCCATGACATCCATATCTCATGAAAGAATAACATCTGATGGGGTTTGACAGGGTTGACACATGGATTGTTCTTCTTCACTAGAAGAAGGGGGCACAGTCTCAGGACAAGGGTTTGATCATTTAAGAATGAAATGAAGACAAGTTTCTTTCGTGAAACTGTTGTTAATCTTTGCAATTCTCCCTAAAGTTCATGGATGCTCCATTGTTGAGGCTCAGGTAAATACAATTTTGTTCCCTCATTAAATGAAGGAATAAGAGAGCAGACAGGAAAGTGGGATTAAGGTAGAAAATCAACCAAGGTTGCACTGAGTGGCAGAGCAGTCTTAAGGGGTGAATAGCCTACTCCTGCTCTATTTAATGTTCTCACAAAAGGAAGTGACTCAAAGGGATGACTGGCTTTCTTCTGTTACTGTAATTCTTTGACATATCCAATGTATTGTACATTTGTCAGTAACTGATGCGAGTGTCACAATGAACACTTTGTACTAACCTAAACATATTGGCAAATACATGCCAGATTGAGCACACAGTTATTCTATTTCAGTGAGATAAAGATCGCAGAGAAGAAGAGCATTTAAACAGTGCCAAGTTACAAAACTGGACAGATTTGTACCAAGCTATGTCAGACCTTTTTAACGACTTAGATAATGAAACAGGAACTGTACTCTCAGTACAGAACTGAATTAAGTTTTTTTTAATCTGTAGTAGAAAGGCTGATTTTCTGACACTGGGCTCAGAAATTATGAATGCAACAATTCTGAATTTCATCAAGTTAAAATGTTTTGAGAAGAGAAAAATCCAATTAAATATAAAGCCTCTCGCTCCCCAAACAAGGCAAAGGTTTGTTTCTTAGGCAGCTGGGGACAAGTGTAGCAAAACACCAGTGTCACGCACATCATCAGGGCAAAAGATTAAAACTAAGCACAGCTTAACATGAATAAAGGTGAAAGGTCACAGTTGTCAAATTCAAATAGCACTCCATTAGAGCAATTACACCAATCCCACCTCCCTATGTCCTGATTTCAATATTCCAACAGACCAGTGGGGATCTTCACATTCTCTGAGACAGATGGAACCCACAGAACCCCTACAGTGCAGAATGAGATTATTTGGCCCATTAATCCTGCACTGATCCTTCAACAGTGCACCTTTTCTATGAACTACATCCATGACCCCACATATTTACCCCACTAAGCCCCCTAACAGGCGCATCTTGGAACATTAAGGTGCAATTATCATGGTTAATCCACCTAATCTGCACATCTTTGGACAGTGGGCGAAAGCAGGAGCACTCGGAGGAAACCCATGCAGACATGGAGAGAATGTGTGAACTCCACACAGACACTGATCCAAGGCTGGAATTAAACTTGGATCTCTGGCACTGAGAAGCAACAGCACTAACCATTCTGCTGCCATGCTGCCCTGCCAATGCTACTTACAGAGGGAAAACATAGCCAGCCCAACCCTCCTTCCAATATTTTGTTTTACAAACTGGCTTGACAGTGGTCCAATATTAATGGATGAACTGAGAGGATAGCAAGTTACTTCATTTATGCTCTCCAATCTTATTCCTGTCTCTATTTATTGATATACCGCTTCACAGATGCTCTATTCTACTCAGGTGAGCATTATTCCTGCATATGTTTGGACAGCCACAGTTAGCAGCTGTTCAGACATTCAGGGTAGTTTGATATTCTGTGTACGCTTCCAGCAGGAGCTGCTTGCTGCTTTTCCCTTCCTGAACTCAATGACCAGGAAGTCAGTTGAATCCCACTGCCATCTTCCTGGCTAAGAGAATTGCCTTCAATCACACCAGACTTTCCTGGTTTATGTGACTAAGTTATACACTGAAAAAACTGACATTTAATGCACTTTTTGAAAAGCAGTTGGACTTACCGTGGACTGAAGCCATTTCCTTTCCAAGCTGACCCAGGCGTGCCTTCTCCTTCTTCCCAAACAGGCGGCCGATAGACGATTTGATGCCCTTTTTCTTTGAGGCTTTATGCAGTGAGTCTTGGCTGCTATTGTTACTGCTGGGATTACTAGCCAGCTCCTCGGCTGTCAATGTGCTGAGGAGCAACACGACAATAGCAATCAAAAATAAAGCTAATCAGGAGGCGGTACATTACACACTGAAATGAAACCACTTATACACAAGGAAAAATCATTGATAAGATGTTTCTACTTTTAATTGATTCTGTATCCAAAAGTTTGTGATTCAATATTATTAATCCTATTATAACTTGTTAAACTAGAAGACGCTTAAAAACCTCTTCAGTTTTTGAGATCAATGAGTATTGCAGGTGTCTGTCACAGTACATGTTCGAACTAGAAGTCAATGTCGCACCTCAGGAATAATAGACTGGCCTTGGAGAAGATGTAGATTGTTCAAAATGATACCAGGGCTGATAGATCATACAGATTAGGTTTGAACACAGGAGATTCAGGGTTTGACTCAATGATGGATTTAAAGAATTTGATAGTCTTGAAAGGGAGAAGCTACTTTTTCTGTTGGGAAGTTCAGGAAAAAAGGGGCATGAACCTTAAAGTTAGAACTGGTCTGTTCGGTGACAGTTAACAAGATTTTTCTTTCACAAAAGACAATGGAAATCTGCAACTCTCATCCTTGTTCTCCCCCGCAAATCCTGGTTACCGCAATTGAAAATTTAAAAACTGTGATTGATAGGTTGTTAGGCAAAGATATAAAGGAAGATGGAGTCAAAGTTGGTAAATTGAGTGGCAGTACATATCTATCAGTCATTATCTAATGGGATGTTGAAACTAACTCCATAGAATCCATAGGTGATGCACTACCAAACACATCTTCCCTTCTCGCTCTGTCAGCATGCTGCAGAGACTGTTTCCTCTGGGATAATCTAGTCCACTCCTCCACTACACCCAACACCTCTCCCGTCATCATGGCACCTTCCCATACAATCACAGAAGATGTAACATCTGTTCCTTTATCTCTTCAATCCAAGGTCCAAAACATTCATTCCAGACTATGCAGCATTTCATTTTCACCTCTTTCAATTTGGTCTGTTGCACTTGCTGTTTCCAATGTGATCTCCTCTACATCAGAGAAGCCAAGCATAGACTGGGTGATCGCTTCGCTGAGCACCTTCGCTCTGTATGCAATCAGGACCCTGACCCTCTGGTTGCCATTTTAACACACGATCCTGCTCCCATGCCCACATGTCTGTCCTTGTCCTGCTGCAATGTTCCAATGATGCTCAACACAAACTGGAGGAACAGCATCTCACCTTCTGATCTCAACATCAAATTCAACAATTTCAGATGATTTGCTCTACCTCACCTTGACCCCTTTGTTTTCATTCTATTTTATTTATTTTTTTTACTGTTCTCTACCTTTTATTTCTCTGTGGCCTTTCTTCGTTTTTTCCCCCCCTCCCATTCTTTCTCCCTACTTTACCCCCTTCCCTTACATTTTCTCCTCCTGCTTCCCCCTTTCTACATTCCATCTCTGTCCCATTCCAACCCCCAACATCTCCATCTGTCACAGTTTACAGCTTCTCTGCTATTTAGCCATTCACACCCTTTATTCTTTCAATGATTAGCAGTCTTTTCCCCTGGTTTCTGTGGCTGTGACTTATCTTTCATTCCCCCCACTACAGTACAAATATCTCCCATTTTAGCTTTTTAAAAGGTCATCTGGACTTGAAACATTAGCTCTTTTCTCTCTTACAGATGCTGCCAGACCTGCTGAGATTTTCCAGCGTTTTCTCTTTTAGTTTCAGATTCCAGAATCTGCAGTAATTTGCTTTTTCCATTGGATGACTGGGCTACTCCTGTCCTGAGGTAATAAACTGAATTCCACTGCTGCTTCCCATTGTCATCCCCAGTGAAACTGGACACACGGATACTTGATCTACAATTAACAATCTCCCATTAGAAGTCTCACACCAGGTTAAACTGGAACAGGTTTATCTGGAATCACGAGTGTTTGGAGCGCTGCTCCTTCATTGGGTAAGTTATTCACCTGGTCAAGGATAGCACTCCAAAAGATCATGATTCCAAATAAACCTGTTGGATTTTAACCTGGTGTTGTGAGATTTCTTACTGCGCCCATCCCAGTCCAACACCGGCATCTCCACTCTCCCATCTAGACAGAGGAAAGTGACATGAAACTCAAATCCATGGAACTGGGGAAAAGCAAAAAACTTCCTTCTAAATTCATCAAGATTTGGCAAGACAGACAAAATCTGCAGACCTCTAAAAAACAATGAGAAAACATTTAAGGCTTAAACCCCAATAATTGAACAGGTTCCAGCAACTTGAGATTGATTTTAGGAGATGGTTCACTGCCATCATGTGAGATCACCAGACACACGAGAATTCAATCAGCTTCATCAGAAGACTTACCAACTTTTACTTTGTGGATTGAATGTTATTTCTATTGTCTCTCTGTCACGTCAATTTTAGTTTTTAGTATACTGTTGATTGGAAACAGTTTCTCGCTATTTACCCTGTTCATATCCCTCAGGATCTTGAGCATTTCTATCAAGTCTCCTCTCAGCCTCCTTTTCTCTAAGGAAAACAGACACAATCTCTCCAATTTATCCGTATGTTTATCCCTGGAGTCAGTCATTCTTATGTCATGTGTACTCTCTCCAGTGCCTTCATATCCTACCTCAAGTATGGCACCCAGGACTAGACACAGTACTCCAGGTGAGGCCCAATTTATACTAGTCCAGTATAACCTATTTACTTTTGTATTCAGTGCCTCTAACAATAAATATGAAAGTACTCTTTGCTGTTGTATTTTGTTAACTTTCCAACACTCCTGTGATTTGCTTTGGGATGTTTTATGATGTCTAAAGAGATCAGATAAACAAGTTGTTTTTTTGCTTCCTTCCTGAAATTCTGCTTTTAAAAGGTGTTTACAATTCAAATGTCACCAAGATAGACTATGACAAACTGTTAAAAGACCATTTTAGAATGCACAGGCGCTTCCTGAGACTAATTGGAGGAGGAAATTATCCCTTGTACTCGCACCTGAATAAATTATACAAATGGAAGATTTTTGAATAAGTCTCTGGTGTAGAGGAAGTGGATTCCTTTCGAGGAGTGAAGATGTCCTCCAGGGCTCAGTCATCAGCATTCACACCTCCACCAAAATCACAGGTTTCTGGGTTCAAGTCCCACTTCAGGGCTTGAGGTCACCAATTAAGGGGGATGCCCCATTACAGTACTGAAGGAATGCGGCACTGTGGGAGGTGCTGTCCTTCAGGTGAGATGTTGAATTGAGACCCCACCTGCCCATTCTGCTGGATGTAGAAGATCCCATGGAACTATTTTAAAGAGGGGCAGGGAACTTACACACTCCCAAAATTTACCCTCAATCAACATCACAAATAGTAGTCTCACAACACCCGGTTAAAATCCAACAGGTTTATTTGGTAGCACGAGCTTTCAGAGCACTGCCCCTCATCAGGTGCAGAAAGAGTCCATTTGGTCCATCAAATAAAAGTTTATTTATTACATTAACACTGCAGAGAAGTTGCTCTGAAAATCCCCTAGTCACCACACTTCGGCACCTGTTTGGGTACACTGAAGGAAAATTTAGCATAGCCAATACATCTAAGCAGCATGTCCTTCGGACCGTGGGAGGAAACTGCAGCACTCGGAGAAAATCCATATAAGCAAGAGGAGCATGAAATCTGGATAGGTTCTCTGAAAGAGCATGTCACTGAGCTCTCCCTCTTCCCTAACCCTATAATCTCACACATTTACCATGGCTAACACATCTAACCTATGCATTTTTAGAATGTAGGAGAATACCCGAACACCTGGAAGAAATCCATGAAGACAAGGGGAGAATGAACACTCTGGAATCGAACCTAGGTCTGTGGTGCTGTGAGGCAGCAGCTCTAACCACCATGCACCCATTCAGTATCCATCTTATTGTTATATAGCTAATATTGTAACTCCAGTTGAGAGAGATCAGGGGTGTAAGTTGCAGCTCTAACACTGCTATGCATCTTCAATTTCATTTGCTTCTGGGATTGTTTTTTAAAACGTGAAACATGATTTAACAAGATGCAAGTCTCCTTACCCTCGACCTTCTTCTTGGCTGGTTGACTGGAGTGAATGTGCCAGCTTCTCTAGCCTCATGGTCCTTGGAGAGGAAGGAGGAGATGTTTCACATCTGATTGTGGTTTTATCTTCACGGTTCTCATCTCTCGTTACTGACGACTAAAGCGCATATTGAAAGGTAAATAGTGTAATGACAGAATCATTGCCCTGGTAACTCCATCAAATAATTCAAAAGCAACAAAATAACAGGCAAATTATCGCACTTTTCATACAAACAGTCCTCCATTATTTTCCTCTAACTTATAATACAGATTCCCTTTAATCGTGGGGTAATGGTGGAGTGCAGGGATTACAGTAACGTGTATCTGAACTGTCAGACCACAACTCAAGCTTCATGACAGTAGCAGAAGGCTTACATGAAATGCTTAACAGCGTGTTGGTTTTTTTAAACTCATTTACGATACGTGGACATCATTGGCTCTGCACTCCTCTAATTGCCCTTAAAAAGATGAGCTGCCTTTTTCAACAGCTGAAATCCTGGTGTAGATAGATCCATAATGCTGTTTGGGAGGAAGCGCCAAGATTTTGACCCAGCAACAATGAAGGAACAATATACATCCAGATGGGAAGTGACACTGAGGGGAACTTCCAGCTGGTGCTATTCCCATCGTCCCATGTCTTTCAGTAGGTAGTGATCGTGGGTTTGGAACATGCTGTCTAAGAAGCCCTTCTTGTAGATGGTACACCCTGCTGCTACCATGCATCAGTGGTGGAGGAAGTGAATGTTTGTGGATAGGGCAGTAATCAAGTGGGTTGCTTTTTCCTGGGTGGTGGCAAGCTTCTTGTTGGAGCTGCACCCATCGAGACAACTGGGGATTATTCCACTTGGGTCTTATAGTTAGTGCAGAGGCTTTGGGGAATTAGGAGGTAAGTTACTCTCTGCATAATCCTCAGCCTCTGACCTGCTCTGGTAGCCAGACTGTTCATACTCCAGCTACTCCAGTTCAGTTCTGGTCAATGGTATGTTGATAATGGGAGATTCAACAATTGTAATGCCATTGTTAAGGGGCGATGGTTAGATTTTTTTCTTACTGGAGATGGTCAATGCCTGGCACTTGTGTGGGTGTGAACATTAGCTGTCATTTGCCAACCAAGTGCTTTGTTTATTCAAGTGGTTTTGGGAAACTGCTACTGCCTGTGGGATTCCCAGGCTGAGGAAATTTGGAAATATCAGCCAAATTCACACTCCCAACTGCTTACCCTTGATCTTTGGAATGTACTTCTGCACTCTCTAATTTTCTTCTCTATGTACAGTATGCTTTATCTGCATACCACGCAAGAAACAATACTTTTCACTCCATGTTAATACATGCGACAATAATAAATCAAATTAAATGTATAGTGTTGGGGAAAGGCAGATCAAGCTTCAAGGTCATATACCTTGCATTTCCTTTCGAAGCTTGGGTCATTTGGGTGAGGTTGCCACTAAATAATTACTCCCTTAATGCAGAATTCTGCCCTGGTATGAGTCACCAAGAGATGAATATAACAAAGGAAGGAAATAAATCAGGAGGGAATTTACTAATATAAATGTGTCCATCAGTTCTATTTACCTTCCGACGGTGTTTTCTTAAATCGCTAGGCTGAACATCGGTTGCAAGAGAGAGGAGAGAAAGATAATCAGTGAGGTAAGGGATACACAAGTGCACCAACTCAGGTTTGAGGGGAGCAGTGACATTGACTCCCTACCTGAGAGGTCCCTACCAGCAGGACAGCAGTAATAATGAGGGCGTGTGAGTTCAATGAGGACTCAGAAAGTACACATCAAAAACAAGCCCATTCGGATTCTTTCCAATCTGCAAAATTGCCCATCCGTGGAGCTGCTCTCCCAATTTTGCAACTGGTGGCATAAACCATGAGCTATCAAAGGTGAGGAATAAAGCTCAAAACACTTGATGTCAGGATACACATTGTGCATATTGCTTGATGTGCTCTCGAGATTAATCATCAGTTGCAAGTAACTTCTAGTTTCTGTTTTTTACTGAGGTGGAAATCCTGCTGAAACTGAGTGGGCGTGTGGAAAGGTTGATGCAGACAAAGTTGAGGCTGATGTATTCTGGGATCTTTTTGTTGGTGAAAATTCACCGCTGCTTCATACTGTTATAAGACCATAAGAAGTAACAGCAGAACTAAACCACGTGATCCATCGAACCTGCTCTGCCTGTCGATCGTGGCTGATGTGTTTCTCATATATTGATACTGTTAATCTCAGTAAACCATACAAGCCATTTTCCCAATGGTTATTCCATGCTACTTAAATAAAAACATTCTACACATCAAAATGATGTGAAATATTTGAGGAAAATCTTCACTATTTCAGCGGGTTTATTTGGAATCACATGCTTTCAGAATGCCGTCCCTTCCTCAGGTAAGCAAGGAGCAGTGCTCCGAAAGGTCATGATTCCAAATAAACCTTTGGACTTCTATCTGGCATTGAGAAATTTCTTACTGTATCCACCTCCATCCAATGCCAGCATCTCCACATCTTCACTATTTCATCACTTCCTATTATGGATACATAAAGATGGTGATTATGTATATTTTCTAATTCCACATTAATTCTTAAATAGAAACTATAAAGGCAGTTATTCCTTTGTCCCTCCATCTGATAGTCACAATTTCATTTCACAATTTGATTTGCTTCACTTGTTTGGATTAGACTTTCTGTGAAAGTATAGATTTGGCACTGGTTGGTGCACATTGTAAATTCTCTTTCAGTTCCCAATAATTTTACAGTTGACTCATTCATTCTTGCATCTGTTCTCAAAATCCAATTCTCCCTTTTTCATCCAGTACAGAACTCACCAGGGTCATGATGCCTTTACGATCCAGATCATGGGAAGAGCTGCGGGGAGTAAGTTTGGGTGTGGAGCGGCCACTGACAGGCGGAGAAGAACTGGCGAGAGACAGGGCTGTGAGGGAAGTTGGAATGGAGGTCCCTGTTCGAATGCGGGTTAAATTTAACCCATCCATGCTTCCGCTCCCCACACGACACTCAATCTCCTCAGCTCGTTGTTCTGTGGACTCCTTCTCTTCTTGGATCATCCTATCATGGCAAAGTCTCAAGTTACAAGATTGATGATTATATAAACAATGCACAGTTACTTATAAGACCACTCAACAATACACTCAGCGACCGGGCAGCACAGTGGTTAGCACTGTTACCTCGCAGCATCAGGGATCTGGGTTTGAATCCCGGCTTGAGACACTGAACGTATGGAATCTGCATGTTCTCTCCATGTCTGTGTGGGTCTCCTCTGGATGCTCCGGTTTCCTCCCACAGTCCAGTGCAGGTTAGGTGAATTGGCCACGCTAAATTGCCCCTTCATGTCCCAGAATGCAAAGGGAAGGGGGATTAGTGGGGTAAATATGTGGGGTTAGAGGGATAGGGCCTGGGTAGGATGCCCTGTCAGACAGGCTGAATGGCCTTTTTCTGCACTTTAGGGACTGTACGATTCTATGATCCCTTAGATTCCAGGTAAAATATGAATTGTCACTAATCTTGTTACATCACTGCAATAACTTGATGCATCTGGCAAAAGTCATACTATATAAACTAAATTATGAAGTAAGGTGAAAGTGTTTATAATGCATAGCTAGTTATCACTCATAATGCGAGTATTTTGTTATTACAGTACAAAGCCAATGTCGCAATAACTTTGAGAAGTTTCCATGTCCAGTCAGTCTCTGCCTTGCCTGATTTCTTTGTTAATGGCATCAAGCTGCTCCTGTAACATCATGGCCAGAGTCTGAGCATCCGAATGTCCACTGGGCGAAAGCAGGTCTGCTGAACTGAACATTGTCTCTCCATCTTCATCATCAACGTCAGACATTTCTGGGTCACTTTCAAAGGTGTGTGTCACACTGGTCAGAACGTTTCCTTGCTGGGTGCACTCCCAGTCCTGTTCATTTAGGGCTTGAATCTAGAAAGGCAGAAATTTAGCAGTCAGTCACCAAGCTTGGTATAAATCTACAACTGTCACGCAATTCATTCGAATTTAGATTTAACACGTCAACCCAGTTCCATAAAATTCCAAGACCTCCATTTATGCTCACAATGCCAAACATTTGTAAAGATGTTAATTTGGCCACAATATCAAGGAGGTAGCAAGTTTCAAATTTGAGCTAATATTAAGAGAAGCAATAAAGCAACTGATTCCGAGGGTCAATGAAACCTCCAAGAGGAACCTGAGTATACATCCGTAAATGAGTGGTGGTAATTTTTGACTGAAAAAAATTAGAACTCATACTTCAAAGGGCGTATTGGATGGAGCGATGAACATAGGGTTTTGGGTGGAGGGGGGGGTTCAGGCTCATAAAAGACTAAAGAAAACAGCATTATGTTATAGTGAGGGGACTCACAATGTGCTACAAATACCCATTAGCACTTTGTTTGCCCCTGCCTTCAAGATTAAGTCAACACAACATGATCATCCTCATGCCACCCATTCAGGTTTGTTTAAGGTAGTACATACCAGCCAGCTTTGTGCAGTTATGTCAGTGGTCAGCAGTTTTCCTTGTTGAACTCCACGGCACAGGGGAGGGGGACAGGAGAACAACAACTTTCATGGAGACTGGGAACTGGCAAAGATCATTTCAAGTTGTGGGGGGGGAGGAGTAAGGAGAAAGATCAGGGCCTGAAGGAAAGGAAAAGGGATCCAAGAGAGGAAAGAGGATCCAAGGAGTCAGGGGCGTGAAGGGGTGAAGTGGGAAGGACATGATGTCCTGCAGTTGGTGATGATGTGGACAGTCAGTCAAAGTAAATCAATGAGGGATTGAAAGGGCAGTGGTGGTACTGTCCAAATGTGTCCATCTCAGGGAGTTAATTGGTAGAATCCCTACAAAGCTTGGAGTTCGACTACAACATTTCAATTATCCCCACTGCGAATGCTCTCAGACAATATTTTTTCCAATGCACAGTAGATGTGTGTGTGTCAGTCAGGTGAGTCCCCAAATCCCACCACATTCCACACTCAGCAAGGTGAGAACAACACTGGATAATGATAATTCAATACTGATCAAAGAGTGCAACATTATTGAGGGAGAAACAAAAGAAATGCTTTTAACTCCCCTATAACCATCAATACTTCCAAACTATCAGGTATGCCCATTTAGCTCTCCCACTAAGCCAGTCTTAATGATGGGGCGGACATTACTGTCGTGAAGCCAATATAATATGAAATATTTAAGACTGAAACTTAAATTTGAAAAAAAAGCCTTGCCACCTCTGTGTTCTCAATAAGTCTCATGTTAATGGCAATGGAGTTTGCATAGGGAAACTTTGGACATTATACAGAGCCTCCCTTTTTGTCTAGTAAACTCTTTTACAACCTGTCTGCACCTGTGGAATCGCCAGCTGATGGTGGGTTTTCTCAATGAAAACCTTCTCCCTTGTAGAATCTTGCACATCTCCCATGTACGCTACTGGCACTTAAAATTTTAATTGTAATCGTGTGGGAAATGGGGCAGGGCAAGGTAGCACACGTTTCTTCCTCATCAGGGCAGGTGATGGGGAGGTGGGCAGGAATAAATGATAAAATTCCATTCAATGTTTCAGGTTAGGGATGGGCAGGGTAGATACAAACAGAATAGTGGATCAGCAGTTACAAGTGAACAAAGATTATAGAACATAGAACATTACAGCACAGAACAGGCCCTTCGGCCTTCGATGTTGCGCCGACCAATATAAAAAGCAATGCCCCTCCAAACTAAACCATTCCCTTCTCTTCCATATACTTATCAACTAACCTCTTAAACGCCACCAAACTTGGCGCATCTACAACTGCTGCAGGCAGGGCATTCCACTCCCGAACCACCCTTTGGGTAAAGAACCTACCTCTGATATCCGTCCTATAACTATCACCCCTTAATTTAAAGCTGTGTCCCCTCGTGCTAGCTTTCTCCATCCTAGGAAAAAGGCTATCACTGTCCACCCTATCTAAACCTCTAATCATCTTATATGTTTCGATCAGGTCCCCTCTTAGCCTCCTCCTTTCTAACGAAAACAACCTCAAATCCCTCAGCCTCTCCTCATAAGACCTGCCCTCCATACCAGGCAACATCCTGGTAAACCTCCTCTGTACCCTCTCCAATGCCTCCACATCTTTCTTATAATGTGGGGACCAGAACTGCACACAATACTCCAAGTGCGGCCGCACTAGAGTTTTGTACAGTTGCAACATGACGTTGCGGCTCCGAAATTCAATCCCCCTACCAATAAAAGCTAAGACTCCATATGCCTTCTTAACAACCTTCTCGACTTGACTGCCTACTTTCAGGGATCTATGCACATACACACCAAGATCCCTCTGTTCATCAAGACTACTAAGAATCCTACCATTAGCCCTATACTCTACACATTTATTATTTCTGCCATAGTGCATTACCTCACACTTTTCCACATTAAACTCCATTTGCCACCTCTCGGCCCAGCTCTGCAACTTGTCCAAGTCCCTCTGCAAACTATAACACCCCTCTTCACTATCTACCACTCCACCGACTTTAGTGTCATCTGCAAATTTACTAATCCATCCTTCAATACCCTCATCCAGATCATTTATAAAAATTACAAACAGCAGGGGCCCCAAAACAGACCCCTGAGGTACACCACTTGTCACCGAACTCCACGATGAATATCTCCCATCAACCACCACCCTCTGTCTTCTATCTGCTAGCCAATTCCTAACCCAATTAGCTAAATCACCCTCTATCCCATACATCTGCATTTTCTGCAGAAGTCTTCCATGGGCCACCTTATCAAACGCCTTACTAAAGTCCATATATACCACATCAACCGCCTTACCCCCATCCACCTCTTTAGTCACTTTTTCAAAAAACTCAATGAGGTTAGTAAGGCACGACCTACCCTTCACAAAACCATGCTGACTATCTCCAATCAATTCATTACTCTCTAAATAACTATAAATCCTATCCCTAATTATTCTCTCCAACACTTTGCCCACCACAGAAGTAAGACTCACTGGCCTATAATTCCCTGGAAGGTCTCTCTTCCCCTTCTTGAACAACGGGACCACATTCGCTATCCTCCAGTCCTCCGGAACCACACCCGTAACCAACGACGACCTGAAGATCAGAGCCAGAGGCTCTGCAATCTCCTCTCTTGCCTCCCAGAGAATCCTAGGGTAAATCCCGTCCGGCCCAGGGGACTTATCCAACTTCAAACCCTCGAGAATATCTAGCACATCCTCCCTATCTACTTCGATACCTTCCAGTTTGCTACCCTGTACCTCAGTGTTCTCCATAACTACATTTACATCACCCTGCGTGAATACCGAAGAGAAATATTTATTCAGTGCCTCTCCAATCTCTTCAGGCTCCACGCACAACTTCCCACTGCTGTCTATGACTGGCCCTAATCTTGCCCTAACCAATCTTCTATTCTTAACATATCTAAAGAAAGCTTTAGGATTCTCCTTAATCCTATCAGCCAAAGTCTTCTCGTGTCCTCTCTTAGCTCTCCTCAATTCACTCTTTAGCTCCCTCCTGGCTAATCTATAGCTATCCATTGCACTAACCGAGCCTTCAAGCCTCATCCTGACATAAGCCTCCTTTTTCCTTTTAACCAGCAAATCAACTTTTTTCGTACACCAAGGTTCTCTTACTCGACCATTTCCTCCTTGCCTGACAGGGACATACTTATCAAGGACCTGCAGCAGCTGCTCCTTGAATAAGCTCCACATTCCAGATGTTCCCAGTCCCTGTAGCTTCCTAGTCCAATCTATGCACCCTAATTCTCTCCTGATGGCCTCATAATTACCCTTCCCCCAGCTATAACTACTGCCCCCAGCTTCATGCCTATCCCTATCCATCACTAAGGTGAACGTAACCGAATTGTGGTCACTATCACCAAAATGTTCACCAACTTCCAAGCCTAACACCTGGTCTGGCTCATTGCCCAGCACCAAATCCAATGTAGCCTCACCTCTAGTTGGCCTATCTACATACTGAGTCAAAAAACCCTCCTGCACACTTTGTACGAAAACTGACCCCTCTAACGAGCTAGAGCTATAGCTATTCCAATCAATATTAGTAAAGTTAAAGTCCCCCATAACAATTACCCTATTACTTTCACTCCTGACCAGAATTGACTTTGCAATCCTTTCCTCTACCTCTCTAGAACTTTTAGGAGGTCTATAAAAGACTCCCAACAGGGTGACCTCTCCTTTCCTGTTTCTAATCTCAGCCCATACTACCTCAACAGACAAGTCCTCATCAAACTTCTTCTCTGTCACTGTGATACAGTCTTTGACTAATAATGCCACTCCTCCCCCCCTTCTACCTCCTTCTCTACTCCGACTAAAGCATTTGAACCCTGGAACCTGCAACATCCATTCTTGTCCCTGCTCTACCCAAGTCTCTGAAATGGCCACAACATCGAAGTTCCAGGTACTGGTCCAAGCTGCAAGTTCCTCCCCCTTATTGCGAATACTCCTTGCATTAAAGTATACGCATTTCAAACCATGCCCTACCCCACCCGTATGCTGCTGTGTTTTACAGCTTTCCTCTATGACCCCCTTACTCTCATCCCTCTTAGCACCCCAACTATTCAGGATCCCCCCCCCCCCCCGAATCAGTTTAAAGCCCCCTGCATAGCCTTAGCAAATTTTCCCCCCAAGATATTAGTTCCCCTCATCCTAAATGAGCAATTTAGGATGGTGATCAGGAGTTTTCTTTATACACACAGTGGGTAGAAAGAAGTGAAATGCACTGTTTGTGATCAAGGAAGAGAACATTTCAATATTTAACACTTTAGATGGATGGTGCAGGGATGGAGAAATATGGGAAAAAAAGCAAGCACCTGAGATCAAGATGATACTCAAGTAGAGAATTAGAGTTATAGGCCACAATCCTCCTGAATTGGAACTAAATGCCAATAAGTGATTAGCAGAAGACAAGGATAAACTATTTATTCCTTCTGAAGAAAGCACAGCTGTCAATCAGGCTTGAATTTTTTGTAAGAACAATGGGGTACTTGAGATGCATTCAAGTGTGAAGGGAAATGTAAATAAATACATATGGCTGGAGTCTGAGCAGAAATCATTTCTGTTCATATGAATAACTATTTTAGAAGTGATTGGCCACATGCAAAATGACTGAAACATCTCAGAGAATCAAAATGCCAGCAGTGCCTGGACTTGTGCAGTATTTAAGGGGCAGGTTCAAAGCTAAGAAAGTATAAATTGTGCAACATTTCCTTCTGGATGGGGGAGCATACCACATAACGTAGGATCCGCACTTTCTGCTCAGGATGTGCAAGCTTTTTAATTGTTTAAAAATAGTTACTTTAATAGAGCAGGGTGAAAAGGGAGGTAGGAAGAGGAGTGACGGAGGAAGGTACATCCTATTTGCTACTCAGCTTACATCTTTCAAGTCAGGCTAACAAAACTGCAGTCTGATTGTTCCATATAATTCATTGCTGGAGGAAGTGTGAAACCTAATGGTATTATCACTAGACTATTAATCCAGAAACTCAGCTAATGTTCTGGGAACTCGGGTCCAAGTACCATCATGGCTGATAGTGGAATTTTAATTCAATAAAAGAATCTGGAATTAAGAATCTACTGGTGACCATGAAACCATTATCGATTGTCAAGAAATTCAGCTGGTTTACTAATATCTTTTAGGGAAGGAAATCTGCCATCCTTACCTGGTCTGGCCTACAAGTGACTCCAGAGCCACAGCAATGTGGTTGACTCTCAACTGCCCCTGGGCAACCAGGCAATGAATTCTGGCCAACCAGCAATGCCTGTGCTCCATGAATGATAAAAAATTTCAGTCCTTTTCTGAATATATTTCCTCTCTCAAATCTTCAATTGTTATTGTCATGAAACTCCTTGAAATAAGTAGGGCCTCAGTTGTCAACTGATTCATATCTTTGAGGATTCAAGGCTGATCTAGTTGCCCAAGCAACACTTAATTCCTTGAGATTCCTCTGAACACATACATTCACTTCACTGATATTTCCATTGTTTAAAACGCTCTAAAATCCACAAATTAATCTGATATGTCCATATAACTTTACAACTGTGAAAACTGAAGATTGCAATTGCATTTAATTAACTTGGACTTTAATAAGGCCTTTGACAAGGTACCGCATGGTAGGTTGTTGCATAAAGTTAGATCTCATGGGACCCAGGGTGAGGTATCTAGAGAATTGTTTTTCAAACAGAGGGCCTGTGATCAGCAGTGTGTGTCAGGAGTTGGTGCTGGGTCCAATGTTATTTGTCATTTATATTAATGATTTGGATGAGAATATAAGGCGCATGATTAGTAGGTTTGCAGCTCACATCAAGATTGGTGGCACAGTGGACAGTGAAGAAGGTTATCTCCAATTGCAGCAGGATCTTGATCAATTGGACCAGTGGGCTAAAGAATGGCAGATGGAGTTTAATTTAGACAAATGCAAGATGATGCATTTTGGTAGACTGAACCAGGACAGGACTTACTCAGTTAATTGTAAGGCACTGGGGCGAGTTACAGAACAAAGAGACCTAAGGTACAGGTTCATAGCTCCTTGAAATTGGAGTCACAGGTAGACAGAGTGGTGAAGAAGGCATTCAACATGCTTGGTTTCATCAGTTACAACATTGAATACAGGAGTTGGGACATCTGTTGAAGTTGTACAAGACATTGGTAAGGTCACATTTGGAATACTGTGTGCAGTTTTGGTCACTATTATCAAAAAGGTATTATTAAACTAGAAAAAGTGCAGAAAAGATTTACTAGCATGCTACTGGGACTTGATGAATTGAGTTATAAGGAGAGACTGGATAGACTGTGACTTTTTTCCCTGAAGCATAGGAGGCTGAGGGGTAATCTTATAGAGATTTATAAAATAATGAGGGGCATAGACAAGGTAGATAGTCGATATCTTTTTCCAAAAGTAAAGGAGCCTAAAATTAGAGGGCATAGGTTTAAGGTGAGAGGGGAGAGATACAAAAGTGTCCAGAAGGGCAATTTTTTCACAGAGTGAAACAAGCTGCCAGAGTCAGTAGTAGAGGCAGGTACAATTTTATCTTTAAAAAGCATTTATATAGTTACATGGTTATAGAGGGATATGGGCCAAATGTGGGCAACTGGAATCAGTTTAGGGTTTTCTTAAAAAAAAGGACGGCATGGACAAGTTGGACCAAAGGGCCCGTTTCATGCTGTAAACCCCTAAGACTCTGTAACTTTCTATGTCTTGATTCTTTACAATATTTCTGCCGAACTTTATCCTTGAAGGACATATCTGGTTTTAACACATCCATTTTAATATTGGTGTTCTGCGTTTGGTTAAGTACAGACCAATTAACCTATGTAGCTTATGAAATTATGGATAAAGTGAATTCTTTGTTGGTGTGCTTTTAAACAAATAATAATTGGTGTCAGCTATTCTGCTCATGTTTAATTTGCCCCAGTAAACGCCACAAAGACTATTATTTGCATCTTAATATCTACTTAATTTTATTCAATTCTTCAAATCACTGGAACAAAAAGAGAAAACGCTGGAAAATCTCAGCAGATCTGGCAGCATCTGTAAGGAGAGAAAGGAGTTGACATTTCAAGTCCAGATAACCCTTTGTCAAAGCTAAAAAGGTATAGAAAGTAGAAGAAATATAAACTGCAGAGAGGGGGAAAGAAAAATGAATCATAGCCACAGAAACCAGGGGAAAAGTCTGCTAATAGCTGTATACAGAGAGAATGCTTGGCTTTTATTGGTAGGGGGGTTGAATTTCGGAGCCGCAACGTCATGTTACAACTGTACAAAACTCTGGTGCGGCTGCACTTGGTGTATTGTGTACAGTTCTGGTCCCCACATTATAAGAAAGATGTGGAGGCATTGGAGAGGGTACAGAGGAGGTTTACCAGGATGTTGTCTGGTATGGAGGGCAGGTCTCATGAAGAGAGGCTGAGGGATTTGAGATTGTTTTCGTTAGAAAGAAGGCGGCTAAGAGGAGACCATATTGAAACATATAAGATGATCAGAGGTTTAGATAGGGTGGACAGTGATAGCCTTTTTCCTAGGATGGAGAAAGCTAGCACGAGGGGACATGGCTTTAAATTAAGGGGTGGTAGTTATAGGACGGATGTCAGTGGTAGGTTCTTTACCCAGAGGGTGATGAGGGTATGGAATACCCTGCCTGCTGCAGTTGTAGATGCGCCAAGTTTGGAGGCGTTTAAGAGGTTAGTAGATAAGTTTATGGACGAAAAGGGAATGGTTTAGGTTAGAGGGTCATTGCTTTTTCTTAATTGGTCGGCGCAACATTGATGGCCGAAGGGCCTGTTCTGCGTTGTAATGTTCTATGTTTTATGTTCTAAAGGGTGTGAATGGCTGTGACAGAAGGAGATGTTGGGGTAGGGGGAGAATGGGACAGTGGCAGAAGGTAGAAAAGGGCAAGTGAGGGGGGAAGATAAGGGGGAAGAGAAAAGGGAGGAGAAAAATGGAGAAAGACAATAAAGAAACAAAAAGGTAGAGAATAGATATATAAAAAAAATTCTTCAGATCACTGGACTTGATGGCATTTTTCTCCTCATATAACCTCAACTTCTTTACCACTCCAACTGGCTTCTTAATTCCAAATTCCCATCCCAGTAATATGCAATCTTATTTATATATTAACTACCACACTGTAATGTCTCCAATTACTGAGGGGAGAGGGTGAATCACCAATAGTCAGAGAGATACAAACTTTATAGTCATAATGAGGCACTTTAACTATCTGAATATAGACTGGGATAGTAATTGTGGAAAGAACAGAGAGGGACAAGAGTTCCTGAACATATTCAGGAAAATTTGATACTGCAGTATGTTTCCAACCCAACGAGAAGAAAGCAATGCGACAACTGATTCCCGGGAATGAAGTGAGTCAAGTAGATCAAGTATTAGTAGGAAAATAGTTAGGAAACAGTGATCATTGCATCATAAGGTTTACACTGGCTATGGAAAAGGACAAAGAACAATCCAAAGTAAAAATAATTGACTAGGCCAGTTTCAAAAGAGCAAGAATGAATCTGACTCTATCAAATGCACTCAAAGTTTGGTAGAAAATAAGATTAGCAGAATAATAGACTAACTTCGAAGAGGAGACTGTTTGATTAAAGTTAAGGTACCTTCCCCCCAAAAAGGAAAGGTTGGGCAAATGAACCCAGAGCTCCCTGAATGACAAATAAAAATAGAAGTTAAAAATGAAAAAGAAGTGTGTTATAAATAGTGTCAGAGAGAAAATACAATTGAGAACCTATGGAAAGTTCAGAGGGGAGATGAGAAAATAAATAAGAAAAGAGGAAGTCCAAAAACAGACTGGCAGATAACATAAACAGTTAGGCCTATCGAAGACTTTGGGATAAAAATAATAAAAGGATGGGAAAAGGAAGAGTATGTTGGATTGGGAATCAGAAAGGGGATTTTGACTAGAGACAGTGGGTTAGGCTGAGGTATTAAATTAATCCTTGCAGCTGTCTTTACCAAAGATGATGATGTTACCCAGACGGGGCAAAAAGAAAATATTTCAGATGTTAGATAGGTTCAAAATTGGTATGATGAAGGTATTGAATAATCTGTAATTCAAGCCGATCAGGCACCAGGACCAACACTTGGATCTTTTGCTTTGAAAGATATTGAAGGAAGTGAGAGTGGAAATTGCAGAGGCATTGGCCAGAATTTTTCAATCTTCCTTTGATTTAGGGTGGCATCAGAGGACTGGAGATTTGTTTGAAGAAAGGTGGAATGATGTGCCCAGCAACTACAGTCAGTGCCTATTTAAGCTGTGGTTATGCTCTTGTAAATTGTGACTCTGAGTGAAGCGACTTTAAGTGCCCCCTTTAAGAATTGATGTTAAAATCAGAATGAGATTTCTTCAGATATTACTAACCAAGAAAAAAAAATCATGATCAAATTAAAATACTGTGCTGTACGTATGTAGCAGTGTACCTGGCAAAATATGAAATACGTCACTCAATATAGAATAAATACAATACAATAACCAATAAGTATATACTCACCATACAGGTATCTGGACAGTGTGCTTAGGTTGATCAGACTTTATCTAGTGACTGAATTAGGTCAGTACAATGATTCATTGAAATCTCAGAACAAGCCAAACTGAACAAAAGCTGTCATAAGCTGAAATTGAGAATGTTGACGGGAGTTCGGCACCAGTGAAGCCAGGAGTGGAAGCAGAGGTGGAGCAAGCCACCAGGAGAAGAACACATTCAAGACCTGCACAGAGGCTGGACGGTGAGGCTGGAGGGTCAGGAAGCGAGGCTTGGGAGCAAGGGCAGCACTGGGGGAGACGAGTGTGCAAAGAATGTGCTTTGTGAGCAGACAGGTTACAGAAGAAATCGCATATGGCAGACAACAGTAAGTCTGGCAATGTTAAACGGATACCAACACTACTATATGAATAACTTAAAAGTGAAACAACATCAGATAAGTCAATGTTAGGCAAGGACTTACTGTACAGATCGGTCAGTTTAACTTCAGTGATGAGGAAATTTTTGTAAATAATAACTCGGAACAAAATCAAGAGTCACATGGACAAATGTGGGTTAATTAGGGGAAGCCAGCATGAATTTCTTAAGGGAAAATTGTATTTAACTAACTTGCTGGAGTTTTTTTTTGGAGGGATAACAGACAGGAGGCCAATGTTGTTAATGTGGTATACATCGACTTATAATAACATGGAACATAATTTAAAATAGAGGTATAACTCTAAAGTGGATGCGGGAGCAGAGGGATTTGGATGTAAATGTGCTTATGTCATTGAAAGTGACAGAACAGGTTAAAAGAATGGCAAATGTAGCAGATAATAAAGTATACAGTATCTTTGGCTTTATTAATAGAGGCAACTGTACAACAACAAGGTGGTTATGTTGAACATTGTACAGTCACTAGTTCTCCAGCAGAGACCAAATTGAGTCCAGTTCTGGGTACTGCATTTTAGGAAGGCTGTGAAGGCATTAAAGAGAGATTCATGAGAATGGCTCCAGAGATGAGGAACTTTAGTAATGAAGATGACTTGAGGAGCTGGGATTGAGCTCATTTAAAAGAAAGCTGAGAGGAAATTTGAAATAAATATTCAGAGTCAGGAATGATCTGGACAGAGAAGTTAAAGGGAAACTATATGCAGTTGTGTAATGATTGAGAATGAGAAGGCACAGATTTATACTAATTGGCAAAGGAAGCATAAGCAATGAGGAAAAAGATTTTCACGTAACGAGTAATTAAGAATTGGAATGGGAATCTATTGCCTGATAAAAGTATGGTGAAGGCAAGTTCAATTGAAGCAATCTAAATTAAATGAGACTGTTTTCTGAAAAGGAGGAAATGTGTAGAGTTAAAGGCACGAGAATGGCACTAAGTAAATTGCTCACTCGGAGAGACACAATGGACTAAATGGCCTTTTTTTGCACTGTAATGATTCTATATTTCTCTAACTAAAGTATAAGACAAAAGACATAGGAGCAGAATTAGGCCATCCGCTCTGCCATTCAACCATAGCTGATATTTTTCTCATCCACATTCTCCTACCTATTCCCCATAACTCTTGACCCCCTTATTAATTAAAACGTTTGTTTAGATGGTCCTTATTTCCACCTCCTGCCTTGCCGCAACCACTTTTATCCAACTTTAGTATTTCTCTTAACTCTTCCTTATTTTGATATCACTGCAGACATGCATTTAAACACCTTGAAGGCTTAGCGATACATTTAGCAACATGCAGGCGTGGCTGCTAATGCTTTTCAGAAGTGTTACTCATCCACTTTACTCTGGTTTCGATGATGACAATGATCTCACAACACATACAGCAACTTCTGCTGCACACATCAGTCACTGTAACTAAGATGCCGACAAAACAAATGGACATTCCAGTAACAGACTCAGCCTGAGAACTCCCCAAACAGGAAATGTGACTCCAAAATTGAAAGGGTGGGCAGGAAAAACATGAATTTCAATGATTAAAAAAAAGCAAAAATTCTACAATCTCCATGATTCTTACTCAGAACAAGCCATCAACGTACCTTAGTAGGTTCGTCCCGCAGAGGTGTGAAGCGTCCTTTCTGAGTTCGCCGTAGCACTGTTGGTGCCACATAGTGTTCGGCCGGTGTTTCCACCACAGAACTGAGAGGGTACCTCAGATCTGTGGCACTGCCCACGTGAGATCTACAAACAAGCATTCAAACACTCATTTTACATAAAAGTTACATCACTTCTGTTTCAACTCATTCAAAAGTGTTTCCAAAAATACGTCAGGCTCGAGACACCCGCCTTTCAACAGGAAGCCTGTTTTGCAAATCAGTCAGTCCGTGCGGAACGGGACTGCAGTGTGGGTCAGTCCGTGCGGAACGGGACTGCAGTGTGGGTCAGTCCGTGCGGAACGGGACTGCAGTGTGGGTCAGTCCGTGCGGAACGGGACTGCAGTGTGGGTCAGTCCGTGCGGAACGGGACTGCAGTGTGGGTCAGTCCGTGCGGAACGGGACTGCAGTGTGGGTCAGTCCGTGCGGAACGGGACTGCAGTGTGGGTCAGTCCGTGCGGAACGGGACTGCAGTGTGGGTCAGTCCGTGCGGAACGGGACTGCAGTGTGGGTCAGTCCGTGCGGAACGGGACTGCAGTGTGGGTCAGTCCGTGCGGAACGGGACTGCAGTGTGGGTCAGTCCGTGCGGAACGGGACTGCAGTGTGGGTCAGTCCGTGCGGAACGGGACTGCAGTGTGGGTCAGTCCGTGCGGAACGGGACTGCAGTGTGGGTCAGTCCGTGCGGAACGGGACTGCAGTGTGGGTCAGTCGTGCGGAACGGGACTGCAGTGTGGGTCAGTCCGTGCGGAACGGGACTGCAGTGTGGGTCAGTCCGTGCGGAACGGGACTGCAGTGTGGGTCAGTCCGTGTGGAACGGGACTGCAGTGTGGGTCAGTCTGTGCGGAACGGGACTGCAGTGTGGGTCAGTCCGTGTGGAACGGGACTGCAGTGTGGGTCAGTCCGTGCGGAACGGGACTGCAGTGTGGAGTCAGTCCTGGGGTCACAGTGCAGAAATGATCATTTGGTCCATCGGGTCTGCACCAATAATCATTACTACTAAAGGAGCACTGATTCCATTGTCCTGCACTTTTCCCATCCATGTTATTCAATAAGGTACCTCACAAAAGGCATTAGATAAGGCACCTCAGAAAAGGTTGCTACAGTAGGTTAAGATACACAGAGTTGGGGGTAAAGTGGATTGAGGATTGGTTATCTAACAGGAAGCAGAGAGTTGGAATAAATGGGTGCTTTTCTGGTTGGCAGTTGGTGACTAGTGAAGTGCCGCAGGGATCGGTGCTGGGACCTCAACTCTTTACCATATACATAGATGATCTGGAGGAAGGGACTGAGTGCAGGGTAACAAAGTTTGCTGATGACATGAAGATGAGTGGAAAAGCAAATTGCATAGAGGATGCAGTAAGTTTGCAGAGAGATTTGGATAGGCTGAGTGAGTGGGCAGGTGAGGATCTGGCAGATGGAGTATAACGTTGGCAAATGTGAGATTATCCACTTTAGAAGGAATAATAGTAAAATGGACTATTATTTAAATGGTGAAAAATTACAACATGCTACTGTGCAGAGGGATCTGGGGGTCCTTGTGCATGAATCATAAAAACCCAGTCTGCAGGTGCAGCAGGTGATCAAGAAGGCAAATGGAATGTTGGCCTTTATCACGAGAGGGAGGTCTTGCTGCAATTGTACAAGATACTGGTGAGGCCGCAACTGGAGTAGTGTGTGCAATTTTGGTCCCCTTATTTGCGAAAGGATATATTAGCTTTGGAGGGGATACAGAGAAGGTTCACCAGGTTGATTCCAGAGATGAAGCGGTTAGCTTATGAGGAGAGATTGAGTAGATTGGGCCTGTACTCATTGGAGTTTAGAAGGCTGAGGGGAGATCTTATAGAGACATATAACATAATGAAGGGGCTAGATAGGATATAGCAGAGAGATTATTTCCACTTAGAATGGGAACAAGAACTAGAGGGCACAGCCTCAAAATAAGGGAGAGTCAATTTAAACGGAATTAAGGAGGAACTTCTTCTCCCAGAGGGTAGTGAATCTTTGGAATTCTGTGCCCGTTGAAGCAGTGGAGGCTACCTCATTAAATGTGTTTAGATTTTTGACCAATAAAGGAATTAAGGGTTATGGGGAGCAGGCGGGTAAGTGGAGCTGAACCACTATCAGATTTTATTGAAGGCTCGAGGGGCTAGATGGCCTACTCCTGCTCTTATTTCTTAAGTTCTTATGATATTTCAAGTACTCATCCAAATTTTTTTTCAAAAGTTTGTCAAGTTTCCAGCCTCCAAAATCTTCCCAGGCAGCGCATCTCAGATTCTCACCATCCTCTGAGTGAATTTACTTTTCTCAAATCCTCTCTGAATCTCATGCCCCTTACCCTAAAACAATGCCCCTTCGTGGTTGACCCCACAACCAATGGAAACAGTTGCTCCCTCCTCACTTGTTCATACCACTCATAATCTTATACATCTCAGTCATGTCCCCCTTAGCCTTCTAAACTCTAAAGAAAACTATCCAATCCTATCCAGTCTCTCCTTATAGTTAAATTGCTCCATTCTTGGCAACATCCTGGTGAACCTCCTCTGTACTGCCTCGCATGCTATCTCTCCTTTAACTTTATCCAGTTGTTTTGCATTAATTCTGAATAAAGGGTGCTGGAGGGAGTTTCTGATGTCTTCTTAACATCCTGTACTCCCCCCACCCCGTCCTCTCTCAAAGATCATTTTATTTGCTCACAACATGACAGCAGCTTTGTTGACATATTCTATTCATTGGATCATTTGAGCTTCCATCGAGAATGGGTGGCAGTGAGGTGCAGTCTAATGAGGGCACTGTGAAAAGTGGGTTAGAAAATAAAATATATTCCAATGTTAACTAATTCTCTTCTTTCAGGACTTTCAATCCCCTCCCACGGCCGACTGTTAGTGGGCCATTATAAAATGTAGTGCTGCCAAATTCATTTTCTATCAATGTTAATCTGCGGCATAAATAACAAACACAATACATTGATCATTCTGGGAAATGTGGGATCATAAACTGAGAATAAAATACTTTCTTCACATAGAGATGTTGTTTCTATTTCTGAGGGAGTCCAAAACCATGGACCACAAATAAAGGCTGGTCACTAGTAGGTGGACAGAGTAGTGAAGAAGGCATTTGACATGCTTGGTTACATTGGTCAGAACTATGAATACAGAAGTTCGGACTTGTTGAAGTCGTACATGACATTGGTAAGGCCACACTTGGAATACTGTGCTTAGTTCTGGTCACCCTATTTTAGAAAGGTTATTATTAAATTAGAAAGAGTGTAAAAGAGATTAACTAGGATGCTATCAGGGCTTAATGGTTTGAGTTATAAGGGAGAGGCTGGATAGACTGGGACTTTTTCCTCTGGAGTGTAGAAAGCTGAGGAGTGATCTTATAGAGGTCTATAAAATAATGATGGGCATGGATCAACTAGATAGTCAATACCTTTTCCCAAAGGTAGTGGAGTCTAAAACTAGAGGGCATAGGTTTATGAGAGGGGAGAGATACAAAAGAGTCCAGGGGGCAATTTTTTCACGTAGATGATGGTGAGTGTCTGGAACAAGCTGCCAGAGGTAGTAGTAGAGACAGGTACAATTTTGTCTTTTAAAAAGCATTTAGAGAGTTACATGGATAAGATGGGTATAGAGGAATATTGGCCAAATGCGGGCAATTGGGACTAGCTAGGGGTTTAAAAAACAAGGGTGGCATGGACAAGTTGGGCCGAAAGGCCTGTATCCATGCTGTAAACCTCTATAATTCTGTGACTAATGAAGGAAAACCGTCTTTACTCAGTAGTGCAAATGTCAGCAAGGGGAGCAACTGAGGCAAATAGCAGTGATCTATACAATGAATGCTAGATAAGTACATGAAGGAAGAGAAGGAAATGTTGATAATGAGTTGAAATAAACAGAGTTGGAGGCAGCTCAAATGGTGCATAAAACACCTGATCGGCTGAATGGCCCATGTCTGTGCTGTAAATTCAACATCATAATTCAGCACTCAAATATGGAAGATACACGTCAACTTTTTACTGCGGGTTTGTGACTTCTACTGGTCAGTGTCTGAATCACAGAGTTTAAAATGAAATGATGAGATTTTTTTTTCACCCAAACTGAGGAATTCATTACTGCAAGAAGTAATTGATGTCAAAACATTGAATGTATTCAGGAGGTAGCTGGATATAGCACTTGGGGCAAATGGGATCAAAGGTTATGGGGAGAAAGCAGGACGAGGCTATTGAGTTGGATGATCAGCCACATTTATAATGAATGGTGGAGCAGGCTCGAAGGGCTGAATGGCCTCCTTCTGCTCCTATGTTCCTATAAAGTCCAATGCATTAAGCTATGGTGGTAATGCTGTTGCAATCTTTCTTTTAAACATTTGATGGTAGTGAATAAAAATAAATAACTCGCACAAATTATTCTGATAGTGGTGAAGCTTGAGGAGTTTATTAGAATGTCAAAAATGTGATGCAGCACTGACAACGTGTAACTGTTGTCCAATCCTAGTTGCTGTGAGGGTTTTCAGACCAAACCATATGGTATGGGAGTGGAAACAAATGCAAGACAGACTGAGACACAGTGGCTGCTGTAAGTAGATATTAGTGCAAGGGATGGATATTTCAGTTTACAATAAACCAAGCAACTTTCATGGTATCCCTTCCTGGACTGACCCACTATTAAACACCCTAATTCAGTTGTACAACATACAGTATGGAATTGAAACTCGAGGCTGTCAGTGAAGTTCTATAACCAAATGTAAAGCTTTCTGTGTGGATCTCACACAAGGAAGGAGGAGGACTTGCTGTAGCTATATCACATATGGAAATATAACATTTATTTACTTCCATTTCTTTTCATGAGAAAAGATTTCTCACCTACAATGGATTTGCTCTGTGAACAGACAGATCTTCACCATTAATTTATAGTGTACTCTAAACAGGAAGCTATTCTTTTCCTAAAATATTTACTCCCTCACTGCCACACAGTTTCTTAGATAGACAATCTGGTGGGTTTATTTTTAATCCTGTGTCAAACAAAGTTTGGGAATGATTTTTTTTTGTAATGCAATAAATTGAACTCTACTAGTCATTGAAAAAATCTCACTGCAATGTATTTGGTGAAATTTCACTGAAATATAAGAATGTAAGAACTAGGAGCAGGAGTAGGCCATTTGGCCTCTCAGGCCTGCTCTCCAGATAATGGCTGATCTTTTTGTAGACTCAGCTCCACTTATCTGCCCACTCACCATAACTCTTAATTCCTTTACTGTTCAAACATTTATCTATCCTTGCCTTAAAAACATTCAATGAGATAACCTCAACTGCTTCACTGGACAGGGAATTCCACAGATTCACAACCCTTTGGGTGAAGAAATTTTTCCTCAACTCATGAACAATGGGATTGGGAATTCTTGCCTTCAGAAATTCACAAGCAAGGTTGTTTATGCTGGAATGTCCCACACACTCCTAAACAAAATTAACCTCACCGCTGACAACACAACCTTCGCAAGATCAGCAGTCAAACTGTTTGCATGATTACCTTGGATGCACACTTTCTGCAAACGCTCCTGTCCTTAATTTCAACTGCTCCACTTCTGCTCTTAACTTGCCGATTTCATTTGCCAATCTCTCCTGTGTAAGTCAAACATACACACACATCACATATCATTGCTTAGGAAACCTGCAAAGAAATAAAAACCGGACACCGAGGCAGGTATTCACTGAGACAAGGTAATCAAAGATCTCGTACGCCACAATGATGGACAGAATCGTCTTTCCAATCAACTAATTTCTGAAAACTTGAATGAAAGTTTCAATGATCAAACGAACTTGTAAAAGCCAATCAGATCATAGTACGTTTTGTGTAATGGGTAACAAAGTGCTTAGCACCACTTCCTCACTGCACCAGGGATCCAGGTTCAATTCCGGCCTTGGGTCACTGTCTGTGTGGAGTCTGCATGTTCTCTCCATGGGTTTATTCCCACAGTCCAAAGACGTGCAGGTTAGATTGATTGGCCATGACAAATTGTCAGTGTTGGAGATTAGCAGGGTAAACATGTGGGGTTATGGGGAGGGGGCTGGGTGGGAATGTGGTCAATGCAGACTTGATGGGCTGAATGGCCTCCTTCTGCACTGTGATAACTATAGTTTCAAATTTTGTTAACGATCGAAAACAATTTGAGTCTGCGTGACGATTATTTTTATAACTCCACTATTAACCATTGAAATGTTGAGTTGCATGTCATAATAAGCCCCCCCCCACTTACCCGCAAGGTGAACGATTGTGTGCCTCCTGCCCTGTGAAAGCAGTGGTATAGGAGGAGCAGTGATATGTACTCAGCTGATAACAGTACGGATGCTCTCATAAAAATACAGCTATCAATTTTAATCCATGATGCCCAGTCTTCTCTCAGTGAATTAATATTCAGATGCAAAACAGTTACCAAATTAAATACAAAATGCTATTTTCTTCGAAGTGCTCTGCTTTGAGGCTGTACTGTTGTGTAGGGTTTTCAAAAGTGATTTTCAACAGGTTGCCACAGGCAAATACTAAGAGACAAAGTAGAGATTGTGGAAACAGGGCCACATCAATCAACGAAAATGGAGAAGTGAAAGGTAGAGGCAGCAGACACAATGGCCACATGCCATTTACAGCTTTGGGTTCAAATCTAGCATTGGTAGCTCAAATAAACAAGAACAAAGAAAATTATAGCACAACAATAGGCCCTTCAGCCCTTCAAGCGTGCACCAACCTTGCTGGGGACTATATCTCTCTAAAGAGCAAAGAACATTAAGGAGGTTCAAGGTCAGGTTAAAAAGGGGAGCACTGCTGCCTCACAGTGCCAAGGACCTGGGTTCAACTCTTGGTTTGGGTCACTGTCTGTGCAGAGTTCTGTCCGTGCCTGTGTGGGTTTCCTCCAGATGTTTAAGTTTTCTGCCACAGTCTGACAGATGTGCTGGTTAGGGGTGCATTGGCCGTTCTAAATCCTCCCTCAGGCAACAGAGCGTGGTCACTAAAAGAATTTCATAGCAATTTCACTGTAGTGTTAATGTAAATCTACATGTGACATTAATAAATAAACATTACATGTAAGAGTGTGCGTGTCCACAAGATCTGCAACACTTCAACCAGGACAACTCAGTGCATTTAGGTGACTTACTGACCATTCAGTAGGTGCCAGGATAAGATAGCAGGGGAAAACACATTAATGTGCACAGGATGTCTCCCTTCAAACCACTCCTTTTAAAGCTAAGCTTGACTGTGCATTGATTTAGATTTTCCAAGTTTGCACACATATTATCAGGGTCAGTGCTGTGAACACAAGCCTGTTGTTTTTTCAGTGTGGCAAGATGCAATAATTTCAAACTAATCTGTAACTAAAAAAAGTAAAAACACCCCGAGGCTGCTAGTATGCACTTGCTATGTCAGCAGAAGAAAGGTTAATGGGTTTTGAGACCTGGCCATGCATTTCAATTCTTTGTCTGAATATGAAATCAGCAAGTATTCAAGATAACAGTTTGAGCATTTTGTGAGGAGTCATATTCTTCTATCTAATCCAATTGGATTACAAGGGGAATTATTTTATACAGGAATGTACAGCAACACTTCCCAACTGGTTACTACATCCCAGTTGGTTACTAAGCAGCTTCAGGGAATAGTGCCAATTCATACTGTGGAACCTGCTTGAGCAGCTGAGTGTGCTGTGTGTAGATCTGATTTACGTGGCAACAAAGACAGAAAATGCTGGAAAACCTCAGCACTGTGGCCAATATTGGTGGCAATCAAAAGGAGGAAAAGAAACCAACTCCACAAGGTGAAGCTCTGAGGTCCCACTACTTTGTAATGTCACCACGCTGTCCTTATAATAAAGGACAAAATAGATTGAAAACAAAAAGCAAGTATTGGCACATCCTGACCACTCCAAACAGTAACTGCGATCTGTACCTTGTCCTGATGATATTCTTCAAGCTGTTTTCTCGTACTTTCCACTTCTTGTATTAGTGTATTCTGGAAGGAGAAAAAGAAAGTAGAGAGAAGTGTGAGAGATGGTAGTTTGCCAACAGTGCAATTATTTTAGACTGTTTGCAATGCATATCTAACTAGAGACCAAACATAATGTGTATGCAACCACCTATCGCATGGTAGGTTGTTGTATAAGGTTAAATCTCATGGAATCCAGGGTGAGGTAGCTAAATGGATACAAAATTGGTTTTTTGACAGAAACCAGAGAGGTAGTTATAGAGGGTTGTTTTTCAAACTGGAGGCCTGTGACCAGCAGTGTGCCTCAGGGATCAGTGCTGGGCCATTGTTATTTGTCATTTATATTAATGACTTGGATGAGAATATAAGAGCCGTGGTTAGTAAGTTTGCAGATGACACCAAAATTGGTGGCATAGTGGACAGTGAAGAAAGTTATTTCCAATTACAATGGGATCTTGATCAATTGGACCAGTGGGCTGACGAATGGCAGGCTGAATTTAATTTAGACAAATGCAAGGTGATGCATTTTGGTAGATTGAACCAGGGCAGGACTTATTAATGATAGGGCACTGGGGAGAGTTACAGGACAAAGAGATCTAGGGATACATATTCGTAGCTTCTTAAAAATGGAATCACAGGTCGACAGCGTGGTGAAGAAGGCAGAACATTGAATAAAGAAGTTGGGACGTCTTGTTGAAGTTGTACAAGACATTGGTAAGGCCACACTTGAAATACTGTGTGCAGTTCTGGCATCCTACTATTATAGGAAGGCTATTATTAAACTAGAAAGAGCACACAGAAGATTTATGAGGATTCTACTGGGACTTGATGGTTTGGGTTATAAGGAGAGGCTGGATAGACTGGGACTTTTTTCTAGAAGGCTTAGGGGTGATCTTATAGAGATCTATATAACTACCTCTATAACTCAGATCAGCTAAGTAATCAATATATTTTCCCAAAAGTAGAGGAGTTTAAAACAAGACAGCATAGGTTTAAGGTGAGAGGGAAAAAATACAAAAGTGTCCAGAGGTGCAATTTTTTCACACACAAGATAGTGAATGTCTGGAACAAACTGCCAGAGTTAGTAGTAGAGGCAGGTACAATTTTGTCTTTTAAAAAGCATTTAAGTAGTTACATGGGTATGATGGGTATAGAGGGATAAGGGCCAAATGCAGGCAATTGGGATTAGCTTAGGGATTTTAAAAAAGGGCAGCATGGTAGCACAGTGGATAGCACTGCTGCTTCACAGCTCCAGGGATCTGGGCTCGATTTCCGGCTTGGGTCACTGTGTGTGGAGTTTGCACATTCTCCCTGTATCTATGTGGGTTTTCTCCGGTTTCCTCCCACACTCCAAAAGGTGCGTGATTAAGATTGGTTACCATGCTCAATTGCCTCCTAGTATCATGGGGACTAACAGGGTAAATATGTGGGGGTAACAGGGAAAAAACCAGGGTGGGATTGCTAACGGTGCAGGCTTGATGAATCGAATAATCTCCTTCTGCACTACAGGGATTCTATGATTCTATAAGCAGTGAAGTAGCAGTGTGACTAGCAGAGTTCTAACCGTATTCATCATTTATTTGGTTGACTGTATCTTTTTTGATATAAAGTATTCTAATGAGACCAACTCTATATCACCAGGGTGATAACATTCCAGGATACCTGGGTCAATGAATCACTCGGGACACAGGATAGATTGTAACTTCAAATACAAGCTAATAAAATCTGGAATGGGAAACATTCAATATTCTACATTCTGTGTCGAAGACAGCTGGTCTCATCTCCTGATCCACTCCTTTCAAAATTCTGCAAGTTCCTTCATACATCATTCCAAAGGGATGACAGTCAATACCTCTAGAACCTTCTATCCCCCTTTCTCAGCCATTATCAATCCAGCTAATCAGGGAACTTGAAACTTTCACTGTCACCCAAAGCGTGAGATTTCTTTTCCAGAGTTAAAAAGCTTACACATTTTGGACTTTTTCCCTCATCTGAGCTAGGCCAATTGTGTCAATAGCTTCTTTAACACATCTTTGAATGTTGTGAAAACCTGTTTCGCCTCCACCCTTCTTTCTCCCCCACTGTCCTCCTGTGTTGCCCTGTTTGGGTCACTGTGTGTGTGGAGTCTGCACGTTCTCCCTGTGTCTGCGTGGGTTCCTCCGGGTACTCTGGTTTCCTCCCACATTCTGAAAGATATGCTGGTTAAATGCATTAACCTAAACAGGCACTAGACTGTGGCGACTGGAGAAATTTCACAGTAACTTCATTGCAGCGTTAATGTAAACTTCACTTGTGACTAATAACTAAACTTTTATAAAACATCTTAACTTTCTCTGAACTATTGATGCAACTCAATCCTTCATGAGGCAAGATAATCAGAACTGCACTTCAACCTCTGGGATTGATCTCACCAAAGGGCAACAGTGTATCAATAACAGTTAAAGGCACAAACAGAAAATGCTGGAAAACCTCAGCATAGAACATAGAACATTACAGCACAGAACAGGCCCTTCGGCCTTCGATGTTGCGCCGACCAATATAAAAAGCAATGCCCCTCCAAACTAAACCCTTCCCTTCTCTTCCATATACTTATCAACTAACCTCTTAAACGCCACCAAACTTGGCGCATCCACAACTGCTGCAGGCAGGGCATTCCACTCCCGAACCACCCTTTGGGTAAAGAACCTACCTCTGATATCGTCCTATAACTATCACCCCTTAATTTAAAGCTGTGTCCCCTCGTGCTAGCTTTCTCCATCCTAGGAAAAAGGCTATCACTGTCCCCCCTATCTACACCTCTAATCATCTTATATGCTTCAATAAGATCCCCTCTTAGCCGCCTCCTTTCTAACGAAAACAACCTCAAATCCTTCAACCTCTCTTCATAGGACCTGCCCTCCATACCAGGCACATCCTGGTAAACCTCCTCTGTACCCTCTCCAATGCCTCCACATCTTTCTTATAATGTGGGGACCAGAACTGCACACAATACTCAAGTGCGGCCGCACTAGAGTTTTGTACAGTTGCAACATGACGTTGCGGCTCCGAAATTCAATCCCCCTACCAATAAAAGCTAAGACTCCATATGCCTTCTTAACAACCTTATCGACTTGACTGCCTACTTTCAGGGATCTATGCACGTACACACCAAGATCCCTCTGTTCATCAACACTATTAAGAATCCTACCATTAGCCCTATACTCTACACATTTATTATTCTTGCCATAGTGCATTACCTCCCACTTTTCCACATTAAACTCCATTTGCCACCTCTCGGCCCAGCTCTGCAACTTGTCCAAGTCCCTCTGCAAACTATAACACCCTCTTCACTATCTACCACTCCACCGACTTTAGTGTCATCTGCAAGTTTACTAATCCATCCTTCAATACCCTCATCCAGATCATTTATAAAAATTACAAACAGCAGGGGCCCCAAAACAGACCCCTGAGGTACACCACTTGTCGCCGAACTCCAAGATGAATATCTCCCATCAACCACCACCCTCTGTCTTCTATCTGCTAGCCAATTCCTAACCCAATTAGCTAAATCACCCTCTATCCCATACATCTGCATTTTCTGCAGAAGTCTTCCATGGGCCACCTGATCAAACGCCTTACTAAAGTCCATATATACCACATCAACCGCCTTACCCCCATCCACCTCTTTAGTCACTTTTTCAAAAAAACTCAATGAGGTTAGTAAGGCACGACCTACCCTTCACAAAACCATGCTGACTACCCCCAATCAATTCATTTCTCTCTAAATAACTATAAATCCTATCCCTAATAATTCTCTCCAATACCTTGCCCACCACAGAAGTAGACTCACTGGCCTATAATTCCCAGGAAGGTCTCTCTTCCCCTTCTTAAACAATGGGACCACATTCGCCATCCTCCAGTCCTCCGGAACCACGCCCGTAACCAACGAGGACCTGAAGATCAGAGCCAGAGGCTCTGCAATCTCCTCTCTTGCCTCCCAGAGAATCCTAGGGTAAATCCCGTCCGGCCCAGGGGACTTATCCAACTTCAAACCCTCGGGAATATCTAGCACATCCTCCCTATCTACTTCGATACCTTCCAGTTTGCTACCCTGTACCTCAGTGTTCTCCATAACTACATTTACATCACCCTGCGTGAATACCGAAGAGAAATATTTATTCAGTACCTCTCCAATCTCCTCAGGCTCCACGCAAAACTTCCCACTGCTGTCTATGACTGGCCCTAATCTTGCCCTAACCAATCTTCTATTCTTAACATATCTAAAGAAAGCTTTAGGATTCTCCCTAATCCTATCAGCCAAAGTCTTCTTGTGTCCTCTCTTTGCTCTCCTCAATTCACTCTTTAGCTCATGCTGTCAGCAGGTCTGACAGCATCTATGGAAAGAGACAGAGCTAAATTTTTGAATCAGGATGATCCTTGGTCAATTCTGACAATGGCCATCCAAATCTTAAACATTGGCTCTGCTCTCTCTCCACAGATGCTGTCAGACCCGCTGAGATTTTCCAGCATTTTCTGTTTTTGTATCAATAATAGTTATTCTGCTTTACGGGGTTAGATTAAGCACACCATAAAGGGTGTTCAACAGATGGTTCCTATTATCTGAAAGACATGCCTTTCAATGTAAATAGTTTCCCTAAAGTTAAATAGTTCTGACTTTTTCTGGAAGAATTGGCTCAAATTTCAGTGTTGAAATGCTGATTGTGAGCGAGGGATCGACACACAGCTGCAGTATCACAACATAACCACTAGAGGCCACGTGTCACTGCTGCTGGATCTGAAAGTGATGAGCTGGAACATAAAGAACATTTCTGATTGAATCATAGCAACAAGTGCCCGTCAAATAAAATATCTCCGCTCCCATCACAAACCTCTTCAATCTGGCTTTGAGATCGAGATTCACAGGGTCATTCCCCGAGCGAGACAGAATTGCGTTCCTGGTGTTGCGGATTGACACCTTGGTCAGTCTGAATGCTACTTACTCAATGTCTATGATACTTTATCACAAGAGCAATGTCAGATCCTGAGTATCACCCTGAGGTGACATCCATTATTACAGAGCTGGGGAAACAGGGCTCAGAACTCAAACAGACTGATCATCAATCAATTCATCAAATTGATTCATCAGATTCCATTGTCAGTAAATACACTCTGCAGAACGTTTAATATCAAATCTATGGATAAATAATTCTTTGCTGTTTTGCTTGTATTTATTTTCTCGCTGCCAAAATATTATTTTGTACTTGTCAGTGCCAGATGCTTAATTTCAAACTGCCATCACATCAATAATAATTCACTTCTCTTTTCTTGGGGCAGCACAGTGGCACAGTGGTTAGCATAGCTGTCCCACAGCACCAGGGACCCAGCTTCAATTCTGGCCTTGGGTGACTGTCTGTGTAGAGTCTGCATATTCTCCTCGTGTCTGCGTGGGTTTCCTCCGGGTGCTCCGATTTCCTCCAAGGATGTGCTAGTTAGGTGGTTTGGCCATGCTAAATTCTCTCTTGATGCCTCAAGCTGTCCAGGTTGGATGGATTAGCCATGGGAAATGTGTGTGTGGGACAATGGGGATAGGGATGGGGAGAGGGCCTGGCTAAGATACTTGGTCAGAGAGTTGGTGCAGACTTGATGGGCCGAATGGCGCTGTTGGGATTCTATAATTAAGAAAATGGCTCCATGCATTGCAATCGATGTAGTAGGTGATTTTATTTTGCTTTATATTTACATTAACAGAGATGTCCAACATTGAAAATACAGGCCTCCTTGCCGATCACAACTAATTCAGACTCTTGACAATGTTTTATTCACCAGCCCTTCCCCATCTCTCCAACATTGACTGCGCAAACCCTAAACCCGAAAGCACCTACTTTCTCTTCCAGAGCAGCCATCCGCTCCTTCAGGTGGAGCTGGAGCCTTTCATTGGATTCTGACAGCAGTCGATCCACGGTGTCCGACAGACGTTTGTTGTGCTCTTCATTCATCTTCTCCCGTTGCCGAGCCTGTGTTCAGGATTAGAAACATTGATTAGATATAAACCAAACCAGCTCCAGAAATAATACTCACTATCCTTTTAAACCAACTTCCTGAATCTCTCCCCAGAAAACCAACTTGGTTTTTCTGGCAATCTGGCAACTTGCTTGGTCACTATCTCAAGTATAAGCTCATACATTATTTGATTTATTAACATCACATTATTGGGATACAATGGGAAGTACCTTTTCTTGTGCTACATAGGCAAAAATACCATTCATAAAGTACATAGGGGAGAAGGAAAAGGAGAAGTGCAGAATATAATGTTGCAGTTACAGGGAGGGTGAAGAGAAAGATCAGCTTAGTAAATGATCAGACCATTCAAAAGTTTGATGGCAGCAGGGAAGAAGCTGTTCTTGAGTCTGTTGGTGGATGCTTTCAGAATTTCATATCATCCAATCATTTGCACAAATTTAGAGAACTTGACAATTTATCACCATCTAGGGGTTAACATAGAACACTACAGCACAAACAGGCCCTTTGGCCCACAAGTTGTGCCGAACACATCAAAACCTACCCAGCCACAGACCTATCTATAACCCCCAATCCCATTGGATTCCATATACTCATCCAGAAGTCTTTTAAAAGACCCCAGCGAGTTCGCCTCGACCACCACCGACGGCAGCCGATTCCATTCACTCACCACCCTCTGAGTGAAAAACTTTCTCCTAGCGTCCCCTCTGTACTTGCTTCCCTGCACCTTAAATCTGTGCCCTCTCGTCGTGACCATTTCAGCCCTGGGAAATAGTCTCTGAGAGTCCACCCTATCTATTCCTCTCAACATCTTGTAAACCTCTATCAGGTCGCCTCTCAACCTTCGTCTCTCCGGGGAGAACAGTCCCAGCTCCCTCAACCTGTCTTCATAAGGCATGCCTCCCAATCCAGGCAACATCCTTGTAAATCTCCTCTGCACCCTTTCAATAGCTTCCATGTCCTTCCTATAGTGAGGTGACCAGAACTGCGCACAGTATTCCAAGTATGGTCTGACAAGGGTCCTATAAAGCTGCAGCATTACCTCCTGACACCTGAACTCAATCCCTCGATGAATGAAGGCCAGTACACCGTAAGCTTTCTTAACCACATCCTCCACCTGGGAGGCCGATTTTGAGAGTCTTATGGATCCGGACCCCAAGATCCCTCTGCTCTTTCACACAGCTAAGACTCCTACCTTTGATAGTGTACTCATTCATCCCGTTGGATCTGCCAAAATGGACCACAACACATTTATCCACATTGAAGTCCATCTGCCACTTCTCCGCCCAGTCTTGCATCCTGTCGATGTCCTGCTGCAACTTTTGACATCCCTCCAGACATCCACAACACCACCGACCTTCGTGTCATCGGCGAACTTACTCACCCATCCCTCCACTTCCTCATCCAGGTCATTTATGAAAATGACCAACAGCAAGGGTCCTAGAACAGATCCCTGGGGCACTCCACTGGTGACCGACCTCCATGCAGAAAAAGAGCCATCCACAACCATCCTCTGCCTTCTGCAGGCAAGCCAGTTCTGGATCCACAAGGCCAAAGCCCCTTGGATCCCACGGCCTCTCACCTTCTCAAGAAGTCTTGCATGTGGGACCTTGTCAAATGCCTTGCTGAAGTCCATGTACAACACGTCCACTGCTCTTCCTTCGTCAATGTGTTCAGTCACATTTTCGAAGAACTCAGTTAAGCTCGTAAGGCACGACCTGCCTTTTACAAAACCATGCTGACTATTTCTAATCAACCTAAACTTCTCCAAATGCTCGTAAATCTTGTCCCTCAGAAGCCTCTCCATCAGCTTACCAACCACTGAGATCAGACTCACCGGTCGGTAATTTCCAGGACTATCCCTGTTCCCTTTCTTGAAAATAGGGACCACATCCGCAATCCTCCAATCCTCCCGAACCTCTCCCGTCTCCATCGACGACGCAAAGATCATCGACAGGGGCTCTGCAATGACATCCCTCACCTCCCACAATAACCTGGGGTACATCCCATCTGGTCCCGGAGACTTGTCTATCTTGATAGCATTTAAAAGTTCTAACGCATCCGCTTCCTTAATATCTACATACTCAATCTTTTCAGTCTGCCGCAAACTTGTAGTGCATCCTCCCAGATCACTTTCCACCGTGAATACTGAGGCAAAGTACTCATTAAGCACCTCTGCCATTTCTTCCGGTTCCATACAGACTTTTCCCCCTTCACCTTTTATAGGTTCTATCCCTTCTCTTCTCAGGTCCTATCCCTTCTCTTCTTTGGGTTGTTGCTCCAATACTATAATCACTAAGCTTTTATACTCTTGATATAAAAACCACAAATCACAATAAACTTCTGGTAAAGTCAGGAGTATCTATTCTATTACAATCTGAATCCAGAGAATATGAACTATTTTAACAAATTTAAGAATTATTTGCCTTGGGTGAAGATAGTGGAATTCTCAACTGCATTCCTAATCCAAAGGCCCAGTCTCATGCTCTGGGTTCAAATCCCATCGTGGCAATGAGGAAATTTATCCTTAATAAATCCGAATGCTGTTCACAACATCTATTACTATTTTGTTCTAAAAACCCATCTGCTTCACTGATGTCCTTTAGGGAAAGAAATCTGCCTCCTTTTCCCAGTCTGGCCTACATGTGACTTCAGGCCCATTGCAATATGGTTGACTCTTAACTGCCACTCAGTTCAAGGACAATTAAAAGATGGGCAACAAATACTCCTGGTCAGCGATACCTATATCTCATTAAACTATCTTTACTCAATTCTTCCTTCTTTGCTTTGCTTTTCCTTACACTTCAAATGTACCTTCTTCATATTAATGGAACGTGTCCTACATCATTAACTCAAAAGACGTGAAGATGTCGGTGTTGGAATGGGGTAGGCACAGTAAATAGTCTCATAACACCAGCTTAAAGTACAACAGGTTTATTTGGAAGCACAAGCTTTTGGGGCGTTGCCCCTTTAACTCAAAAGAAAAGGAAAAAGGTTTTTGCCATATCATCTCTGTGGATTTTTGGATTTAGGATCATAGAATCATACAGTGCAGGAGGCGGCCATTCAGCCCATTGAGTCTGCACTGACCACAGCCCACCCCGGGCTAATTCCCATAACTGCATACATTTACTCTAGCTTGTGAGCCTGACACTAAGGGGCAATTTTAGCAGAGCACCAGAGTTACAGACGTGGGGAGAAAGTGCAAACTCCAGAAAGACAGTCACCCACGCTGGGAATCAAACCTGGATCCCTGGCACTGTGAGGCAGCAGCTTACTAAGTATAGATTGCACGGTGTCAAAAAAGGATTTAAAACTTAAATTTAAAGCAAAACCAAAGTCCGACATGAAAGATTGGTTCAGTTGTAATCATGCAGATGATCCAAATGGTTCAAAAGTGTGTGAAGTAGATATGTCCAAGAGAATAGAGCAACATGTGGGGCATGGATGTGAGCAGAGTTCCTGCATTTTTGAAGTGAAAAATACTAATACCCAATTTTATTTCTGAGTAATGATAAATTCAAGAATCTACTCACAAAGTGAGATTTGGAGGAAGTTTAGCCTGTGAAAGTTTATTGGTGAAGTTCACTCTGATAACGACCTTTTATCTTTACCTCTCTGGTAACAGTTTATTACTGAAATGCGCTGATAATGACCTATTGCCCCATCTCTCTGCTAATTTAATTGTAAATAATTCCCCGAACAAACAAGATTATCAATAGATCAAAACCAAAATACTGCAGATATTGGAATCGGAGGTAAAAGCAGAAAATGCTGATAGTTCTCAGCCAGTGAGACAGAGTGCAGAATTTCCCTGTCCCACCGCCCACCACGGGAATTATAGCGGGCGTGGTACATAGATCAGGCAAAGGTCCACTGACCTCGGGCAGGATCTTCCAGTCTTTGAGTGAGTACTTTGTATGTGGCCTCACCAGCACCTTAAAAAGCTGCAGCATTACCTCACTATTTTTAAACTCCATCCATCTAGCAATGAAGGGCAAAATTCCATTTGCCTTCTTAATTTCACATGTTTCTACATCAAACTTAATCTGCTTGCACTCTCTCTTTCTGCTTTGTCCTCCTGCAATCTTTCACAATCATCATACCCAATACTCCCCTTTTCATTATCAGAAAGTTTCAAAATCATCCATATTGTAGTCAGACTTTTCCCAATGCAAAACTACTTGTATTGGTTGTGGCAACTTGTACTGACAACTGTAAAAGATTGCAGGAGAATAAAGCTAATTAGCAGAATGGGTTAATAGAAGGTGGTTAAGTTTGAGGTAGAAATGTAAAGTACTATTCACCATTTCTATTCTGAGAGGGCCCCTCGCATTGCTATCCTCTCACTTCACAGTACTATCTTCATTATTGATTAAAGCTCCCAATGCTGCTCCTTAGAACTCTTTTCCAAAATTATATGCTCAAGCTGTCCCTGCCACAGGTGATTCCTAAAAAAACATAATCTCTCAAAATATCTTCACTTCCTTCTTCACTTCAGCTCCTTCACTCTATAGGGTAGCACAATGGCAGTGTTTAGCACTGCTGCCTTACAGCAAAAGGGACCCAGGTTTGATTCCTTACTGGTCACTGTATGTGTGAAGTCTGCACATTCTCTCTGTGTCTGTGTGGGTTTCCTCCAGGTGCTCCTGTTTCCTCCTGCAGCGTGAAAGGCATTTTGATCTGGCCATGTTCAATTCTCCCTCAGCGTACCCAAACAGGTGCCGGAGTGTGACGACTAAGGGATTTTCACAGTAACTTCCCTGCAGTGTTATGCAGTGAACCTACATAACCTACTTATGACATTAATAAATGAACTTAAACTGGACTCCCACTCCACAAAACTGCCAGAAGAAGGAAATACAAACTGATATGAGTGAAGATGTTGGGAGTAAGACTCTCAGAACGATGGCCACCTAAGGTAACAACAGTCTGATGGCTTGCCTTTTCCTTACAGAAGTAAAACTGAAATTCTTGCTCATTTTGTTTACCCTGCTGTTCAATTTTTGAGAGCTTCCATCTGTTTAATTCCTCAAAGCATTGCTTTCCACAACTCTTTGCTTGCTAATTGCCTGTCAATATTATTTCTACTCTCCTCTTCCATTTGCAAAATTTCTCAAGGTTTGATATTGGTGAAGCAAATTGTCCTCCCGGCAATCAACCTTGCTTGAGGTAAACGCTGCACATTGGGCAGATTAACAAGCTCTTGTATCAAACTCACCAACAGACCCTGGCATTTCAGGTAATTCTACAACCATCAAAAACCTTATGCCTTCAAAACTGTCAGAGACTCCAATCAATCTTCACATTATCTTCTTGAACAGTATCACTAAGTAGAAAACTTGCCTACATTAGTATATTTATTTCCCAATTTGCTGCAATCAAAGCAATTGAAATAAGCAATAAAAAAGGTGACATATGTACTGATTAATACATCACGAGGTATTTCAGTTCAATTCTAAATTTCCTCAAGGCATTTTCAGTCAGAACTGCAAATGCCACGTTTTCCATTCTGTAAAAAACAAGGTGCAACTTACCCTTCCCAACTCTTGATTTTTTTCTTCAAGTTGGCTCTCCAGTTGTCTTAAGCGCTCCTCGATGCTCCCGTGCCTTTCTTCTGCCTAACCGGGAGGGAGAGGAAAGATTATTACTCATTAATGGCATCGTTTAACCTGGTCAAAGTGTGGCTGCTGCAGAGTTAATCGAGATCAGAGAGGGTCCATGATATTAATTGACCGTGGTTTCAAGATAACACCACTGAATCAAACCCGAGCAACATGTACTAATGGAAATGAAAGGGACAACCTTATCTCATCATTTCATTGCTCAACGGGCAAAGTGAGCCAGTAATATCGCTCGATAGGCAAAGAAATCGAGTGATTTCTCACCTATCATGATCTTACCAGGCCAGGGTATCCTATGCCATCAGCCCTGTGGTTGTGAAGGTGTGCCAGCGATACGAGCAGGAAGGTGGGGCACTGGCCATGGAGGGCAGCTATTGTTGTAGAAGGCAGCTGCGGGAAACTTTCAGAGAGATTCAGGGAGGGGTGGAGTGGGGATGTGGAATCACACCTGAAGTGGAACATAACATGCTTATCTAGCCAAATTAGGGGGAGGCAATGGCTTAATGGTATTACCACTGGACTGTTAATCCAGAAACCCAGCTCATGTTCTGGGGACCCGGGTTCGAATCCCACCATGGCAGATGGTGGAATTTGAGTTCAATTAAAAAAAAACTGGAATTAAGAATCTACTGGTGACCATGAAACCATTGTCAACTGTCAGAAAAAACTCATCTGGTTCACTAATGCCCTTTAGGGAAGGAAATCTGCTGTCCTTACCCGATCTGGCCTACATGTGACCCCAGAGCCACAGCAATGTGGTTGACTCACAACTGCCCTCCAAGGGCAACTAGGGATGGGCAATAAGTGCTGGCCCAGCCAGCGACACCCATGTCCCACGAACGAATAAAAAAAATTCAAAATTCAAGATTCAGGCGGATTCCATAAAACACCTTGGAGTTTCTAACCTGAACCATAATAAAGTTCACTTCTACTTTGTCAAGAAGACTGTTATTTCCCACTCTAAAATAAATCTGACACCAGGTAGGTTTTGACTCTCGAGCGAATATGGGATTCTTCACATGGTTTGGTACCTCAAACACAGCTGGTGTAATTCAAGAGATCCTCAATGATGGTGTGAAAAGAATACAAACGTCTGAGAAGTGAAATAGAGTAACACAATCCAAATGAAAGCTTTAATTAACTAACAATAATTACTTGGAATTGCTGGATAAAGAGTCAGCTGGCTATTAATTATATATATCAGATCTCAGCAGTGGTAATCAAGTACCTGCTTACATTAAAATAAGCAAAAGCCTTTGAATTTACTGTGATCAGAATTCTTCCTGTGATTAGGTAATAAAAAAACACACACACTGTCCACTCATCAAACTATAACCTCTTCAACTCCCTCATCATCTCTTTGCATACAGCTACATGCCTAGTTAATGTAACTGGCTTCTACCGGATAATAAGCACTGCAGCTATTACTGATTACTTTGGAGGAAGAGGTCCATAAAACTCTATTCTTCAGGGTGACCTAACGAATTGAAAATTGCATTGTGCATTTTGTCCACTTAAGACACACATATACCAGCAGAGGGAGTCTAGAAAAGAAACTATGGAAACCTGTGTTTTAAGAGCATGTACAGTTCTGATTCTAAATACATTTTACTAAATCTTTGTTTGTTTCTGAAAACATGACGGTAGCAAACTTTTTTTTGGTGCTTAAAATTTACAGTAATTTCATGCATCTCAAAAATCCTTCTTCAAAGTTGCAATGGTTTCTGCAACAGCTACCAAATGTCCTCCTGTCTTTCATAACAGATTCTGTTCTATCTTAAATATACATTGTATTGGCATCTGACTCTGTCTGTTGACCTATAGTGATGTCTAAGATAAAGAAAAACAAGAAATAAGGACAGATTTTGAAACCAAACTCTGCAGAATAAGAACATAAGAATTAGGAGCAGGAGTCAGACATCTGGCCCCTTGAACCATCACTCAATAAGATCATGACTGATTTTTATGGATTCAGCTCCACTTACCCACCCGCTCACCATAATCCTTAATTCCTGTACTGTTCAAAGATTTATCTATCCTTGCCTTAAAAACATTCAATGAGGTAGCCATGACTGCTTCACTGGCAGGGAATTCCACAGATTCATAATCCTTTGTGTGAAGAGGTTCCTCCTCAACTCAAATCTGCTTCCTCTTATTTTGAGGCAATGTCCCCTACTCCTAGTTTCACTCTTCGGCAGAAACAACTTTCCTGCTTCTATCTTATCTATTCCCTTCATAATCTTATATCTCTCCGTAAGATTCCCCTTCATTCTTCTGAATTCCAATGATATAGTCCCAATCTATTCACTCTCTCCTCATAAGCCAAGTTCTGAACTTCAGAATTAACCGAATGAATGTCCTTTGTACCCCCTGCAGTGCCAGTATATTCTTTCTCAAATAAGGAGACTAAAACTGTACACAGTGCTCCAGGTGTGGTCTCACCAGCACCTTAAACAGCTGCAACATAACGTCGATGCTTTTAAACTCCACCCCTCTAGCAACAAAGAACAAAATTCCATTTGCCTTCTTAATTTCATACTGCACCTGCAAACCAACTTTGAGATTCATGCACAAGGACACCTAGGGTCCTTCTGTACAGCAGCATGCTGCAATTTTTTTACCATTTAAATAATATTCCATTTTGTTGTTATTCCTACTAAAATGAATAACCTCACATTTACCAACATTGTACTCCCTCTGCCAGACCCTCTCATTGAGACTATCCTTTCCTTTTCAGATTTTCAACGTCCTCTGCACGCTTTGCTCTCACCTTAGTCTAATCTGCAAATTTTGACACACTATACTTGGTCCCCATCTCCAAATCATTTATAAATCATAAACAATTGCGGTCCCAACTCTGATCCCTGAGGCACATCACTAGTCACTGATCGCCAACCAAAAAAACATCCATTTACCCCCATTCTTTACTCTCTGTTAACAATCCTCTATCCATGCTAATACAGTAACCGTAATTCTGTGCACCTTTATCTTATGCAGCAACTTTTGGTGCAGCATCTTGTCAAATGCCAACTGGAATTCCAGATACATCACATCCACACGTCCCCCATTGTTCACTGTGCTTGTAATGTTCTCAAAGAATTCCATCAAGTTAGTCAGATATGACCTGTCCTTCATGAAGCCATGCTATATCTTTCCAATGGGACAATTTATATTCAGATGTCTCACTATTTCTTCCTTGGTGATAGATTCAAGCATTTTATTCACTACAGAAGTTAAGCTAACCAGCCTATAGTTACCTGCCTTTTGTCTACCTCCTTCTTTTAAACAGTGGTGTCACAGTTGCTGTTTTCCAATATGCAGGAACTACCCCAAAGTCCAGCAAATTTTGATAAAAACCACTAGTGCATTTGCTATTTCTCCTACCATCTCTTTTAACACCATGGGATGCATTCCATCAGGGCCAGGAGACTTGTCTATCTTCAGCCCCATTAACTTGATAATGATAGTTTCTAGATTCTCACTTGCCATAGTCTTTCTGTCATCATCATCGAAAGGTGAAAATAAAATATTGCAAAGGCTGGAAACTTAAACAGAAAATTCTGCAGATTATTCAGCAGCTGTAGGAAGACAGGTTAACAGTGCAAATTCTTAGAATGTTTAGGTTGTCATCTCTGCAGGTACTGGGCATTTCCTAAGTCAAATAGTTAGAGTGGATTTTACCCAGGACCAAGGCAAAGCCTTTTGGATGCAGAAAGAAAATGAAATGGATTGATTGCATGGCTAATAACTGATGTATGAAAGCTGTGTAAAACAATTTCTGTGATTGATACAGAAGTGCTTATTCTGTTAAATTAACAAGGCTCTACAATGTAATAGCTTGGACAGAGTGTGCACGATTAAATGGGTTTTTTTGGAAGCACAGAATCTCCTATAAGAGAGTTGGCCATTCACCTATTGTCATTCCACCAGCTTTTTGAAAGAGCTATCTAATTTCAGATACCTTTATAAAGAATTTAATGTTCACCAAAGGTTCAGGCACAGAAGCAATTAGCATCAAGTACTTTGAGGTTGAGTGCTCTGGTAAAATCAACATCTTAAATATGGAAGCTCCCTTTTTCTCCCACACAGATTTTCCTGTTAATGAATATACACCAAATATAACACGAATTAAACTGAAATGGTATCAATTTAATTGAGAAATTGAACTCCACTGAACTCGCTTAACAAAAACATTTCACAGATTTTAGACACTGCAAAAATTCCAAATGAATAACAAATCTTTTAAAAATCATCAGTTTTGGAACACTGAAAAGTCTGTGAATTCATGATGGTACTGGGTTGTATTTATTCTTTTGGGTGATGTTGGAGTACCGGATTATCTTCAATATTAAATCATAGGATACAAGTATCACTGACAAGGCCCTCACATAATGGCTCTTAGACAGACAGTGGTGAGCCATCAATGTACTGCATTGAATACTGCACTCTGCATACTGTATACTTAAGGTTACTAAACACACACGTACTGGTAAAAAGCAGGCTGGAAGGGAAGTAAAGGGACCCGTTTTTACAGTACGTGTGGGAATGCATTCGTTACAGGAGATTCATTAGTCAGGCGAATAGACAGGAATTTCTGTGGCCGCAAGCAAGACTCCAGAATGGTACATTGCCCCCTTGGTGTTAGGGTCAAGGATGTCTTGGAGCAGTTGCAGGAGATTCTGGTAGGGGAGGGTGAACACATTGGTACAAATAAAATAGATTTTTAAAAAATGGGTTGAGGTCCTAAAAGCAGAATATGTGGAGTCAGGAAGTACGTTGAAAAGTGGGACCTCAAAGGTAGGGTTCTCACAATTACAATTAGTGCCACGTGCTAATCATAGAAATAACACAATGTATCAGGTGAATGTAAAAGTTTATTACTGTGGATGCTGGAATCTGAAAAAAACAGAAAATGCTGGAAAATCTCAGCAGATCTGGCAGCGTCTGTGGGGAGAGAATAGAACAAACTCTAATAAAGGGTCATCTAGACTTGAAACGTTGGCTCTATTCTTTCCTCAATGGTATTGTCATACCTGCTGATTCTGTTTTTATATCAGATGAATACGTGACTGAAGTGATGGTGTGAGGGGGGAAGGGTTTCAGATTTCCTGGAGCTGGGCAGCACAGTAGCACAGTGGTTTGCATTGCTTTTTCACAGCTCCAGGCTCCTGGGTTTGATTCCCGGCTCGGGTCACTGTCTGTGTTTGCACATTCTTCTCGCGTCTGCATGGGATTCCTCCGGGTACTCTGGTTTCTTCCCACGGTCCAAAGATGCACGGGTCAGGTTGATTGACCATGCTAAGAAATTGCTCCTTAGTGTCCAAGGATGCGTAGGTTAGGGGGATTAGTAAGTATAATATGTAGGGGGTAGGGCCTGGGTGGGATTGTGTTTGGTGGAGACTCGATGGGTCAAAGGGTCTCTTTCTGCACTGTAGGGTTCTATGGTTCTAGTTCTGGGGAAGATGGGACCAGTAAAAACTGGACATTTCATACCTGGGCAGAACTGGCACCGATGTCCTCAGGGGAATGTTAGCTGGAGTGGTTCAGGAGAATGGGAAGCAATGCGAGGGGTCAGAGGAGGTGGGGGGGGGGGGGGGGGGAGAGAGAAATCAAATACAAGGATAAAATACAGAAAGGGGAATGAGAAAAGTGATAGGCAGAGAAATCAAGAGCCAGAATAAAACAGAGTCAAAGTGAAAAATAGTGAGAACAGGACAAGTAATATTAAAAAAAGCCTTAAAATAATAGTAGAGGTTTGGATGTATTCAATAGGTGCTGAAATAGGAAGAGTGAAGATAAAAAGATCATAAGATATAGGAGCAAAATTAGGCCACACAGCCCATTGAGTCTGCTCTGCCATTCAATCATGGCTGATATTTTTCTCATCCCCATTCTCCTGCCTTTTCCCCATAATCCTGATCCCCTTATTAATCAAGAACCTATCTATCTCTGTCTTAAATACTTCAGTGATCTAATTGAAGAATAGAAACAATGGGGAAGGGAGAGAATAGATGAACAGAATAGGAATTTTATTCTAATGTAAACATTGGTTTTGCATGCAATTTAGTAGTTCGGGGCTAATATTAGAACAAAATCCTTAAAACCTTTGCTTTTATGACCATTATAGTGTTTAGTGCAGCACCACAGTATTCATACCTGTTTCTGACTCTCTCAAATAAAGGTACTTTCTGACCTTCTCCACAACACATGGTTTATGACTGCCTCTCCAGTACCTGCGTGTTTCCATTATAACACAATTCAACATCAAATTTATAGCGTCCTCACTCATTCAGAAACCAGCTAATCCATTCTATGGAGAAAATGAATTGTGAGGCAGGCGCAGGCATTTCAGAGATTTAAGGAACATAAACAATAATAGACAACTTCCCTTCATCATTCTTGGGAAGAAAGGGCAGATGGGTCAACTATAGAGCAGTGAAATAGTGATGGGTCGACTCATTGTTGCTAACAACTGGAGCTCGATAGTGAAGTTAGCATATGAACTGCCCCCTGCAGGTTTCAGTGACACTTGCACTTTGAGCTAAATGGGAATTGACAGGTACTTGTTAAGGACTGCTTCTGAGTCATCTTGATGTAGAGACAACTAAAAAAGCTGGCTGGAAATGAAGGGCATTTCCTCTAAATATCCCAACTATTTACCTCTTGGCATTGAAGTAAAGGTCACAAGAGGATCTTTGAATTTTTTTTTCTATTCACCTGGTAAGGGTTTCTCGTTATAAATTAGCACCAAATTCCAAATGATAGCAATGCATCCTTACTGTAATTGTGAGACAAGTCCAGAGATACAACAAATGACCACTGAAATGTATTAACCACTTAAGTGAAGGATCTTGGTAAAATCCAAAGATTTCTTCCAGTACAGAAGGAAACTGTTAGCCCAGTGAGTCTGCACCGACCACATCCCACCCAGGCCCTAACTCCATAAGCCCACACCTTTACCCTGCTAACCTCCCCCAAGAGTCAATTTAGCATTGCTAATCCACCCAACCCGCACATCTTTGGACTGTGGGAGTATCTGGAGGAAACCCGTGCAGGTAAGGGCAGAACGTGCAAACTCCACACAGACAGTGACCTAAGGCCAGGATTGAACCTGGGATCCTGTGAGGCAGTAGTGCTAACCACTGTGCTGCCCATGCCCATGTCTCCATAATGGCTATATTTAGTACTATCTTCAATCATGTAGCAATATCCACAATGAATGTTAAATGGACAGTTTAAAACCAATCAAAATAAAAGGTGTGAATAGTCTGAAGTGATATCCTATAACTGCATCAACTGTGACACCAGTGACAAAGCTTTCATTAGTTAAACTTCTGGCCTTTAGATGGAGAACGATGTATCTCACACTGAGCTGTGCTTTCTCTTTATATCACAAAATGGTCTTTCTCTCAAGTGTTTCACTAGATTTTTATTTTTGTTAATTTTCTCTCCAAAATTGAAGTGACACTAACCCATCATATCTTTTGAACGAGGATAGGAAATGATTCACCAAATCAAGGGGTTGCTTTTAATTATGAGATTTCCCTTCCTTGTTGAAGGCCGATTCACATGCTGCCAGTACACACCTTGGTCAATGCTGCCACTCGCTGTGCAAGCTCTGCCTCCACCTCAGGCAACGTCTCAGCCTTTCTCATGGTCTGTTGCAGCTTCTGCTCAGCGAGCTCCAACAGCTCCTGGATGTGTCGGTTCTTCTCTTCACTCTTCACAAAAGAAAGAACAATAACATGTCATAAACGCATGAGTGCCTCAGTGACATTCATTCTACCAATTCCAACACTTCATTTCCCCCTCTGCAAATACTGTAGGGAGCACTTTGCAACAAACTATCGTAGCCCATATTCTGACAACCAGCTGAGTCACTCCTTCAATACTAAGAAGCTTATTCATCTATTAGTGTCACAGGTAGGCTTACATTAACATTGAAATGAAGTTATCATGAAAATCCCCTAATCACCACACTCTAGTGCCTGCTCGAGTACTTTGAGGGAGAATTTAACATGGCCAATACACCTACTCATACATCTTTCGGATTGTGGGAGGAAACCAGAGCACCTGGAGGAAACCCATGCAGACTTGGAGAGAATGTGCAAACTCCACAGTCATCCAATCCAGGAATTGAACCCACTGTGAGCAGGCACTGTGAGACAGCAGTGCTAACCGCTATTCTTAAGATCGTCAGCCATTTACATTGGGTCACTCTAAAGTTCCATTTTAATTTTTAAAAACTATGCTACAAGCGTTCAAGACTACTCCACCATATAAAGAGAACATTGTTTGGATTCATAGAATCATACAATCATACAGTGCAGAAGAGACCCTTTGCCCATTGAAGCTGCGCTGAAATGTCAGAAACACCTGACCTTTCACCTAATCCCATTTCCCAGTATTTGAACCATAGCCCTGAATGTTATGATGTGGCAAGTGCTCATCCAGGTACTTTTTAAAGGATGTGAGGCATCCCACCTCTACACTTCCCCAGGCAGCGCATTCCAGACCGTCACCACTCTCTGGGTAAAAAAAAATGTTCCTCACACCAACCCCTCCAAACCTTCTGCTCCTCAACATGAAGCTATGTCCCATCGTGACTGACTCTTTAACTAAGGGGAAACAGCTGCTCTCTATCCACCCTGTCCGTGCCTCTCAATCTTTTTCACCTCCTGAGTCTTCTCTGCCCCCAACGAAGAAGCAACCCAAACTTATCCAACCTCTCTTCATAACTTAAATATTCCATCTCCAGGAGCATTCTGGCGAATCACCTCTGCACCCTCTCCAGTACAATTAGATGGTTCTTCTTACGCACAGTGCTTTTGTTCAATTATATCCTAAACTATTTGTTGCTTTTTCCTTTCCGCTCTCCTCCTCTCTGCAACACGCCTCACTTTCCACTCAGTCCAGAACTTGGAACTTTCTCTTCAGCACTTGCAAATGTCTCTACAATCCACATCTGGGTCACAGCTAAACTCCAATTTTCACACTTTGTCCAGGAGAAGCAACCAGTTCTTCCCTCTGCTTCAAGATGTAGTTGAGGTATAGATCACAAAGAAAAAGCACAATTGCAAGAGTGAAACCACACCATATGGGACATTCAGGCAGCATGCCACACTTCCTACCCTCTAACCTTAACTCTATCCCATTTGAAGGTTCAAGGCAAAAATAAATGAATGACTTTTCAAATGACAGGTCCCACAATTTGCATTATTTGCATTTTAACATCTGAGTAAAAATTGAATCTAAGCAAAATATGGGAGAACTGGTACTATTTATACATCATTAGCGTTAATTCATTATTTGCATTTCATCTCCAGAAATAGATGTTAATTCATTTATTACACATTGAGAAAAATAAGCATTCAATTCCATAGTGGGGCTTGATATTTTAAATTCTGCATCTTACCTATTAATTTGAAATGGCTGATAGTGATAAAGTTTACACCCAGGAAGTAAAGGACGTTACTTTTGTGATTTGCAACAAAAAAAATACCCAAATGATTACAAGAGTGCAGCTTTATTCTGCCACCTAGAGTCATAGAATCCTACAGTCTCCATAGGACAGAAAGAGGCCATTCAGCTCATCGAATCTGCATCAACAAATATCTGGCCCAGGCCTTATCCTATTTACCCTATTAATCCCCCTGACACTAGAACATAGAACGTTACAGCACAGAACAGGCCCTTCGGCCTTCGATGTTGTGCCGACCAAAATAAAAAGCAATGCCCCTCCAAACTAAACCATTCCCTTCTCTTCCATATACTTATCAATTAACCTCTTAAACGCCACCAAACTTGGCGCATCTACAACAGCTGCAGGCAGGGCATTCCACTCCCTAATCACTCTTTGAGTAAAGAACCTACCTCTGATATCCGTCCTATAACTATACCCCTTAATTTAAAGCTGTGTCCCCTCGTGCTAGCTTTCTCCATCCTAGGAAAAAGGCTATCACTGTCCACCCTATCTAAACCTCTAATCATCTTATATGCTTCAATAAGATCCCCTCTTAGCCGCCTCCTTTCTAACGAAAACAACCTCAAATCCTTCAACCTCTCTTCATAGGACCTGCCCTCCATACCAGGCAACATCCTGGTAAACCTCCTCTGTACCCTCTCCAATGCCTCCACATCTTTCTTATAATGTGGGGACCAGAACTGCACACAATACTCCAAGTGCGGCCGCACTAGAGTTTTGTACAGTTGCAAAACTACAGGGCAAGTTAGTAATTTAGCATGGCCAAGCCACCTAACCAGTTTCTTCTAACAGTCCAATATCTTTCTGACAGTTGGAAGAAATCTCAACATCCAGATGAAACCCACACAGTCATGGGGAGAATGTGCAGTCTCCGCACAGACAGTCAGCTGTGGCCGAAATTGAACCTGGGTCCCTGGCACTGTGAGGCAGCAGTGTTAACCCATGTTTCATGTTTACTTTCCAACTATTATTCTTTTCAAATAAAAGGTCCATAATTTTTGACAATGATATCTTGGTCTTTAATTTCTACCTACTTACAGGATAATGAAAAGTACATATCCATCTGAAGCACCTCAAGGACAACTGATATTTATCCTTTATCTGAAATGTTCCAAATAAAAAGTAGCTTGGGAGCAGGTTCTCATTGATCCACTCAACACTATTTATAATGACTTTCTGGGATAAAGTGGAAAGGGAATATTGGAACAGAAATAATCCATTCCTGATCCAAATTTCACCAGAGTGGGACAGTGACTGAAAGTTATAAGAGGACAAAGTGATGGAGCTTTCTCATTCTCAGCTCAACATCAGGGGCAACCTTCTCAATTCAAGTATAAATCATACACAAAACAAACACACCACATTGAAAACTACCATGCACCAATGTGGACCTTCACTAAACACTGTGGTGACATGGCCCCTTTTAAGGGGTGAACCTTGTGGGCCACGTGATTGGACAGGAGCTTATGGAGTGGCAGCATGGGAAGCTGAGCCAATCAGGAGTGAGGGGGCGCGTCCAAACTGGGGATACTTCAGTTGGAGCCAGTAAGGAGAAGAGAGTAGACCAGTGCCGATGTTCTATCTAAGCCTTATCTTGCACACAGTTATCACAGTGTAATAAACCTTTCCACATGTTGGAGCCACACTGTCACCTCCAATTACTACAAATATCATAAAATCAAAAAGTACAATTCCTCTCAGTAAGCAGCATCGTAAGACATCGGAAAGATCTAAGTCACAAAAATAGTTGAATTCTGTGTAACTGATTCAATGTTCCTAAGTTGGCTGTCCTATTCCTCACAGAGATTAATGTGGAAAGGTTTTGGTTAAAATTGGTGTTACAGAAGTTGAGCATGCTAGTTTGTTGAAGCAGGATATAGGATTAAAGTAGTAATTTATCATGTCATGTACTTCTAATCTTCAATAGGATACTGGGGGACAGACAAGTATTTTTACATCGAGGGACAGCACCCCTAAACACTATCACTTTCAAAAGCTGTCAAACAAACTCTATCTCACTGAAATATTTAGAGATAGAAGTAGAACAAGGGGGAATAAAAAGAAAAATCATTGACTCACAACGATCTTAAAATAAGTGACTACCTCCTGGTTACATGAACCATAGTCTTTTAAGAGTGTATTATAACAGTATCATCTATTTAGCAAGTTATTTTTATTCATACAACAATCCTGGAATGTTTCACTGAAAACATGCCAAATAGTAGGAGTGACTGTCATTTTATAGTTAACAGTTGGAAATAGAAAAGCCAAAAAAAGAGTTTCAACATTCACATTAATAGATATATCAACTAAAACCTTTTACCTGGCGGTGCAGAGACTCTTTATTTGCAAGCTCATTTTCAAGTTTGTCATTAAGATCATGCACTGACGTAGACTCTCTCTGTGCGGCTAGATAACGCTTTTCCAGTGTTGTAATTCTTTCCTCCATGTCTTCCTTTTGTGCCATTGCCTAAAGTCAATAAGAGGGAATGTTAAATTAATACTCAGAGACAACAAAACTCTACTCAATCTTCATTCGCTTGGAAACACTTTAATTTCCAGCCAACAGTGAGTTTAAACCCCTTGAGAATCAAAACTGGCACTTCAGTGCGGTATTCAGGGGAATTCAAAACTCCAAAAGTACTATACAAAAAAAGAGCTGGCAAATTCACTCAGTCACAGAATGCAGAAGGAGGCCATTCAGCCCATCAAATATGTACTGACCACAATGCCACTAAGGCCCTATTCCCATAACCCCATACATTACCCTGTTAATTCCCCTGACACTAGGGTCAATTTAGCATGGCTGCCATCCTAACCCACACATCTTTGGACTCAGTCCCCGAATCAATGTTTATCCCTCAATCAACACCACAACAAACTGCTGCTTCCTGAGATCTCGCCACATGTTTGTATAACAACTGTATAAGCACTTCAGAAACAATGATACTTTACTAGTTTGAAGCACTGTGGGATATTCTAAAATCATCAACTTCTTGACAAGTTTAGCACTGTGACTCAGAATCAACAAAACTCCCAAAAAACATTTGAAATTCTTCAGTTGAAAAATATTGTAATTCAGGCCAAAATGTTTTTTTTTGAGTGTTGAGGCTGAGAAAATGAAATATACATATTCTCACTAACATCAGTTAAACGATTTTGACTTCTCCTGGCAAGGTCAAACATTCAACTCAAACATCATAGAATCCGTACAGTGCAGGAGGAGACCATTTGGCTCATTGAGCCTGCACCAACAACAATCCCACCCAAGCCCTATCCAATAATCCCACATATTTACCCTTCTAATCTCCCTGACACAAAGGGGCAATTTAACATGGCCAGCCAACCTAACCCACACATCTTTGGAGGAAACCCACAGTGGCACAGGGAGAACATGAAAACTTCACACACACAGTCAACCAAGGCCAGAATTAAACCCGGGTCCCTGTTGTTGTGAGGCAGCAGTACTTGCCACCCGAGTTAGTTCTTACTTCCTGTCATGGTAAGTTATGACCGGAGAGGCAGAATTCCAGTTATTTCCTGCTATTCAGATGGTGAATGCAAGTCTGAGGTTGTCAAGCAACCTGTCTGTGCATCCATAATGCACTCAGCTTTGAGCACGTCCACAGTGAAAGACAAAGTAGGCAGAATTTGTTACAATTCCAATTTCTCTAAGTTAGGTGTAGCAAGATTATAAACTGCTTAAGATTTTTTAACAACTAAATGATAGAGGAAATATCATTTCACGTTGGCTTCCTGATCCTGGCTTAATTTTCATAAATTTAACCTGTGTCACAGAAGGCAGCAAACAAAAATTCTTTCTAATGGTGAATAGGTTGCTCTTACGCATTCTGATAAAAGTGTTTCGGTAGCAGAGGCACAGGCAATAGGATGCTTCCTGCTTCCATGATGAAGTGGTTGCCGTAGCAATAAGGGTAATAAGAAAAAGAAGCAAAATCAAGGAGCAAGAAAAATCTAAATTACGGTGTTCAACCCTCAAAATTATCACCTCACTAAGGTCAAACCTGAACACATTGTGAAGATTCGCCCCCATAGAAATTATTCCCCAACAGGACTGTCACCCTTTAGGTTTGGGAACGATGTCCTTAATAAAATGTGGTGGGCAAATAATTGTAGTTGTGAGGTGCGAGGGTAAAGAAGTTAAAAAAATCATAATTCTTTAATCATTTAGTAATTTGTGGAGGTGTCATTAAACAAGCATTAATACAAAATCAATGAACAAATATCTGTTAAAGCATAAAGTTTCATCATTTTTGGATCTCATTGGCACTATTACTGAGAAAAACTTCTCCATTTGTGGAAAAGCTCCACAAATAATTTTATGTGAAGAATCTTTACACTGAAGGTTATTAATATTCAAAACAGTAGACCAACCAGACCAATTAAAAAATACAAACAGCTGTAAAATTTTGTCAACATTTCAGATGAAAACTTACATTTCTCTTTCTCTGATAAAGAAAAAGACTAGATGATGAGCATTCTGAATCCTTTAAGCAGGATCACACCTCACCTCTCTGATGTCTCTCTGATATTTGTTGTTCATCTCCTCTGATCGGATCAGATCTTTCCTGGCGGTATCCAGGTCTTCCTCCAGCTCCGCCACTCGCGCTGAGAGTGTGGACAGGCGCTCCTTCATCTGCGTCACCTCGTAATTCTGCTTCTCCAGTAATTCCTGCATCTCCACAACCTGGCTAGCCTCATCGTTGGGATCAATGGATCCATTTGAAAGTCTCTGCAACATAGAATGGCAGCAGAGCAGACATTATATTCATGGAATTCTACACATAGTGGACCCATGATAATGAAGAGATATTATTCTTTAAGTTTTTATTTAAGTTTATTTATTAGTGTCACAAGTTGGCTTACATTCACACTGTTATTGTGAAATTCCTCTAGTCCCACACTCCGGCACCTATTTGGGTGCACTCAGGGAGAGTTCAGCATGGCCAATGCACCTAACCAGCAGGTCTTTCAGGCTGAGGGGGGAAACCGGAGCATCCAGAGGAAATCCAAGCAGACACGGGAAGAATGTGCAGACAGTGACCCAAGCGGGAATCAAACCTGTGAGGCAGCAGTGCTCACCACTGTGCCATCATGCCACACTATTCTGAATATGAAAGTGAAACATCACAGGTTAAAACTGTAATGACTTTAATCAGGCAATTAAGGACCAAATTGATGATCCAATCAGGGAGCCTTTTGCACTGTATTTAGACAGGACTATCAGTTCCTCCAGCATTCGGGATGTAGACTGCTTACTGACAGCCCTCTGTTTATGTTGTTAGAGCTTCTGAATAAAGGAATTTTGGTGAAGGGATTTCAGTCTGAGGACTTATTACAAAAAACAGTTTAATATTGACAATGATCAGCTCATGTGCACTTATATGGTGTTTACTGACAAGTAGGCTCCCAATACAGATTCAACTACAAATCAACCTAGTCTGGAAGCATGTCAACCGTGATTATCAGGGCTGTGAAAGCAGCCAGTGAAAGCTTAAACGTTTCACATTCTTTTCACAAATCTTTGTTATACATAGCCCTGCAAAACTCAAATACAAGTATAAGAAATAAGGGGGAAATGAGCTGTCACTCCTTCACAAACAGCAGAAAACAGAGTTAGCAAGACGTCATTCAACTAAATGAGAAAAAAAATTGTTCAACTTGTAACTTCAAAAACTTAATTTGTAAGGTTTTTATTGATAAATATAAACCTTGAAGTGTCTCACCAGAAAGCTTATGCTCTGTTTATAGAATACTATTGTTACATTCTGAGGCAACCTTCAATGCACATAAATATCCGATTTTGTTTTATATTTAATTTGATTTACTATTGTCACATGTATTAACATACAGTGAAAAGTATTCTTTCTTGTGCGCTTTATAGACAAAGCATACCGTTCATAGAGAAGCAAAGGAGAGAGTGCAGAATGTAGTGTTATGGTCATTACCAGGCTGTAGAGAAAGATATACTTAATAAGGTAGATCCATTCAGAATTGACGACAACAGGGAAGAAGCTGTTGTTGAGTCGGTTGGTACGTTAATTAGGAAACCGAGCTCTTAGGCTGATTGGGTAACAAATTGTCCCTATATTGGTCTCTATATGTCATTAAGATGTTAGGATGGCGGTGCGGGCTCGTTGGGCCGAAGGGCCTGTTTCCCGTGCTGTGTTGTTCTTTGATCTTTGAGTGACTGAAGTATTTGTGCCTGTTCTCCAAGAATACTGGTTTGAAGCAGGAGCAAAGTGTTCCTGCCTGTTAGGGATGTCCTTCAGGCAGGGCAGATGAACCACCTCCATTCAGTCTGTAAGTATGATCTGAACATCTGGAGGCCTGGAATCTGAATTCTCCACTTAGCTCTCAGGCTGACATCTCCGTACTGTCCCACTGAAGCTCAACATCAGATTTTATTTCCGTTTCTTTGCATTTTTGCTCTTATTTTTGCTTTCAGTCAACAACAACTTTAGGAATGTCTTTTGTTCCTTTTCTTGTCCCATCTCTTTGGTCCCGGAAGACTAATTCTTCTATGATTCCGTCTTCCACCCAATGACCGATCTTTGACCGAGTTAAATCTGATTACACCTCAACTTCTCTGATGAAAGGTTACAGATGCTATTTCTTTGGCCAACTTATTTCAGAGCATTTCCAGCATTTTCTGTTTTTTTTTCAGATAAAACATGAGAATTCATTTAAACATAGGTGATTTTTTTAGCTTGGTTTTCACCTACCTGACCTGGCCAGAGCATCCTCCTGAAAACAGGAGGCGCTCTGTCCACACCACCAACCTGCACGTGTAATCCACAGTTAGTGAGCCCACACTGTAGCATAAATAGAACAGATTCAGGACAACAAAAAAAAGCATAATGGAACTATCCCAATTTGATGGTTGAGTAAGTTATATGCATGGTAGTGCAACTTGGGGAGTGATGCTGCTGCTGGTGGAGGAATGTGTTGGAGCGAGAATTTCGCTTTCAAGTTTCAATATTGGCAGGTAACTGGGACAACTTCTGAATAGTTTTCCTTAGTGCTCACCAATGTAGTTGCAGCTGAGAGATTTGTTGTTGTAAGCATTCTTTTATGTAGATGTCAAGGACTGAGAATTATCACAAAATCTGGCAGAAGTAAGGCTCTCCGTGCAAAATAGTCGAGAAAAGAGAGGCTGAGGGATTTGAGGTTGTTTTCATTAGAAAGGAGGCGGCTAAGAGGGGACCTAATCGAAACATATAAGATGATTAGAGGTTTAGATAGGGTGGACAGTGATAGCCTTTTTCCTAGGATGGAGAAAGCTAGCACGAGGGGACACAGCTTTAAATTAAGGGGTGATAGTTATAGGACGGATATCAGAGGTAGGTTCTTTACCCAAAGGGTGGTTCGGGAGTGGAATGCCCTGCCTGCAGCAGTTGTAGATGCGCCAAGTTTGGTGGCGTTTAAGAGGTTAGTTGATAAGTATATGGAAGAGAAGGGAATGGTTTAGTTTGGAGGGGCATTGCTTTTTATATTGGTCGGCGCAACATCAAAGGCTGAAGGGCCTGTTCTGTGCTGTAATGTTCTATAAGATTCTAAAAGAAAACACTTGGAAAATATTAGGGTATTTCTCACGGGGTGATGCCAAGCTCAGTCTGAAATACTCAATGAAATATCTGTAGTCAAACATCTATATCCAATTGTTGGCACAGGGGAACTAAGTTATGGGAGATGTGATGTGTGTTTTTGCTATAGAACACAGAACACTACAGCACAAACAGGCCCTTAGGCCCACAAGTTATGCCGATCATATCAGTACCTACCAGGCCACAGAACTATCTGTAACTCCCAATCCCATTAAATCCCATGTACTCATCCAGAAGTCTCTTAAAAGACTCCAGCGAGTTTGCCTCTACCACCACTGACGGCAGCCAATTCCATTCACTCACCATCCTCTGAGTGAAAAACTTACCCAGACATCTCCTCTGTACTTGTCCCCCAGCACCTTAAACCTGTATCTTCGCTAACATTCTGGGGACCAGGGTTCAAATCTTGTCACAGCAGATAGTGGAATTAGAATTGAATAAAAAAAGTCTAGAATTAAGAATTCACTGGTTCTGGCTCCGAATTGCTTAATAATTTCTTTCTCAGCCACTGACACTTTCAATGATTTATGATATTTAACCCCAGTTCATGTGTTTTTACATTCTTTTAAAAATTGTATTTTTCAAATTCTTATTTCCTTTTCTTACACTTCTCACTAAACTATATTAAAGGTAAAGTTGACATAGTCCCAGATGCTGCTCTCCCATTTGAGGAGGGAGAAAACTGGTGGTGATTTAACCGGAGGATCACCTCACTTCAAGCAAAAGGCATGGTTGAGAAGGTGGGACCATCTTGAATAACCTCAGTTGGTACAGGAATTGAACCCAGATCATGAACCAGCTATCCAGCCAACTGAGCTAGTTGACCACCCAACCCTTCACACTTCTCTCCATTAAATTTCAGCTGCCAGGTATCTATGGACTCCCACCCACTGAACCAACCTGTCTACATCCTTTTGAAGTTCAAAACTAATCTCTTCATTTTTCACAATACTTCCAGCTTGGTTGTCAGTTGGCTGGATGGCTGGTTCGTGATGTAGAACAACAGCCTGGGTTTAGTTCTTGTACCAGCTGAGGTTATTCATTAAGGATTGTGTATTGGCTACTAGTCCTTTTTGCTGCTCTTACTTCTATTTTAACTTCTTCTGAACATTTTCTTTTTAGTCTAATATTCTACACCTGATATATGTCATATGTTAGTCTCACTGTTGGTCTCCTGGGAATGAACTTTGCCTGTAGCCAAACTATGTCCTCTTCAAATGCAGCCCATTGGCTAATTACACTTTTGCCTGCCAATCTTGCATTCAAACATATCTGGACAAGATCTATTCACATTGAAATTGGCTCTCCCTCAACTAATTAATTTCATGCTGGATTTCTCCCTTGTCCTTTTCCATAACATTTGGACAATGATCACTGTTACCAAACATTCCCCTCTTGATACTCGATTCACTTGTCCCATCTCATTCGCCAGAACCAGATCCACCAATGTCTCCTTTCTTCTTGGACTGGAAAAGTATTGATCTAGAAAATTCTCGTGCCACACTTCAAAAACTCTTTTTCTTTTCTGCCCGTCACACTCCAGACTACACAAGAACCAATAAAGTTCCCCATTACAATGACCGTAGAGATTCCTTATAAAATTCTTCCTCTGTATCTTTCCCACTTGTTAGATTAGTTAGATAGAATAGAACACAATCAGCAATGCAATGCTCACTATTATTTCCTTTCTCCAACCAAATAGATTATATTGCGTTCCCAAGGAGATATTCTCTCTCCAGCCCAATTATATTCTCCATAATTAATACTGTCACTCTCCTCCAAATTTCCTGAACTCATCTCCAGCAACTTTTAATACCCAAACTCATTCCTTTTTCAAAATCAAGTCTTCACTTACTTGTTGCCCAAGGGGCCTCTTTTCACTTTCTTCCAGTGACGTTGGCACCAATATGAATCTCAACTCCAGGTAGTTCATTCTATCCTCTTGGAGAGCTCTCAAGCTGCTCAGTGACCCCAAAGCCAGTGAAGCAACATGCCTTTTTCAGATCACAACCTCGTCCACAGAAACACCCATCTGCTCCCCTCACTATAGAATCCCCTGTCACTAATGCTTTCCCAAACTTCCTCCTGCCCATCCCCCCAAACAACTGTGTTGCCATGGACACAGCTTCAACCACTCTCCATCACTCTCACCAGCAACACTCTTCTCCAGGTTTGTTGCTAACATTTCGGCATTCATGAAAATGAGTGACCCCATTCAAGATTCAAAGCCGTAAGGGTCCAAAATAGAAGAATGCTGAACACACAACGAGCACCGCCTTCTTTGAACATTGCTGAGGAACAAACTAATGAGGCTACTTTACAACTAATTTTGAAATTATACCAAGTAATTTGCACCTTTCAGATGTCATTTGATCTGTGCATAAAAACGGGATTTGTTGATCGATAACTGTCACATAGAAATTGATGAATCCCTCGAGTTAGGATAAGGAATTAATTAGAGATAGCTTTATAGCAAGGAGTTCTGCATCACATTATTTACAGGCATTTTCGGTTCAAACAACAGGCTCATTCTAACCCTTAGAAGTGATGTAATTAGTTTATAAATAGATCTCCACATGACAAAAGGTGAAAATGATACATGCAATACGAGAAAATCTTGACTTTATGCAGAGCTGATGGTAATTAAGATTAGAAGCAATGTACTTCAACTTTGCAATGACAAATTACAGAGGAACATTTCTGCAAGTTACTCACAGACTTTGCAATCTATTTCAGTCAGCCCATGGCGTGACCTTTTCATTTACTGTCAAATCAACATGAAATTGGAAATCACCAGTGTTCCAGTAGAGGAACAATATTGGAGAATTTCTTTCTCCAACAGTTTCTGTATTTTTTGGTCATAATTTCTGTTCCCTTAAGACAGAATTACATTAAAACCAACAATCTCCAAATCTGAAGAAACCCTGCTAACCTGGGAAGACCAATCTCTATGGACCTTCCCTCCAAAAATGCCGCTGTCCAGGATTCAGAGTTCCAGGTCTATTCTTTGAAAAAGGAGTGAAATCCTAAGGAAGCTTCCTATTTGAGGAACAATAAATCTGCAGAATTACTGCAGGGCAGCATGGTGGCACAGCAGTTAGCACTGCTGACTCACAGGACCAGGGACCCGAGTTCAATTCCCGGCTTCGGAATTTGTGGAACTACACACTCTCCCAGTGTGTATGTTTTGTCCAGATGCTCTGATTTCCTCCCACAGACCAAAAGATGTGCTGGTTAAATGCATCAGCCATGTTAAATTCTCCCTTAGTGTACCCAAACAGGTGCTGGAGTGTGCTAACTAGAGGATTTTCACAGTAAAAATGTAGTGCTAATGTAAGCCTACTTGTGACATTAATAAATGAACTTTAAACTTAGGAATTCCATGCTGAATATTTAATAATTTATATAATGCACCACTATATTTCTCAAGGTATTGAATAATTTCTCTTTCTGCTAAGGGAGTTACTTTTGAAGTGCAGTCACTTATGATGGTGAAGAAAGCAGATGTTGCATGTTCAGCAGGTCTTGCAAGCAGCAGTGAGATCATTAGATAATCAGACAGTGGAGCAGAATTAGGCACTCGGCCCATCAAGTCTGCTCCACCATTCAATCATGGCTGATATTTTTCTCATCCCCATTCTCCTGCCTTTTCCCCATAACTCCTGATCACCTTATTAATCAAGAATCTATCTATCTCTCTCTTAAAGACACTCAGTGACCCGGCCTCCACAGCCTTCTGCAGCAAAGAGCTCCACAGTTTCACCACTCTGGCTGATGAAATTCCTCCTCATCTAGTGGAATTTTTTGAAGAGGTGACAAAAACGGTTGATGAAGGACAAGCCGTTGATGTAGTCTACATGGATTTCAGTGAGGCGTTTGACAAGGTTCCCCATGGTAGGCTGATAAAAAAGGTGAAGGCGCATGGGATACAGGGCCAGGTATGTAGATGGGTTGAGAACTGGCTTGGGAGGAGGAGACAGCGGGTAGTAATGGAAGGCTCTTTTTCCAACTGGAGGTCAGTCACTAGTGGTGTGCCACAGGGCTCAGTACTAGGACCTCTTCTATTTGTGATTTATATAAATGACTTGGAAGAGGGGGTAGGTGGTGTGATCAGCAAATTTGCTGATGACACTAAGATACTTGGATTGGCGGGGACTGAGGAGCAGTGCCAGGCAATACAACAGGACATAGATAGGCTGGTAGATTGGGCAGATAGATGGCAAATGGAATTTAATCTGGATAAATGCGAGGTGATGCATTTTGGCCGGAATACTGTAGAGGGGAGTTATAGGATAAAAGGTAAAACTATCCGGAGTATAGAGACGCAGAGAGACCTGGGGGTGCAGGTTCACAAGTCTCTGAAGGTGTCAGTACAGGTGGAAAAGGTGATAAAGAAAGCGTATGGTATGTTAGCCTTCATAGGAAGGGGTATAGAATACAAGAGTAGGAGTTTGATGTTGCAAGTGTATAGAACGTTAGTTAGGCCTCACTTGGAGTACTGCGTCCAGTTCTGGTCGCCATACTACCGGAAGGATGTGGAATCCCTGGAGAGAGTGCAGAGGAGATTTACCAGGATGCTGCCTGGTATGGAAGGGCTGTCTTACGAGGAAAGGTTGAATGTACTGGGGTTGTTTTCCCTTGAAAGATGTCGGCTGAGAGGGGATATATTAGAGGTATATAAGATTATGAGGGGTATAGATAGAGTAAATGGTGGTAAGCTTTTTCCACCATTAGATTCGGATAGAACGAGGGGTCACGGCCTTAGGGTGAGGGGGGCTATGTATAAGACTAATATTAGAGGGCATTTTTTCACACAAAGGGTAGTGGGGGTGTGGAATGCACTACCGAGTAAGGTGGTGGGAGCAGGCACGCTAGGGTTGTTTAAGGGTCTCTTGGACAGCCACATGAGCAGTCTGCAGATAGAGGGATATAGGAGGACTGTTTAAATACTTTAATTGTTTCCACAGGCTATTCGGTCCACCTTGTTGACCAACAAGGTGCATGCATTCGGCAGGTCGTGCGAGGGCTGCCAAATAAATTGGGTAACAAATAAACCTGTTGGACTTTAACCTGGTGAGACTTCTTACTGTGCCTACCCTAGTCCATTGCCAGCATCTCCCCATCATGGTCACCCAAGTGACTCAGGCCAATGTAATGCAGGGTAATATTTTGCCTCTCAATCAGAAGTAGCAATACTAATGTTTTCATTCCAGACTTTGAAAGTTTAGAATCTTTCCATGTACATTTCAATGTGTTGCAAGCATTCAAAATTGGTTTATTGGTTTGTTTAGGGCAGTTATCGTTGGCAGAGCAGGAAGACTTTCCAACTGATTGGTCTGTATCAAATTTTGTCTTCCAAGGATTGTAGGACAGTGCTCTAAGCAACTAGTCTTCTCAATTTGCAGAGAACCTTATAAATCTTCATTCTGGTATCATAGATTAAGTGATAGCCCAGTGTCATTCAAGTTCACAACATATCATCTCTTTCCTACATCAAAACCTAACTCTAATCCCACTAGTCTAATTTCTCCCCATAGCAGAGGAAAGACAAGGCAGAAATGCTGCTTCAATTTCCCAAGAAGTGGAATCATGTCTACCTCATCTAACACTCACTGCAGCTAAGCATTCAATCAATACTCCTTCCATAAAACGCTCTCTTAAACTAAAATAGATGATTCCTTCATTGTCAACTTCTAAAGCCTTTCCCTCTCTGTCCCATCAAAATCTTTCATAATTTCAAAAATCTCAGTTCAATTGCCTTTCAATCTTTTGTGGAATGATCTGAATATTTTGACTTTCACCTCGTAAGTCTCCCACCCTGGCAATTTCCCAATGAATAGACACTGTACAATCTCTATGACCTTAATACTTTTTCTATAACTGAGTGTCTGAGACTGCACAAGACCATAAGACATACGAGCAGAAGTAGGCCATTCAGCCCATCAAGTCTGCTTTGTCATTCAATCATGGCTGATAAGTTTCTCAATTCCATTCTCCCGCCTTTTCCCCTTACCAATTAATAATCTATTGCTGTCTTAAATACACTCAATGAACTGGCCTCCACAGCCTTCCGTGGCAACGAATTCCACAGATTCACCACTCTGACTCAAAAAATTCCTCCTTATCTCTGTTCCTTTACTCTGAGGCTATGCCCTCAGATCCTAATCTCTCCTATGAATGGAAATTCCTTTGCCACGTCCACTCTATCTAGGCCTTTCAGGAACGTACACAGTATTCTAAACATGGATTAACCAATGTATTAGAATACGTAGATCTGATAGTGCGGAACAGCTTTAGAGCAAGATAGATCCCTTTGCCATGAATACCTCATTCTATCAGGAGCTGGAAGTGAAGGCGTGAATTAAAATACAAGCAAAGCAAATTCACCAGAGAGGAGGCTGAGTGAAAGGAAACAACTGCAAAATGACACATGCAGAAAGTCAAATGGAATGAGTTGGTGTGAGAGGCTTCATGGACAGACACAACAAACTGCAGGAAAATCTGAAAGCTCTGGCTGTTTTTGCAGCTCAAACACGCTGCCTGGTTTGATTTATTGTGAATGCTGCTGAATAGATCAAGAGAAAGATCGTAATCCTCTGACGGCCTCTGCAGTGCAGCTGACCAAAAATACTCTGTGCACTGCAGGAGAATTTACTCATCGAAGCAATGTTGGATTGCAGATGCAATGACGGAAATACACGTGGTCAGCAGCTCGTGGAGGCTTGACGATGCTCTAATACCTCGACGATAGCTTCCAGCTCTCTTGTTCAGTTTCCAGAATCCAGAGGTTTGATTGGATGAGGAACCAGCTTTGCACAAGTGAGGGACTAGTAAAAATCCACAAGAGGAACAGAGATTGCCACTGTGCATGAATGAAACCTCAATTATTGTCCCCAGCTATATATGTAATTAAACATAATTTAACACTCCAAAATGGAGTCTGGGACTCCAGAGGAAGAAAAATGAAATTCGTGGAACCATTCAAATTGCATGTAAAATGGGATGGGAGGGCTAATGGTAGCATAGTAATGTTATAAAACTGAAGTTAAAATAGTTATTAGGTTTTTCCCTTAATCTCTGTGTCTGCTAATAATGGAGGCAGCAGATTTCCTTCACTTATGGAAGTGTAGCACTTAACTTTTCAGTGCAATTAGCTGGCAAGCTCATTACAAGAAGGCATTTCACATACTTACAGGGTAACGGAATTAAAATCACGGACTGCTTTTCATCAGTACAAGCTCTACAGACCAAAGACCATCCTTGTATGTTCTGAGACTTACATAACAACTAACACGCCCATATTTTACTGTGTGTAGCGTGAAAAAGACAGCGCATACAGTAATGTGCACATCTATTTTACACAAAATAGCCACACTGAATGTCAGCAGCACATAGCCTATCAGTCAGCATCAGAAAATAGTTTATTTTCTTACTCGGGGCTGAAATGTGACTGACACTTTTTAGAACAATCCTATCCTACCTGAACACATCCCCCACCCTTCTGGTCTTTTTTTAATCCAACAACTGCCTATGAAGTTTCAACATATTTTATTTCTCAGTCTTTGATATTCGGCTTCTTTTTAATTCTTCTTGGTCCAGTGCATTACAGGAGCTCCTGTGGATCTCATAAAAGCAGCAACATTCAGGCAAGTAAGAGTGCCGTCTTGAGAAATTAACAGATAAACTGCACCAATCTATTTATCATGCTGTAATAAGATGCAACTGATAGGTGGGAAATAAAGTTTAGCACTATGTCATCTAAATAAATATATAGTTCAGTTATTTCATAATCTGGTTGGTTTGGTGCATGATTGCATTTATGTACCATATAGAAATGGCAAAACACGTGTGCGCATGCACACGCGCACACATAATTTGAACCCTCTGCTATTATTTGTTTGTGTGTGATGTACTAGTCATTTGACTTTACATAGGAGCTAGCAAACAAATATTCAGCCAAGTTTATCTTGTATACTGGGGAAGAGGTGACACATTGGTCCTCAAGAAAGTTGAGAATCCCATTTGCCTGTTGTTTATCTCATCACCATCCAGCCAGAGGAAGTTTTGCTGACATCCCAAACTGGGAGGAGAAAATTAGCTATCTGGATAAGCTTCCTGAATCTCCATGTTGGAATGATGAACACACGGAGTAAAGTCATAAATTGAGGGTGATTGGGAAAAGGCAGTACTTTTTCCTGCTGTCATAAAAGTCATTTTTAAAAATTCTTTACACTATGTAGTCGCCACTGGCTAGGCCAATATCAATCACCAATCCCTAGTTGCCCTTGAAGTGTTGATGAGAAGGTGAGCTGCTTTCTTGAACTGCTGCAATCTCTAATGTGTAGGCACACCACAGTGCTGCTACAGAGCAATTCCAAGATTTTGATCAAGCGGCAGTGAAGGAATGGCAATATATTTCCATGTCAGGATCGGGAGTGACTTGAAGGGCAATCTCCTGGTGGTGATGGTCCCAGGTATCTGCTGCCCTTGTCTTTCTAGATGGTAGTGGTTGTGGGTTTGGAAGATACTGCCCTAAGGAGTTTTGATAAGTTCCTGCAGTGAATCTTGTAGATAGTACACACAGCTGCTACTGTTTGCCAGTAGTAGAGGGATTGAAGAGCAAGTGTTGTTGAAACTGCACTCATCCAGACAAGTGGGGGGAGTATTCCATTGCACTCCTGACTTATAAGATTATAAGATTATAAGAGCAACACAGCACGGGAAACAGGCCCTTCGGCCCAACGAGCCCGCGCCGCCATCATAACTATATAGTAGAAATTCCATTATCCTATTATAGATTTAGGTTATTCCTAATATGGAAGACTCTCACTATAGGGACAATTTGTTTCCCAATCAGCCTAAGAGCGAATTTTTGGGTTGTGGGAGGAAACCGGAGTGCCCGGAGAAAACCCACGCAACCACGGGGAGAACGCGCAAACTCCCGCAGACACCGGCCCAATTCCAAGTGTCTGCACAGCCACATCGATAGTCTCTGAGCTGTCATGGTGCCCTTCAGATGGTCCACATAAAGCACTCATTTACGACATGAAGTACCAGGCAACCCATGAATCAACATCCAAGAGCTGTACTCGCACCACCTGCCGAATGCATGCTCAATGTTGGTCAAGTATGGACCGAATTACCTGTGGAAAAAAAGCCGTAGTTAAACAGTCCTAATATATCCCTCTATCTGCATACCGCTCATGTGGCTGTCCAAGAGACCCTTAAACAGCCCCAGCGTGCCTGCTCCCACCACCTTACTCGGCAGTGCATTCCACACCCCCACTACCCTTTGTGTGAAAAACTGCCCTCTAATATTCGTCTTATACATAGCCCCCCTCACCCTATGGCCATGACCCCTCGTCCTATCCATTTCTGAAGGTGGAAAAAGTTTACCTCCATTTACTCTATCTATACCCCTTATAATCTTATACACCTCTATGAGATCCCCTCTAAGCCGACGTCTTTCAAGGGAAAACAACCCCAGTCTATTTAATCATTCCTCATAAGACAGTCCTTCCATACCAGGCAGCATCCTGGTAAACCTCCTCTGCACTCTCTCCAAGGACTCCACATCCTTCTGATAGTACGGCGACCAGAACTGGACGCAGTATTCCAAGTGAGGCCTAACCAACGTTCTATACAATTGCAACATCAAACTCCTACTCTTGTATTCTATACCCTTTTCTATGAAAGCTAACATACTATACGCCTTCTTTATCACCTTCTCCACCTGTGAGGACACCTTCAGAGACTTGTGAACCTGCACCCCCAAGTCTCTCTGCGTCTCTATGCTCCGTATAGTTTTACCTTTTATCCTATAACTCTCTTCTACATTTTTCCGGCCAAAATGCATCACCTCGCATTTATCCGGATTAAATTCCATTTGCCATCTATCTGCCCAGTCTACCAACCTATCTATGTCCTGTTGTATTGCCTGGCACTGCTCCTCTGTACCTGCCAATCCAAGCATCTTAGTGTCATCAGCAAATTTGCTGATCTCACCACCTACCCCAACTTCCAAGTCGTTTATGTAGACCACAAATAGAAGAGGACCTAGTACTGAGCCTTGTGGCACTCCACTAGTGACAGGCTTCCAGCCGGAAAAAGAGCCTTCCACTACTACCCTCTGTCTCCTCCTCCCGAGCCAGTTCTCGACCCATCTACATACCCGACCCTGTATCCCATGCGCCTTCACCTTCTCTATCAGTCTACCATGAGGAACCTTGTCAAACGCCTTACTGAAATCCATGTAGACGACATCAACAGCCTGTCCTTCATCAACTGTTTTTGTCACTTCTTCAAAAAATTCCACTAGATTTGTAAGACAAGACTTCCCCTTGACGAAGCCATGCTGCGTATCCCTGATCAGATCGCAGCGCTCCAGATGCTCATACATCCTGTCCCTAAGGATCCTCTCCATTAGCTTACCTATAACTGAAGTCAAGCTCACCGGCCTATAGTTCCCTGGGTGATCCCTCTGACCTTTTTTAAACAACGGTACTACGTTTGCTATCCTCCAGTCCTCTGGGACCTCACCTGTGTCCAAGGAAGAGACAAAGATTTGCGTCAGAGGCCCAGCCAAGTCTTCCCTCAACTCCCTTAGCAGCCTGGGGTAAATGCCATCAGGCCCTGGAGCTTTATATGTCTTTAAGCTGCCTAACAGCCCCAACACCTCTTTCCACCACTTGTGCATTGTAGATGACAGACAGGCTCAAAGGAGTCAGGGAGTGAGTTATCATCAAAGGATTCCCAACCTCTGACTGGCTCTGTTCACACGGCTAATCCAGTTTGGTTTCTGGGCAATGGTAACCGCCCCCCCGCCACCCCCAGAATGCTGATAGTGGGAAATTCAGCGATAGTAACGCCATTGACTGTCAAGCCTTATAGGCTACATTAGCCTTACAGTTCAATCATGGTTGATCTCTATATGATGAGCAGGAAGTCTGAAAAATATCATTACATATCTAATTTAATAACTGAGGAATAATGTGTATTAATAATGAGGATGAGAAAAATATCAGCTATGATTGAATGGCAGACCAGACTCGATGGGCCAAGTGGCCTAATTCTGCTCCTATGTCTTATGGTTTAACTACAGAATATATTGATAAATGACACTGTAATATAGACTTTTATTTCTCAGATGGGAAGATAAATAAATGCCACATTCATGAGTTTTCAGGTTACTTCATTAATTCAATTGCTGTGAATACTGTCTTGTTAGCCCCATATTTTACTTTAATTAACCCTAAAATGTCCCATTCTATATGTAATTAAATTAATTATAGTGAAATAATTATTTCTATTATAAAAATTATTTTGGTGCTGAGGCATGTCTCTTGAAACTGAGAGACTAAAGCTGAGCTTTTTGACTTTGATATTTGGTCCTAATGGGATCATTCTTCCTAATTTCGGCATGATAATCAGACAGTTCAAATGCGGTTTAAAAAAATAGCTATCCTTTCCTCGGGGCTAGATACAAAAAGAACATTAATGATGTGACTAATTCCCCAGGATGTAGAAAAACATTGTATTACTCCACAACTGAATTTTCATCACAAGTCTTTCTTCAAGAAGCTCTCATTCCCTTTGAGGGATTCATTTTTTTTGTAACCACGATAATATGAAACAAACCTCTATTGCAATGATTAAGGGCTGAAAGGATCTGAAGAATTATTTGTAGTAAACTGGAAACAAAGAATAATCTTTACAAGTTCTCTGAAGAACAAAAAATCAGAAACACATCCTTTGTACTCTTGCATGAAGGATGAAAATTGTAGATTGTACCTTGATTACCAAGGGCAAAAAACTGCTAAAGTTATTTACCTTCCACGCTGCCTTCTGAGTGGATTCTGTGCTGTCTAAAATTTGTAACTCTTCTGGACGCTCACCAGCTCCTGCTTTCCTCTGCGTCTGTTGCCTCAATACAGTCATCTGCAAAGAGAAATGTGCAATGAAAGATAGGCAATGAAATGCTATTAACAATATGCATTATGAAGATCCCATGTTGTATCATTAATAGACATTAAACCGCAGTGCATACATGTAAACTATACTGGGCGAAAGAGCCACAACCATTACAGTATGGGGATTCTAATGATATCAAAGTACATATCTCCAAGTGAGAGTTAAACCTGACTTCAGCAAGGGTGGAGATCACTTCACTGAAAAGTAAGGAATGCACAGAAAGCATCAGGGCAAGAGTGATCTCCCAGACACATCTTGAATGCCTGGGGGAGTGGAGTTTCGGAGTATTCTTGGGCACTTGGTTGTATATATTATGATATACAAGCCATTACAATTGCACGCAGCATCCCTCAGACACTTCAGGTTTTGTTTGGAATAAAGAGTATTTATTGATAAAGAGAAGTCATGTACAGGGATAGTAGCTGTGCAGAGCCCCAGCTCTCTCATGCTTACTACACGGCTGCTCAATGTTCCTGCTTGAAGGGAGACTCCAGCTTTTGGTGTGACTGGTCCCTTAAGCCAGGTGACCCTCTTCTGCTGTGCTAAAAGAGACAGATCCCACAATCACGACGTTGTGGTATTGAATTTATGTACTGAAGGGACTTTTTCTGTCTATCATTGTTTTTTTATTAAAAAACAGAATATTTGACCCAAAAAAATGAGCCATGCTCAGAACAAATCAGGAAAGTAAAGATATCGGCTGGAATTCTCCAGCAGATCACGCCCTGCTGCAGCTGCCAGCAAGAACGGAGAATTTAGTGTTCAGCCAAAACTTCATTCACTGCAGCGGGACTGGAGAATCCCAGCTGAGGCAGGATTGGAGAATTCAACCCATAGCCAGGACTATCAAAACACAGTCAGAAAACAGACAAGGGAAAGAGCTTCACTTTTAGCTTCTTATAGTCAGTATTTGCATAATAAGAGGATCAAAATACTAAATATTGCCCAAGCATTGTCAGCATTCCCCAGTATTACATTTGTGAAACAGAGTGATTTCAGATGTTCTCACACTGTGCCTTCAACAGTTTCCAAACTCTCAATCTCTGCCATCTAGAAGAGAAAAAGCAGAAGATGCATGAGAGCACCACCTGCTAGTTCACCTTCAAGACACCCACATCCTGACGTGGAATTATAACGCTGTTCCTACACTATTCCTGGATCAAAATCCTAAAATTCCACTCCAAACTGCAAAGTGGGTGCACCTACACCATATAGACTGCAGTGGATCAAGAAAGCAACTCACGACCACCTCAACAGAGACAAGTAGAGATGGACAATAAATGCCAGCTCTGCCAGTACCACCCACATCCCACAATGCAATAACGCACAGTTAATCACACAAATTAAAAAGTTGTTGTCAGCGGTTCCCCAACCTCCAAATGGTGCGCTTTATGTCCTCGCAGATGGAAATTTTGTCTTAAACTTGCATTTACACTGAACTAGCTATATAGTTACAGGAAAAGTTAAGCCTTGTTGAATGACATAAAACTGTGTTTTATAATACACTGGGCCTGATTTTACCAAATATTTGCACCCATTTTCAGGCATTAGCATGCATTTAAATCAATTTAATGAACCGCGCGCCCAACTCTACCACCAAATCCCACTTTACCATCTTCAGATCCGCTCCCGATCCGCACTTTACCAACCTGCAGAATAAAAATCCAAAGCGGATTCCTATTCTGCAAGAGGACTCCAAAGCCCATCCTCCTCAAACATCCTTCGCAGAGCCCCCACTAACTATCCTGGCAGGCCCACCCTCCCACCCTAAGCCACCGTGGTCAGATCCCCGTGGGAAGCAACCCCATGCCGCTCCCCTGCCCCCGCGCACCTTCCCGGGAGGCAGTCACTCCCGCCTTGGCAGAGCATACGACCAACCTATCTAAATCGCTGCTCTCCCTCCACATCCTTCTGACCTGCACTCGTCGATGTGGAGATGCCAGCGCTGGACTGGAACAAACACAGTGAAAGTCTCACAACACCAGGTTAAAGTCCTGTTGGACTGATGGAGGACAGCAGGAAGTGGAGGATGGACTTGGGAGAATCTCCACCACCCTTCCATCTGAGCCCACCCCCTCCTCCGGCAGACACCAGTGAAAGGCCAGGAAGATGCTGCAGGATATCCAATGACTGAAGTAAGAAGTCTCACAACACCAGGTTAAACTGCAACAGGGCTTCAATCTGGTCTTGCGAGACTTCTTACTGTGTTGACCCCAGTCCAATGCCAGCATTTCCACATCAACAAATGCAGGTCAGAAGGATGGTGGAGGGGGAGCAGAGGTTAAGGTAATTTGGGGGTGTGCTCTGCTGGGGGAAGAGGTGGAGGGACGTGGGCTGCCTCCTGGGAGGATCTTACTGTGGAGGGGCAATCTGGCAGAGGAGCCTGCCTCCCGGGGGATCCAATCACAGCTTATTCCACGCTCCAGCTCTCTCTGTTGGTTTTGTTTCTTGCGCCCGGGTGCCCTGTTTCAGATTTTTTTCTAACTGAGCGTGTGCAGTTCAGAGGTCCGATTGTTCTGGCAGCACTAAACCCCATCCAGTGACTTCACCCTGGATCATTCCAAAACCTGCAGAAACCACCCCCCCCCCCAAGCAGCTTCTCATTTTGCCAGATTTCATTAGATATCGGACTAAAGTTAGGCCATTTGGCCCATCGAGTCTGCTCCATCTTTAATTATGGCTGATATGCTCCTCATTCACATTTTCCTGCCTTCTCCCCATAACCCTTCAACCCGTTACCAATTATTTACACGGAGTCAGCTGACCACCACATCATTTTGTCATTGGTTATATAGTTTACTGGGTCAGCTGACCCTGACAGCTTGTTACCATTGGTCACACTACAACAGATCCAATGTTATCAGCAGTTACATTCTAACACAGAGATCCCCTTATAGCTGGCACCAGAACTAAATTAATACTGGGAAAGATGAAATTCATTTCACCAAACTCATTCGATCCTCGTGGGCAGCTTTTTGAGGTTAATATTGCATACTTTCACTTCATCACAGAGTCCATGCCATTATATCGTATTTAAAAGTGGAAGGGGCTTTCAAATTATCTGCCAGGTCCATGGAAAATGAAAGGAGAGTAAGATATTCTCTAGAATTTCCTCTTTAATTGCCAGCTGTCTAGAGTTAGCACCTCAATGCAATGAGGAAAAGGTACAGTTGGAGGTGGTATCATATGATTTTTTTTAAATCAATGACAGCTTTTTCTTTTTCCTATTTTGTTTATAAAATCAATTAGCTTTTCACTGGTAAAAGTTCAAATATTGTGGCAGAGCTTCAACAATGGCTCACTGATCTTCACTTTGGATACCACTCACTTATCACATATGCTACATGCATCCATCATAGTTTAAACTGCAAGTTAGCATTTTAATCTAAATGTCAGCTTGTTCATGTATTATTAGAAAAATCATTTATCCCCCATTATATTGCAACCTAAGGTCATTTCAAATTGCTTTCCAGTCAATGGGGTATTTTTGATGTACAGTCATTGTTGTAATATAAGAAACGGCAACCAATTTGCACGTGCAAGGTCTTACAAACAGCAATGTGATATTGAGGTATTATTTCAAAGACTCTTTGTCGAAGCTTCAATATTGTGATAGCTCCCTGTTCAAAGAACAAAACAGCACGGGAAACAGGCCCTTCGGCCCAACGAGCCCGCGCCGCCACCCCGATGTTCCCACCTCTACCCGCAATCCCTGTCCAAGTTTATAGATCTATGGATTAAAAACCATTCATCCGTGAATGCTTGTCATGGGATCCTGTATATTCACCTGAGCAAACAATCTTAAGTTTAATAGCACAGAATTTCTGATTTTCGGATGGTTATATCCCAGGCGTACTCCTGAAGATGCGATGGGGACCTCTTTGGAAGTTTCGACACACTGACTATGTGAAGGTTGCCCAGGAATTTTGGATTTCCGATGGGAAATTCCCCTGGAATTCTCCAAAAAATTTCCAATTCAGGGTTAAGATTTGGAGACTTTGATGGTTCAGATTCATTTACCTAAATAATTACCCAAGAAAAGTTAAAAAAAATTAAAACTAGTTCTAACCCCTAGGCAACCATACATTGAACCGTCAGCTCCAACTGGACCCTCCAACAACCCCTGGCCACCTGACTATCCCCGAGCCTCTCCTCCTAATTCACAATGCCTACTTCCCCATTCACATACCCACCATATCCACACATTTACATGTCATCCTACCAATCCATCTACTACCCTACCCTTCACCTACCCACCTATCAACCTAACCCCTCACCCCCTCCATCCATCATCTTACCCCCCTCATCTACATGCCAACCCATCTACTACCATACCTTTCACCCACCCACCTGCCACCCTATCCATTCACCCTCCCCCCACCCACCTGCTCTGATTAACCCCTCACTGATTAAACTACCTGCTCACTCATCTTTCACCACACTCTCAGACCCACATATACGTCACCCTACCTACTCACCCACCCAACTTTCACCTCATTTCCTCACTTGTGCCATCACCATCCTACCATCTCACACACTGACCTTCTCTCTGTAGCTTCTCAGAGTGGCTTCTGGTTCTTTAAACTCTCTATGTAGCGACTAGTTCATAAAAAGGGAGAGTGACTTCGATGGTGATACTCTCCACTGGTCCCTGTGCGGATTGCACAGACAGACTGGAAAACAAGCTCAGAAAATTGGAGGAAGCGGGTTAACTTTGGTCTGATTTGCATCAGAAGTACGGGTTCAAACCCAGATTGAGAGTTCTGAGCCATTGATATCATCCTCTTTCACTTATTGCACAGCTTCAGGTTTTGGTTTCTGGATTGTGACTTGAAGCAAAAGTCTCCTGACACAGGGCCAAACAAAATGTTCTCATTTTCATTATTCATGGAGTAGTTCCTTCAACTGCATCTCCCAAACCTGCAACTGTTACTATCCAGAAGGATAAGGGCAGCAGACAGCATGGTAACACCATCACCTGGAAGTTCCCTTCCAACTCACTCACTGTCTTGAGTTGGAAATATATCACTGTTTCTTCAGGATTTGGGTCAAAATCCTGAAACTCACTTCCTAAAAGGCATACCTACACCACAGGGACTACAGTGATTCAAGAAGGCAGCTCACCACCACCTTCTCAAATACAATTAGGGATGGCAACAAATGCTGGCCCACCAATGACGCTCACATTGCAAAAAGACCACAGAACTGCAAACCAAAATACGAAAAAATACTAGCAATGTGAATTTGCAGTGTCTAAAATAGTAAAATAACTCCCAGTAAATCACAGATATTATCATCCAAAGATTGACACTAAGCCACACAAGGAGATTTTAAGACAGGTGACCATTTACATGGTCAGAGTTATGTTTTTAGGACCATTTTAAAGGAGACAAAGAGAGCTAGAGCAACAGAGTGGTTTTGATTCGGGATTCTAGAGTTTAGGCAAGTAAAGCCTCATCCACCAATGGTGGAGAGATTAAAATTATGGATAAACAATAAGATAGAACCTTTAGTAGAGTTCAGGTACTTCCAGGAGTGTTACTGAATAACATTCAGCCACGTAAGGTGACAATAGGGCAGATTGCCCAAGGTGATGTTTGTAGTAATTAAAGATGTCGAACAATGGATGTGATGTCCAAGGCTAATGTTAATCGACATCACTAAGTCAGAAATTAATTCTATAGAGTGAGAAACATGGATGCCCAATGTTTTATCATGAACACCTAACTTGACATTAGAAGATTGTTGTGTTGCATGTGAGAATTACTGAAGGGCCAGAAGTGTTATTGGACAATAGATTAACTCAATGAAGCAGTGTCAAAAAGTTTGACATAACTGGTTCAATTATTTATCCCGTGTGGCATACCAGCCATGTTCTGTGTAGCATTGAATTACGTAAATGAGCATTATCACTAGAAGTCCACTGTTACACCAACCCCATAACCTGTAGCTAAACAGCAAGGAATGAATTTATTCTCCATCTTAGTTCCTCCCCTCTTCTCCAGCCCTGCCTCAATCCCTGCCATTCCTTATCCCAAGAATGAGCAAGTTTCTTCCTGCTTTCGATCTTTCAGGCTCTGATACCTTTTTCTCCCATGTACAAATACACTGATAACAAAATGCACCGCAGCACCGCGGAGTCAGTTCCCCAGTGCTAGGACCTTTGCTATTTGTAATATATATAAATGATTTGGAGAAAAATGTAACTGGATTGATTAGTAAGTTAGCAGACGACACAAAGGTTGATGAATTTGCAGATAGCGATGAGGACCATCAGAGGATACGGCACAACATAGCTCATTTGGAGACTTGGGCACAGAGATGGCAGATAGAGTTTAATCCGGACAAATGTGAAGTAATGCACTTTGGAAGGTTACCGAGGAGGTAGTGGAAGTGGACACAATAGTGATTTTTAAGAAGCAATCTGACAAGTAAATGAATAGGATGGGAATAGAGGGATATGGTCCCCAAAAGCATAGCGGTTTTAGTTAAGTCGGGCATCATGGTTGATGCAGGCTTGAAGGGCCAAAGCGCCTGTTCCTGTGGTGTAATTTTCTTTGACCTTTTTGCTCTTTTGGTATTAGGGATGGGCAATAAGCACGCTGACCTCACCAGGGATATCCACATCCTGTGAGTGAATAACTAATTTAAAAACTGAGATATGGTTAAGATGTCTTCAATGTTTGAACAGCCCATTGGTTCCTGTATAAAGAATATCATGCAGGCAAGGGATATCTGGTGCTTGTGGAACCAAGTTCCAACATAAATCAGCATTTTTACAGATCACATTTTATTCCAGAAAATACCTGATATAGGAACCTCCTCAATATGAGTAAAAGCAAGCAACTAACATCAGTAAAGAGATACAGGTTACATTCTCCTAAATTTAAGTTTATTTATGAGTGTGACAAGCAGGCTTACATTCACAGTGCAATGAAGTTACTGTGAAAATCTCCTAGTCGCCACACTCTGGCACCTGTTCAGGTACATTAAGGAAGAATTTAACATGGCCAATTTACCCTAACCAGCACATCTTTCCGCTGTGGGAGGAAATCCGCACGGGGGGGAGCGGGGAGAACACGTAAACTCCACACAGACAGTGACTCAAGCTGGGAATCGAATCCGGGTCCCTGGTGCTATGAGGCAGCAGTGTTAACTACTGTGCTGCCCCGATGGATAATACAGCAAGCAAGAGTGTTACCAGCCCAGTATTTGTTATGTATTCCTTTTCCAGCACCAACTTACTCAAGGAATATTATATTAATTAATTAATCCTCCCTGGACTGATGTGTTCCTTGGCAAAACAAACACGCTGTCACAATGTATTCTATTTATACATGCTGATCCCCATTTTAATAGGTTGAAAGGTGATTGAACATTAAAAGTGAAGTAATTAAACTTCTTATCTTGTGACAGTCCATCTGTTCTCTTCTAAAATTATTTCATGAAATAAAATGAAATAACCAAAAATGTACTTTCTTACCAATAACAAACACTCCTATTAAAATCAGAAAACACTCTGTCCATTTCTCTCAAGCTTCAGTTACATAAAAACACGACCATATTAAATTAACCTAATTTATGGCCCAGACTTTCATAGCTCAGACGAACCTCATCATCCCCACACCCCAAAAATACCCAAGGGCTGCAGGGTAATTGCCTGCAAAGTTAACATCTCTTCTGGACAGTTACCCTTCACCAGAAACCATCTAAAACTTTGATTTAAATGGGAGATTTCATGTGCTTCTGACCCTCTTGGCAGTACAGTTACTGAGGAAAAGTTAGAAGGATCAAAAGCAGTTCTAAATCCTGGGTAAATCTAGCACTGAACTTCCCCTACTGGAATCCCTGACCCCTCTGAAATACATACATCCCCCCCACCTGACCCTCTGCCTCACATCCATTGGCTATCACCTTGAACTCCCGACCATCCTACTTCACAATGTTTTTCCGACTTCCTCTCCAGCCTCCCCTGGCGAACCCTGACCATGCCTACCCTCCTTCTCCGATTACTCCCCTGACATCCTCCAACCTTGAGAAACTGAGTTACAAAGAGAGATTGAAGTAGGTTAGGACTTTATTCCCTGGGGCGTAGAAGAACGAGGGGAGATTTGATAGAGGTGTACAAGATTTTGATGGGTATAGAGTGAATGCAAGCAGGCTTTTTCCACTGAGGCTAGGGGAGAAAAAAAACAAGAGGGCATGGGTTAAGGGTGAAGGGGGTAAAGTCTAATGGGAACATTTTGGGGGGGGGGTTTGGCATCTTCATGCAGAGAGTGGTGGGAGAGTGGAATGAGTTGCCGGATAAAGTGGTAAATGCGGGGTCACTTCTAACATTTGAGAAAAGCTTGGATGGGTTCATGGATGAGAGGGGTGTGGAGGAATATGGTTCAAGTGCAGGTCAGTGGAACTAGGCAAAAAATGGTTCAGCACAGACAAGAATGGCCAAAAGACTTCTTTCTGAGCTGTAATTTTCTATGGTTCTAACCAACATGTCCCTCTCCCCACACCGCCTTACCCTCCCTCGCCATCCCTGCCACTTTCCAACTCTTGCCCACCCCAACTCTCTGACAGAAACACAACCAACATATCTCTCCTGGCAAAATGGCTGGGAACTTTAAATTTACCCGCTTGATGGTTGTAAAAAGCTCCCTTTCCTCTGCTGTTCCTGAACAGCACAGAAGCCACTCTGCAGTTGCTGCACATTCCTCAGCAGACCTGCTCCAGAGATTTACTGAAATTGTACTGAGCCTCACCATTTGTATTTCCGTAAAGCTATCTCTCACGTGGAGGCAGACCGTGTTTGGAAGGTGTTTTTCCCCATCTCATCAGGATGGGTGATAGATCTCAATGAGTTATTATTTAAATGGTGAAAAATTGCAGCATGCTGCTGTGCAGAGGGACGAGTGTCTTATGCATGAATCACAAAAAGTTGGTTTGCGGGTGCAGCAGATAATTAAGAAGGCAAATGGAATTTTGCCCTTCATTGCTAGAAGGATGGAGTTTAAAAACAGTGAGGTTATGTTGCAGCTGTATAAGGTGCTGATGAGACCACATCTGGAGAACAGTGTACATGTTGGTCTATTTACTTGCGAAAAAATATACTGGCTCTGTGTTTATTTTACTTTACAAACGCACCATTGGCCATGATTCTGTTTACTTTGATGTAGTATCTCTTTAAGGAACTGCATAATGAATTTAAAGAACAAGGACAAAGAACAAAACAGCACGGGAAACCGCCATCCCGATGTTCCCAACTCTACCCGTAATCCTTGTCTACGTTTATAGATCTATGGATTAAAAACCAAATTTGAGACAATTTAGGGAGAATTTGTTTTGCCAATTAGCCTAAGAGCACATCTTTGCGATGTGGGAGGAAACCGGAGCACCCTGAGAAAACCCACGCGAGCACAGGGAGAATGCGCAAACTCCCCCAGACACAGGTCCAAATCCATGTATCTGCACAGCACAGCGATAGTCACTGAGCTGTCGTGTTGCCCATCCAGGTCAAGCATACACTAACAATGTGAAACACTAGGATACTCTTGAAAAAAAGTCCAAGAGCAGCCCTCTCACGACCCATCGCGTGTATGCCCCTCGTTAGACAACAAGGTGGACCAAAGCACCTGTAAGATAAAAAAACAAGTGCATCAATATCATCTATTTACACACTTGCCAGGAACTCCTAAGGCTCATGATCCCTATTTTAAATCAGTTTTCTATACCCTTCCATTCCCATTCTGTTCATGTGCCCATCTAAGTATCTCTTAAATAACTCCAGAGTATCTGCCTCCACCACTTTACTTGGCAGCGCATTCCATACCCCCACCACCCTCTGTGTGAAAAAACTCCCTCTAGCATCCAAATTATACCCCACAAATTTTTCCCACAGTTAGTCAGTTTATTCAATGAAAAGCAGCATAATGGGTCATGCTATACTCTTCCTGATTTTAACACATAATGCATTCATAAAAATGTTTTCAATTGGCATGAAATTGCTCCCATTCATTTTATTTAGCAGTAGTATCATTAGTGTTTTTTTATTCATTTATGGGATGTGAGTATTGCCGGCTAACACAGCATTTATTGTCCATCTCTACTTGCCCTTGAGAAAGTGGTGGTGAGCTTCCTTCTTGAACTGCTGGAGGCTGAGGCACAGGTACACCCCCTAGTGGTGGAAGCTGCAGAAATCTGACCCAGCAACTGCAAAGAAATGGTGGAATAGTTCCAGATCAAGAGGGTGAGTGACTTGGAATGGAACTTTCAGGTGGTGATGTCCCCACGTCTGCTGCCCTTGTCATTCTAAATAGTCGTGGCTGTGAGATTGGAAGCTGCTGCCTAAGGAGCCTTGATAAGTTCCTGCAGTGTATCTTGTAGATGTTACACACAGCTGCCACTGTTCATCAGAGACAGAGTTAGTGGTGCAGAGTGCTAACATTTGGAAGGGGGTACTGAAAATCAAGTGGTTAGTTTTTTCCTGGATGTTTGTCGAGTTTCTTGAGTATTGCTGGAGCTGCACAAGCAGAGGGTATTCCACTTCACTCCTCACTTGGACAGGCTTTGGGGAGTCAGGGAGGGAGTTACTTACCACAGGATTCCTAGCCTCTAGGCTGCTCTGGTAGCTGTAGTATTAATCCCCAGCATGTGGGGGATTCAGCAATGGTGAAGCCATTGAATGTCATGGGGCGATAGTTAGCTTCTCTCTTTTTGGATATACTCATGCCTGGCACTGGGGAGCGTGAATGTTACTTGCCACTTGTCAGTCCAAACCTGGATATTGTCCAGGCTGCATTTGGACATGGGCTGATTCAGTACCTAAGGATTCGTGAATGATGCTGAACATTCTGCAGTTATCTGTGAAAATCCCCACTTCTGATCTTTTGTCGGAAGGAAGGTTATTGATAAAGTAATTGAAGGTGGCAACCCTGAGCAACTCCTGACGTGGCAATTGTGTCTTTGTCTACATATGTTAACACTTCTGAACCTTTCTACATTCACCTGATGAAGGAGCAGCACTCTGAAAGCTTGTGATTCTATATAAACCTGTTGGACTTTAACCTGGTTTTGAGAGACTTCTTACTAAGGGACCTCTGCAGTGATGTTTTGGAATTGAGATGACTGATCCCAGTTTTGTTCCTGATTCTCATTGACTCCTGTTTTGTTCAGGCTCCTTGATACCTCACTCGGTCAAATGCTGCCATGATGTTAAGGGCAGGCACTCTCACTCCGTTATAATTGCTCCCTACGTCCAATCACTGAACTAAAACATGCCTCCCTGATACAGTAAGGTATGATACGTGGCTTTTCTTCCCATCTCAACAAGGGTTTCATTCTTTCCCACCTTTACAAACAAACGGATATATATCATTAAAAACAGTACTTTTTCAAAGACTAACAATGATCAAATAACCACAGGTAGATTGAACCAGATTGGACAGTGACAGGTTATTTTCAGCACAGAACCGTTAAGTCAGTAACTCTGCTGAATGATGAGCTACAGGTTTCCACATTTATTTCTACCCAATAAGGATAGTAAATCTTTTCCGTCACAAGCCTTCAGCCTCCTGACTTTGTAATCATATTTCAAAAATGCTCAGGTCAACAAGTCGATGAGAAAACAGGGCCATCCATTGAGGAAGCTTTCAGCGTTCTATAATAACTAAAACATTCTGCAATGATTCAATGAACAAGCAGAATTATTCCCAATGGCTCCTGAATTGCTAAGAGCATAAATTTAAAACTTCATCATAAACAGAGAAGTTAGGTAGAGGATTCTGTCCAGAAACTTGTTAGGATACACAATACCAAAACCAATCATGGGAACAGAATCGATAATAGATTTCAAAGGGAAATGGGTAAAAGTTAAGAGTAATAAATAATCGGGGTCAGTACAGTGGAACAGAACCAAATTGACAATTTTCACAACATTGTCACAGATGTTAGGAGCTAACTGACCCTTTTCTGACCCAGCTCTGATAAAGGGTCATCCAGACTCATAACGTTGGCTCTATTTTCTCTCCCCACAGAACCTGTCAGACCTGCTGAGATTTTCCTGTATTATCTAAGGTTTTTTGACAACTCCTACCCACCTGACAAAGGGACAGCCTGCTCTGAAAGCTCGTGGCATGTGTTAGAAATAAACCTGTTGGACTTTAACCTGGTGTTGTGAGACTTCTTTCTGCTTCAGTCAGTGACGCAGGAGGGCATGCAACGATCAACCTGGGTGGACCAAAAACTAGAACTTCAATCAGGTGAAAGGACGACACTGGACTATTTGCGTGCCAAACAATAGAAGCAGCACGCAAGAGTAAGCGATTCCACAACCAACGGATCAGATGAAAGCACTGCAATCCTGCTATATCCAGTTGTGAATAATTGTGGACAATGAAACAGCTAACAGGAGGAGACAACTCCACAAATATCTCCATCTTCACCAGATAAGGTTGATGTATTTTCAACCATCTTCAGCCAGGGGTGCTGAGTGGATAATCCTTATCTTCAGTGTCAGTCTTCAGCTAATTTGATAAACTGTGTGATATCAAGGAGCTGAAGGTACCAGATACAGCAAAGGCTATGGATCCTGACAGTATTCCAGCAATTGTACTGATAACCCGTGCTCTGGAACTAGCCACACCCTGATTAAACTGTTCAGATTTTTATCGAATTCAAATTTCACAATTTACCGCGATGGGATTCAAACACAGTGACAATGCCACTACGCCACTGGCTGTCCACTTTAAGCTGCTCAGTACAGCTACAACACTGAACTGATAATGTGGAACATTGCCCAGTTATGAACCATGCACAAGAGAAAGGACAGATTCAACCTGGCCTATTACTGTCCCATCAGCCTTCTCTTAATCATCAACAAGGTGATGAGTCATTGACAGTGCTACTAACTCACTTACACAACAATAACCTCATGGCCTAGTGATATTATCACCAGACTATTAATCCAGAAACTCAGTTAATGTTATGTGTTCCTGGGTTCGAACCTGCCACATAAGGTGGTGGAATTCGAATTCAAGAAAAATTTCTGGAAATAAGAATCTGCTGTTGACTATGAAACCACTGTTGATTGCTAAAAAACCCTTCTGGTACATTAATGTCCTTTAGGGAAGGAAATCTGCCATCTTTACCCGGTCTAGCCTACTTGTGACTCCAGAGCCACAGCAATGCGGTTGACTTTCAAATGCCCTCTGGCAACTAGGGATGGGCAATAAATGCTGGCCCAGCCAGCGATGCCTGTGTCCCATCATGAATAAAAATAAACTCATGCTCAGTCTGGGTTCTGCATTAGTGGCAGCAGTGTACACTACACAATATATGCACTGCAGCAAACCGGGAAGGATTTTTCAACAACACTTTTCAAATGTCTACTACCTAGATAGACATGAGTAGCGAATTCACGGAACAATACCATCTGGAGGTTCCCTTCCAAGTTACACACCATCCTGATTTGAAAACGTATTGCATTTCCTTCACTGCCATAGAATCAAAGTTTTGGAACCCTTTTCCTTTAGCACAACAATGGACAACAGCAGTTCAAGATGATGACACACCACTTCCTTCAGAAGGGCATTTAGGGATGGGTAAGAAATGCAGGTCTAGCCAGTGACACCCACATGCTACAAAAGAATAGAATAATATCGAGAACCCTAACCTATACTTGTATATTTCAGTTTGGTTAACTTTGTAGCATTCTCATCTTGAATTTACTAAACTAGGATTAAGCTCCGTCTTACTTCAGGATTTAAGTGCATAATCTATGCTGAGGTAAAGCGACCTTTGTCAGAGGCATTGTTTTTTGAGTGAGATTTTAAATCAAGATCACATCTACCTATTCTCAGATAGAAATTAAAGACTCTCTGTCTTGCTTCAAGAACAAAATTGTTCTTCTACCCAGACCCAATCCTCTTCCTCAGCCAACACCAAAAACACATTCATTGCTGATTCATCATTCTACTGTTTGTAGGAGTTTAGCTGCTCACCAAAATAATTGTTACATTTAACCACTCATCAATAACCAGGCAACACCTTTCACAGACGTTCAAGATGAATGTTGCTGAATGATCCAAGTTGCAGCTCCCCCACACCAGAGTTGAAGATCACCAGCTATGTTATTTCAAGAAAATGCCTTGTATCTTAAAGCCAGTGCTGTTATAACAACGTAAGATGTTAGCAGCATCCGGAAAACAATGTGTTAATGGAGGTTGCAGTTCCTTACGTATATTTCCCTCCAGACTAGGTTTCACAACTTGTAATAGATATTCCTCATGGTTCTAATATATCAGGCCCTGCATAACTTCAGACATTAGCATTTCAAAGAAGCTACCCCTGTCATTAAAAGATCTAACACTGGTTTCTGTAGACAATAGTTGACATTCTCCTACAAATATCTCACTTTCAACGTCACTTGCCAAGTCTACTTTAAATGTCCATTGCCATGTCTATTGTAGCATGGAGGCACAGTGGTTAGCATTGCTGTCTCACAGCGCAAGGGTCCTGGGTTCAATTCTCGGTTTGGGTCACTGGATATGTGGAGTTTGCACGTTCTCCCCATGCCTGTGTGGGTTTCCCTCTTGAGTGCTTTGGTTTTTTTTCCACAGTCCAAAAGACATGCTGGGTAGGTGCACTGGCCATGTACCTAACCTGTCTAAACAAGAGGGCATAGGTTTAAGGTGAGAGGGTAGAGATACAAAAGAGTCCAGAGGGGCAATATTTTCAAAGAGGCTGGTGAGTGTCTAGAATGAGCTGCCAAAGGCACTAGAAGAGGCGGGTACAATTTTGCCTTTTAAAAAGCATTTAGGCAATTACATGGGTATAATGAGTATAGAGAGATATGGGTCAAACGTTGGCAATTGGGACTAGCTTAGGGGTTTTTAAAAAAGGGCAACATGAACGAGTTGGGCCAAAGGGCTTGTTTCCATCCTATAAAACTCTATGATCCTATGCCAAATTCTCCCTCAGTGTAGGAGTTGACCAGGAAATTTTCACAGTAACACAGTGTTATTGTGAGCCTACTTGTGACTAATAAATAAACTTTACTTTATCTATGGCATTGCTTTTATGATTTCCTCATTGAAACCTTGTTCCACATTGGGAAGCCTTTGTATTGAATCCTCATTCCTGGTGACTTGAATCTCTGCCTAAATTCCTGCCTCTTGCTTCTCTTGCTTCTTTATCTGTCCTCAATAAATCCTACTCTTCAAATTAACCCACTTCCCTCCACAGCTCACATGCAGTAACCCTAGACTTGCCATTACAAAAGACCTCTCAATTCTGAGATCTTGATTCACAATGATATCTGTACCAGCTTTTATTGAGCTCTCCATACCTGCCTGGCCACCATCAATCATTACCTTAACCTTCAACATCATCATTCCCTCAAGGGGCCTTATATTTTTTTTTAAGAGCAACACAGCACGGGAAACAGGCCCTTCGGCCCAATGAGCCTGCGCCGCCTTCATAAATATATAGTAGCAATTCCATTATCCTATTATAGATTTAGGTTATTCCTAATATGGAAGACTCTCACTATAGGGACAATTTGTTTCCCAATCAGCCTAAGAGCGAATTTTTGGGTTGTGGGAGGAAACCAGAGTGCCCGGAGAAAACCCACGCAATCACGGGGAGAACACGCAAACTCCCGCAGACACCGGCCCAATTCCAAGTGTCTGCACAGCCACATCGATAGTCTCTGAGCTGTCATGGTGCCCTTCAGATGGTCCACATAAAGCACTCATTTACGACATGAGGTACCAGGCAACCCATGAATCAACATCCAAGAGCTGTACCCGCACCACCTGCCGAATGCATGCTCAATGTTGGTCACGTATGGACCGAATTACCTGTGGAAAAAGCCGTAGTTAAACAGTCCTACTATATCCCTCTATCTGCATACCGCTCATGTGGCTGTCCAAGAGACCCTTAAACAGCCCCAGCGTGCCTGCTCCCACCACCTTACTCGGCAGTGCATTCCACACCCCCACTACCCTTTGTGTGAAAAAATGCCCTCTAATATTCGTCTTATGACAGTAATAAATGATCTTATGTTGGCACCACATTCTGTCCATTTTTAAGAACAAGTCCATTCTAGAGTTATAACTTAGCTTTCAGTAAGATGCAGAGATGATCCACTTGTAACTGTATTAAAGCATCATCATCGCACTGAGTTTGTTTGAGATCTTCCACTTTAACCTGATTAATAGTAACAATATCTAAGTATTGACTCTTTGGAGGCTGCCATAGTTCTCCCTCTTGGGCACCCTGTTTTGTTAATTCACCTGCTCCAGAATTCTCAGCTAGAGAATAGAGAAGATATCTTTAGTCCATTACTCCATGGTGATGGCCTCATGGTATTATCACTAGACGATTAATCCACAGACTCAGCTAATGCTCTGGGGACCTGGGTTCGAATCCCACCACGGTAGAAGGTGAAATTTGAATTCAATAACAAAAAAATTATCTGGAATTAAGAACCTCCAGGTGACCAACAAACTATTGTCAATTGTTGGGTAAACCTATTTGGTTCACTGATATTGGGGATGATTCTCCCAAATAAACTAAGTATTGAATTTGCATAAAAACTGACATAAATCACACTGGTTTTTTCAGCGGGAGTTTAAAAGTGAATCTCCCACGCTCTGTATACTGCAGAGTTCAGTGAATTACTCCAGGAATTAGTGGGCACGGCCTAATCCCGCTGGAGGGGCTGGCAGCAAGGGTTGAGCAGGCCACTGTGCATACGCCAATCTGTCAGCACTGAGAATAGTGCATGTGCAGCAATGCCACATCACTGACCAACTTGATCACTGGCCAATCCTGGGATCCTGCACATAGAACATAGAACATAAAACATTACAGCACAGAACAGGCCCTTCGGCCTTCGATGTTGCGCCGACCAATATAAAAAGCAATGCCCCTCCAAACTAAACCATTCCTTTCTCTTCCATATACTTATCAACTAACCTCTTAAACGCCACCAAACTTGGAGCATCTACAACTGCTGCAGGCAGGGCATTCCATTCCCGAACCACCCTTTGGGTAAAGAACCTACCTCTGATATCCGTCCTATAACTATCACCCCTTAATTTAAAGCTATGTCCCCTCGTGCTAGCTTTCTCCATCCTAGGAAAAAGGCTATCACGTCCACCCTATCTAAACCTTTAATCATCTTATATGTTTCGATTAGGTCCCCTCTTAGCCGCCTCCTTTCTAACGAAAACAACCTCAAATCCATCAGCCTCTCTTCATAAGACCTGCCCTCCATACCAGGCAACACCCTGGTAAACCTCCTCTGTACCCTCTCCAATGCCTCCACATCTTTCTTATAATGCGGGGACCAGAACTGCACACAATACTCCAAGCGCGGCCGCACTAGAGTTTTGTACAGTTGCAACATGACTTTGCGGCTCCGAAATTCAATCCCCCTACCAATAAAAGCTAAGACTCCATATGCCTTCTTAACAACCTTCTCGACTTGACTGCCTACTTTCAGGGATCTATGCACATGCACACCAAGATCCCTCTGTTCATCAAGACTACTAAGAATCCTACCATTAGCCCTATACTCTACACATTTATTATTTCTGCCATAGTGCATTACCTCACACTTTTCCACATTAAACTCCATTGCCACCTCTCGGCCCAGCTCTGCAACTTGTCCAAGTCCCTCTGCAAACTATAACACCCCTCTTCACTATCTACCACTCCACCGACTTTAGTGTCAACTGCAAATTTACTAATCCATCCTTCAATACTCTCATCCAGATCATTTATAAAAATTACAAACAGCAGGGGCCCCAAAACAGACCCCTGAGGTACACCACTTGTCACCGAACTCCACGATGAATATCTCCCATCAAACACCACCCTCTGTCTTCTATCTGCTAGCCAATTCCTAACCCAATTAGCTAAATCACCCTCTATCCCATACATCTGCATTTTCTGCAGAAGTCTTCCATGGGCACCTTATCAAACGCCTTACTAAAGTCCATATATACCACATCAACCGCCTTACCCCCCATCCACCTCTTTGGTCACTTTTTCAAAAAACTCAATGAGGTTAGTAAGGCACGACCTACCCTTCACAAAACCATGCTGACTATCCCAATCAATTCATTTCTCTCTAAATAACTATAAATCCTATCCCTAATAATTCTCTCCAATACCTTGCCCACCACAGAAGTAAGACTCACTGGCCTATAATTCCCAGGAAGGTCTCTCTTCCCCCTCTTAAACAATGGGACCACATTCGCTATCCTCCAGTCCTCCGGAACCACACCCGTAACCAACGAGGACCTGAAGATCAGAGCCAGAGGCTCTGCAATCTCCTCTCTTGCCTCCCAGAGAATCCTAGGGTAAATCCCGTCTGGCCTAGGGGACTTATCCAACTTCAAACCCTCGAGAATATCTAGCACATCCTCCCTATCTACTTCGATACTTTCCAGTTTGCTACCCTGTACCTCGGTGTTCTCCATAACTACATTTACATCTCCCTGCGTGAATACCGAAGATAAATATTTATTCAGTGCCTCTCCAATCTCTTCAGGCTCCATGCACAACTTCCCACTGCTGTCTATGACTGGCCCTAATCTTGTCCTAACCAATCTTCTATTCTTAACATATCTAAAGAAAGCTTTAGGATTCTCCTTAATCCTATCAGCCAACGTCTTCTCGTGTCCTCTCTTAGCTCTCCTCAATTCACTCTTTAGCTCCCTCCTGGCTAATCTATAGCTATCCATTGCACTAACCGAGCCTTCAAGCCTCATCCTGACATAAGACTCCTTTTTCCTTTTAACCAGCAAATCAACTTTTTTCGTACACCAAGGTTCTCTTACTCGACCATTTCCTCCTTGCCTGACAGGGACATACTTATCAAGGACTCGCAGCAGCTGCTCCTTGAATAAGCTCCACATTCCAGATGTTCCCAGTCCCTGTAGTTTCCTAGTTCAATCTATGCACCCTAATTCTCTCCTGATGGCCTCATAATTACCCTTCCCCCAGCTATAACTACTGCCCCCAGCTTCATGCCTATCCCTATCCATCACTAAGGTGAACGTAACCGAATTGCTGGCAGTGCACTGCCAGCAATTCACCATCCCTCCCCTCTGCCTGGCTCATTTTGATCTCCCTCTTACCACCCCGCTACGCCCCTTCCCGCTCTCCCCATTGGCAGTCCCAAAACCCCCTCTCCTGCAATGCAAACCTCGCCCATAGCCCAAGCCCACAAACAGGCTGCCAACTCCACCCCCCCCTCCCCCCAAACCCCCACGGCCATCCCCAACCAATGGCTTCCCTCCCTCTGTCACAGATCCCAGTGCAGACTGGCAGCTAGACCCCTCACCCATCTTCTCCTAGAGACACTATCCCATTAGACTTTAGGCACTGCTCCATGTCCAGTGGTCAGCGTCAAGATGCCCTCTGTTCATTGGCACTTTGTTCCATGGGGCTTAGGCTGGCACTGCCAAGATAGCAATGTCATGGGCACCCCCTTTATCCCCGACCCTGTGGAGGGCCCCTTTTGCCCCTTACCCCCAGTCACTCCAGAGGAGTTGGGTCACCAGCTCCCTGCATGTGGGTGCTATATTAAGCCTTACTGGCATCAATCACTCCCAGCACAGACAGACAGAGAGCAGATTGGCCCGTGCAACCTCACAGAACTTTGAAATTGACACAGATTCAAAGTTTTTAAAGGCAACAGAAAGAAAACTAGCAATAAGATATTCATTCCAAGGAGCAATCCAGGTCAGAACCTCTCCAGAAGAGTCCGAGCCTTTCCCCCCGACCCCACCAACCCCCAATCTAGTTTGAAACACTTCCCTCTGTACTCACTGGCAGCAGAGGCTTTCTCTTGTGCAATCTGGAGATAAGTGGAGAGTGGCACCCACCTCCTTGCTCCCTCTTGGTGCTTGGTCCCTGATTTTAGGACATGTAATGATTAACACGTCAGGAAGGCTGTGCATTTGACTTTAATCTCACTAATGAGATTAAAATGTATGCAAATGAATTTGAAATCAAATTTTGGGTCTTTCTGGGTAAGATCCTGATCATGCCAGGTGGAATAGGCTGGTAGCAATGCCAAGTGTTTAACCCCCGCTCAGTGCCTCTGACCAGACTCACCAGCCCAGGGGGATTTGTACTTGGGACTAATAGGGTGGGAAAATTACTAAGCACCTCCCTCTACCCCGAGTTTCTGCAAGGATACACTATCTTCTCCATGCAATTTCCCCAAAGTAACACAAAAGGATGTCTGGCAAGAATCAAGTTGTTGTGATCTTTTGTTCACTAATTTAAAAAGATCTCAAATTTGAAACTGTCCCACCCACAAAACGAGTGAGATTTCATTAACCGTGTCTGTACGTAGGCTTCACATCTTAAACTGATTTAGTTTCTCAAGTGCAAGGACACCAGTAGGCATATTACCAAGATAACTGATCCCTACTCACCAACATAGCCAGCAAGTGATTCATTTTCAGGTCATTTAAAAATCAGATTATTTGTAAGCAATTAATGAGATTACCAGATTAAAAATGCTTTTTTTAAATGCTTTTTTTGTAATGAACCATTTTCAGCTGCATTTTTGCAAGTTGAAGTTTCCCAGCTTGAAATGCATCAAGGAATTTTTCACTTAAAAATATATATTCTAAAAATGCTGTTATGCTGGTTCAGGGAAAAGGTTATAATTGGCATTATGCAATAGAGATGATGGCCGAATGGTATTATCACTAAACTATCAATCCAGAAACCCACTCAATGTTCTGGGGAAAGTTTCGAATCCTGTCACGGCAGATGGTGGAATTTAATTTTGATAAAATATGTCTGAAATTAATCATCTACTGATGACGATAAAACATTGCTGATTGTCAGAAAAATCCATCGGGTTCATTAATGTCCTTTAGGGAAAGAAATCTGCTGTCTCTACCTGGTCTGGCAACTAGGGATGGGCAACAAATGCTGGCCAGCCAGTAACACCATTTCCCACGAATGAATAAAGAAAAAGTTTAATCTTGACCCCTCAAAATAATCTGAAAACTAGCACAATTTACACCTGGATCCCTGAAGCAGCTGCAAAGCAGAACCTCTTAGCAACCTTCTTCAGTTCTGACACAGATGGCAGCAGCTTCTGCAAACTAACTGCTTCTGCATTAAAAAAAATCACATTCATAGAACATAGAACATTACAGCGCAGAACAGGCCCTTCGGCCTTCGATGTTGCGCTGAGCAATTAAGAAAAAGCAATGACCCTCTAACCTAAACCATTCCCTCTTCATCCATAAACTTATCCACTAACCTCGTAAACGCCGCCAAACTTGGCGCATCTACAACTGCAGCAGGCAGGGCATTCCATACCCTTACCACCCTCTGGGTAAAGAATCTACCTCTGACATCCGTCCTATAACTACCACCCCTTAATTTAAAGCTATGTCCCCTCGTGCTAGCTTTCTCCATCCTAGGAAAAAGGCTATCACTGTCCACCCTATCTAAACCTCTAATCATCTTATATGTTTCAATAAGGTCTCCTCTTAGCCGCCTTCTTTCTAACGAAAACAACCTCAAATCCCTCAGCCTCTCTTCATAAGACCTGCCCTCCATACCAGGCAACATCCTGGTAAACCTCCTCTGTACCCTCTCCAATGCCTCCACATCTTTCTTATAATGCGGGGACCAGAACTGTACACAATACTCCAAGTGCGGCCGCACTAGAGTTTTGTCCAGTTGCAACATGACGTTGCGGCTCCGAAATTCAATCCCCCTACCAATAAAAGCTAAGACTCCATATGCCTTCTTAACAACCTTATCGACTTGATTGCCAACTTTCAGGGATCTATGCACATGTACACCAAGATCCCTCTGTTCATCAACACTATTAAGAGTTCTACCATTAGCCCTACACTCTACACATTTGTTATTCCTGCCCAAGTGAATTCAACCTTTTCTATTAATTTTCTTTAGATTGAATTCCTGAATTATTTGACGTTTCCAGATATTTAGACATATGCATCACATTCCTTAACAAATTTATGAAGCATTTTTTTCAGTTGCAGCAGGGAGATTTTCTGCAGCTAATTTATCTTTTGTGGCTATTGAGATATTCTTCATGAAGAGTTGATGAGCCTGGGAGAAATCTATCTTACAATATTACACTAATCATTATTCAGTACACAGCTGAAAGTCACTTACTGTGGGCGGAGGCTAAGCATTTTGACATTTCCATTAAGGCAAAGATCTCTACAAATATCTCATATTTGCGAAGGTGGCACGATTCTACTCTTTTCTAATAGTTTTCTGGCTCAACCAAATTACAAAAAAAAAACCACAAGGAAGCTCAGCGCCAACTGATAGGACAACAGGAGAATTATCCACCCGATGTTTGGGTTTACTTAGCTGAATGAATCTCCGACATTCTGTGCTCCACAAGTACTTCAGATTCATGCTGGTGAGTGAGGTTGAGGGAAGGGGGCTGGCTCAATGCACTCAAGAGGCTGGCATCAGTGTGCGAAGCCACTGGGGAGATTGGTGCATGGCCCCCATCGTCAGCCTCCCAAACACCAGCCTTCCCATATGCTTCACAACCCCCTCACCTCCACACACACACCCCCACCTCTGCTAACCGGTTGCAGGCCAGCCCGACACCTCCCCCATTCCCCCTCTCCCCCACAGGCCAACCCCAATCACCATCCCTCCACTGCTGGCCCCAATCTCCCCCTCCAACTCCTCCATGGCCCCGATCTACCCCGCCACCCACTCCAAGCCCAGTCCCGGCACCCACCTACTCCCATACCAGCACTGCCAGGATGCCCAGTGTGCAATGGCAGGCTGGCACTGCATGAGGGGCACTGCACTACCTCCCCCCACCCCCTGGGGTTCATCGATGGCCTCTGTCCCCACCAGCAGGGTGAGCACGTCTGGTCTCTGTTGGTGAGGAGCAGTTATACACTCTGCTAGTGGGAACCTCCTGCAACATGAGGAGACACCAGTGATCCTGGAGATCACTATGCTGGGTTTGCTAATAATATGGAAATGATGATTTCCACATGGTCATCAGCTCCTGTTTACAGTGCAAGGCTGATTCTGTCCAAGAACATGATCTGGGTGACTAGCAATTGGCCAGATGCCAGTCACACCCCCAGCCTGTCGTGGGACTTATCTCCCGGGCCACTTTGCTACCCGAGCAGTGTAGGAGGCTGGGAGAACTCCGGTCTATATCTTTCTCAGGTGAAAGTATTCCTGAAAATACATCCAGCAAACTGAGAAGCACAACATAACTTCATTTTATTCAGCTTCATCTATCAGTGTCTATTACAATACTGTCAACAGAAAAGAAGCATCTTTATTTCATTCTTTTTAAATCATTTGATTATTTGATACAACTGAATTATGATATTGCTTTCTCCAGTGATACTCTTATATCAGTCAACTTGATTTAATAGCAGCGTACTCATCTCTGTCTGATGTTATCACGTCAATACTCCAGTAGGAAGAAAGAAAACACAGATTTAGAATCCCAATTGTGCAAAAGGAGGCCATTCAGCCCACTGAATCCACACTGACTCTCTCAAAGAGCATCATACCCAGGCCCATCGCCATAACCCCTTACAGTTACTGCATTAATCCCCTAACCTACACTTCTAAGGGACAATTTAGCATGGCCAATCCACGTAACCTGCACACCTTTGGACTGTGGGAGGAAACCGGAGCACCCAGAGGAAACGCACACAGACACGGGGAGAACGTGTAGACTCCACAGACAGTAACCCAAGCCAGGAATCGAACCTGGGTCCCTGGCACTGTGAGGCAGCAGTGCAAACCATTGTGCCACTCTTGTATTTATTTAGCGTCTTTCACAAACACAGAATGTCCCAAAGTACTTTTGAAGGATAGCTGCTGTTAAAATGTAAGAAATGTGGCAGCCAATGTGCAAGGTTCCACAATGTGATGATGACCAGACAATTGTTTAAATGATGTGAATTGAGAGCTAAAGACTTTAGGACTTGAGGCATATGTGTCAGCAGCACAGTACTGAAGCAGTATCACATAACAGAAATACCATGAAGAGGATTCATCATCTAGTGATTAGAATGCTTCTTTGTGTGGATAGCAACAATATTTGATGAAGATCACAGAATCCCCCTACTGTCCAAGTCAACACTTATTCCTCAATTAACAAAGGAAATCAGATTAATCGGTCATTCATCTCTGCCGCTGTTTGTGGGTTATTACAGTGAACTGCTGGGTGCCACATTTGTCTGTAAGACAGTGGGTGGGATTTTCAAGTCACGTCCTACTCAAAATTCCCACCAGAGATCAACAGATCATTAAAGATCCCACAAATTTTCCTTCCGGCCTCTGACTATCCCTGCAGTGGTGGGAACCAGAAGCTTCACTCCAGTAGTTGAGCCATGTTCAATGGTTTGCACTGCTGCCTCACAGTGCCAGGGATTCGGGTTCGATTCCTGGCCTCGGGTCACTGTCAGTAGAATTTGCACATTCTCCCCATGTCTGTGTGGATTTCCTCTGGATGCTCCTGTTTCCTCTCTCAGTCTAAAGATGTGCAGGTTATGTTGATTGGTTGTGCTAAATTGCCAGTGTGTGTCAGGGGGATTGGCAGGATAGACGCCTGGGATTGCAAGGCTGGGTGGGATTGTTGTCAATGGAGGTTCAATGGGCCAATTGGCTCCTTCTGCACTGTAGGGATTCAATGATGCTTTAAGATATGAAGATGCAATATAAATATAAGTTTGTTCTTGCTCTAGTCAGGTCTTGGTATTAACAGACCGTTTCCATTATATTGTTCAACTACTCCCAGTCTCAGTAACATTTAATTGAACTGCAACAGAGACCTTTTATATCATTAATCCCCCCAGTCTGATTAATAAATCTCCTGTGTCTAAAACTGAAGCCTGTAAAAGGTGAAAAAGTAGGTTATGTTATTCTTGTTTGTCAATTAATATTTGTTGAATTGTTCTTTTTGCTTTGTCCTCATCACCTCTACACAATTAAAAGCAGTATTATAATTGAGGTGACTTTCAGCTACTTATACAGAACGTTATGAAGCTGTATTATTCATTTTGTGCTTGTCATATCACGGTGAATTATTTTATTCTTCTATCCAGTATTCAGCTTAGCCTTCCTTAAACTGTGAACAAAACCCAATCCACTTCAGCCATTGTCTTTTGCACCTAATTAATTTCTTCCTGCCCACATGTTCAAAGCATTGGATCAACCTCTCAGCCCCCTTATGGGTGGCATGATGGTTAGCACTGCTACCCCTCAGCACCAGGGACCCGAGTTCAATTCCAGACTTGGGTAACTGTATGATTTTGCAAATTCTCCCCGTATCTGTGTGGATGCTCTGGTTTCCTCCCGCAGTCCAAAAATGCACAGGTTACACAGATTGGCTATGCTAAATTGCCCATGCTAAATTGCCCCTCACTGTCAGGGGGAATTAGCTAAGGTAAATATGAGAGGTTATGGGGATAGGGCCTAGGTAGGATTGTAATCGGTGCAGACTCGATGGGCCAAACGGCCTCCTTCTGCACTGCATGGATTCTATATGGATTTTATGATTCTAGTTTATGATGCTCCTGTGGGCGTATGGTGACATTATGGTTAGCGCTGCTGCCTCAGTGCCAGGGACCAGGGTTCAATTCCTGGCCTGGGTCACCGTCTGTGTGGAGTTTGCATGTTCTCCCCGTGTCTGCATGGGTTTCCTCTGGGTGTTGGGGTTTCCTCCCACAGTCTGAAAGACCTGCTGGTTAGTGGATTAGCCATGCTGAATTCTCCCTCAGTGTAACCTGAACAGGAGCCAGGGTGCGGCAACGAGGGGATTTTCACAGTAACTTCACTTCAATGTGAATGTAAGCCTACCTGTGACACTAATAAATAAATTTTAAAAATTATTTCTCATACTCATTTGTTTTTAAAACTTAGTTTCCTGGATCATTGGTATGAAATAATAAGCTCCTTTAGTGAATAAAATGAATGAAAGAATAGAATTCAATGTGTGTGTCAGTCCGGATGTAGCATGGTGGGAACAGAAGCAGCACACATCCCCCGCAACGGCACAGGAAATTGTAACTCAGTTAAACATCTCTGCTTCCATTCCTGTTTTACGCTGCATTAGCTTATCGCAGCCAGGGCCCATCGTAGATAATTTGCCTGCAATAAGACAACTGGCTCTCACACTGGAGTCAAATGTGACTTGCAATATTCAACAAACAGATGCGTTAGGCTTCTACACACTACCCGAAGCCCACAGACTGTGGCAGAGATTTTCAAACTGTGTCAATTCACTTGGTTTTAAAACACAATGTTTAAGTGTAAAAAAAATTACACATTCGTGATGTGAAAATTAAAAAAAGGTATAAAATTATTTTCATGAAGGGCAGCATCCTAGTACATAGCTAGTTACATCTCTCATCCCATCAAAGCTATGACTAGAATCTTCAGGACGGCAGGGCATCAATAAAGTGTCGGCACTTCATGTTCTAATCACTGAAGGAAGGATACCACACTCCAACCACAAAGAGTTAAGCTATTCAGACAGGATCTCATTTTCTGTACAGCATTGCCAAGTCATCATATTGCAAGAATCAGGCTTTTGAATTTGACATTATATTCCAACGTCTAAATTAAAAAATTGTCACAACATTTGCTGCAAGTAACCAGAACAAATCCAGACAGAATCACAGCAAAATCTGTTCGTAATTGTATGAAAAAACTTATTTGATTATACTGAAGTGAGCAGCAAATTGTTCCTATATCATTCAGGCTATTATTACACACCCCAAGCGTTGAGAGATGAGGGAGGACATCAGTAAGGCAGTAACCATCATTTTGATTCAGTCAACGGGAGATGTCAATGTATCAAACAAGCTGACAAGGGAGAGAAGGGAAGCTACAACTAATTATCCTCGCTTTAATTCAAGGTGAAAATGGATCAGGACTAAACTTTAGGATTATCCATAAACCAACATCATACAGGGAAGACACCGATTCCTTGAGAAAGTGACAACCCAACTCAACAATGGTTAATGTTTCAAAACATTACTGATAATAGTTACATGCAAAAACTATCGAAGCTGCAGACATTCAGCAGAAAAACTTGGGAATGGATAAAAAGGCAACTGGAGCAGTACCAGGATGAGGCATGGGAAAGTGCTGAATAGATAGCTTAGGTCTCAAAATTGGGACTACTATGCATTCTAAATTCTTTTTTAAAATCAATACTTTGAGCACGTTTGTTAAATCCAAGTTTAGACCGAAATAGAGAAACATTGCAATCAGCTACAACAGTTTGATAATGACAAAACAAATTAAATGAAAGCCAAACAAAATTTTCTGAAGAGAAACATAGAATACACAAAGTGGAGAAATCATGGTACAATATTTTTTCCATCTTTTTTATTCAGTCATGGGACATGGGTGTATCTGGCTGACCAGCATTTATTGCTCATTCCTAGTTACCAGAGGACAGTTGAGAATCAACCACTCTGTCAGTGTGGTGTCACATGTAGGCCAGACCAGGTAAAGATGGCAGATTTCCTTACTTAAAGAACATTAGTGAACTGGATGGGTTTTTCCGACAATTGATAATGGTTTTATGGTCATCAGTTGATTCTTAATTTCAGATATTTTTATTGAATTCCACCATCTGCCATGGAGGATTCAGATCAGGTCTCCAAAACATTAGTTGAGTTTCTGGATTAATAGTCTAATGATAAAACCATTTGGCCATCACCTATCCTGTATATTCAGCTGTGTTAGCAAACATGATAGTCAAGACCCATCAGAAAAGATTGAATGGCACAATGGTTAGCACTGCTGCCTCACAGCACCAGGAGCTAGTATTCGATTCCCAATTTCGGGTCATTGTCATGTGGAGTTTGTACATTTTCCCTGTGTCTGCGTGGGTTTCCTCCAGGCACTTTGGTTTTCTCCCACAGTCCAGAATGTGAGGGTTAGGTTGATTGGACGTGATGTGATAGAGTGATTAGCAAGTGGGGAATGGGCCTGGGTGGGATTGTTGTCAGTGCAGACTCGATGAGTCGCATGGCCTCCTTCTGCATTGTAGGGATTCTATGATTCATTGATGTTCGCTGGAGAATTGAAAGATTGTAGAATCATAGAATCCTACAGTGCAGAAGGAGACCAGTCGGCCCATTGAGTCTCCACCGACTACAATTCCACCCAGGCACTATCCCCATAACCCCTTGCATTTATCCTAGTTAATCCCCCTGACACTAAGAGGCAATTTAGCATGGCCAATCCAACTAACCTGCACAGCTTTCGATTCAGAGGAAACTGGAGCACCCAAAGGAAAACTACACAGACAGGGGAAGAATGTGCAAACTCCACACAGTCACCCAAACTGAGAATTGAACCTGGGTCCCTGGAGCAGTGAGGCAGCAGTGCTAACGACTGTGCCAATGTGTCTTGTGTTAAAGCTCTCTCCCTTCTCCCACCCTCAATAAATTCTATTGCACTCCACATCAGGGGAGACAATGGCCTCATGGTTTTATCGCTACAACTATTAATCCAGAAATTCAATTAACGTTCTGGAGACCTGGGTTCTAATCTAATAATTATCTTTAAGAAAACACATCAGGAATTAAGAATTTATTGATGATCATGAAACCACTGACAATTGTCGAGAAAACCCCCGAGTTCATTAATATCCTGTAGGGAAGGGAATGTGTTGTCTTTACTTGGTCTACACACGGCTCCAGAGCTACAGCGATGTGGTCAACTGCTTTTCGAAGGCAACTAAGGATGGGCAATAAATGCTGGCCAGCCAGTGGTATCCACGCCCCATGAATGAATAACAAAATATGCAGGAATAAGCAATATACAAGTTATAATCCTTCTCCTTGGCCTCCCTGTCCCTGTCTTTCTCTTTCTCTCTCTCTCTCCTGATAATAGCATGCACCCAATGGATAAGCAGAGCGATTGCTCCACAACACATTCCTGTACAGGATATACAGCGAGAGTTGGCTGGCCCAAGCATTAGAACCATCCACCTCCCCTCTCGGTCTTGCTGGTGGGGTCCAGAGGAGTGAAAAGCAGAATATCTTGTCCCAGTTTGCCTCTATGTAAGTTACAATAATATACTGAAAATTGTAAGTGCCAAACAAAAGTCAAGCTGTAGCTTGTATCCATTACAATGACTGAGCGCGGGGTATCTGCATTAAGTTATCATAAAGTAGCCGAAAGTCTTCCAAGGAAGGCTTAGCAAATGAAGGGGAGCCAAAGCTAAGATCTATGTCCATCCTGATGCTATGTCTAATTACTTTAGAGTTAAAACATGCAGAAAGACCTATCCCAATGAATATACTCGTCTGCCCTTTGAAGTCTCATCTGTATGCGCTGTTTTTGAATGGATAATGGAGTACACCCTCCAAGGGTTACTTCAAGTAGCTGTGTACCAGGTCACAGAAGCTTCAGAATGCAAACATCTAGCGAACCTGGAAGAGGTCTTATAGCGATTTTCAGAAGTTGGGTATGCAAGGAAATATACAATATATTATAGGAAGTTGATTCCTCATTTAGCTTCTTTGCTTGCGCTCTTGCATGTTTAGCTAAAGAAAAGTCAAAGATGGTCTTGTGGTGGTGGTGGTGGGGAGGGGGTGGGGGAGGTGGGTGTGGGGAGAGAGGCATAGCTGGAGGCTGTCAACATCGTTAAACAGCAAATTTTGTCTTCTAATTTATTGGTGCATTTTTGACCCTAAAACTGACTTTATTTTGAAATGTGGTATCGCCCTTTGTGGGGTTAGCTATCCAGGTCCTAAGGCAGTGCTGTAATGGGATTGGGTCAGTACTGGCACATTGCTGGAGAGACGGGACACAAAATCCTATCGTGTACGCAGTAGGATCCTCTCGGACACTGAGCGGAGGTATTCCCAGATCGAGAAAGAAAAGTTGGCACTCGTCTTTGGCGTTAAAAACATTCCATCAATACGTCTACAGTAGACACTTCATTATCGTAACTGATCATAAATCATGGCTGGGACTTTTTAAGGAAGACAAAACAATATCCCCCACTGGCTCCACCTGGATACAGCATTGGGCCCTCTTACTGGTGACTTATGATACCTCCTGTAGTGCTGCCTTGGGACCGGACAGCTAACACTGATTTATTGAGTCCTCTGCTGTTGCCTGGAAGGCTGGCTTTACTATCAGCTGTGGACGAGGTGATGGTGACCCTCACATTGCTGGTGTCTGCAAGGCAAATGAAGGCTTTGCTGCGAAAGGATTCACTCCTGTCTAAATTTTAAACATACAATATTACATAGGGGATTCTAACCCTCAGATGAAAGAAAGACTTCTGGATGAAGAAACAGGAGATCATGTTGAGGATGGCATCATCCTCTGGGGTTCCTGCATAGCTTTCCTATGGGGATCATCAATAAATTTCCCCATGGACCTCATAGAATATGAGCTCCCCTATTAGGAGAGTGGGGGCATGCCCAATAGATAAGGAGCAACGGCGGGCTGTTTCAAACCAGCTGAGTTCATTCAGACAGACAGCCGAGAGACCCGGGACTGACCCGTGCACTGTAGCTGCTGAACAGTGTCCTGAACACAGTGTAAATAAAGGCTGAAGACTAACCTCGGTAAGGTTATTACAAATGATTCCATTCACAGCTCACTAAAGCGTTTGATATAATTTTACCAACTCGCAGAGCAGATATTGACTTCTTTCCCTTTATTTCATTCCTTGAATTATTGAGTCGTTTCCAAAAATGCTTTATTATTGATGAGAAACGAGGCTACGGAAGACTCCTCTGATTTACTATTGTTTATTCCATAATTTTACTATTCTCAAACTGGGAGAGCCATTCCCCAAGTGTTTATCAATGATAACACATCGCTTTGAGGAAGAGGCACTGGTCTGTCTTCATTTTGAGTGATGTGATACAATGGAATTATTTCAGGGGTTTGAGAGTCAATCTCAACAATGACAAACTGGAGTCGCATATTGGCCAGCCTGGAAAAAACTGGAGAAGCAATGGCCTTGTGATATTTTCGCAAGATTATTAATCCCAAAACTCAGCTAATGTTCTGGGGACCTGGGTTTGAATCTTGCCAAGATAGATGGTGGAATTTCAATTTGATAAAATACGTCTGGAATTAAGAATCTACTGATGACCATGAAACCATTGTCAATTGTCAGAAAAATCCATCTGGTTCACTAATGTCCCTTAGAGAAGGAAATCTGCCGTCTTTACCTGGTCTGGCCTACATGTAACTCCAGAGCCACAGCAACGTGGTTGACTTTCAACTGCCCTCAGGCAACAACTAGGGATGGGCAATAAATGCTGGCCAGCCAGCGATGCCCATGTTCCCTGCATGAATACAAAACTAGAAGATCATTTCAAAAGACATTAGTGGACCAGTTTCTTTAAAAAAAACCTTCATGGTCACTTTTACAGAGCCCAATTTTTATTTGCAAATTTTTTTTTTTAAATAAAACCAATTTTAAATTGATAAAATTTCAATAGTCCAGGCTTCTGGATGGGAGAGTCCAGTAATAAAATGATGACATTATGAAACTCATTACAGACAGTACACTCAGGGAAAATGACTATTCTGGGGAGACAACTCAGAATATTTACAGGAAAATAAGCTCAGACTTGAGCTTATAAACTGTACTCAGTAACAGACTGGAATGCAATTATTCAAACCATACCTCATCTTTGTAGCTGTTTATGAATATGCACATTGCCTTGGAAGATTAATTCCTGCATTCGTGAATTCAGCTAATTGATTCAAATATCAGTGATGCTAGTTAAAATATAAGCAAGTCCAGCATATTAACTTGCCCTTAGTTGTGGTGGAAAATTCCACTTTTCCTTAAAAGCATAAATCCCCTCTTTCTCTATGACCATATCAGATCTGTCTCACTGAAATATGCCCTCGTAGATTACTGGAACACATCCAATATCTTAAATACTTATGAGAGACCATATCATTTTGAAAGTAAAATTTAAAGTTTATTTATTAGTCACAAGTAGGCTTACATTCACACTGCAAATGAAATTACTGTGAAAATCCCCTAGTCGCCATACTCCGGCACCTGTTCGGATACATCAAGGGTGAATTTAGCATGGCCAATTCACCTAAACAGCATGTCTTTGGATTGTGAGGGGAAACCAGTGCATGTGAAGGAATCATATATAGACCCGGGGAGAATGTGCAAACTCCACACATACAGTGATCCGAACAGGGAATGGGACCCAGGTCCCTGGCGCTGTGAAGTATTAACCACTGTGCCGCCCCTAAAATGATAGTGCCCAATATAGACCTCGAACACACAATCCTAGGATTATGAGTCTCATGCTCACCTACTGAGTTAGCCGGGCAGGTAAATGATTGTAATTTGGGAAACATGCTTTGGAAATATGGACAATGGTTGAGCTTGATGCCCATGCAATTACTTGGAAAGCCCCAAGAGAAACAAATGGTACACAAATAGATTACAAATAGTTAGATAGTTTATAATCCAGGTATTAAGTCACTGGCCAGAACCTCGGGGGTTCTATCCATTCCATTCTACAAGAAAAGATTTGTTTCTTCTTAGTGTTCTGGGACTACACTGCAGCAATAATAGATAATGTATTGGCCTTAACTATTTTTCAGCAAGCAACAATGCATACTTGATTGCTGGAAGTGCTTCACAGTGGCACTTTTTGCCTGTTGCTGGTTTTGTTGTCTCTCTTGCAGCATGGTGAAATAGCGCCCTGCACCACCAAATACACTCATCTATATTCAAAGCACTGTCAGCAGTGCGAAGATAGCATCAGTGGCAACTCTATAACAGAATACTGCAACTAAACTATTGCTTAAATGCTAGTCTTTGTAGTTGAATAATCGAAGACCCAGGGAAAACATCTTCCACCCCAAGATGAATTACATTTCCAAACACAAAGAAAGCCATTGTAATTCAGTCCAACAGATTCACTTTGGATGAAGATTACAGTAGCATTTTGAAGGTGGCACTGTGGTTAGCACTGCTGCCTCACAGCGCCAGGGACCCAGGTTCCACTCCCTGCTTGGCTCACTGTCTGTGTGCAGTTTGCACATTCTCCTCGTGTCTGCATGGGTTTTATCCAAGTGCTCCGGTTTCCTCCTACAGTGTGAAAGACGTGCTGGTTAGGTGCACTGACCATGCTAAATTGTCCCCTCAGTGTACCCGAACAGGCGCCAGTGTGGCGACTAGAGGATTTTCACAGAAACTTCATTGCAGCATTAATGCAAGCTCACTTGTGAGAATAATAAATAACCTTAAAAAATTATTAAAACCTTCAAACCCTCCCACTATTTCAAGTTAGGACATTAAAATGTATTTGTTCAAAAATCTATAATGATAACCTATTAATTGCTTAGATTTCTTCAATTTGCACATGACCAAGTACAAAACACCACAGCATCATACATTGTTCAAAACCTATCAGCTCAGAATATCATCTTTAAGTTGAAGGGATCTAAAAGCCATCTGCAATAAGGGTCAGAGGTGGAAAATTCAAAGATACCTCATAGAATCACTACAGTGCAGAAGGTGGACATTCATCCCATTGAGTCTGCACTGACTACAATTACACCTAGACCCTATTCCCTTAACCTCATATATTTACCCTGCTAGTCCTCCGATACTACGGTCAATTTACCATGGCCAATCAACCTAACATGCACATTTTTAAACTGTGGGAGAAATCCAATCCGTCACACAAACAAGCCTATCATCCATCGACTCTGTCCACACTTCCCGCTGCCTCGGCAAAGCAACCAGCATAATTAAGGACCCCATGCACCCCGGACATTCTCTCTTCCATCGGGAAAAAGATACAAAAGTCTGAGGTCACGTATCAACCAACACAAGAACAGCTTCTTACCTGGTGCTATCAGAGTTTTGAATGGACTTACTTTGCATTAAGTTGATTTTTCTCTACACCTTAGCTATAACTAACACTATATTCTAAACTCTCGTTTCCTTCTCTATGAATGGTATGCTTTGTCTCTACAGTGCACAAGAAACAATACTGTGTGTTAATACATGTGACAACAATAAATCTAATCAAATCAAAACCAAAAGAAAAAACTGGAGCACTCTGAATAAACCCATACAGACACAGGAAGAATATGCAAACGCCATCCAGAGAGTCACCCAAGACCGGGATTTGAATCCAGGTCTCTTGCACTGTGAGGAAGCGGTGCTAATTACTGTGCCAAGTAGTTGGAGAGAAGGGCCTACTTAGATGCTGTAAAACTCCATGCAATTCTGTGATGCTATTAATAGTGGACCCAGGAAAAGCAACATGAGAAACTGTGGTACAGTTCACTGCACGTTAACTAAAATTATCTTGTTTGCAAATATGGTGATGCAACATGCCGGCTTATAAATGGGATAATTGTCTTCCAAATAGCAACCTTTTTTGAAATACGCATTTCCAAATGTGGCACTTCTGTCCCTAAATAGAATTGGTGGTAAAAGTCTGATAAAGTGCTGTCACCACAGCTGTCTCCACATAGCTGGGTACCTGCGTTGTGTTTGGCAGAACCCAGCTGACAGCTCAAAAGGTGATGCTGTTTTTGAAAAATCAGTTATTTAAAAGTTTCCAAAAATATTCAGCACAAGTGTTTCAAGAGGTGTAAATTTAACATAAGTAGCCGACATCCTCCTCTGACGTTAAAGGCTGTACATCTTTCTCAGAGCCTCATTTACATCTCCAATAGTAACCGTGCTCAGGGATTCAGGAATTTTAACATCTCTCAAAAATCTGTGTGGGTGGATTTGCTCAAGGCGGCTCACCCTCTGATTTGTCACTCACAAGAAACTAAACTGCTCGTCAAGGTTGTATTGGCTGTACAGATTTCTGTAGGCAATAAAATCAAACTGAATGATTACCTCAGAATTGCAGACAGAAATACCTTCAGTGAAGGGAAAGTCTTCTGTTTAAAGTGATACCCTGGAATGCATTGTCAATGAATGTCATTCACAAACGCAAATTTGCTTCATTTATGGGTGGGGGAAATGGATGAACATTATCATTTAATTAAAGTAGAACATGATTTCATTTTACAATGCGTCTCAGCATTCAAAATTCAGACATCAACACCAGATATTGTTACATCACAAACGATGACTAATAACTCAGTGATGCAAATTAATTTACAATGAATTGATTCTTGTCCTGCATCAGGACAAACCACATTACATAACTCAGGCACTAAAGTAGGTCAGCTCAATTCTAGGCACATGCCAAGAAGCCACTTTTAAGGGTATAGGGTCTGTTCTCTTCTTAGAGAAGACATTGGCAAAACTGCTCTGAAGTAAAACACTCATCTTTTTGGGTATCATTTAAAATGAAAAACAACAAAAATAAAAAGAGAGAAAGAGAGAGAAGGAGAAAGAAAGAAAGAGAGAGAGAGGGAGAGAGAGAGAGAGAGAGAAGTTGGGCAATGGCTTCACAGCCATGCTCTTGTACAAAGCTGATTCAAAATCTGCACAGAATTCAACTAAATTGAATAAATAGTTGTTACTTACAAGATACAAATTCTTATTGGTATTATGAAATTACTCGATACAAACAGTGTCTCTAACTTGCATAAACAATTGGCAGCTGTGACCATGAAAGCTTCTGTTTATGAAAAACTTTGCTTGTGTTGTACTTTCAAAAAACGCAGTCAACTTCTAACCTAATCCCAGGACGTCTAAAATGTGGTCAAGTTAGCGTTAAAGCTTAGCATAATTAGTTATACCTTAAAATGAAGTCTTTTAACTGAAGCAAATCATACAAAGAATCCCACAAGAGCTAGCCTCATGCTCCTCGATTTTCACACTGCAACTGGTTCCAACATTCCCTTCAAAGCTCTAGTGTTAATCTTTATCATGGTACGACCATATCTGCTAATCATCCCAATCAAGTTCCGCCCTGCAAAATCCTGGAAGAAGGCTGTGGAATAGCATTAGTTTAGATTAAAACCAACATTTTAGCCATTGGAATCAATAAGGCTGATGCAATAGCAGTACAGCAGCTAAACACTATGGCAGGAAAATCTCAGCAGGTCTGACAGCATCCGTGGAGAGAGAATAGAGCCAACGTTTCCAGTATGGATGACCCTTCAATTTTCTCCCGGCTATACTGTACCACCATCTCCTGTATGTCAAAATTCACAGATGACACTAAGATGAGTGGCACAACAAAGTGTGCAGAGGATGCTGAAAGTCTGCAAAGGGATATAGACAGAATAAGTGAGTGGGTGAGGCTCTGGCAAATGGAATACAATGTTGGTAAATGTGAGTCATCATTTTGTTGGGGATAACAGCAAAATGAAGTATTATTTAAATGGTAAAAAATTGCAGCATGCTGCTGTGCAGAGGGACCTGGGTGTCCTTGTGCAGGAATCTCAAGGAATTGGTTTGCAAGTGCAGCAGGTAATTAAGAAGGCAAATGGAATTTTGTCCTTCATTGCTAAAGGATGGAGTTTAAAAACAGCAAAGTTATGTTGCTGCTGTATAAGGTGCCAGTGAGGCCACACCTGGAGTATTGTGTACAGTTTTGGTCTCCTTACTTGAGAAAGGATATATTGGCACTGGAGAGGGTGCAGAGGGGATTCATTAGGTTGATTCCGAAGTTGAGAGGGTTGGCCTATGAGGAGAGACTGGGGCTGTACTCATTGGAATTCAGAAAAATGAGGGGAGATCTTATCAAAGCATCTAATTATGAAAGGAATAGATGAGAGAGAAGCAGATAAGTTGTTTCCAATGGCGGGTGAAACTCATACTAGGAGACACGGCCTCAAAATAAGGGGAAGCAAATTTAGGATTGAGTTGAGGAGGAACGTCTTCAAAGGGTTGTGAATCTGTGGAATTCCCTGCCCAGTGAAGCAGTTGAGGCTCCCTCATTGAGTGTTTTTAAGGCAAGGATAGATAAATTTTTGAACAGGAAAGGAATTAAGGGTTATGGTGAGCAGGCAGGTAAGTGGAGCTGAGTCCATGAAAAGATCATCCATGATCTTATTGAATGATGGAGCAGGCTCGAGGGGCCAGATGGCCGACTCCTGCTCCCAGTCAGTAGCATTGGACATACACAGGGGTGATGATGGTGTTATCTGGGAAGTTGCCTGTATGGTATGCAGGAAGCAATTAACACTTACAGAAACCGAGAAAACAACTTTTGTACAATACCTTTCAACTCCCCTATAGTAGGCCAACCATATTGTACTAACAACTTTCAAAAGCCAAATATTTAGAAAGTGTTGTGTTTGCTGCTAGAACATCAATCATTGCCAAAAGGAAGCCTGCTGAAGGACACTGATCAATCCAATATCCATCAGTCAAAACTGGGTCAATTCAATGAAAAGGTTCTGGCTGCTTTTTATATAAGAGACAACATTAGAGAAACTCACATCACATTGCAAAGAGAAAGGAGTCAGGGCTAAAAAGTGGAAAGCTAAATAACTCTTAACGTAATTGTTCAAAAGCTCAACAAATGTTTGTTACCAAAAAACAGGTCAACATCAAGTGACTGTTTTCTGAGGCGTCACCAAGCTGCTGTTGTGTTCGTTTAGTTTGTTTATTAGTGTCACGTTAACACTGCAGTGAAGTTACTCTGAAAATTGGGAACACAGAGGGAGAATTTAGCATGGCAATGCACCCTAACAACACATCTTTTGGATTGTGGAAGGAAACCTTCCAAAACGAAACCCAAGCAGACACTGTGTTAACCACTGTGTCATTATGCCACCCCAGGTCCTTGGCCCTATGAGACAGCAGTACTATCCATTGTGTCACTGTGCTGCCCTGGGTCCCTGGCACTGTGAGACTGCAGTGACTAGAATTCAGCATTGCTTTCAAAATGGCCTGATTCTAAATGCCAATTGCCAAACAGACAGCAAAACAGTAAAGCAAATAGGAATGTAAAAAACCAGCAGAAAATGCAGCAGAAGCGAACATGCAAACAGAAAGGCACACAATTTACCACAAAGTTATTGATACAATCAAGGTGGGACATTCTAGTCTGAGATTAATCAAGTGTATCACCTGATAACCAACGTCTTTGTGTAAGAGATTGCAAACTAAATGACCATACACCAACAGAAAACAAACCTCAGCTCAAGCTCTCAAACACAAAGTACTCAAATCCAACAACAGTTGGATAACTAAAGTAACCCCAGAACAATCTACGCAGCAAAACACTGAGATGCACAGTTGGTATCAACTAAAGTAAAAGTGCAACAGGTTCAGAGAGAGTACAACAGGTTTGAAGTATACTTTTAATTGCAAACTGGTACAAAGTGAAGTTATTGTTAGCAAATGAACACCCTGTGTGTGTGTGTGTGTGTGTGTGTGGAAGAGACTGTGAAAGTGAGAGTGAGAGAGAGTGTGAGAGAGAGAGTGAGAGAGAGAGTGAGAGAGAGAGTGAGAGAGAGAGAGAGTGAGAGAGAGAGAGAGGATGAGTTGAGAGAGAGAGAGAGAGAGAGAGTGAGAGAGAGAGTGTGTGGTGTGTGAGAGAGAGAGAGAGAGAGTGAGAGAGTGAGAGAGAGAGAGAGAGAGAGAGAGAGAGAGAGAGAGAGAGAGAGGGAGAGAGTGAGAGAGATCGAGAGAGAGCGAGTGATCGTAGAGAGAGAGAGAGAGAGAGGGAGTGTGGAGTGTGAGAGTGAGGAGAGAGGAGAGTGGGAGAGGTGTGTGAGAGAGAGAGGGAGAGAGAGAGGAGAGAGAGAGAGTGTGTGTGTGTGAGAGAGAGAGAGAGAGTGAGAGAGAGAGTGTGAGAGTGAGAGAGAGAGAGAGAGAGAAGTGTGTGAGTGAGAGGAGAGAGAGTGAGAGAGAGAGTGTGAAGAGAGTGAGGGATGTGAGAGAGAGAGAGAGAGTGTGAGTGAGAGAGAGAGTGAGAGAGAGAGTGTGAGGGAGAGAGAGTGAGTGGATGAGAGAGAGAGAGAGAGAGAGGTGAGAGGAGAGAGAGAGAGAGAGAGTGAGAGGAGAGAGAGAGAGAGTGAGAGAGAGGAGAGTGTGTGGAGAGAGAGAGGGACGAGAGTGAGAGAGAGAGAGTGTGGGTGTGAGAGAGAGGAGAGAGAGAGAGAGAGTGTGAGAGAGAGAGAGTGTGAGATGAGAGAGAGGGGAGGAGAGAGAGACTGTGGAGAGAGGAGAGAGATTGAGAGAGAGAGAGAGTGAGAGAGAGAGAGGTGTGGTGAGAGAGAGGGGAGAGAGTAGACGTGAGAGAGAGAGTGACGAGAGAGTGAGGAGAGAGAGGAGAGGTGTGTGGGTGTGAGAGAGAGAGAAGAGAGAGGAGATTGAGAGAGTGGAGAGAGAGAGTGAGAGAGAGAGTGAGGAGAGAGTGAGTGAGAGAGGTGATGTGAGAGAGGAGTGAGAGAGTGAGTGAGAGAGTGAGTGAGAGGGGAGAGAGAGACGTGAGAGAGAGAGTGCGAGAGAGAGATGACGAGAGAGAGTGAGAGAGAGAGTGAGGAGAGAAGTGAGGAGAGATACGAGAGAGAGTGAGAGAGAGAGTGAGAGAGAGAGTGAGAGAGAGGAGTGAGAGAGAGAGTGAGTAGAGAGAGTGAGAGAGAGAGTGAGAGAGAGAGTGCGAGAGAGAGTGAGAGAGAGTGAGAGAGAGGACGTGAGAGAGAGGGAGAGGAGGAGAGAGTGAGAGAGAGAGAGTGAGAGAGTGAGAGGAGAATGAGAGGAGAGTGAGGAGAGAGAGAGTGGTGTGGGAGAGAGAGAGTGTGACGGGAAGAGCGAGGAGAGAGAGAGAGTGTGAGAGAGAGAGAGAGTGTGAGTGAGAGAGAGGAGAGAGTGGGAGAGAGAGAGAGTGAGAGAGAGAGTGGGAGGAGAGAGAGTGGTGAGAGAGATAGTGGAGAGAGGAGAGTCGCGACGAGAGAGAGTGGGAGAGAGACGAGTGGGAGGATGAGAGAAGTTGGATGAGAGAGAGTGGGAGAGAGAAGAGTGGGAGAGAGAGGTGAGAGAGAGAGATTGGGAGGAGAGAGAGGGGGAGAGAGGAGAGTGGGAGAGAGAGAGTGGGAGAGAGAAGTGGAGAGAGAGAGTGTGGAGAGAGAGGTGGGAGAAAGAGAGAGTGGGAGAGATAGGTGGGAGAGAGAGGGTGGGAGAGAGAGGGTGGGAGAGAGAGGGGGGATGAGAGAGGGTGGGAGAGAGAGGGTGGTAGGAGAGAGGGGGGAGGAGAGAGGGTGTGAAGAGATGAGAGAGGGGGGAGAGGAGAGGGTGGGAGAGAGAGAGGGTGGAGAGAGAGAGTGGGAGAGAGAGAGTGGGAGGAGGGAGAGTGGGAGAGAGGAGCGGGGAAGAGAGAGGA